>JAQPZY010001212.1:952500-1679789 GCA_029931535.1 Margaritifera margaritifera | reverse complement strand
GGATGGCCCATTCGAAGCATCGGTAGTTTTGGTTTTTCTTCTTTAACTCCTGTCCTTGGGGGAGCCCACTTATGTGTCGGTATGTATCCTTTGCCTCAAAGCGGACGATACTGCAAAATGTAAAGTTTTTTCCCCTCACATCTGACAAGCCGCCAGCCTGATCCTTTGTTGGTAAACTTTTCCAATCTTTCCTCGATCTTAGCTACGGCTTTACGAATCAGCTCATCGAGGTAAATAGCGCTACTTCAGCTCGGGTGGCTGATAAGAAGGCAGGCATGGAGATAGCCTACCCTTCTGATGTAATATTTTCTATCTGGGCCTCTACCCTAATGTTAAATTTAATGCCCTTCTTTCCAATCTCATATGTAAGGATGTTGATCAGGCTTGGTGTCATGACCCTGAGTAGCTTAGAAAGTGCCACTTCCAGAAGGGTGTCCTATTGGTATCGTGGCTTGATAGTCAACAACAAATTTATCCTTTCCGGATTGACCCTCCTTTTGAACAAAAGTTGGCAGAGGTGGGGTAGGTTGGTTGCCCTCCGTCTGACTCATCGCTTGGAGCAGGTGTCGGTAGCTGCCTTGGAGCCGGTGTAGCCTTTTGCCGCCTAGAGGCTGGCGTAGGTCGCCCGCTAGTTGGCTGCCGCTATAGGGTAGCTAATACTGCCTCCAGCATATCATCGTATTCACGCTCGGTGATATTTCCTTCTCTTAACAGTGCATTCATACGTTCTATGCTCGGCATGACAAGCAATATCCATAAGCATATCGTCTCTCTAATTGGTATGTTGCTCATCTCAACCTCACCACCCCTAAAGGCCTCCCACCGACTAGTCTACCGTGACCGCCATAGGCCCACCTAGATCCACCCCCAAGAAGCTTCTGGCGACTAATATTTATACCCACCCACCGATAGCTCCTGGCAACAAGTATATATACCCACAAATAAAATAAAAGGTCATTTTAAAAACACCGAGGTGGAGCCAAACCCAAAAATTTCGTGTTTTAAGGCACGTTAACAAAAAGGTCATTATATCCGTACAAACTGAAATCAAATAATGTTATGTTCGAAAAACCAGAACAAAACAATTTAATATAAAAAAAATCAAAATGAAATAGTGTTTTTAAAAACCGAGGTGGAGTCAAACTCCGACTTTACTACTTCTACTTTTGCAAAAATAAAAAGTAAAAATTATTTGGAAAAAATGTCGAAGAACGATAAAACTTCTACCAGTTCTTACCTTGCAGCTTGGCTAAACTGGCTAGGCGGACACATATGCATGTTGAGTCTAGCAAAATTGTTCCAAATACTTGACCCCGTTAAGTATTTTATTGTGATGACTCGCTGAAATAAATGTAATATATGTATTGATTGTAATCTGAACTGAGCAAAATTCTTTGTACAAATGTGTTAACATGTGTTTTTCCAAATTGTAAAATTGACCCATGCTCATTGGAACACTGTCGTTGTAAAAATCTTCATTTTCGGAGGTGCTTAGAAGTGTGCACGTTGGCAAGATCTTCAATTTCAGAAGTCAGTAAATCTTGCATGCAGTCCGCAATCCCATAATGCCTAAATGGAAGTGATCAGTTTTGAAAAACACCATAAGTTATAAAGTTTGGACGATCATAGTGAAATCGGGGCCGGTTGCCCGGTCTGTGTATTATGTAAGACGGCTAACCAAGTGCTACCTTTGTTACACCCGGAAAGCTGTGCACCGTGATAGGACTGTGGCCGATGAAGAATTGAAGGATTTTGTACAGGACTAAATTCCGTGCAAAGTCGTTAAGCTGTACTAAAGAAAAGGTCATTTACCATTGAATAGTACATTATGGGTTTCTGTTGGTACTCGTCAACGTTGTGTGGAAAACCTGTTTTGGACTGTTTAGAAACTCATCTTGTACTATTCAGGTATTAAAAAAATACCATATAAAATTAGTCATAACTCAATAAGAGATCTCTGGTTCTTTTGTCTTTGGACAGTGGACCTAATTAGTTACCTTGCTGCTTTTACGATAGTTTAGCAACACCCTCCCCCCATAAAAAAACTCATTTTGTAGACTGATGATAATACTCATGAAGAAGAAAATGACCTGAATAAATTGGAATCAGGTTTTCCATACAATTGCAACAAAACACACAGAATGATCCAGCAAGCGCAATCAGAAGGGTGTACAATGAGGTTTTGCAGTTGCACGGTGGAAATGTTGACTTGGACACGTTTCCTAAATTCCAAAATGTCCGCTCACGGCTACAAAGGACCAGGGCGCCCCTTATAAAGTCTATCCCGCGGGATCTGCACAAAGTGCAGATAGAAGAGAACTTACAAAGGACATGGGGGACGAGCAGTTCCTACGTTTCCAACAACTGGGGAATACTTTTTTTGGGAACCAGTAATAATTTTCAAAATATTCAACACAGCCGAACAATATATATTGATGGAACTTTTAAGACTTCTGCGCGGCCTTTCACTTAATTTGTGACCATTCACGGTCTCAATTATGATCGAGTTTTACCCGTTGATATGTGCCTGTTGAGTGGCAAAACTATAAAGCATTACAGACAAATTCTTCAACACCTTAAAACTAAGGTCTGCGGATGTAACAGGACACCGCTTCCGTTCCAACAAAATCATTCGTGACTTTGAATTATCCCTAACAGGGTCTGTGCAAACGGAACTTATAAATGCCCAAGCTTGTGGGTCCTATTTCCACTTTTGTCAAAGTAATAGGCGCAAAATCCAAGAACTGGGACTGACTTGCCCCAACAGTCGTTGTAGAAAAGTAACGAAATTTATCCTAAAGGTGATGGCCAATGGCTACTTTCCTGTAGCTCTCGTTCGACCAAACTGTCAGTTCCTTGGAAACCCCCGTTTAACTGCTTGTTTTCTTCGCAGATATCCCTCACTGCAAGAGTTTCTAAACTACATCTTCTCGAGAAATTACTTTGACAGGCAGTTCCCTCCTCATATGTTGAACGTTTTCTAAAAAAACAGTGGCACCCGAACAAACAATCACATTGAAGGTTTCCACAAATGAGTGGATTTAATAATATGTTACATGCTTTTAAACTCTTTTCGGGAATTCAGTGATGCATTAGAAAGTCAAACTAATAGGCTTAATTTTTTTTTAAATAAAAGGTTTCTTTATCTTTGTGAAAAGAAAATCATCAACATCTATTAACTAACGAGCATTATGTCAGTCTTACTGTCTTCCAACCTATGTATCTATCCATCCATTTATCTTTAGATATATATATATATCTTACCTATCTATCCATCCATTTATCTTTAGATATATATATCTTACCTATCTATCAATCCATTTATCTTTAGATATATATATCTTACGTATCTATCATCCATCCATCTTTAGATATATATATCTTACGTATCTATCATCCATCTATCTTTAGATATATATATCTTACCTATCTATCCGTCCATCTATCTTTAGATATATATATCTTACCTATCTATCATCCATCTATCTTTAGATATATATATCTTACCTATCTATCATCCATTTATCTTTAGATATATATATCTTACCTGTCTATCCATCCATTTATCTTTAGATATATATCTTACCTATCTATCCATCCATCTATCTTTAGATATATATATCTTACCTATCTATCATCCATTTATCTTTAGATATATATATCTTACCTATCTATCATCCATCTATCTTTAGATATATATATCTTACCTATCTATCATCCATCTATCTTTAGATATATATATATCTTACCTATCTATCATCCATCTATCTTTAGATATATATATCTTACCTATCTATCCATCCATTTATCTTTAGATACATATATCTTACGTATCTATCATCTCTCTATCTATATATACATATATCTTACCCATCTATCATCCATCTATCTTTAGATATATATATATATATCTTACGTATCTATCATCCATTTATCTTTAGATATATATATCTTACCTATCTATCATCCATCTATCTTTAGATATATATATCTTACCTATCTATCATCCATCTATCTTTAGATATATATATCTTACCTATCTATCATCCATCTATCTTTAGATATATATATCTTACCTATCTATCCATCAATCTATCTTTAGATACATATATCTTACGTATCTATCATCCATCTATTTTTAGATATATATATATATATATATATATATATATATATATATATATATATATATATATATCTTACGTATCTATCATCCATCTATCTTTAGATATATATATCTTACTTATCTATCCATCCATCTATCTTTAGATACATGTATCTTACCTATCTATCCATCCATCTATCTTTAGATATATATATCTTACCTATCTATCAATCCATCTATCTTTAGATTTATATATTTTACCTATCTATCCATATATTTATCTTTAGATATATATATATATATATATATATCTTACCTATCTATCATCCATCTATCTTTACATACATATATCTTACCTATCTATCATCCATCTATCTTGAGATATATATATCTTACCTATCTATCCATCCATTTATCCTTAGATACATATATCTTACCTATCTATCCATCCATCTATCTTTTAGATACATATATCTTACCTATCTATCCATCCATTTATCTTTAGATATATATATCTTACCTATCTATCCATCCATCTATCTTTAGATATATATATCTTACCTATCTATCCATCCATCTTTCTTTAGATATATATATCTTACCTATCTATCATCCATCTATCTTTAGATATATATATCTTACCTATCCATCCATCCATTTATCTTTAGATACATATATCTTACCTATCTATCCATCCATCTATCTTTAGATCTATATATCTTACCTAGCTATCATCCATTTATCTTTAGATACATCTATCTTACCTATCTATCCATCCATCTATCTTTAGATATATATATATATATCTTACCTATCTATCCATCCATTTATCTTTAGATATATATATCTTACGTATCTATCATCCATCTATCTTTAGATACATGTATCTTACCAATCTATCCATCCATTTATCTTTAGATATATATATCTTACCTATCTATCCATCCATCTATCTTTAGACACATATATCTTACCTATCTATCCATCCATCTATCTTTAGATCTATATATCTTACCTATCTATCATCCATCTATCTTTAGATATATATATCTTACCTATCTATCCATCCATCTATTTTTAGATATATATATATCTTACTTATCTATCCATCCATCTATCTTTAGATATATATATCTTACGTATCTATCATCCATCTATCTTTAGATACATATATCTTACCTATCTATCCATCCATCTATCTTTAGATATATATATATATCTTACCTATCTATCCATCCATCTATCTTTAGATATATATATCTTACCTATCTATCCATCCATCTATCTTTAGATATATATATCATACCTATCTATCCATCCATCTATCTTTAGATAGATATATCTTACCTATCTATCCATCCATCTATCTTTTAGATACATATATCTTACCTATCTATCCATCCATCTATCTTTAGATATATATATCTTACCTATCTATCATCCATCTATCTTTAGATATATATATCTAACCTATCTATCCATCCATTTATGTTTAGATATATATATATATATCTTACCTATCTATCCATCCATCTATCTTTAGATATATATATCTTACCTATCTATCAATCCATCTTTCTTTAGATATATATATATCTTACCTATCTATCATCCATCTATCTTTAGATATATATATCTTACCTATCCATCCATCCATTTATCTTTAGATACATATATCTTACCTATCTATCCATCCATCTATCTTTAGATATATATATCTTACCTATCTATCATCCATCTATCTTTAGATATATATATCTAACCTATCTATCCATCCATTTATGTTTAGATATATATATCTCACGTATCTATCATCCATTTATCTTTAGATATATATATCTTACCTATCTATCCATCCATTTATCTTTAGATATATATATCTTACGTATCTATCATCCATCTATCTTTAGATACATATATCTTACCTATCTATCCATCCATTTATCTTTAGATATATATATCATACCTATCTATCCATCCATGTATCTTTAGACACATATATCTTACCTATCTATCCATCCATCTATCTTTAGATACATATATCTTACCTATCTATTCATCCATCTATCTTTAGATATATATATCTTAGCTATCTATCCATCCATCTATCTTTAGATATATATATCTTACCTATCTATCCATCCATCTATCTTTAGATATATATATCTTACCTATCTATCCATCCATCTATCTTTAGATCTATATATCTTACCTATCTATCCATCCATCTATCTTTAGATATATATATCTTACGTATCTATCATCCATCTATCTTTAGATACATATATCTTACCTATCTATCCATCCATTTATCTTTAGATACATATATCTTACCTATCTATCGATCAATCTATCTTGAGATACATATATCTTTCCCATCTATCCATCCATCTATCTTTAGATATATATATCTTACCTATGTATCCATCCATCTATCTTTAGATATATATATCTTACCTGTATATCCATCCAACTATCTTTAGATATATATATCTTACGTATCTATCATCCATCTATCTTTAGATATATATATCTTACGTATCTATCCATCCTTCTATGTTTAGATATATATATCTTACCTATCTATCCATCCATTTATCTTTAGATATATATATCTCACCTATCTATCATCCATCTATCTTTAGATATATATAACTTACGTATCTATCATCCATTTATCTTTAGATATATATATCTTACGTATCTATCATCCACTTATCTTTAGTTATATATATCTTACGTATCTATCCATCCATCTATCTTTAGATAAATATATCTTAATTATCTATCCATCCATCTATCTTTAGATATATATATCTTACCTATCTATCCATCCATCTATCCTTAGATATATATATCTTACCTATCTATCATCCATCTATCTTTAGATATATATATCTTACCTATCTATCATCCATCTATCTTTAGATATATATATCTTACCTATCTATCATCCATCTATCTTTAGATACATATATCTTACCTATCTATCCATCCATCTATCTTTAGATATATATATATATATCTTACCTATCTATCATCCATCTATCTTTAGATATATATATCTTACCTATCTATCCATCCATTTATCTTTAGATATATATATCTTACCTATCTATCATCCATTTATCTTTAGATATATATATCTTACCTATCTATCCATCAATCTATCTTTAGACACATATATCTTACGTATCTATCATCCATCTATCTTTAGATATATATATATATATATATATATATATATATATATATATATATATATATATATATATATATATATATATCTTACGTATCTATCATCCATTTATCTTTAGATATATATATCTTACCTATCTATCATCCATCTATCCCTAGATATATATATATCTTACCTATCTATCTTCAATCTATCTTTAGATATATATATATCTTACCTATCTATCCATCCATCTATCTTTAGATACATGTATCTTACCTATCTATCCATCCATCTATCTTTAGATATATATATCTTACCTATCTATCATCCATCTATCTTTAGATTTATATATTTTACCTATCTATCCATCCATTTATCTTTAGATATATATATCTTACCTATCTATCATCCATCTATCTTTAGATACATATATCTTACCTATCTATCATCCATCTATCTTTAGATATATATCTTACCTATCTATCCATCCATTTATCTTTAGCTACATATATCTTACCTATCTATCCATCCATCTATCTTTTAGATACATATATCTTACCTATCTATCCATCCATCTATCTTTAGATATATATATCTTACCTATCTATCATCCATCTATCTTTAGATATATATATCTAACCTATCTATCCATCCATTTATGTTTAGATATATATATCTTACCTATCTATCCATCCATCTATCTTTAGATATATATATCTTACCTATCTATCAATCCATCTTTCTTTAGATATATATATATATATCTTACCTATCTATCATCCATCTATCTTTAGATATATATATCTTACCTATCCATCCATCCATTTATCTTTAGATACATATATCTTACCTATCTATCCATCCATCTATCTTTAGATATATATATCTTACCTATCTATCATCCATCTATCTTTAGATATATATATCTAACCTATCTATCCATCCATTTATGTTTAGATATATATATCTCACGTATCTATCATCCATTTATCTTTAGATATATATATCTTACCTATCTATCCATCCATTTATCTTTAGATATATATATCTTACGTATCTATCATCCATCTATCTTTAGATACATATATCTTACCTATCTATCCATCCATTTATCTTTAGATATATATATCATACCTATCTATCCATCCATGTATCTTTAGACACATATATCTTACCTATCTATCCATCCATCTATCTTTAGATACATATATCTTACCTATCTATTCATCCATCTATCTTTAGATATATATATCTTAGCTATCTATCCATCCATCTATCTTTAGATATATATATCTTACCTATCTATCCATCCATCTATCTTTAGATATATATATCTTACCTATCTATCCATCCATCTATCTTTAGATACATATATCTTACCTATCTATCCATCCATCTATCTTTAGATATATATATCTTATCTATCTATCCATCCATCTATCTTGAGATACATATATCTTACCTATCTCACCATCCATCTATCTTTAGATACATACATCTTACCTATCTATCCATCCATCTATCTTTAGATATATATATCTTACCTATCTATCCATCCATCTATCTTTAGATATATATATATCTTACGTATCTATCCATCCATCTATCTTTAGATATATATATCTTACGTATCTATCATCCATCTATCTTAAGATACATATATCTTACCTGTCTATCCATCCATCTATCTTTAGATATATATATATCTTACCTATCTATCAATCCATCTATCTTTAGATATATATATCTTACCTATCTATCCATCCATCTATCTTTAGATATATATATCTTACCTATCTATCCATCCATCTATCTTTAGATAGATATATCTTACCTATCTCTCCATCCATCTATCTTTAGATACATATATCTTACCTATCTATCCATCCATCTATCTTTAGATATATATATCTTACCTATCTATCATCCATATATCTTTAGATATATATATCTTACCTATCTATCATCCATCTATCTTTAGATATATATATATATCTTACCTATCTATCAATCTTCTATCTTTAGATAAATATATCTTACCTATCTATCCATCCATCTATCTTTAGATATATTTATCTTACCTATCTATCATCCATCTATCTTTCGATATATATATCTTACCTATCTATCCATCCATTTATCTTTAGATACAGATATCTTACCTATCTATCGATCAATCTATCTTGAGATACATATATCTTACCCATCAATCCATCCATCTATCTTTAGATATATATATCTTACCTATGTATCCATCCATCTATCTTTAGATATATATATCTTACCTGTCTATCCATCCATCTATCTTTAGATACATATATCTTACGTATCTATCATCCATCTATCTTTAGATATAGATATCTTACGTATCTATCCATTCTTCTATCTTTAGATATATATATCTTACCTATCTATCCATCAATTTATCTTTAGATATATATATCTTACCTATCTATCATCCATCTATCTTTAGATATATATATCTTACGTTTCTATCATCCATTTATCTTTAGATATATATATCTTACGTATCTATCATCCATTTATCTTTAGATATATATATCTTACGTATCTATCCATCCATCTATTTTTAGATATATATATCTTACCTATCTATCAATCCATCTATCTTTAGATATATATATCTTACCTATCTATCCATCCATCTATCTTTAGATATATATATCTTACCTATCTATCCTCCATCTATCTTTAGATATATATATCTTACCTGTCTATCATCCATCTATCTTTAGATATATATATCTTACCTATCTATCATCCATCTATCTTTAGATACATATATCTTACCTATCTATCCATCCATCTATCTTTATATATATATATCTTACCTGTCTATCCATCCATCTATCTTTAGATATATATATCTTACTTATCTATCATCCATTTATCTTTAGATATATATATCTTACGTATCTATCATCCATTTATCTTTAGATATATATATCTTACCTATCTATCCATCCATCTATCTTTAGATATATATATCTTACCTATCTATCCATCCATCTATCTTTAGATATATATATATATATCTTACCTATCTATCATCCATTTATCTTTATATATATATATATATATATATATATATATATATATATATATATATATATATATATATATCTTACCTATCTATCCATCCATCTATCTTTAGATATATATATATCTTACGTATCTATCATCCATCTATCTTTAGATATATATATATATCTTACCTATCTATCCAGCCATCTATCTTTAGATATATATATCTTGCCTATCTGTCATCCATTTATCTTTAGATATATATATCTTACGTATCTATCATCCATCTATCTTTAGATATATATATCTTACCTATCTATCATCCATCTATCTTTAGATATAGATATCTGACCTATCTATCCATCCATTTATCTTTTGATATATATATCTTTGGTATCTATCATCCATTTATCTTTAGATGTATATATCTTACCTATCTATCATCCATCTATCTTTAGATATATATATCTTACCTATCTATCATCCATCTATCTTTAGATATATATATCTTTCGTATCTATCATCCATCTATCTTTAGATATATATATCTTACCTATCTATCCATCCATTTATCTTTAGATATATATATCTTACGTATCTATCATCCATTTATCTTTAGATATATATATCTTACGTATCTATCATCCATCTATCTTTAGATATACATATCTTACCTATCTATCCATCCATTTATCTTTAGATATATATATCTCACCTATCTATCATCCATCTATCTTTAGATATATATATCTTACGTATCTATCCATCCATCTATCTTTAGATACATATATCTTACCTATCTATCCATCCATTTATCTTTAGATATATATATCTTACGTATCTATCATCCATCTATCTTTAGATACATATATCTTACCTATCTATCCATCCATCTATCTTTAGATATATATATCTTACCTATCTATCATCCGTCTATCTTTAGATATATATATATCTTACCTATCTATCATCCGTCTATCTTTAGATATATATATCTTACGTATCTATCATCCATCTATCTTTAGATATATATATCTTACCTATCTATCCATCCATTTATCTTTAGATATATATATCTTACCTATCTATCAACCATCTATCTTTATATATATCTTACGTATCTATCATCCATCTATCTTTAGATACATATATCTTACCTATCTATCCATCCATCTATCTTTAGATATATATATCTTACCTATCTATCATCCGTCTATCTTTAGATATATATATATATATCTTACCTATCTATCATCCGTCTATCTTTAGATATATATATCTTACGTATCTATCATCCATCTATCTTTAGATATATATATCTTACCTATCTATCCATCCATTTATCTTTAGATATATATATCTTACCTATCTATCATCCATCTATCTTTAGATATATATATATCTTTCGTATCTATCATCCATCTATCTTTAGATATATATATATCTTACCTATCTATCCATCCATTTATCTTTAGATATATATATCTTACGTATCTATCATCCATTTATCTTTAGATATATATATCTTACCTATCTATCATCCATCTATCTTTAGATATATATATCTTACCTATCTATCCATCCATTTATCTTTAGATATATATATCTTACGTATCTATCATCCATTTATCTTTAGATATATATATCTTACCTATCTATCATCCATCTATCTTTAGATATATATATCTTACCTATCTATCCATCCATCTATCTTTAGATACATATATCTTACCTATCTATCCATCCATTTATCTTTAGATATATATATCTTACCTATCTATCATCCATCTATCTTTAGATATATATATCTTACCTATCTATCCATCCATCTATCTTTAGATATATATATATCTTACGTATCTATCCATTCATCTCTCTTTAGATACATATATCTTACCTATCTATCCATCCATTTATCTTTAGATATATATATCTTACCTATCTATCATCCATCTATCTTTAGATATATATATCTTACGTATCTATCATCCATCTATCTTTAGATATATATATCTTACCTATCTATCCATCCATCTATCTTTAGATATATATATCTTACGTATCTATCCATCCATCTATCTTTAGATATATATATCTTACGTATCTATCCATCCATTTATCTTTAGATATATATATCTTACCTATCTATCATCCATCTATCTTTAGATATATATATCTTACCTATCTATCATCCATCTATCTTTAGATATATATATCTTACCTATCTATCATCCATCTATCTTTAGATATATATATCTTACGTATCTATCATCCATCTATCTTTAGATATATATATCTTACCTATCTATCCATCCATCTATCTTTAGATATATATATCTTACGTATCTATCCATCCATCTATCTTTAGATACATATATCTTACCTATCTATCCATCCATTTATCTTTAGATATATATATCTTACCTATCTATCATCCATCTATCTTTAGATATATATATATATATATATCTTACTTATCTATCCATCCATCTATCTTTAGATACATATATCTTACGTATCTATCATCCATTTATCTTTAGATATATATATCTTACCTATCTATCATCCATCTATCTTTAGATATATATATCTTACCTATCTATCCATCCATCTATCTTTAGATTTATATATCTTACGTATCTGTCCATCCATCTATCTTTAGATACATATATCTTACCTATCTATCCATCCATTTATCTTTAGATATATATATATATATCTTACCTATCTATCATCCATCTATCTTTAGATATATATATATATATATATATATATATATATATATATATATATATATATATATATATATATATATATATATATATATCTTACCTATCTATCCATCCATCTATCTTTAGATACATATATCTTACGTATCTATCATCCATTTATCTTTAGATATATATATCTTACCTATGTATCATCCATTTATCTTTAGATATATATATCTTACCTATCTATCATCCATCTATCTTTAGATATATATATCTTACGTATCTATCATCCATCTATTTTTAGATATATATATCTTACGTATCTATCATCCATCTATCTTTTGATATATATATCTTACCTATCTATCCATCCATCTATCTTTAGATATATATCTGACCTATCTATCCATCCATCTATCGTTAGATATATATATCTTTCCTATATATCCATCCATCTATCTTTAGATATATATATCTTACGTATCAATCAGCTTTATTCCAGCTATTTATCGAACTGTCTTTTTAATACTCCCATCATTCACACACACACACACACACACACACACACACACAGACACACTACCCTTTGCGTGCTCCCGTCTGTTCTTACGTTATTCAAAAAAGTATACGTTTTATATTTAGTTAATTATTTTAGATCCTAGGGTCATGCAACTTAATTCATATTGTCTGTTTCTTGAGTAGTACATGATCAATCAAACATTTGGTCACACTGACCTTTTGTTTTACTCTTCAGTGACCGCAAAATCAGATCTTTTTTAACGAAATGCAACTTAGAATATATATATATATATATATATATATATATATATATATTGTTGCATTTCGTTCAAATAGAATATAAAAAGGAAAAATAAGATGTGACCCAATGAATTTAAAGAATGATTATCTCAAGTTTAAAACACTCAAATTTTATCGTGTTCCTGGTGTCGCATTGCACTCAGTGAGTGTCATCAATCGAAGCAACCCCAGCCTTATCTGTTAATCCAGAAAAAAACTCGGATATACAAGGAGGATTGACTTCCACATTTTGGGTGGAGGAAAAAAAAAAAAAAAGAAAAAACAATGTCGCACGATTCTTGCACAAAAAAGAAGTATGAAGCCTACGATCTGTTTCCTGGATGTATATAGACTAAATAACAAATCTATTAAACATAATCAAAGTAAGAAATATATTTTCATCTGAAATGAATCAGTACATTTTAATTCATTTGCACAGTGTCGTGATATTTCTTCACGTGATCTTTTTACATGATATGTTCGTTGTTTATGAATGAAATTTAAATGACTACCACACCGACACAACAATGCAGTTTTCTATACAATTTAATAGATTTGAGAGTCCTTACCCTATTAAACAGATCATGCGAACGAGACACTATTTTTTTGTCTTCTCGAGTATATTCCTAAGTTTGGTCAACCTCAAAAAAGATGCCGGGGGGGGGGGGGGGGGTAGTTGTGATTTGAATCAAATGCACGAGGCTTGGACTTTAAGCCTCGGTTTCGATCAGCAGATAAGGCAGTAACCCGCGTTACATTTGGTTATAGACTATTGAGAACCTGGTCTATTAATGAATTCGAATGTATTCAGTGTGTAACTGAATGACATTACAACATGGCTGCATCCCAGTACTCTCGTGTCTGGAGAAAACCCTGGATTGAAACAAGTTCACGGGCCCTTGATTGAAACAAGTTCGCGAGACCTGGATTGAAACAAGTTCGCGGGGCCTGGATTGTACAAAGTTCGCGGGGTTCACTGGTATCAATGACTCCTTTTACTACTGTAATGGAAGTCTTGAGCAAAGCCTTGACGGGTGATTAATTATTATTATTATTATTATTAATTGTTTAAACTTACCGTCAAGCAGCTACACCAGCTGAATGTTAAGATGCATCCACCCATTCATATAGTGGGTTGTTATTAATTTTTCTGGTATTCTTTAGAAAACGTGCTGGTAGGATGGTAGCACTAGACACATACAATAAGTGAAACCTAGAGAAAGAGCCCAGATTGATAATGTGTGACCTCTCAATATCCCCGTGATGCACTGCTGCTCCCAGTCTGCTTCCATATTCGTAGACTTTGGATTGAATAGTTTGTACCTAGTTTTAAATGTGCTTCAAATGTTGCATTAACGTTTGAAAATGCATGTCAAGGAGTTAGTTTGCTCTCCATCAAGCAGTCTTTTTTTAATTTTTTTTATTGTATCTTTGTCATATTACCAAATGTTGCCATCCTGAAAACACGTCCTAAAACTTAAACTTATCAATAAGCATACAGATTCTCCACAAACCTTTTTTTTTTTTTAGCAACACCCAGGTATTGCCCCATATATCAATAGGCTTCGATTGAGCCCTTAACTAGTTTAGCTAAAACACGGCAATCTTTTCAGAAAAACACATACTTGTAATCTATCTGTTTATATGACTCCTCGTGATCAAACTTCATAAGTTCCGGTGTTTTTTTTTCAATAAACCGATCACTACTATTTGGGTATTTATGGGATTGCAGACTACATGCAATATTTACTGATCTCCAAAATTAAAGAGATTGAAAACATGCCAAACTACGCACGTCTGAAACTGAAGATTTGACAACGGAAGTTCTCCAATAAGCATGGGCAATTTTACGTTTAGAAAAAGCACATGTTAACACTTTTTTTTTACAAAGACTATTAGTGAATCGCCAGATAGCAGAGGCGCTTACTTCGCAACGATAGTGCAGAGTGTCCTCGTGATATCATTGTTTGGACTGTCTTTAGACACCCTGAAGTTGTGTTGCTCAGTTACAAATTTTATAAATTATGTTAAACGTTTTGTGTGACAAACAACAGCAGAACAGATACTGGGATTGATTTGCTTACTTAGTTTAATCTACGCATTATTCGGACCCTGAACAACTTGAATTTTGTTTTTACACAGAATGTTAAATGTACATTGGGATTGTATCTTACACTATTGAGTCGTCCCCAGGACAGTGTTTGCGCTCGAGTTTCGCTTTAGATTTCACATTTCACGAAAGAATTTTTCACATTTGCAGAAGGCTGGCTGGTTGCTTCGTTTTGATTCACTATCAATCGGAAGAAAAAGGTTAGTTCAGCATGCAGACACCCAGTCATTGAGTTTGCATTTGAGTTTTCCAAAATCAGTTTAGGTTTCGCGGGAACGTAATTGTCATTTCTCAATCACAGGCATTTGAACTCATAAGAACCCTGTCTTTATTCATGGTAAAACCTTAAGCGGGTAACAGATCACACCCGTGTACCAAACCTGCGAAACAACAGTCACCGAAAATACTTTATTTATTTTATGCTGTTGAGTTGCCTGCGGCTAATATACACAATGCGAACATTATACATTTTGGATATCATTTCATTTGTTACGTTACAGCAGCCTAAGAGTGTTGGACTCTTTATTTGTTGTCTTATTTCCTATTTCCTTTTACTTCTAATTAATGTATCTGCATCAACCGACTGTATGGATACCTTTTTGTAGTTGAAGACAATAGGAACTGATATCACGTTCATATTTCTGGTAATTAATTCATTACATTTCTAGCCTTTTCTCTCTCTTTAACTTATACTTGAATAATATCTTCTAAGACGCAGAATTTTTCCTTAACTTACTTTTCTGGTACTTCTATGAACTGAATGTCTGTATTAATAATAAGAGGATAGAAACTGATATAATTATTCCTCTCTGTAGATTTGCCTGCTTTGGTTCACTCGTTCATACAGCCTGTACAGAAATTCCTTCCTTCTTCTCCTCTCCACATTTATCACTAGTATTACTGCTAATACCATTGCTGTTTTACCTACTACAATTGCTAGTGAGACTTCTACAACTAATAATGCTACTCTTACAGGCATGTTATTTGAAAGTCTCATTTTACAGTGTATTTGCAATTGGTTGACATCTGACCTAATTGTTATCCTTCAGGAATAAGATTCGAGGTGACACCCACCCGGACCATGATCAATACACTTTTAGCAAGAAAGGATGGTATGATTATGCTTCTACTAAGCATACCATCAAACAAAAACTATGAAATTATGTTACCCTTGGCAGGCTAACTATGTGTGTGTGTGTGTGTGTGTGTGTGTGTGTGTGTGTGTGTGTGTGTGTGTGAGAGAGAGATAGAGAGAGATTTTCTCATAGGTAGGAATAATACGTAATAATCATGTTTGCTGTCACTTTCCCTCCTCTTTCTCCTCTCCATCTTCATCAGTACTACTACTACTGCTATTACAACCACAAACTGTTGCTACTAGTGATACTACAAATACTGCTGCTGATTCTGCAACAGCTGCTATCACTACTATCTCTACTGTTGCTTCTAATAATAATACTATTTCTACTACTTTTTGCTGCTGTTTCTAATAGTACAAATTGTTACGACTCTAGGTCTAAAAATATATGTAGCAGAAAGAAAGTGAAACCAACAATGTAAGATTTATCAACAAGCAAGTTATTTCCCTACAATGCAAAAGTGAAATTCTAGAGATACTTACAATAGTGTGAATTAAATTCCAAATAATCCTAAATGCCCTAATCACAAGTCCAAAAATATAGATCTTGAATATCCTGATATAACACAATGATACAATCCAGAATGCTTTTGAATGAGTTCACAAAAGTCTAAAGTAATGTATTAATTCAACAGTAAATGAACACTTTAGTAATTCCAATGAATATATTAAATAAATAATTCCTCTCGAATTATATCTGATTTCAACGGCACAAACTGCAAAATCTGATCACAAATGGATTTCCGCAGACTGATCTAAAACATAAATGAATTATTTGTTTACCAAATCCCTATTTATTAACATTTTCACTTGACCTATATCAACAGGATGTGAAGCAATTGAATGTAAAAACCCCATTATAATTGTAAATAAAAATGGCCTTGAACTCAAATGCTTGTAAACATTCTGCTTGTAAACATTCTGTTTACAAGTGACCAGAATCTAAAGTGCAACTTACAATATTGGACAAAAATCAAACACACATTATACATTAAATATACACAACAAAATACTAATACCACAATTGTCAAAATTTTTATCGTCTTTGAGTTCCCTGCGGTAAAATGAATGATGTTTTACTCTATGTCTTTAGTAATTTTCCGCGTCTCTATGATCACGTGTTTACTGTAGGCATATATGTGAATGACAGATGAACGTAAAGACTTCCTAATCATACTTTCCCGAATCCATTTAATAGACTCTTCCACTGACCTTCAACTTCACTATGGTTAAGTGTTCGAATACTGTTGCTAAGTTGTCATCCAGATATACAGATAAAAATAGCAATAAGGAACTTCTATCAATCGATTCTTAGGCTGTACTGATCAGACACAAGGGATTTAAAAATCGTTGGCTGGGTCAAAGAAACACCTATCAATGTATTCAGTTCGTCTTAGAATAGGTCTTTTACCAATAAGTCGTCGATTTATTTTCCTTTACTTGTTCAATCTTGCTGTTGTCTCTTTATTTACTATCAAATTTATGTAGGTAGGTAGATAGGTAGGTAGGTAGGTATGCAGTCTAGTAAGCATGTAAGTATTGATCGACTGGGCTGATGTCAGATAGAGCTGTGAATATTTGGAATCAGGACACAATTAATACTTCCGGTTCAGTACCTAATGTAGTCAGAGTCTATTTTTAGATCATTTTTTCCTCTCTCATTTTGGTGGTGATGTATGCATTAGATTTAGTCATTCTTAGTATTGATTTAAAGGAAATTGGTTATTGTTTAGAATATGAGCATTATAGTGTGGTTGTCTGTGTGTATTTTGGCGACAGTGCACAGTGAGTAATGAGGCATTGGTGCTGATCCGGAAGTGAAATTTGTGACTCATTGCACGTTGCTTTGTTTACAGTCCAGCCATTCACAAGAATGCCGGTTAACCTTTGACAAAAATTTCAGCGTGAGTTCATCTTTGAAGATACTTTACAGCAACATATGATTTATTAGGATTTGGACACAGTGGAAAGTTCAGTACTGACAAGCAAATGTAGAGACTATATAAGAAAATTAGTTGTGGTCTGATTCCATTTACTGGAGAGGGGGGGGGGTGATTAAAATTGTTTTGCATAGAAATTGACACACACACACACACACACACACACACACACACACACACACACAGAAAGTATCTATCACCAGATGTGTATTTTTACTTTTCTTTGTACCTTTACATTATTTGGGCCAAAAATAAGCAGTAAATATGTATTTTAGTGCGCAGAAAAGTATAGACATGCACCAAATTACACCACTGTCCCCTTTCTGAGATGAATATTGACCGCTTCCTAAAAGTCAGAAATGAAAAGCTTGTGCTCTTTACTCCCAGAACTCGGAATCCCCCTGCTATTTTTCGAGAGTTGCAACAACATGATTGACTTGGGAGTCATCAATTTAGCTAATGCGATAAATTAAAGTCTTCTTAAATTTTGTGTTTTTATTTATGTATTTACTTATTTAATAACTTACTTTAAAATTCATTTGATTTCACATAGTATTAATTATTGTATTTATTTCATGATTTAAAAAAATATATTTGTTTATAATTGATGGTTAGATTGATGGATTGATAGATATGCATGGGTAAAGTATGTAAATAACCAAGTTCATGTGACTATGAAATACATTGATGTTACAAATATATATCTATATCTATATCTATCTATCTATATATATATATACTATTTTTTTTTAAATGTATAAATTTTATTACGTGGTTATTAGAACTGATGTAAATAGCCGGAAAATAGCTAAACTGCTCATGTGGTTTATAGTATATATGAAACTTACAGGAATGTTATTGTTTCAGATTTGATCGAAGCCAGCGGAACACTTGCAATTTTTCTGATTAAATGGACTGTTGGTGAAACCATCCGAAAATGATCATGGTAGTTCCATTTCAGATGAAATCATAGACGGACACTTGGCAGCGCCCTCAACAACCCGAGAGCTACGGTCATAAACTCGTGACAATAGAGTTTGACGCAAATTTGTTGTTTGTTTTTGGAGTCCCTCGGACGTGCCTGGTATCAAAATGGTAACCACTTTGACGCTATCCCTCTTCGGACCCCCCCCCCCCCCCACGACCCCCCCACCCCCACACACACACCTCAAGCGCGAGAAAATTAATAAAGAGAGCAGTCATTTATATTTTGTTGTTTTAAGGAAGTTGGCCCTGGATGCATAAAAACACTATTTAGAGACCTCTTCCAATGAATAAGAGAGCTCTGTAATTGATTGTAAAAGGTCACTAATTCATTTGAAGACCTCTTGATATAGATTTGTCGAACCAACGCCGAATTAGAGAGGTCTCTAATTCAATTAGAGAGCTCAATAATTGAATGAATGCTCTCTGTTATTCATGTGTCGAGGTCTCCAACTGAATTAGAGAGGTCTACAATTTAAGAGTATACATAAACAATTATTAACTGAGGGCAATCATTGAATTACAGAGGTCTCTAATTTATTTATAGAGCTCTCGACTTCAATGGTAGAGCTCTCTCTCTCTCTCTCGAAAAAAAAAAAAAAAAGGAGTATTAAATTGAATATATGTAAAAACGGCCGCCCATACAAAGTCCACAGTTTATATACCATTTATTAGCTAGACAAAAACCTATACTAAATGTCAGACAGTGATACTATAAGACAGGGGTGTCAAACTCATTTGCTATGGCGGGCCAGATTTGATATAAATAATAATAAATAATAATAATAAATCCCGAGTCAGGCTATGACACCCCTGCTATAAGAAGTGCATTCCACTCCAATATAGTGACCTTTTTGTATGTATGTAGGACGGTAGCCTAACTTATTGAAATAAAGAATATACATTTACTTTTTCGATTTCCATTCGTAGGGAGATGACATTGCAACCACTCTTTCAGTTGTATGACAGAGTGACTTTCTATTACGCTGTAAGGTAATTTAGCCCTGGGAACATGGTCTATAGTTAACTCTACATATTGAAACTTAGCTACCATGTTCTTAAGTTTTTCCACCCGGTTTAAAAAGACATTGCCTAAGCGGGCTATTTATAGCATGAGGTCATTACGCGTTGCGTAACACCGGTCTGATTCTTGACCGGCCTTTTATAAGCGTGAAAGAAGAGGAAAATCATTCATTTGGATTGATTTCATGTTTCAATAAAAATTTCACTCGGTTCCTCTTTCTAAAGTACCATTTTTATTCTTGTATATAGCAATTATTCCCTTGTACAGTCCAGAACCAGTCTTGTCATTCAGTCCTTAGGTGGAGCTCTTCAGTTTCGTACTTTGAATAGGGTGTGTTCTAAGACTTGTAATTTTCCCATAACTGAGGTCATTGTACACAAAATACTGCCACAAGGCATATTGTGTAAGCAAGAGCAAAATAGGCATAATTAGCTTATTGTTATGCATAACATCAATGTTAATATACCATTTTGTTGAGAAATGCATACATAATTATATGAGAAAGAGAAAAGCAATTGCACAAATTTTCATATTTATTTTAGAAATTTAAAGAAAAAGAATTAGCCAGGGTTTCCTCACTGGCTGTCCTGGCTATTTAAAAAAGACCTTGTATATCTTAGGTATTGTTAAAAGAACTTTGAATTCCCTTTATTTTGGTGTATGATTGATGGGTGAAATTTGGGTTATAGAGTATACAGCTTGGTCTTACTTAAGATGTGCACCTCTCAAAAAACTGCTAGCTCCGCTTGGTCATTTTCACTTCCTGGACTTCAAAGGTAAATAAAAAAAAAAAGAGCCGATAACTTTTTTTACTTTTTGGATATTTTTTAATTCATTCATAGTACTTTCAGAGGCTGGTATTGTCTGCTCTGGCAAAATTCGTTTCCCTATTTTAATAACTGCTGAAAATAGTGCACTTTTGACTAATTCAGGCTGATTTATCGAGTACTTTGGAGCGGCCATTTTGTCCGCTGTGTGCTTAGATCATGTCCAGTTTCCACAAGTACAATATGTAAAGAAATTTCAGCCACAGTACATGAAAGTAACATAGAGGTATGCCAACATTCTCTCCATTGTGCATGTTGCAAATGCAAAATACTTCATCTTACACCTGTCACTCACTCAGAAGCATGTATTATCTGTAGAGCGCCCCCATATAGACAACATATGCATTATTATTATATGATTTAATTTTGGTTGTATAGCTGAAACATTTAAGCCGCAAGCATTTAAACAGTCCTTTTGAATAATTCTCATGTATTTTCCCACAGAACAGTATTCATTTGTCGCAAAGTCATTTTCTCAACAATAGCAACCAATGTTTTGGTAAAAGACAGGAACATGAAACTTGCCACAATTATTCATGAGATGTCACTAATAAAATTTACAGACTGAACAGGGATGGAAGAGTTCAGGTTCACAGAGGTCAAAGGTCAAAGGGTACAAAGTTTGCTAATTCTTCTAACACTAGTATATGGAAGAAAGCGAATCTGCTTTATTATCATTATTTTCCAGAATTTTATTACAACCGAATGAAAAGAAACATTTTTGCTATATTTTTCTTAGACTTAATACAACAGTTTTAAATTTAAGTTGACTTTACTCCTGTGTTCTAAGACTTGTAATTTTCCCATAATTGAGGTCATTGTACACAAAATACTGCCACAAGGCATATTGTGTAAGCAAGAGCAAAATAGGCATAATTAGCTTATTGTTATGCATAACATCAATGTTAATATACCATTTTGTTGAGAAATGCATACATAATTATATGAGAAGGAGAAAAGCAATTGCACAAATTTTCATATTTATTTTAAGGTGGCGCTCTCCAGTTTCGTACTTTGCATAGGGTTAGAAATTTAAAGAAAAAGAATTAGCCAGGGTTTCCTCACTGGCTGTCCTGGCTATTTAAAAAAGACCTTGTATATCTTAGGTATTGTTAAAAGAACTTTGAATTCCCTTTATTTTGGTGTATGATTGATGGGTGAAATTTGGGTTATAGAGTATACAGCTTGGTCTATACAGCTTGGTCTTACTTAAGATGTGCACCTCTCAAAAAACTGCTAGCTCCGCTTGGTCATTTTCACTTCCTGGACTTCAAAGGTAAATAAAAAAAAAAAGAGCCGATAACTTTTTTTACTTTTTGGATATTTTTTAATTCATTCATAGTACTTTCAGAGGCTGGTATTGTCTGCTCTGGCAAAATTCTTTTCCCTATTTTAATAACTGCTGAAAATAGTGCACTTTTGACTAATTCAGGCTGATTTATCGAGTACTTTGGAGCGGCCATTTTGTCCGCTGTGTGCTTAGATCATGTCCAGTTTCCACAAGTACAATATGTAAAGAAATTTCAGCCACAGTACATGAAAGTAACATAGAGGTATGCCAACATTCTCTCCATTGTGCATGTTGCAAATGCAAAATACTTCATCTTACACCTGTCACTCACTCAGAAGCATGTATTATCTGTAGAGCGCCCCCATATAGACAACATATGCATTATTATTATATGATTTAATTTTGGTTGTATAGCTGAAACATTTAAGCCGCAAGCATTTAAACAGTCCTTTTGAATAATTCTCATGTATTTTCCCACAGAACAGTATTCATTTGTCGCAAAGTCATTTTCTCAACAATAGCAACCAATGTTTTGGTAAAAGACAGGAACATGAAACTTGCCACAATTATTCATGAGATGTCACTAATAAAATTTACAGACTGAACAGGGATGGAAGAGTTCAGGTTCACAGAGGTCAAAGGTCAAAGGGTACAAAGTTTGCTAATTCTTCTAACACTAGTATATGGAAGAAAGCGAATCTGCTTTATTATCATTATTTTCCAGAATTTTATTACAACCGAATGAAAAGAAACATTTTTGCTATATTTTTCTTAGACTTAATACAACAGTTTTAAATTGAAGTTGACTTTACTCCTGTGTTCTAAGACTTGTAATTTTCCCATAATTGAGGTCATTGTACACAAAATACTGCCACAAGGCATATTGTGTAAGCAAGAGCAAAATAGGCATAATTAGCTTATTGTTATGCATAACATCAATGTTAATATACCATTTTGTTGAGAAATGCATACATAATTATATGAGAAAGAGAAAAGCAATTGCACAAATTTTCATATTTATTTTAAGGTGGCGCTCTCCAGTTTCGTACTTTGCATAGGGTTAGAAATTTAAAGAAAAAGAATTAGCCAGGGTTTCCTCACTGGCTGTCCTGGCTATTTAAAAAAGACCTTGTATATCTTAGGTATTGTTAAAAGAACTTTGAATTCCCTTTATTTTGGTGTATGATTGATGGGTGAAATTTGGGTTATAGAGTATACAGCTTGGTCTTACTTAAGATTTGCACCTCTCAAAAAACTGCTAGCTCCGCTTGGTCATTTTCACTTCCTGGACTTCAAAGGTAAATAAAAAAAAAAGAGCCGATAACTTTTTTTACTTTTTGGATATTTCTTAATTCATTCATAGTACTTTCAGAGGCTGGTATTGTCTGCTCTGGCAAAATTCTTTTCCCTATTTTAATAACTGCTGAAAATAGTGCACTTTTGACTAATTCAGGCTGATTTATCGAGTACTTTGGAGCGGCCATTTTGTCCGCTGTGTGCTTAGATCATGTCCAGTTTCCACAAGTACAATATGTAAAGAAATTTCAGCCACAGTACATGAAAGTAACATAGAGGTATGCCAACATTCTCTCCATTGTGCATGTTGCAAATGCAAAATACTTCATCTTACACCTGTCACTCACTCAGAAGCATGTATTATCTGTAGAGCGCCCCCATATAGACAACATATGCATTATTATTATATGATTTAATTTTGGTTGTATAGCTGAAACATTTAAGCCGCAAGCATTTAAACAGTCCTTTTGAATAATTCTCATGTATTTTCCCACAGAACAGTATTCATTTGTCGCAAAGTCATTTTCTCAACAATAGCAACCAATGTTTTGGTAAAAGACAGGAACATGAAACTTGCCACAATTATTCATGAGATGTCACTAATAAAATTTACAGACTGAACAGGGATGGAAGAGTTCAGGTTCACAGAGGTCAAAGGTCAAAGGGTACAAAGTTTGCTAATTCTTCTAACACTAGTATATGGAAGAAAGCGAATCTGCTTTATTATCATTATTTCCAGAATTTTATTACAACCGAATGAAAAGAAACATTTTTGCTATATTTTTCTTAGACTTAATACAACAGTTTTAAATTTAAGTTGACTTTACTCCTGTGTTCTAAGACTTGTAATTTTCCCATAATTGAGGTCATTGTACACAAAATACTGCCACAAGGCATATTGTGTAAGCAAGAGCAAAATAGGCATAATTAGCTTATTGTTATGCATAACATCAATGTTAATATACCATTTTGTTGAGAAATGCATACATAATTATATGAGAAAGAGAAAAGCAATTGCACAAATTTTCATATTTATTTTAAGGTGGCGCTCTCCAGTTTCGTACTTTGCATAGGGTTAGAAATTTAAAGAAAAAGAATTAGACAGGGTTTCCTCACTGGCTGTCCTGGCTATTTAAAAAAGACCTTGTATATCTTAGGTATTGTTAAAAGAACTTTGAATTCCCTTTATTTTGGTGTATGATTGATGGGTGAAATTTGGGTTATAGAGTATACAGCTTGGTCTTACTTAAGATGTGCACCTCTCAAAAAACTGCTAGCTCCGCTTGGTCATTTTCACTTAGTGGACTTCAAAGGTAAATAAAAAAAAAAAGAGCCGATAACTTTTTTTACTTTTTGGATATTTTTTAATTCATTCATAGTACTTTCAGAGGCTGGTATTGTCTGCTCTGGTAAAATTCGTTTCCCTATTTTAATAACTGCTGAAAATAGTGCACTTTTGACTAATTCAGGCTGATTTATCGAGTACTTTGGAGCGGCCATTTTGTCCGCTGTGTGCTTAGATCATGTCCAGTTTCCACAAGTACAATATGTAAAGAAATTTCAGCCACAGTACATGAAAGTAACATAGAGGTATGCCAACATTCTCTCCATTGTGCATGTTGCAAATGCAAAATACTTCATCTTACACCTGTCACTCACTCAGAAGCATGTATTATCTGTAGAGCGCCCCCATATAGACAACATATGCATTATTATTATATGATTTAATTTTGGTTGTATAGCTGAAACATTTAAGCCGCAAGCATTTAAACAGTCCTTTTGAATAATTCTCATGTATTTTCCCACAGAACAGTATTCATTTGTCGCAAAGTCATTTTCTCAACAATAGCAACCAATGTTTTGGTAAAAGACAGGAACATGAAACTTGCCACAATTATTCATGAGATGTCACTAATAAAATTTAGAGACTGAACAGGGATGGAAGAGTTCAGGTTCACAGAGGTCAAAGGTCAAAGGGTACAAAGTTTGCTAATTCTTCTAACACTAGTATATGGAAGAAAGCGAATCTGCTTTATTATCATTATTTTCCAGAATTTTATTACAACCGAATGAAAAGAAACATTTTTGCTATATTTTTCTTAGACTTAATACAACAGTTTTAAATTTAAGTTGACTTTACTCCTGTGTTCTAAGACTTGTAATTTTCCCATAATTGAGGTCATTGTACACAAAATACTGCCACAAGGCATATTGTGTAAGCAAGAGCAAAATAGGCATAATTAGCTTATTGTTATGCATAACATCAATGTTAATATACCATTTTGTTGAGAAATGCATACATAATTATATGAGAAAGAGAAAAGCAATTGCACAAATTTTCATATTTATTTTAAGGTGGAGCTCTCCAGTTTCGTACTTTGCATAGGGTTAGAAATTTAAAGAAAAAGAATTAGCCAGGGTTTCCTCACTGGCTGTCCTGGCTATTTAAAAAAGACCTTGTATATCTTAGGTATTGTTAAAAGAACTTTGAATTCCCTTTATTTTGGTGTATGATTGATGGGTGAAATTTGGGTTATAGAGTATACAGCTTGGTCTTACTTAAGATGTGCACCTCTCAAAAAACTGCTAGCTCCGCTTGGTCATTTTCACTTCCTGGACTTCAAAGGTAAATAAAAAAAAAAAAGAGCCGATAACTTTTTTTACTTTTTGGATATTTTTTAATTCATTCATAGTACTTTCAGAGGCTGGTATTGTCTGCTCTGGCAAAATTCTTTTCCCTATTTTAATAACTGCTGAAAATAGTGCACTTTTGACTAATTCAGGCTGATTTATCGAGTACTTTGGAGCGGCCATTTTGTCCGCTGTGTGCTTAGATCATGTCCAGTTTCCACAAGTACAATATGTAAAGAAATTTCAGCCACAGTACATGAAAGTAACATAGAGGTATGCCAACATTCTCTCCATTGTGCATGTTGCAAATGCAAAATACTTCATCTTACACCTGTCACTCACTCAGAAGCATGTATTATCTGTAGAGCGCCCCCATATAGACAACATATGCATTATTATTATATGATTTAATTTTGGTTGTATAGCTGAAACATTTAAGCCGCAAGCATTTAAACAGTTCTTTTGAATAATTCTCATGTATTTTCCCACAGAACAGTATTCATTTGTAGCAAAGTCCCACACAAGCCCAGCCCCCCCCCCCCCCCCTCATGATGAAAAGTGGGCTATTTTAAAACTACACCTTGCATTTTCTCAACAATAGCAACCAATGTTTTGGTAAAAGACAGGAACATGAAACTTGCCACAATTATTCATGAGATGTCACTAATAAAATTTAGAGACTGAACAGGGATGGAAGAGTTCAGGTTCACAGAGGTCAAAGGTCAAAGGGTACAAAGTTTGCTAATTCTTCTAACACTAGTATATGGAAGAAAGCGAATCTGCTTTATTATCATTATTTTCCAGAATTTTATTACAACCGAATGAAAAGAAACATTTTTGCTATATTTTTCTTAGACTTAATACAACAGTTTTAAATTGAAGTTGACTTTACTCCTGTGTTCTAAGACTTCTAATTTTCCCATAATTGAGGTCATTGTACACAAAATACTGCCACAAGGCATATTGTGTAAGCAAGAGCAAAATAGGCATAATTAGCTTATTGTTATGCATAACATCAATGTTAATATACCATTTTGTTGAGAAATGCATACATAATTATATGAGAAAGAGAAAAGCAATTGCACAAATTTTCATATTTATTTTAAGGTGGCGCTCTCCAGTTTCGTACTTTGCATAGGGTTAGAAATTTAAAGAAAAAGAATTAGCCAGGGTTTCCTCACTGGCTGTCCTGGCTATTTAAAAAAGACCTTGTATATCTTAGGTATTGTTAAAAGAACTTTGAATTCCCTTTATTTTGGTGTATGATTGATGGGTGAAATTTGGGTTATAGAGTATACAGCTTGGTCTTACTTAAGATGTGCACCTCTCAAAAAACTGCTAGCTCCGCTTGGTCATTTTCACTTCCTGGACTTCAAAGGTAAATAAAAAAAAAAAGAGCCGATAACTTTTTTTACTTTTTGGATATTTTTTAATTCATTCATAGTACTTTCAGAGGCTGGTATTGTCTGCTCTGGCAAAATTCGTTTCCCTATTTTAATAACTGCTGAAAATAGTGCACTTTTGACTAATTCAGGCTGATTTTTCGAGTACTTTGGAGCGGCCATTTTGTCCGCTGTGTGCTTAGATCATGTCCAGTTTCCACAAGTACAATATGTAAAGAAATTTCAGCCACAGTACATGAAAGTAACATAGAGGTATGACAACATTTTCGCCATTGTGCATGTTCCAAATGCAAAATACTTCATCTGACACCTGTCACTCACTCAGAAGCATGTATTATCTATAGAGCGCCCCCATATAGACAACATATGCATTATTATTATATGATTTAATTTTGGTTGTATAGCTGAAACATTTAAGACGCAAGCATCTAAACAATCCTTTTGAATAATTCTCATGTATTTTCCCACAGAACAGTATTTATTTGTAGCAAAGTCCCACACAAGCCCAGCCCCCCCCCCCCCACCATGATGAAATGTGGGCTATTTTAAAACTACACCTTGCATTTTCTCAACAATTGCAACCAATGTTTTGATAAAAGACAGGAACATGAAACTTGCCACAATTATTCATGAGATGTCACTAATAAAATTTACAGACTGAACAGGGTTGGAAGAGTTCAGGTTCACAGAGGTCAAAGGTCAAAGGGTACAAAGTTTGCTAATTCTTCTAACACTAGTATATGGAAGAAAGCTAATCTGCTTTATTATCATTATTTTCCAGAATTTTATTACAACCGAATGAAAAGAAACATTTTTGCTATATTTTTCTTAGACTTAATACAACAGTTTTAAATTTAAGTTGACTTTACTCCTATGTTCTAAGACTTCTAATTTTCCCATAATTGAGGTCATTGTACACAAAATACTGCCACAAGGCATATTGTGTAAGCAAGAGCAAAATAGGCATAATTAGCTTATTGTTATGCATAACATCAATGTTAATATACCATTTTGTTGAGAAATGCATACATAATTATATGAGAAGGAGAAAAGCAATTGCACAAATTTTCATATTTATTTTAAGGTGGCGCTCTCCAGTTTCGTACTTTGCATAGGGTTAGAAATTTAAAGAAAAAGAATTAGCCAGGGTTTCCTCACTGGCTGTCCTGGCTATTTAAAAAAGACCTTGTATATCTTAGGTATTGTTAAAAGAACTTTGAATTCCCTTTATTTTGGTGTATGATTGATGGGTGAAATTTGGGTTATAGAGTATACAGCTTGGTCTTACTTAAGATGTGCACCTCTCAAAAAACTGCTAGCTCCGCTTGGTCATTTTCACTTCCTGGACTTCAAAGGTAAATATAAAAAAAAAGAGCCGATAACTTTTTTTACTTTTTGGATATTTTTTAATTCATTCATAGTACTTTCAGAGGCTGGTATTGTCTGCTCTGGCAAAATTCTTTTCCCTATTTTAATAACTGCTGAAAATAGTGCACTTTTGACTAATTCAGGCTGATTTTTCGAGTACTTTGGAGCGGCCATTTTGTCCGCTGTGTGCTTAGATCATGTCCAGTTTCCACAAGTACAATATGTAAAGAAATTTCAGCCACAGTACATGAAAGTAACATAGAGGTATGCCAACATTCTCTCCATTGTGCATGTTGCAAATGCAAAATACTTCATCTTACACCTGTCACTCACTCAGAAGCATGTATTATCTGTAGAGCGCCCCCATATAGACAACATATGCATTATTATTATATGATTTAATTTTGGTTGTATAGCTGAAACATTTAAGCCGCAAGCATCTAAACAGTCCTTTTGAATAATTCTCATGTATTTTCCCACAGAACAGTATTCATTTGTAGCAAAGTCCCACACAAGCCCAGCCCCCTCCCCCCCCATGATGAAAAGTGGGCTATTTTAAAAGTACACCTTGCATTTTCTCAACAATAGCAACCAATGTTTTGGTAAAAGACAGGAACATGAAACTTGCCACAATTATTCATGAGATGTCACTAATAAAATTTACAGACTGAACAGGGATGGAAGAGTTCAGGTTCACAGAGGTCAAAGGTCAAAGGGTACAAAGTTTGCTAATTCTTCTAACACTAGTATATGGAAGAAAGCGAATCTGCTTTATTATCATTATTTTCCAGAATTTTATTACAACCGAATGAAAAGAAACATTTTTGCTATATTTTTCTTAGACTTAATACAACAGTTTTAAATTTAAGTTGACTTTACTCCTATGTTCTAAGACTTCTAATTTTCCCATAATTGAGGTCATTGTACACAAAATACTGCCACAAGGCATATTGTGTAAGCAAGAGCAAAATAGGCATAATTAGCTTATTTGTATGCATAACATCAATGTTAATATACCATTTTGTTGAGAAATGCATACATAATTATATGAGAAAGAGAAAAGCAATTGCACAAATTTTCATATTTATTTTAAGGTGGCGCTCTCCAGTTTCGTACTTTGCATAGGGTTAGAAATTTAAAGAAAAAGAATTAGCCAGGGTTTCCTCACTGGCTGTCCTGGCTATTTAAAAAAGACCTTGTATATCTTAGGTATTGTTAAAAGAACTTTGAATTCCCTTTATTTTGGTGTATGATTGATGGGTGAAATTTGGGTTATAGAGTATACAGCTTGGTCTTACTTAAGATGTGCACCTCTCAAAAAACTGCTAGCTCCGCTTGGTCATTTTCACTTCCTGGACTTCAAAGGTAATTAAAAAAAAAAAGAGCCGATAACTTTTTTTACTTTTTAGATATTTTTTAATTCATTCATAGTACTTTCAGAGGCTGGTATTGTCTGCTCTGGCAAAATTCGTTTCCCTATTTTAATAACTGCTGAAAATAGTGCACTTTTGACTAATTCAGGCTGATTTTTCGAGTACTTTGGAGCGGCCATTTTGTCCGCTGTGTGCTTAGATCATGTCCAGTTTCCACAAGTACAATATGTAAAGAAATTTCAGCCACAGTACATGAAAGTAACATAGAGGTATGCCAACATTCTCTCCATTGTGCATGTTCAAATGCAAAATACTTCATCTGACACCTGTCACTCACTCAGAAGCATGTATTATCTATAGAGCGCCCCCATATAGACAACATATGCATTATTATTATATGATTTAATTTTGGTTGTATAGCTGAAACATTTAAGCCGCAAGCATCTAAACAGTCCTTGTGAATAATTCTCATGTAATTTTCCACAGAACAGTATTTATTTGTAGCAAAATCCCACACAAGCCCAGCCCCCCCCCCCCACCCACCATGATGAAATGTGGGCTATTTTAAAACTACACCTTGCATTTTCTCAACAATTGCAACCAATGTTTTGGTAAAAGACGGGAACATGAAACTTGCCACAATTATTCATGAGATGTCACTAATAAAATTTACAGACTGAACAGGGATGGAAGAGTTCAGGTTCACAGAGGTCAAAGGTCAAAGGGGACAAAGTTTGCTAATTCTGCTAACACTAGTATATGTAAGAAAGCGAATCTACTTTATTATCATTATTTTCCAGAATTTTATTACAACCGAATGAAAAGAAACATTTTTGCTATATTTTTCTTAGACTTAATACAACAGTTTTAAATTTAAGTTGACTTTACTCCTATGTTCTAAGACTTCTAATTTTCCCATAATTGAGGTCATTGTACACAAAATACTGCCACAAGGCATATTGTGTAAGCAAGAGCAAAATAGGCATAATTAGCTTATTTGTATGCATAACATCAATGTTAATATACCATTTTGTTGAGAAATGCATACATAATTATATGAGAAAGAGAAAAGCAATTGCAGAAATTTTCATATTTATTTTAAGGTGGCGCTCTCCAGTTTCGTACTTTGCATAGGGTTAGAAATTTAAAGAAAAAGAATTAGCCAGGGTTTCCTGACTGGCTGTCCTGGCTATTTAAAAAAGACCTTGTATATCTTAGGTATTGTTAAAAGAACTTTGAATTCCCTTTATTTTGGTGTATGATTGATGGGTGAAATTTGGGTTATAGAGTATACAGCTTGGTCTTACTTAAGATGTGCACCTCTCAAAAAACTGCTAGCTCCGCTTGGTCATTTTCACTTCCTGGACTTCAAAGGTAAATAAAAAAAAAAAGAGCCGACAACTTTTTGTACTTTTTAAATATTTTTTAATTCATTCATAGTACTTTCAGAGGCTGGTATTGTCTGCTCTGGCAAAATTCGTTTCCCTATTTTAATAACTGCTGAAAATAGTGCACTTTTCACTAATTCAGGCTGATTTTTCGAGTACTTTGGAGCGGCCATTTTGTCCGCTGTGTGCTTAGATCATGTCCAGTTTCCACAAGTACAATATGTAAAGAAATTTCAGCCACAGTACATGAAAGTAACATAGAGGTATGCCAACATTCTCGCCATTGTGCATGTTCCAAATGCAAAATACTTCATCTGACACCTGTCACTCACTCAGAAGCATGTATTATCTATAGAGCGCCCCCATATAGACAACATATGCATTATTATTATATGATTTAATTTTGGTTGTATAGCTGAAACATTTAAGCCGCAAGCATCTAAACAGTCCTTGTGAATAATTCTCATGTAATTTTCCACAGAACAGTATTTATTTGTAGCAAAATCCCACACAAGCCCAGCCCCCCCCCCCACACCCCCCCAGCCCCACATGATGAAATGTGGGCTATTTTAAAACTACACCTTGCATTTTCTCAACAATTGCAACCAATGTTTTGGTAAAAGACGGGAACATGAAACTTGCCACAATTATTCATGAGATGTCACTAATAAAATTTACAGACTGAACAGGGATGGAAGAGTTCAGGTTCACAGAGGTCAAAGGTCAAAGGGTACAAAGTTTGCTAATTCTTCTAACACTAGTATATGGTAGAAAGCGAATCTACTTTATTATCATTATTTTCCAGAATTTTATTACAACCGAATGAAAAGAAACATTTTTGCTATTTTTTTCTTAGACTTAATACAACAGTTTTAAATTTAAGTTGACTTTACTCCTATGTTCTAAGACTTCTAATTTTCCCATAATTGAGGTCATTGTACACAAAATACTGCCACAAGGCATATTGTGTAAGCAAGAGCAAAATAGGCATAATTAGCTTATTTGTATGCATAACATCAATGTTAATATACCATTTTGTTGAGAAATGCATACATAATTATATGAGAAAGAGAAAAGCAATTGCAGAAATTTTCATATTTATTTTAAGGTGGCGCTCTCCAGTTTCGTACTTTGCATAGGGTTAGAAATTTAAAGAAAAAGAATTAGCCAGGGTTTCCTGACTGGCTGTCCTGGCTATTTAAAAAAGACCTTGTATATCTTAGGTATTGTTAAAAGAACTTTGAATTCCCTTTATTTTGGTGTATGATTGATGGGTGAAATTTGGGTTATAGAGTATACAGCTTGGTCTTACTTAAGATGTGCACCTCTCAAAAAACTGCTAGCTCCGCTTGGTCATTTTCACTTCCTGGACTTCAAAGGTAAATAAAAAAAAAAGAGCTGATAACTTTTTGTACTTTTTAAATATTTTTTAATTCATTCATAGTACTTTCAGAGGCTGGTATTGTCTGCTCTGGCAAAATTCGTTTCCCTATTTTAATAACTGCTGAAAATAGTGCACTTTTCACTAATTCAGGCTGATTTTTCGAGTACTTTGGAGCGGCCATTTTGTCCGCTGTGTGCTTAGATCATGTCCAGTTTCCACAAGTACAATATGTAAAGAAATTTCGGCCACAGTACATGAAAGTAACATAGAGGTATGCCAACATTCTCGCCATTGTGCATGTTCCAAATGCAAAATACTTCATCTGACACCTGTCACTCACTCAGAAGCATGTATTATCTATAGAGCGCCCCCATATAGACAACATATGCATTATTATTATATGATTTAATTTTGGTTGTATAGCTGAAACATTTAAGCCGCAAGCATCTAAACAGTCCTTTTGAATAATTCTCATGTATTTTCCCACAGAACAGTATTTATTTGTAGCAAAGTCCCACACAAGCCCAGCCCCCCCCCCCCCACCATGATGAAATGTGGGCTATTTTAAAACTACACCTTGCATTTTCTCAACAATTGCAACCAATGTTTTGATAAAAGACAGGAACATGAAACTTGCCACAATTATTCATGAGATGTCACTAATAAAATTTACAGACTGAACAGGGATGGAAGAGTTCAGGTTCACAGAGGTCAAAGGTCAAAGGGTACAAAGTTTGCTAATTCTTCTAACACTAGTATATGGAAGAAAGCTAATCTGCTTTATTATCATTATTTTCCAGAATTTTATTACAACCGAATGAAAAGAAACATTTTTGCTATATTTTTCTTAGACTTAATACAACAGTTTTAAATTTAAGTTGACTTTACTCCTATGTTCTAAGACTTCTAATTTTCCCATAATTGAGGTCATTGTACACAAAATACTGCCACAAGGCATATTGTGTAAGCAAGAGCAAAATAGGCATAATTAGCTTATTTGTATGCATAACATCAATGTTAATATACCATTTTGTTGAGAAATGCATACATAATTATATGAGAAAGAGAAAAGCAATTGCAGAAATTTTCATATTTATTTTAAGGTGGCGCTCTCCAGTTTCGTACTTTGCATAGGGTTAGAAATTTAAAGAAAAAGAATTAGCCAGGGTTTCCTGACTGGCTGTCCTGGCTATTTAAAAAAGACCTTGTATATCTTAGGTATTGTTAAAAGAACTTTGAATTCCCTTTATTTTGGTGTATGATTGATGGGTGAAATTTGGGTTATAGAGTATACAGCTTGGTCTTACTTAAGATGTGCACCTCTCAAAAAACTGCTAGCTCCACTTTGTCATTTTCACTTCCTGGACTTCAAAGGTAATTAAAAAGAAAAAGAGCCGACAACTTTTTGTACTTTTTAAATATTTTTTAATTCATTCATAGTACTTTCAGAGGCTGGTATTGTCTGCTCTGGCAAAATTCATTTCCCTATTTTAATAACTGCTGAAAATAGTGCACTTTTCACTAATTCAGGCTGATTTTTCGAGTACTTTGGAGCGGCCATTTTGTCCGCTGTGTGCTTAGATCATGTCCAGTTTCCACAAGTACAATATGTAAAGAAATTTCGGCCACAGTACATGAAAGTAACATAGAGGTATGCCAACATTCTCGCCATTGTGCATGTTCCAAATGCAAAATACTTCATCTGACACCTGTCACTCACTCAGAAGCATGTATTATCTATAGAGCGCCCCCATATAGACAACATATGCATTATTATTATATGATTTAATTTTGGTTGTATAGCTGAAACATTTAAGCCGCAAGCATCTAAACAGTCCTTTTGAATAATTCTCATGTATTTTCCCACAGAACAGTATTCATTTGTAGCAAAGTCCCACACAAGCCGAGCCCCACCCACCCCCCACCCCCCACATGATGAAATGTGGGCTATTTTAAAACTACACCTTGCATTTTCTCAACAATTGCAACCAATGTTTTGGTAAAAGACGGGAACATGAAACTTGCCACAATTATTCATGAGATGTCACTAATAAAATTTACAGACTGAACAGGGATGGAAGATTTCAGGTTCACAGAGGTCAAAGGTCAAAGGGTACAAAGTTTGCTAATTCTTCTAACACTAGTATATGGAAGAAAGCGAATCTACTTTATTATCATTATTTTCCAGAATTTTATTACAACCGAATGAAAAGAAACATTTTTGCTATATTTTTCTTAGACTTAATACAACAGTTTTTAATTTAAGTTGACTTTACTCCTATGTTCTAAGACTTCTAATTTTCCCATAATTGAGGTCATTGTACACAAAATACTGCCACAAGGCATATTGTGTAAGCAAGAGCAAAATAGGCATAATTAGCTTATTTGTATGCATAACATCAATGTTAATATACCATTTTGTTGAGAAATGCATACATAATTATATGAGAAAGAGAAAAGCAATTGCAGAAATTTTCATATTTATTTTAAGGTGGCGCTCTCCAGTTTCGTACTTTGCATAGGGTTAGAAATTTAAAGAAAAAGAATTAGCCAGGGTTTCCTGACTGGCTGTCCTGGCTATTTAAAAAAGACCTTGTATATCTTAGGTATTGTTAAAAGAACTTTGAATTCCCTTTATTTTGGTGTATGATTGATGGGTGAAATTTGGGTTATAGAGTAGACAGCTTGGTCTTACTTAAGATGTGCACCTCTCAAAAAACTGCTAGCTCCGCTTGGTCATTTTCACTTCCTGGACTTCAAAGGTAAATAAAAAAAAGAGCTGATAACTTTTTGTACTTTTTAAATATTTTTTAATTCATTCATAGTACTTTCAGAGGCTGGTATTGTCTGCTCTGGCAAAATTCGTTTCCCTATTTTAATAACTGCTGAAAATAGTGCACTTTTCACTAATTCAGGCTGATTTTTCGAGTACTTTGGAGCGGCCATTTTGTCCGCTGTGTGCTTAGATCATGTCCAGTTTCCACAAGTACAATATGTAAAGAAATTTCGGCCACAGTACATGAAAGTAACATAGAGGTATGCCAACATTCTCGCCATTGTGCATGTTCCAAATGCAAAATACTTCATCTGACACCTGTCACTCACTCAGAAGCATGTATTATCTATAGAGCGCCCCCATATAGACAACATATGCATTATTATTATATGATTTAATTTTGGTTGTATAGCTGAAACATTTAAGCCGCAAGCATCTAAACAGTCCTTTTGAATAATTCTCATGTATTTTCCCACAGAACGGTATTCATTTGTAGCAAAGTCGCACACAAGCCCAGCCCCCCCCCCCACCCCCCACATGATGAAATGTGGGCTATTTTAAAACTACACCTTGCATTTTCTCAACAATTGCAACCAATGTTTTGGTAAAAGACGGGAACATGAAACTTGCCACAATTATTCATGAGATGTCACTAATAAAATTTACAGACTGAACAGGGATGGAAGAGTTCAGGTTCACAGAGGTCAAAGGTCAAAGGGTACAAAGTTTGCTAATTCTTCTAACACTAATATATGGTAGAAAGCGAATCTACTTTATTATCATTATTTTACAGAATTTTATTACAACCGAATGAAAAGAAACATGTTTGCTATTTTTTTCTTAGACTTAATACAACAGTTTCAAATTTAAGTTGACTTTACTCCTATGTTCTAAGACTTCTAATTTTCCCATAATTGAGGTCATTGTACACAAAATACTGCCACAAGGCATACTGTGTAAGCAAGAGCAAAATAGGCATAATTAGCTTATTTTCATGCATAACATCAATGTTAATATACCATTTTGTAGAGAAATGCATACATAATTATATGAGAAAGAGAAAAGCAATTGCAGAAATTTTCATAATTATTTTAAGGTGGCGCTCTCCAGTTTCGTACTTTGCACAGGGTTAGAAATTTAAAGAAAAAGAATTAGCCAGGGTTTCCTGACTGGCTGTCCTGGCTATTTAAAAAAGACCTTGTATATCTTAGGTATTGTTAAAAGAACTTTGAATTCCCTTTATTTTGGTGTATGATTGATGGGTGAAATTTGGGTTATAGAGTATACAGCTTGGTCTTACTTAAGATGTGCACCTCTCAAAAAACTGCTAGCTCCGCTTGGTCATTTTCACTTCCTGGACTTCAAAGGTAATTAAAAAAAAAAGAGCTGATAACTTTTTGTACTTTTTAAATATTTTTTAATTCATTCCTAGTACTTTCAGAGGCTGGTATTGCCTGCTCTGGCAAAATTCGTTTCCCTATTTTAATAACTGCTGAAAATAGTGCACTTTTCACTAATTCAGGCTGATTTTTCGAGTACTTTGGAGCGGCCATTTTGTCCGCTGTGTGCTTAGATCATGTCCAGTTTCCACAAGTACAATATGTAAAGAAATTTCAGCCACAGTACATGAAAGTAACATAGAGGTATGCCAACATTTTCGCCATTGTGCATGTTCCAAATGCAAAATACTTCATCTGACACCTGTCACTCACTCAGAAGCATGTATTATCTATAGAGCGCCCCCATATAGACAACATATGCATTATTATTATATGATTTAATTTTGGTTGTATAGCTGAAACATTTAAGACGCAAGCATCTAAACAATCCTTTTGAATAATTCTCATGTATTTTCCCACAGAACAGTATTTATTTGTAGCAAAGTCCCACACAAGCCCAGCCCCCCCACACCATGATGAAATGTGGGCTATTTTAAAACTACACCTTGCATTTTCTCAACAATTGCAACCAATGTTTTGATAAAAGACAGGAACATGAAACTTGCCACAATTATTCATGAGATGTCACTAATAAAATTTACAGACTGAACAGGGTTGGAAGAGTTCAGGTTCACAGAGGTCAAAGGTCAAAGGGTACAAAGTTTGCTAATTCTTCTAACACTAGTATATGGAAGAAAGCTAATCTGCTTTATTATCATTATTTTCCAGAATTTTATTACAACCGAATGAAAAGAAACATTTTTGCTATATTTTTCTTAGACTTAATACAACAGTTTTAAATTTAAGTTGACTTTACTCCTATGTTCTAAGACTTCTAATTTTCCCATAATTGAGGTCATTGTACACAAAATACTGCCACAAGGCATATTGTGTAAGCAAGAGCAAAATAGGCATAATTAGCTGATTTGTATGCATAACATCAATGTTAATATGCCATTTTGTTGAGAAATGCATACATAATTATATGAGAAAGAGAAAAGCAATTGCAGAAATTTTCATATTTATTTTAAGGTGGCGCTCTCCAGTTTCGTACTTTGCATAGGGTTAGAAATTTAAAGAAAAAGAATTAGCCAGGGTTTCCTGACTGGCTGTCCTGGCTATTTAAAAAAGACCTTGTATATCTTAGGTATTGTTAAAAGAACTTTGAATTCCCTTTATTTTGGTGTATGATTGATGGGTGAAATTTGGGTTATAGAGTATACAGCTTGGTCTTACTTAAGATGTGCACCTCTCAAAAAACTGCTAGCTCCACTTGTTCATTTTCACTTCCTGGACTTCAAAGGTAAATAAAAAAAAAAAGAGCCGACAACTTTTTGTACTTTTTAAATATTTTTTAATTCATTCATAGTACTTTCAGAGGCTGGTATTGTCTGCTCTGGCAAAATTCGTTTCCCTATTTTAATAACTGCTGAAAATAGTGCACTTTTCACTAATTCAGACTGATTTTTCGAGTACTTTGGAGCGGCCATTTTGTCCGCTGTGTGCTTAGATCATGTCCAGTTTCCACAAGTACAATATGTAAAGAAATTTCAGTCACAGTACATGAAAGTAACATAGAGGTATGCCAACATTCTCGCCATTGTGCATGTTCCAAATGCAAAATACTTCATCTGACACCCGTCACTCACTCAGAAGCATGTATTATCTATAGAGCACCCCCATATAGACAACATATGCATTATTATTATATGATTTAATTTTGGTTGTATAGCTGAAACATTTAAGCCGCAAGCATCTAAACAGTCCTTTTGAATAATTCTCATGTATTTTCCCACAGAACAGTATTCATTTGTAGCAAAGTCCCACACAAGCCCAGCCCCCCCCCCCCCACCCTCCATGATGAAATGTGGGCTATTTTAAAACTACACCTTGCATGTTCTCAACAATTGCAACCAATGTTTTGGTAAAAGACAGGAACATGAAACTTGCCACAATTATTCATGGGATGTCACTAATAAAATTTGCAGACTGTACAGGGATGGAAGAGTTCAGGTTCACAGAGGTCAAAGGTCAAAGGGTACAAAGTTTGCTAATTCTTCTAACACTAGTATAAGGAAGAAAGTGAATCTGCTTTATTATCATTATTTTCCAGAATTTTATTACAACCGAATGAAAAGAAACATTTTTGCTATATTTTTCTTAGACTTAATACAACAGTTTTAAATTTAAGTTGACTTTACTCCTATGTTCTAAGACTTCTAATTTTCCCATAATTGAGGTCATTGTACACAAAATACTGCCACAAGGCATATTGTGTAAGCAAGAGCAAAATAGGCATAATTAGCTTATTTGTATGCATAACATCAATGTTAATATACCATTTTGTTGAGAAATGCATACATAATTATATGAGAAAGAGAAAAGCAATTGCACAAATTTTCATATTTATTTTAAGGTGGCGCTCTCCAGTTTCGTACTTTGCATAGGGTTAGAAATTTAAAGAAAAAGAATTAGCCAGGGTTTCCTCACTGGCTGTCCTGGCTATTTAAAAAAGACCTTGTATATCTTAGGTATTGTTAAAAGAACTTTGAATTCCCTTTATTTTGGTGTATGATTGATGGGTGAAATTTGGGTTATAGAGTATACAGCTTGGTCTTACTTAAGATGTGCACCTCTCAAAAAACTGCTAGCTCCGCTTGGTCATTTTCACTTCCTGGACTTCAAAGGTAAATAAAAAAAAAAAGAGCCGATAACTTTTTTTACTTTTTGGATATTTTTTAATTCATTCATAGTACTTTCAGAGGCTGGTATTGTCTGCTCTGGCAAAATTCGTTTCCCTATTTTAATAACTGCTGAAAATAGTGCACTTTTGACTAATTCAGGCTGATTTTTCGAGTACTTTGGAGCGGCCATTTTGTCCGCTGTGTGCTTAGATCATGTCCAGTTTCCACAAGTACAATATGTAAAGAAATTTCAGCCACAGTACATGAAAGTAACATAGAGGTATGCCAACATTCTCTCCATTGTGCATGTTGCAAATGCAAAATACTTCATCTTACACCTGTCACTCACTCCGAAGCATGTATTATTTATATAGCGCCCCCATATAGACAACATATGCATTATTATTATATGATTTAATTTTGGTTGTATAGCTGAAACATTTAAGCCGCAAGCATCTAAACAATCCTTTTGAATAATTCTCATGTATTTTCCCACAGAACAGTATTCATTTGTAGCAAAGTCCCACACAAGCCCAGCCCCCCCCCCCCCCATGATGAAATGTGGGCTATTTTAAAACTACACCTTGCATTTTCTCAACAATAGCAACCAATGTTTTGGTAAAAGACAGGAACATGAAACTTGCCACAATTATTCATGAGATGTCACTAATAAAATTTACAGACTGAACAGGGATGGAAGAGTTCAGGTTCACAGAGGTCAAAGGTCAAAGGGTACAAAGTTTGCTAATTCTTCTAACACTAGTATATGGAAGAAAGCGAATCTGCTTTATTATCATTATTTTCCAGAATTTTATTACAACCGAATGAAAAGAAACATTTTTGCTATATTTTTCTTAGACTTAATACAACAGTTTTAAATTTAAGTTGACTTTACTCCTATGTTCTAAGACTTCTAATTTTCCCATAATTGAGGTCATTGTACACAAAATACTGCCACAAGGCATATTGTGTAAGCAAGAGCAAAATAGGCATAATTAGCTTATTTGTATGCATAACATCAATGTTAATATACCATTTTGTTGAGAAATGCATACATAATTATATGAGAAAGAGAAAAGCAATTGCACAAATTTTCATATTTATTATATAGACAACATATGCATTATTATTATATGATTTAATTTTGGTTGTATAGCTGAAACATTTAAGCCGCAAGCATCTAAACAGTCCTTTTGAATAATTCTCATGTATTTTCCCACAGAACAGTATTCATTTGTAGCAAAGTCCCACACAAGCCCAGCCCCCCCCCCCCCCCATGATGAAATGTGGGCTATTTTAAAACTACACCTTGCATTTTCTCAACAATAGCAACCAATGTTTTGGTAAAAGACAGGAACATGAAACTTGCCACAATTATTCATGAGATGTCACTAATAAAATTTACAGACTGAACAGGGATGGAAGAGTTCAGGTTCACAGAGGTCAAAGGTCAAAGGGTACAAAGTTTGCTAATTCTTCTAACACTAGTATATGGAAGAAAGCGAATCTGCTTTATTATCATTATTTTCCAGAATTTTATTACAACCGAATGAAAAGAAACATTTTTGCTATATTTTTCTTAGACTTAATACAACAGTTTTAAATTTAAGTTGACTTTACTCCTATGTTCTAAGACTTCTAATTTTCCCATAATTGAGGTCATTGTACACAAAATACTGCCACAAGGCATATTGTGTAAGCAAGAGCAAAATAGGCATAATTAGCTTATTTGTATGCATAACATCAATGTTAATATACCATTTTGTTGAGAAATGCATACATAATTATATGAGAAAGAGAAAAGCAATTGCAGAAATTTTCATATTTATTTTAAGGTGGCGCTCTCCAGTTTCGTACTTTGCATAGGGTTAGAAATTTAAAGAAAAAGAATTAGCCAGGGTTTCCTGGCTGGCTGTCCTGGCTATTTAAAAAAGACCTTGTATATCTTAGGTATTGTTAAAAGAACTTTGAATTCCCTTTATTTTGGTGTATGATTGATGGGTGAAATTTGGGTTATAGAGTATACAGCTTGGTCTTACTTAAGATGTGCACCTCTCAAAAAATTGCTAGCTCCGCTTGGTCACTTTCACTTCCTGGACTTCAAAGGTAAATAAAAAAAAAAGAGCTGATAACTTTTTGTACTTTTTGAATATTTTTTAATTCATTCATAGTACTTTCAGAGGCTGGTATTGTCTGCTCTGGCAAAATTTGTTTCCCTATTTTGATAACTGCTGAAAATAGTGCACTTTTCACTAATTCAGGCTGATTTTTCGAGTACTTTGGAGAGGCCATTTTGTCCGCTGTGTGCTTAGATCATGTCCAGTTTCCACAAGTACAATATGTAAAGAAATTTCAGCCACAGTACATGAAAGTAACATAGAGGTATGCCAACATTCTCTCCATTGTGCATGTTCCAAATGCAAAATACTTCATCTGACACCTGTCACTCACTCAGAAGCATGTATTATCTGTAGAGCTCCCCCATATAGACAACATATGCATTATTATTATATGATTTAATTTTGGTTGTATAGCTGAAACATTTAAGCCGCAAGCATCTAAACAGTCCTTTTGAATAATTCTCATGTATTTTCCCACAGAACAGTATTCATTTGTAGCAAAGTCCCACACAAGCCCAGCCCCCCCAACCCCCCACCCCCCCCCCCCATGATGAAATGTGGGCTATTTTAAAACTACACCTTGCATTTTCTAAACAATAGCAACCAATGTTTTGATAAAAGACAGGAACATGAAACTTGCCACAATTATTCATGAGATGTCACTAATAAAATTTACAGACTGAACAGGGATGGAAGAGTTCAGGTTTACAAAGGTGACAGGTCAAAGGGTACAAAGTTTCCTAATTCTTCTAACACTGGTATATGGAAGAAAGCGAATCTGCTTTATTATCATTATTTTCCAGAATTTTATTACAGCCGAATGAAAAGAAACTTTTTTGCTATATTTTTCTTAGACATAATACAAGTGTTTTAAATTTAAGTTGACTTTACTCCTATGTTCTAAGACTTCTAATTTTCCCATAATTGAGGTCATTGTACACAAAATACTGCCACAAGGCATATTGTGTAAGCAAGAACAAAATAGGCATAATTTGCTTATTTGTATGCATAACATCAATGGTTATATACCATTTTGTTGAGAAATGCATACATAATTATATGAGAAAGAGAAAAGCAATTGCAGAAATTTTCATATTTATTATAAATATAGACAACATATGCATTATTATTATGTGATTTAATTTTGGTTGTATAGCTGAAACATTTAAGCCGCAAGCATCTAAACAGTCCTTTTGAATAATTCTCATGTATTTTCCCACAGAACAGTATTCATTTGTAGCAAAGTCCCACACAAGCCCAGCCCCCCTCCCCCCCCCCCCCATGATGAAATGTGGTCTATTTTAAAACTACACCTTGCATTTTCGAAACAATAGCAACCAATGTTTTGGTAAAAGACAGGAACATGAAACTTGCCACAATTATTCATGAGATGTCACTAATAAAATTTACAGACTGAACAGGGATAGAAGAGTTCAGGTTCACAGAGGTCAAAGGTCAAAGGGTACAAAGTTTGCTAATTCTTCTAACACAAGTATATGGAAGAAAGCGAATCTGCTTTATTATCATTATTTTCCAGAATTTTATTACAACCGAATGAAAAGAAACGTTTTTGCTATATTTTTCTTAGACTTAATACAACAGTTTTAAATTTAAGTTGACTTTACTCCTATGTTCTAAGACTTCTAATTTTCCCATAATTGAGGTCATTGTACACAAAATACTGCCACAAGGCATATTGTGTAAGCAAGAGCAAAATAGGCATAATTAGCTTATTTGTATGCATAACATTAATGTTAATATACCATTTTGTTGAGAAATGCATACATAATTATATGAGAAAGAGAAAAGCAATTGCAGAAATTTTCATATTTATTTTAAGGTGGCGCTCTCCAGTTTCGTACTTTGCATAGGGTTAGAAATTTAAAGAAAAAGAATTAGCCAGGGTTTCCTGACTGGCTGTTCTGGCTATTTAAAAAAGACCTTGTATATCTTAGGTATTGTTAAAAGAACTTTGAATTCCCTTTATTTTGGTGTATGATTGATGGGTGAAATTTGGCTTATAGAGTATACAGCTTGGTCTTACTTAAAATGTGCACCTCTCAAAAAACTGCTAGCTCCGCTTGGTCATTTTCACTTCCTGGATTTCAAAGGTAAATAAAAAAAGAAAGAGCCGATAACTTTTTTTACTTTCTGGATATTTTTTAATTCATTCATAGTACTTTCAGAGGCTGGTATTGTCTGCTCTGGCAAAATTCGTTTCCCTATTTTAATAACTGCTGAAAATAGTGCACTTTTCACTAATTCAGGCTGATTTTTCGAGTACTTTGGAGCGGCCATTTTGTCCACTCTGTGCTTAGATCATGTCCAGTTTCCACAAGTACAATATGTAAAGAAATTTCAGCCACAGTACATGAAAGTAACATAGAGGTATGCCAACATTCTCTCCATTGTGCATGTTCCAAATGCAAAATACTTCATCTGACACCTGTCACTCACTCAGAAGCATGTATTTTCTGTAGAGCGCCCCCTCTATAAGTTTCAATTGATATTCAGAACACCTTTTTTTATCGTTGGGTCATATGATATTCAGTTAAGTATAACGGCTGCCATTAATGATTTTTTTTTTGTTAAGTACATTGGATTGCGTCAAGTCTAAATGATTGTTTATTTATCAGTAGGTCATATGATATATTTATCATTAAGTATAATGGCTGGTGTTAGTAATAGTTTTATCTTTAAGTTAAATATATAATTAGGAAAATCTCATTAAATCATTAAGTTTAATATAATATTAGGAAAACCCCTATCTGTATTGTTAAGTTTAATGTAAAATTAGGAAATCTTCAGTTTTAATCAATAAGTTTAAATATTAAGTTTTGAAATCATCAGTTTTTATCACTAAATCATTCAATGTTTGGAATTACTTTTTGTATCATTAAATTGAATACAAAATCTGAAACATTTCTATTTTTGTAGCTAAATTTAATTAAAAAAATGTCTATTTTTATTTTTATCATTCACTGTAATACAACAATTAAATATTTAAATGTGTCAATTTTTATTATTAAATTTAATGTAAAATTATTATTAAATAAAAGTTCATGACGTCATATCCGGGCTTTTTTTTGTGTAAAATATTAGACTGGTTATTCACTTTTAAGCTTAAAAATCATTTTAATATTAGGTTAATTGATGCCCAATTTTTGTTTTCTGGTGGAGGGGGGTGGAAAGAAAAAATCAGATCAAAATGTTTTGTATATTGTTCTGTTTGGGAAAAAAAAAGCAAAAGACTACCGCAATTCATACCCATCCTATTTTTATAGAATGAAAAATGAATTGCCTTACCTTCTTTTTTGTAGAATAAAAAATGAATTTCCTTACCGTTCCAATTATGTAGAACATAAAAAGGACTTTCCTTACCTTCCCTTTTTGTGTACAATGAAAGAGAATTTCCGTTTTAAGGGATCAAAGGAAGAGTTATCTTCCTTCCCCTCCAAGGAAGCAAGCGGACCCCATCCCATTAAGCACCCCCCCCCCCCTTCCCCATGGAAGGAACGTTTAAGAGAACAGGTGGGGTGGGTGGGTTGGTATGTAACATTAAAAGAATAATAATACTAATAGGGAAATTGTAATAAAGAAATAGAGTAAAATTGGAATTAACATGGATTTTTCCGTTTGGAGAGTACAAATACGAGAAAAAATACTCTACATTAGTAACCATTTAACTTGTATAGCGAAAATGAAATTAATATGGATTTTTCCTTTTGAAGAGTAGAAGTATTGAGAATTTAACGACAAAAAAAGATAAAAAAAATAAAATAAATAACGGTTGGGAAATCGCAAAACAGAAATAAAGTTGTTTACCTATATAGATAATATTAAATTGTCATGGATATTTCCTTTTGGTTGTAAACATTTTAATGACTAAAAATTATGGTAAGTAAATCCAAGCATGGTATGTTTTGAAAAATTACGATTTCTATAAAGATTAATTCAAATTTCCTATTAACTTGTAATGAAAGGAGAACAATTAAAATTTATTTACCGAACTTCGTTGGCACTAAAAACAAACGGGAAAAAAACCTGAAAAAAATGGCATTAAATGTTTCAAAAAATAGCTAAATAAAATAAAAACTGTGTTATTAAAGGATTAAATCAAGGAAGAGCTATCTCCCCACCCCTTCCCTTGATTTTCCCGGTTGTAAAAATAGGAGAAAAATTACAATCCATTTACGGAACGTAGCGGAAAACACGAAGAAACCCCACCCCCCACCCACGAAAATAATTTTTAAAAATTTAAAAAAAATTTTGCAAAATTAATTACAATTTAAATAAAAATTAATAAATAAAATATTAAGAAGTAGAGAAAAGTAATATACATGTTATATAACAGAAAATATTTTTAAAAAACCGCAATTAATAAATAATACCATTATTAAGGGATTAAAAAAGTTATCGCTCCTTCTCCTCCAAGGGTTGAAGGGAAGAAAGAGTTATCTTCTTTTCCTGCAAGGGGCCAAGGGAGGGCTCCGTCCTCTTTTCATCTAAGGACTCAGTTTTTCTAAAAATGACGGTTTTCTCGTAATAAAATATGTATTACTGCTAAAATCTATTAATTGTAGACTACAAATAGTAGTATGATAATAACAGTTTGAGATTTCGGTTACTGATCTAGGTTAAAGCCTTCAACCCCCCCCCCCCAACTTTGTTATCATTAGTGCGCGTGAGCCCGCCAAGTGAAGTTTACCACGAGGTGCCCCTGCGAGACAAAAATCATGTAGGGTAGAAGACTTTAACCTAGATCAGTAACCAAACAAACCGCTATAATCATATTACTTATCGACCATACGAATGCAATCCGTGTGAGCCCCATAAGTGAAGTTCTCATACTGCGCCCCACTGCTGGCAAACTGATCGATATACACTGGCAAACATTTTCTCGATTGTGACTGCCTGTAAATCAGCTATTTGTCTTGGGTCACTAACGCACCGGTTCCTTATCTATGCTCGGAGTCACCGGTGATTTTTCATTTCGACCAGCACCATTTCGAACTATGTCATGCTAATCCTTTTATCTTCTGTATTTGCAACGAGACCATGCATCGCATCACTGATTTTGCCAAAAATGGGAAGCGCTTCAGAATTCATCATCGGTGTTATATACATCATCGATGTTTTCAATGAATTCGTGCATCGACGCGCGAAACGTCTCTGGGTCCATGATGTCGTTGCTGAGCAATCGTTGACAAATCGATGCGGCCACATAGATGACTTATGGTGCGTTGTTGCGACTCGAACCGACCCCACGAGTGTTTGCAGCCGATCCGCAATGTCGTGAGTGTCACAAGTCCATCAAAACCTTCGCCTTTCTTTGGTCTGGAAAGTTTAGTCCGTGAAGGTAGAGGTAAATCTTCGCGTGGGGGTGCTGGTGTTTTGTTGCTCTTGGGGTGCGTGCGTAACTGCACGTTTTTCTTGCAGTTGCTGTAGCTGTTGCAGTTGCTGTTGCTGTCTTTGATCTTGGATTAGGGAAAATCTTCCCAGTGGAGGTGTATCGCGTGTAGGTTGGGCTTGGGAAAATCGGAGACTCGTACAAGGGTAGAAGTTTGGGTATGTAAACGGTTTTATGCTCGGGACCGTATTCGGATTCGGATTCAAGTTCGGGTCGACGTGTGGGAGGCCGTTTTATGGTTTTTCCCTCCTCTAGTCGTCTCATATAATCTTCAAACATTGCCTTGCCTTCGTCAACGTTTCAAGCTTAAACTGTCCCAAATATTTTATTATATTCTAGCCACGGCTCCCGAGCGGCTCGTTTGAACCCACTCATCATACTGAATACCCACTTGGTCCACACGTCATTTCCATTCGATGGATTTTTGATCACGAAGTTTTTCCACTCAGGGGATAAGGTAAAACCGGCACATATGGGATTTTCAAAGATCCATTGACGACCTCGTTCATTTAAAGTTTGCTTCGGTGTCTTCAGCATTGACTCGTATATGGGTGGTGGTGGTGGCGGACTATTCTCAAGTGCCCTTTTTGACGTCTTCATCGAGTACACGAGTGTCTTTTGCAATCACACCAACGCTCTCTCCAATTTCTCCGATGTCTTCTTGGAATCTCTCTATCTGCTCTGGCAGCTGTTATATGGCGCTCTTATATGGTTCGGGCTGTCCGAACAGTCAGACCCGGTTTATCTTCCGTTCTCACCATCGCCGCGGTGGTTTTTTCAACTTTCTTTACCTCTTCCGCGATTTCCACGGTCTTGGCTACAATCTCTTTTGTTGATTTGATAAGCGGTTCAAACGTGTGTTCGAAGCCCTCTATGAGATCTTCCAGTGCAGTCTGTTGCGACTGTAACCTATATTTGTCACGTTTACTGACATCTATGTAACCGCGGAGAAGTTCCAGTCCATCCTGGGCAGCTTGCTGCCTCGGTCAGCATACTCTGCTATGACATCGCCGGCGGTTTTCTCTGTTGTTGACATTGTATATATTTGTCATACTTGTTTAATTGCTTTGTCCACACCCGCGCAATATTTTCAGGACGTTTTTATCAAGTCAATAGTGAGGAAACTAAACGGGTCCTGGGTGACCTCCGCAAACATATTCCGAAACTCTCCAACGAGTGGTCGGTGGCACACCAAGTCCAATGAATGTTTGCAAGGCCATGCGCGTCAACGCCACGAAATATCATTAACATATTGCAGTTGTCTCGAATCACTTTAGGTACGTGTGCGCATCGTTGTGTTACGTAGATCACGTCTGTGTTTTTGTGTCGGCCTCGGGGAAATATTCTCGCAGGGTTGTCTTGGTGTTCAAGCATTACATTGTCGTACACGGCAAGATTATTTCCGCTCGGGTCAAGGTCGTCAATGGCAGGGGTTTCATCAAATGTGGAAAAGAAATCAATGGTGAACGATGACAACGTCTTTGACGACGCAAGCGCTTCCGTGAAATCCTTGAGTACATGATAACACGGTCGATCGTCCGCCGACGGCGCAATCACATACAAACGATCCGACGTTAACCATCTCATGATCAGATTCAACAACAGTTGGGGTTTTCCAGGATCCGGCCAAGCCAATAATCAACGCGCGAACTGAGTTTGGAAGCATGTCACCATGGTTAGGTGGTCTGGGCTTTGCCTGCGCAGAGAAGTCAATGACGGTAAAGTAAGAGCTTTTTCCTATTTCGCGATGCCATTTTGAATATCACTTGTTGTATAACTCAGTCATGCCTTCATATTTTGTGCGATGGCACATGAAAACTCGTACTGCAAATCCAACGCGGTTTAAAGCACGTAATGGTCGAGCTGTGATCTCTGGAACTTGTGTCAGATGTGGAGCAAAGAAATGTATGTATGTGGGAACTTCCGGCCGTAGACGCGCAGGGTCAAAAAAAAAGGTCTGCGGTGATATCGCTGCTGCGTTAGTAAAGCTACCCGGCACACCGTGGAACAAATATTCTGGTCAAAAACATATTCCCGGATACAATTATTGCGGGCCTGTGACACGGCTGAATATACGACTTAATTCTAACAATCGACCGAAGCCTGGAGAAGAATGTATAAATCGTGTCGATGCTGCATGTTACCGACACGATCTCGCGTACAAAGCATCGACCGATATCCCTGCGCGTCAACGTAATGATATGCTCATTCATGAGTTGAACGCGATTGCGGGGCCAGGTGTCGTAGAAAGAATCGCCAGATGGATCATCAGAGGAGGTATGAAGGCTAAGATTCTCACTCGAGATGGGCAAAGTCCACTAATTGGAGGTAAAACAAATAAATATGGATAAGATCTACGACAGTCTACGAGGTTATTGGAAGGGTGAAGCTGCCGTTGAAAAGTTAGCAAGCGCGACAAAAGTCACCCCATGGGTTCCTGAAGCAATGGTTGGCCAAACAAGCATTGTGACAGATTTAACTCCCCGCTAAGAAATAATTCCCTTGGATGGTTTGATGTAAAAACGCCCAACGAAGTTCATCAGGCTGATTTTTTATTTATTCCACATGATCGAATACGCGGACGCACATACAAGTACGCGTTAACCATTGTAGATGTTGCCAGCAGATACAAGGAAGCAGAGCCGCTGACGTCCAAAGACTCAGCGAGTGTCGCAGATGGGCTTAAACGTATCTATACACGTTTACCGCTAATATGGACATGGCTGTTCAAGGTCGACCCGGGCAAAGAATTTCTCGGAGCCGTTGCTGTGTTGTTAGCGGAACATCAGGTGTGGGTTCTTGTTGGACATGTTAATATACATTGCGACTTGACTATTGTGGAACGATTAAATTGTACACTTGCGGAACGATTATTCGGGCATCAGTACGTGCAGGAATTGTTAATAAATCGTTAAGAACGATCTCGCGAGTGGGTAATACGATTTCGATCAGTCACAGCAGTCTGAATTGTTACGACTAGGGGTTATGTAACAAAAGAAAAGACAAACAAGCTTTCAAGATTTAAAATACAAATCTTTAATTTCCTAAAATATCAAAATATTTCAACAAACAATTAAAGTGAAAGGATTAAAAATAACTTACAGTATAGAATATCCTTAAAAGTCCTAAATTGTTTTAAAGTTCACTGTTCCGGAAGTTAATCCAAATATTCCGAATGTAGTATTCCGAATGAGATAGCCTGCACTGTGCTAAAATGTTGATAAGTTAGTATACCCAAATAATCCTTGTAAATCTGGAATCTCAGAAGTATTAGAAATGTTCCCGATAATTCCACGGAACTGTATAATAATCCAGTACTGATTTCTAAATGTACTATATTAATAATGAATCGTCAACTAAGGAAATCCCACACTGAACTGAATAAAATTCAATATGACCTCTCTTCTCTATGTAACTGTAACAGAATACTGTATACTCATAAGATGACAGCTGTTTAGACTAAGAACAGAGATCATAAACTAATAAATTATATCATTATAAAAAGAAGAAAATATATGATTCCGTAACAGAATAATGAAACCACACGCACGACTGGGTTAAAACTCGCTGAAGCGATTCAACAAAAGACTGTCACAGTTACCTACAAAACGATTTTACAACCACCGCCGTTAGCCCCACTCGGAAACAATTTGATTATGCGACTTTATTCCGATACCACATGTAAAGGCATCGTTGAGGACCGAGGTCAACACGTAACGCGAGCAAATGCGATTTAGAATATTCTCAATGGCATGTTCTGCCGCATAGTTCATATTTTCCAAAGCATATGCCTTTGCATTGTTTGCGTCCCAATGCGATTGAACTTCTTACATACATACAGCGTTATCTAATTAGTTGCTTTTTCCAGTCACAGCCTTTTTATCTCCTCATAGGCATGCTGTGGAATCTGAATCAGAAGGATACAATCTAGCTTATATATTACAATTTTATGGAGTCCATCAAGCGACCAAGTATATTTTGGTGTTATAATAATAAACATTTGTAGATCATGCCTTTGCAAATAAACAAATTTTAAAAGACAAGGTTGGATAAGTGCCGATTTTGGCCCCCAAATTAACGATAAATTTAAGTGACTGTAAGAGCATTAGTTATCTTTATACTACAATGACTATATGTCCACTGTAAAATACATACATATGATATAGTAAAACACTGTGACATAAACATTTAATTTTGTTTCTAAAGGTCGTATGTTCGCCAAAGTCCTGAACTATTGCCACATCTCTGTATCTTCGAAGTCCTGAACTATTGCCACATCTCTGCATTTTCAAAGTCCTGAACTATTGCCACATCTCTGCATCTTCAAAGTCCTGAACTATTGCCACATCTCTGCATCTTCAAAGTCCGCACAAACTAGCAACGCAATCGAGAACATGTTTTATTTTTTGGCAGAAGACACGTTTATATTACCATCTAACACCTATGCAGATTTCATACTTTTTCTCGTTTGCGCTTATCCCAAAAAGAAAAAAGAAAAATGAAGACAAACTGTGTTCTTGGGTCACCCGTTATGTCCGACGTCATATGGGCCGAGAAAGTCGAAAGGGTCGAAAGTCAAATTCATTGTCGCATGTGGACCACAAAACTTTTTTTTTCTCTCCATTTTCTTTAAATATAACTAACATTCAAATGTCAACTGTCATTTTATGGATGATTGTGTTCTTTTTGTCTTTTGCTCTGATTGCGTTATGGAACTTTCTTTAGCGCAAATCTGAATATTCTGCTGAAGGTAGCTAAATATAGAAGAAGCGCCTGAAGGAAGTGGACCCAAAACAATAACAACAACAACAACAATAACAACAACAACAAAAACACTAAACGGGTCAGAAAGATAAGGAATGATGATAGAAATGACGATTACCGTGTATTATTTTTTCCTTACCTTGACCATTTTAAATAGCAGTTATTGTTTCAATTGGTTTTGTAGACTATATTCTGTTCTTGTATGAAATCACAATCTTGAACTCTGACAAACATCATTAGAATATGAAATAATAATGTCAATTATGCACATACAAGCTAAGGAGTACTGACATCAACATTGATCAAATTTTTAATGCAATACGTGTTAGCATTATTACTTATTTGTTCAGTACACAGTTTCACAGTATCCTCTGCAATAGAAAAAAGTGAAGACTATATCCAGCTAAATAACACGGAGAAATAAAATTGCTTGTAGTAGTTCTCGAAGAAATATTTATTGAAGAAAGTAATTATGTTGTACAGTTATGAATTTTACTCTCCTTGTAATGCAAAGACGTGTATAAAGCATTTTTTAAAATTTGAAAACAGAATGTTTGGGACATAATTGATCTTACCCAAAGGAACCTGACAAGGCAACATGCTAACTTGCCTATCACGTTTTGTATTAAAGTCTGAGTGGTGTAGCGGTAATGTGCTTGACTGTAAATCACTACAAAGTGGTAAATCAGAAGTTCGAGTCTCACAAGGGGCAGGATACCTTGGTTTTTAATTTATATAAATAAAATTTATATAAATAGTTTGTTTTTTTATATCTTCCTTCAGTGATTTATACTTGTTCCTCTTGCACTATTTCTTTATTTCTGTCTTTCTTTCTCGTGTCACAGATTTTTGATGAATGACTGAAACCGTTATATATGGAAAGATATCATGTAAGCAGTTTGTTTTTAAATACTGCTGTTACAATTAGTTGCTTACATTTGTCATTATCTAGGTCATTCTTGTTAAGCATTCCACTGTTTCCCGAAGCTAATTAGAAATTTTTTTTACTGGTGACCATTCGTGTGTGTGTGTGTGCGTGTGTGTGTGTGTGAGAGAGAGAGAGAGATAGGCAGACAGACACAAGCTATAATGTACATATTTTCTTTTATCTTTAAACTTTAAATGTATATGTGTGTTGTATATGTGCACGTGGATCGTCAAATTCGGGCGAGATGGTCGACCATAGCTGCTTCATTTTTTTCAAATCAAATTAAAAACAGTTTGATTGCCGGCCTCACCTCTGGTACAAAATTCTCCTTATCCTTGAGTAAACAGCCTCTTTTAAAAAGTCCTGATGTCCCTGGATTCGTTGTGTGTGCGTGTGTGTGTGTGCGCGCACGCGCTCAGCCGTGAACATGTGCGCGTGAATGTATATAAATTCTTGTATGTATGGACTCCATATTGATCCACATATAAAACATTTCTGACCTTGTTCACATCAGAAATTTTGATGATTTTCCTGTTTAATTGTTCAATCTAATATTAGTAAAGTGGTGTGCGTCTTTTTAAGGTTTAGGTCTATGTTTACATGCTTACAAGAAGACAAATGTTACCATGTCAAATTGAAATTCAATGCCATATGACCTTGTTTATTTTGAAGTACAAGATTTCGGGAATACAAACCTCATGCTATAAAGAGAAAATGCTATGGTGTATATCTGGATATTCATAATGGACCATCCCTAATTTCCAAGTCATTTAATATCAATTTAAACACTCGGAGAAATAAATGCAATAATACGGCACGAAGTTTCTACGAAAACGAAATATAGAGCCATTTCCTGATTATATTAACCACTGAATATACAGGACCTTAAGGGATAAATATCCTGTATTAAAAAAAAAAAACACAACAACAACAACAACAACAACAAAACAACAACATAATGAGATCATGTTCAGTTCTAATTCGTAATGCTACAGTAATGATGTTGATGATAAAATCATGGGGAGGGGGAGCAGTGCTCGCTGGAACAAAATACATTTGTATTAATCTGTTTTACTGTATATTTTTTCCCTTCCATCCATTCTGGAGACCCATTTAACATAAAATAAGAAACCAGTTCCAGTTCACTCATCGTCTTGACAATAAATGTATCAAAACTGATATCCTCAGTCGGTGAAGTAATAAAACTGTGATATATATGTTGAACAAGTGCCTCACACGCTGTATAGTTTACAGCTGTTGTACTCCCCCTCCTTCTCTCTCTCTCTCTCTCTCTCTCTCTCTCTCTCTCTCACTTGAAATTCATATAAATATATAAAATTTAGGATCAATCATCATCATAGCGAATACTTTTATCGAAATAATAACATAAAGTAGGTTTTTCCCCCGAACGATACATAAACAAATTAGCTTTCGTCGCTGACGTTTTGAACATTATTAATTCTTCTCTATAAACAGTATCAACATTTCGCTATTATTTCGCTATTATTAATGTACAAAGTGTGTGAATTGCATTTTTTTTAAGAAAATGAATAAGAAATACATAAATTGTCTTTTTTGGGGCGATTCTGGAAAGCAAGTCAGTGCTAAATATAAACATGAGCGAAATGTTTAACATCAAAACTAAAATAGGTGTCAGATGTAGTCAACCCAACCGAACCTAATGGAAATATACACATCATTTAAACAGTGTTGCAAAATAAAAATCAAGCTTTATAAGTATTATCATTGACTATTATGAACATTGCATGCAAATACAAAAATTAGGATATACAAGTTTTCGGCAATAGGCGTGACAGGAGCTTTTTAGCCAGCATATCTAAAATCCACGACTATAGGTACCACAACGGAGAAGAAAAGCATTAACTATTTAATGGTTTCTTTCCTTTATTAAAAGAGGTCCTAGATAAAAAAAAAACGAAATACATATTTAAGGAAGAGAGAGTGGCATCTTTTATCTTTATAAGTTTCATCTGGATCTGAATAGGGTCCGACATTGACTCTTACAGTACCCACCCCTTTTTCGTAAAGATTCCTCTGGTGAATTCAATACATGGAGGATATCGACGTACGAGTAGATAAGTTATAATGTAATATTTCATGACTGAAGTAGGAAATGTTTCCACTTCACGAGCGAAATATTTCCTTATATATACTCAAAAAACCGTAAATTTTATTTTTTAATTACATATTTTTTAATGCTAAAATCGTCGATTTTCATGCATTTATTCTCCATTCTGTTCCAATGCGATTAACGGCTGCATTACTACATAGATAAAAAGAAGTTCCGAAATACAGTAATTTTAGGACATCGACCTTTTATAAATTTAGCTTGGATTTGGGTTCTTTATTTTGTTCATTTCTGCATTCCGACGTGATTTTTTTACTTTGGCAAACTTGCGGTATAGTTCGGTAACAGAAGATGCACCCAAATTTCGATTATCACTTTTTTCGGTTTGCAATCAACACCCATCAATGCCTGATTTCTCGATCTTTTTAATACATGATTATGATTTTGTTGAGAGTTGAAATGGCTACTGAAGCAATTGTATTAGTATGTTTAATCAAGATTTTTTTTTTCCTCCTATGAATGTGCCCATTTGTCGTAGAACGTAAAAGGCATACGATACTGTATGGGTGACACAGAATATCGAAAAGAATGAATTCCTGTAAGTTCAGTCACTAATAATTTGCAGGATTCAAATCTAAGTTTTAAAAAGTTAATACCTGAAGTCTGCTTTCTTTATTATTTGAAGTTCGTTTTTTGGCATTTTTTTTTTTTTTTGGCGCCTCCTTATTAATTAAATAACTGTATACTAGAGGGTCTACAGTCTTGACACATTTTAAGTTATGTTCATCCATAAGGGCAGATATATTTTCTAAATGGGGAAAAAAAGTTGTTCCAAAAGTGATATTGCCGCTGTGACGATATAATTTTTCTCCAACTGATATATTTCAATATCCCATTATCAACTATCCAATAAATGAAGGTATTCCCCTTACTTTTCCTGTAAATATTTCACTTTACATCCTAGATCCGTAATGTTTACACTAAAGTATATGTAAACGTGATCGTATTGGCTTTTATTGGCTTAATAATTTACACATCAGTTATTATCACAAAACTTCTAGACGAAAATTATTGATCATTATATACTTTTACAATGGTAAGCTAATTCTAAGGAAAAAACGGAGGTAATTTAAAAAATTTCCCAATAGGCGTCGCTTTTATTTCATTGTTTAATAACATTCAGGTTACATGGGATTCCCCGTACTTGTATGTAAACATTTATGTATTTCTCCTTCTTTCTTTCCAGGAATAGATTTAGGTTGGAGGAAGGTTATGTGGAGAGGATTCCTCGTATTTAAGTAAATAGTTATGTATCATTCCTTCATTTAATAAGAATGACGTAATTTCTTCATGTAAATATCTTATATCTTCATTGAATAAGAGTGAAGGGATCCCTTTGATGAAAATATTTCTGGACGCAACATTATCCCCTTGTATTTATTATTAGCTATATTAGCTATATCTTGTCTGTCTCATTACCTGTTTAGTGTTACACTTTGACTGTCGGATAAAACCGTTTTAACAGAAATAAGATATAGATATTGCCCTCAAATACATAAAATGTATGCCTTTCTATACAAGTGTATATGTCAATATGATAATGTTTGTACATTTTCTGTAAATAATACATCACTTCTGATCATTTACAAAAGTACTCACATACATGAAATGTAAGCCCTTCCATGCAAATGTATGTGATTGATTGATTTATTGATTGATTGGTATTTTACGGCGTACCATCACTGGAAGGCTATATAGCGCCACAAAAAGGCGATATGATATATGATTTATGCATGAAAAGTTGTTCACGACCAACGAGCGGTAAAAAGCAAAAAACAAAACAATGAGATGGTGAGGATAATATATGAAGGTTCCCAATCAACGGGTAATGTAAATGGTATGTATAAAGGGTAATTAGATAATACAATATATTTATGGTGATTGACAGTATATATGTTGGCTAAAAATACTCAAAGGAAATAGGTTGCACACAAGCTATATTTTGGAAGAAAAGTTAACTTCCTTGAAGAAATTTAAAACACAAGACATATACTGTATAAAAAAGCTCCTTCATGTGCTGAACATTGTAGTAAAGATCGCGTATAGGTTGGAGATCGAAACAATCTATCAGAAAGTGCTTCACGGTAAAGGGTTCGTTGCAAGAAATGCACTCGGGTGGATTTCGCCCTTTAATATGTAAGTGTGTTTTGTTTTTAAGTATGACCAATTCTAATTCGTGCAATGATTACTTCCTCCTTATGGATGGTTCGGTAGGAAGGAGGCCATTCGCCCAAGGAGGGTTTGACCACATGGAGCTTGTTATTGACAGCATCATTCCATGATGTCTGCCACTTACTAAATGATGACAATTTGACGCAAGATCTAAAATCAGTGTATGGCATTTTAACATCAGATGGTTGCAGAGATAGGGCTAATTTGGCAGCGCCGTCTGCTCATTCACTACCTTTAATACCAACATGACTGGGTAACCAACAGTATATTATATTGTGCCAGGTACACAACTAGGTATGTTAATGAGAATGTTGGTCAATACTGGGTTTTCCAACTTGGTGGAGTGACTGAAGTATTCATAGTGAATCGGAGAAGATGATGGAATTTAAAATATTTATGGTTTCGATATATTTTCATGGCAAGATATATTGCCCTGATTTCTGCTGAAAAAATTGATGCACCATCCGGCAAATGAAGTTTTGTAGTGTGATTTCCACTAAGAAGCCTTTTCACCAATCTTTGAGCCGTCAGTATAAATTCTTGTGTAAGTTCTTCAATTTGGAGAGAAGTTCTTTATAAGAGTTATGAAAAATGGAAGGATTTGTCTCGGATTTTTTTCCTTCATGCAGAGTAAAAAGTACTTTGGGTTCTTTTAAAAGCTAAGGAGGTTTTAAAGAAACAAACGACTTTTGGATTTTTGAAAGGTCAATTTTTGTATTGTCAAGGCTGGAAGATATTCTAATGACAAAGGTAGGAATGACAATTGGTTTATTTTCGTATAAAGTTCTGTAGTTGGGTTGGAAAACAGACACAAAAGCAGGGTTTAAACGGTTGGATCTCAGTTTTAGGGCATATTGTAAAGATATTGTGTCTCTGCAATGTGATAAAGATGGTTCATTCGCTTCAGCCAAAAGACTCTAAACTGAGGATGTCCTAAACGCTCGCAAACCAAGCCGTATTGCATGATGGTGAATTGGGTCAAGCATCTTTAAATATGACTTTTTGGATGAACCATAAACAACTAAATGTATATCAATATATGATTGTTTCTGTAACTTTTATTACAAATCATACGGGAATTATTACAAATCCCTGCGGCAAAAGAGTATTATGTTCTTGACATTTCGTAGACAAGATAAATACATTTTTTTTTATTTGAATCAAAATCTAAATCTTGTTTTTATATATATCAGAATGCTTATAAAAATAGTTGTGACCATGATTTATAGTTTGGAATGGATAGATTTTTAACGGTAATAAACGTTATATTACGAGACAAGCGGCATTTCACACTTAGAAAGGACATTTTTAATTTTATAAAAACTATTGCAAAAATCAAGATAAAAATATAATTTTGATACTTTGACATCGTTAAAATATGCTATTTTCATATTTTTTGTATTCTACAATTAATACAATGTTAACACAATAAATGTTTTTTTTAGACTACGAGAAAATCGAAATTTTTATTTTACAAACACTGATCTTTTTTCAAAATTAAAATCAAAATTACAATATCATTTTGATACTTTTGCATGAATACAAAAAATGAAATTTTAATATCATTTATAGTCTAGAATTTATAGATTTTAACAGTAATACATTTTTTATTACGAGAAAACCAGCATTTTTAGAAAAACTGATTCCTTAGATGAAAAGGGAATGGGCCCTCTCGCGATCGCTTGGAGGAGAAACGAAAATAACTCTTCCGTCCAGTGATCCCTTGGAGGAGAAAGAAACTGTAATCCCTTAATAATGGTAGTCTTTATTTATGTATTTACTTATTTTAATTTTAATTACTTTTATTTAATTGTAATTATTTTATTATTTTTATTTAAGTTGTAATTATTTTTTTGTTGTAATTTTAATTATTTGTTTTTAAATTTATTTATTTTTAATTATTTATAAATAGTTGTTTTAGGGTGGGTCAGCGGTTTTCCGCTAAATTCCGTAAGTGGGTTGTAATTTGTTAACAATCAAACGAGAAAATTCAGCGAGGGGAAGAGAGGTTGACTATTTCTTCATGATTGCATTAAAAACATTATTTTTATTTTATTGTTGTTTTTAATTATGTTTATTTTTTCTGGGGATTGCTTCCATTTTTTAATTTTTTTTTTTTGTGTCCGCTAAATTTCGTGAAATGAATTGTAATGTTTTTCCGCTTTTATGAGTCAAGCGGGATTTGTTATATAAATTGTAGTGCTTCAAAACACATCATGCTTGGGTTTCCTAACCATTTTTTTTTTTCTTCTCTCTGTCCTTAAATATTGATATTTTTACAAAACAAAGGGAAAAATATGTTGGTTTAAACATAAATTAATTTGCTAAATTATGCACAAACGGCTATATGTTCTAACAACATTAGATAAGCTATTCCGCATACAAATATTGTGGTACATATTAACTAAAGATGAAAACAAAGAAAAAAAACCCACCCCACCCACCGGCAAAATCCATGTTAATTTCATTTTTGCTACATAGATTAAAATTTCATTTCTATTTTACCATGTGCCTATCAGTATTAATCTTTCTTTAATGTTCCGCCCCCACTCCTTTGATCCCTGAGAGGGGAAGGAAGATAACTCTTCCTTTGAGCTCTTAAAACTGAATACTTTTTTTATTTTCTACAAAAATATCAAAGAAGGTAATAAATTCTTTTTTATTGTATATAAATAAAACATGAAAATAAACATTGCGGTGGTTTTTTCTTTCCTCCAAAAAAACAACAACAAACAAACGATGTATACAATAATTCTGACTTTTTCATACCCCCCCCCCCTCCCCAACGAAACAACAAGAAAAGAAAAAAACAATTGGGTTGGTTATTACCTTAAAATTAAAGTGATTTTTAAGCTTACAAATGAACAACCAGTCTAAAGTTTGACACTAAAATAAAAATGAGTTTTAAACTTAAAATTCAATCATCAGTCTAATATTTTACACTAAATAAAAAAAAATCATACACTTTTATTTAGTAAAATTTTACACTAAATTTACTGATAAAAATTGATATATTTTAAATTTTGTATGAAATTTTTAACATTAAAAATAAAAATAATTCACATTTTGTATTAAATTTAACGATAAAATAAAGTTGTTCCGAATATTATATAATTTAACCACAAAAACCGAAAATGTCCGAATTTTATATTAAACTTAACGGTATCCTGGGTATTGCTAAACTAACTTTTAATTCCCTTTATTTGGTCTATGATTGATGGGTGTAATTTGGATTATAGAATATATAACTTGGCCTTACTTCAGATGTACACTTCTCAAAAGACTGCTAGCTCCGCTTGGTCATTTTCACTTCCTGGACTTCAAAGGTAAATTAAAAAAATAAAAAAAAAAAAAAAAAAAAATAAACGAACGAGCCAGTATCTTTTTTTTTGGTACCTTTTATATATTGTATAATTCATTCATTGCACTTTCAGAAGCTGGTATTGTCTAATCTAGCAAAATGTAATGTTTCCAATTTAAGTAGCTGCTAAAGTCAGTGTACTTTGGACTAGTTGAGGCGCATTTTTTGAGCACATGGGAGCAGCCATTTTATCAGCTGTCTTCTTAAGTGCATAGTTTCCATAAATACCAGAAATTTCAGTCACAGTGCATAAATGTAGCATAGAGGTATGCCAACATTCTCTTCATTGTGCATGTTGCCACTGCAAACAACTTTACCCTAAACCAGTTCCTATCTCTGAAGTACATAATAACTGTAGAGAGGTAACATAAAGACCAGATAGGTATTATTATTGTACGAATGCATTCTGATTGTATAGCTGAAACATTTAAGTCGCGAGCATGTAAAATGTTCTTTTTGAATAATTCTGATGTATTTCTTCCATAGAACAGTATTCATTATTAACAAAGTCACACAAAAGCCCAGCCCCCCATCCCCACCCCGAGGAAAAGTGAAGCCCCTCTCACCATCGATGAAAAGTGAAGCTATATTAAAAATTCACATTGCATTTTCTCAAAATAGCAACCAGTGTTATGCTAAAAGACAGGACCATGAAACCTTCCACAATATTTCCTCAGATGTCACTAATATATTTTACAGTTTGAACAGGGATGGAACAGATCAGATTGACAGAGGTCAAAGGGTAGAAAGTTTGCTAATTCTTTTACCACTGGTACACTAGTGAAAAGCGAGTCAACTTTGTCATCATTTTGTCCTTAATTTTATTACAAATGAATGACAAGAAACATTTTTGCTATGTTTTTATTCACTCAATCCAACAATTCAATATTTAAGTTGACTGTACTTGTGTTCTATGACTTCTAATATTCCCATACTTAAGGTCATTTCACAAACAATACTGCCACAAGGCATATTGGATAAGCAAGAGCAAAACAGGCTACATACATACATACATACATACATACATACATACATACATACATACATACATACATACATACATACATACATACATACATACATACATACATACATGCACGCATGCATATATATATATATATATATATATATATATATATATATATATATATATATATCGTAAATATTGTTTATTACGTTCTTGGATACAATCTTCTCTGCTATTGCGTTTGACTTTATCCTAATTAATCTCTATTCCAAAGACTTTGTCACAAAGTTCCTTTCTTAGAACGTTTGATTTGTGATAACGTTTGATTTGTGTGGTCCTTCTGAGAAAATTAGCTGAATTATAACGTTTTAATCACCTAACGCTCCGAAGTCACACAAACAATGGCAGTCGTTTAAATAACAAAGGCATAACAACAAAGGTGCCGGGTAACAAAAGCGTGATAAACACACGTCTTTCGTAACTGGTAAATAACAAAGGCCTAAAAAGGGCGCCAATTAACAAAGTCGTGATAATCACACCTCATTCATAATTGGTACTTTAGAATGACCGGTTGCTGGTTGCAATTAGAGCATGAGAAGAAATGTTATCTTATGTACATTTTTGGACTAAATAATTTAGAAATAACTTTTAGCTATCGTTCTCTACTTGCATGTTGACTAATTGTGTACAGCTTAAAGTAAATCTCTCTCGTATTAATTTTGAATTCTGACTGTTGTGAAAATGGTTGAAAATTTGCCGGTCAAAAAGAAAAACTGTCTCTTTAGACACAAAGCTAGAAAAAAAAAATACGAGGAAAACAAGTCAAAGTACCGACGTGCTCTAATCCAAAGATACCGCGCAATACTTTAAAAAAAAAAAAAAAAAAAAAAAAAAAAAACCCAGCGTGAAATAATTGTATTGTACTTAATCAATATGATGTATCGTGCATGGCGTGATGTTTCCACAGATTGTGTTGCAGGGTTAAGTGAGCGAACAGTTGTCACTACAAGTGATGGCGATGCTGCTGAACATGATGTTCCCCCTTGGTATGGTGCTTGACGCCTACTTGGGTCTGGTAACGAGGATGTTGATTTCTTGGATTTTGCTAATTCTGAGGGTGACACTGTCACACATGTGATACCAATAGTTGAAATGTAAATTTGTTGTGTCATGAGAATATTGCTTATGAAATTAGTGATTGCCAGGAATCAACCAAGTTATTGAGCAAAGACGATTTCTCATAAAAGTAATTTTTATCATTCACCCTCTGGTACATGTACATATATGTTGACACTTATCTGATGGTACAACTTATTGGTTTATCTTTTTTTTGTCTTCATGATAACATCTATTTATACAAATGTATGTTGTTTGAAAATTGTCTTACCATTACATACGATTTCTGACAGTATCCATACCAGTACAATTATATACTACACAACGTGTTTGCCATTTTGTTATTCCTTATTCAACTATTGGTAATGGCAGTTTTGTATTTTTTTTTTAATATTGGTACCGATCTAGGTTAAAGCCTTCTATAACCGCTATGATTTTGTTTTCATTGAACGCGTGTGCATGCGTTATGGGATTATAAACGCTAGCGCGAAAATATTTTGCGTAAGCAAGCTGTTATTAATTCTTTATGCAAACAGTTCTCGACTTTTACTGTCTGTAAATCCATTACTCGGTTGCGTATTTGTGCGCGGAGACATCGATGGTTTTCCATTTCCGCCAACACAGTCTCGAACTCGAAGCGCTAATGATTTTGTCCTCAATAGCCACCGAGTATAACTTACTAACCGTATTAAGACTACTTTATGTCACTGCGAGAAGTTCTGAATAGATACGTATTCGCGAATGTAGCCGAATCGAAATTATGTTACTAGCATCACCAGAGATGCCGGTTATTATCGGTATAGCCCCGACAATAATTGCGATCGGCGCACCTATAATAGTTGTGGTGACCGTAATTCCCGCCACGCCAAGGTCAACAGTTGCTGCCTCGGCAAGCACACAGATAGCATCAACGACCATACACACGCGTTTGTATTTCACAAGTAGCGCGTTTCTCTTAACGATTTCATCTCGCAGTTGCAATTGCATTTCGATTAATTTTTCACGTCGGTAAGTTTGAGGGTCCATTATAATTCTTCTATTAATAATATAATTGCGTAGTAGAATTGCTCGACAGCCATGCCTTGTTCAGGTGCTACACCCACACGCACTGCTAACTAATTACCTTTTTTTTATTGTTACAGCTGCCATACAATCATAAAAAAATATCTTCCCGTGGAATACGTAAGTCTCCGGCAACTGTGCGTTCCTGCGGCTGGGCACTACGTTCATATAAAACCATATTGATTACACCCTTGGTTGGTGTCTGAAACGATTGTACTCGTCTTCGCCCAAGAACTGTTACATGGACACGTGCGTCCTTTGTTAAATAACAGTCGAGATCTTTCTCTTCTTACTTGAGTTAATGTTGGTTTAACAAATTCGTTGAGGAATTTCACCGGGGTGGATTTACCGCTGAATACTACTTCATCATTATTGAAACAATCCCTGAGTGTTTTCATGCTTGGTGGTGGTGCAGTCAACGATCGGGCATTTGGAAATGCAATAATTCCAAGCTGGCTTCGAGATTGTATTGGTACTTCAGGGTGATCCCAACCGTTGATTTCTATTTGACCTTTAGCAACATTATATTTCATTGTATACGAGGGTCTGGTAATACCATTTTGAAGCAGATATTCGCCAACAAGTAGAACAAAATCACTATCAATGTTAGCATCAGCCGATCCAACACTCCGTCGGTAAATTCCGCAACTTCATCACCGCAGTCAGAATCCATCACTTATACATAATAAGTCTAATCTTAAACATAAACACCAAAGACGGTTAAGTACCCGCCTGGAAAGATGTCGAGTCCTTCCAACTGAATTTCATCACTGGCGACCAACAACACCGGCATCGTATATGTAACATTTTTTGCAACCTTAATGTCTAGGGTGTAGCGTATTAATAATTCACCAGACTGGATATCATTTTTCAATATTGCTATTAAACCCCACCACACAGAATAACTGGATAAGATGAATAAATACGATCCAGACTCGTGCACCTTTAAGATGTGAGATTTGGGTTTATTAAAGCCATTTACGCCATAGAAAATAAGTCCACCACTTGCTATGGTGGCATTTATTTCCTCCTTTCCTGCGCTGATCGAAATTCCTAGATAGGCTCGAAATGAAGTTATTACGCGTGGTGACACAGGCGCATCTGCGATCTGTTCATCCACGTATTGCTTCATCCCACCATTAGCAGTATCAACATAGTCTTTGATAAAAGCAATAGACACAATAGAGTCTCTGATTCCCGAGTTTTCAGTGATTTCAGCCAGGTTTTTCTGGACAGCGCCTCGCAGCCTTACAATAACATCTTGAGTGTACACGTTAAATGTTTTAAGTTTTCTAGTTTTGATCTTGGAAAATCACAAGCTCGCCCAAGTTGACGTCAACAACAACCCGGCTGGCAATCTCAGTCAAATCCGCTTTGGTAGCAAATTTGGTCAAATCCACATCGGCGCTGCGTCGTCGGGCTGTTGAGCGTTCGTAAATGCTAATAGCCATTTTGTATATTATCAAGTGTACTTTGATGTAAAATCAACAAGCGTTTGGTGGGGTCGGGGTTCGCGCGAGTGCATGCAACGCTTCAACAACAAGATGACCGCATATTGGCCCCTCCAACCCAGTTTGTAATGGAAGCGTCGAATAAAACAGCTGTAGACGATTTTGTCCGCTTCGGGTTAAATAATTAACAACTTCAATTGGTGGTGCAAGCTCGTACGATTCAAAATACAAAATATGTCGAGGTGTTATCACGTTTGCAACCCAATGAGTACCAGGTCCTGTTGATAAATCCAGGTTAACAATTCCAGTTTCCCTCGTGCGGGGAATCATCGATGCAAGTTCATTTCGCATAAAAACATTTTGAAAATGCTTGACTGATTTTACCATCGCGAGTAAATCAAGATTGGTTAGCAGCGAGGCCTTCTGCGAGTTGGACCGGGTAGTCGAAGAACTCTGCCTGAGGGTATTCTGCGACTTGTTTCAGGTAATCGAAGACCTTTTCCTTTTTTTCATTCGTTTATAGATGTATCCACCGACCGCCTTTTTCAAAGCCATAACCGGATGCAGTTCCAACAGCTCCTAACACAGAGGCTTTTGCGACTGTAGGAGCCAAAGCCTCTAGCAACGCTGGAATCGCCACAAGAAATATTGCACCGGTTTTTTGCAGTTGTGTCACCTCTGACTTAGATAGCTTTAATGTCTTCTTTCGTTTGGCCGCATTAAGCTGATGAAGTTGTTTTTGGGTCGACCCCTCAGGGACAATTCTAGTTAATTTGCAGTAGAAAGGTTCAGTGTGACCCCACAACTGTTTTGTATTGCGCTTTTGATTTTCGCAAGCTGTTTTGGGTTAAGGCCAACCTTAACTTCGTGGTAGGATATTATTTTTTATAAATGTAACAGGTTCAATTCGAGAAAACCACTATGAGTTTTCCACAGGCGGATCAATGACTCTCATTCGACCACCCACACCCTCCAACAAAAAAGTCTTGTCAGAAAGGATCAAAGCAAAGCATTGGTAACGGGTCCACTCAAACGTGCATGAAAGTAGATGTCAAACACAGACTGCCTAAACAACTCCAGGTGTTCCAACAAAAAGTAATCAATCGGATACAACGCGGTAAAGTCTTTCTCGGAAATCTGCAGACCTGTGTCAATGTTTGATGCCAGTCCTTGGACGACCACAGATTATGATATGCACGTGTGACTTGATTGTCTATGAAGTTAGGCAAAATTTAGTCTGAGGGTTCCTAATGACCGTTTAACCGCAAAGAAACTTCAGACACTCCTAAATTGTCAAATATCATTTTACTTTTTGTTTGCTTATTGTCTCGTTCCGCATTTTGACACGCCACAAACACGTGTTTTGGTGCGCTAAGACCATGTTGGGTACTTATTTGCCATGTAAATTGTCCAAGAATTTTGATTAACAGGTGCGAGTCTGTCGTGTGTGCGAGAAACGACAGCATTGACGCAGTTCCAGAACACATAAATGACAGCAAATGGTTTTCCATGACCAGTGAATGCGTTAACACAGGCATCTACAATGTTAATGCTGACAATTCAACTTTGCCAACAGCACCACCTGTTACATAGTTGGTGGTGCCCATACGGGTTAACGTGGCTGTGTGTTTGGCTTCGAAAATGACCTTCGGGACACCTCTGCAAACCCAAATATATGACTGAGCGGAATCGCACACGAAAACCTCAATGAGCCTTCTCCAAGTTGTAACCGACGCTGTGCAAATCCAAGGTTGTAATTTGAGTTGGCGCCAAGGACTACTGCGGTAAATTGGCTTTGTCGTTCTGTACAAGGTTTCCCTCAATTTCCAAGAAAGCCTCATACGGAAGAAAAAAAACATAGACGTGTCCTGCACTTGTAATTCTTGTTATAATGGGTTGAGGCCCCTAGACAGATACAAATATTACTGAAAATCGTTTTTGCTTCAATCCACCAACACAGGCGCGTCCATGTCAAACGCGGTATCAGATGTTTGTTTGAAACGGGCCATTGTTTACACTTATACATTATTGGTTTTGTCTAATACCTTTTCGTGAGACGGCTTTGCCGTCTGCGTTCTGCCCACAACAGTAATCCGCTTCTCATTGCCAGATTTGCAATCAATGATTCAGCTATATGTTGTTGAGCAGCTTCACTGACGATTTTACTGACTGGCGCGGGCATTGTTTCTGTTGATGGTAATGTATTGCTTTAGGCGGTGCTCGAGTAACCAATCGTCGTAATCGATCTCGAATCGGTTGGACCGTTTGCAATCCCAGATTTTCAAACAATCCGCAGCAACCTTTTGATGCAATCAACAACTCGCATTGCAACTTGTTTATGAATTGGCGCAGCGCGCGAAGACTAGTACGTTGGCACCTTTGGTACACATGTAAACAATAAACGAACAACATCACTAAGGCCAGTTCTGTAATATATCATGTAAACGGGTACAACAGGCACTGGTATCACACGTCCACGTACGACTATCATTATATTTAAATGTCAGGTCGATCTCTGATGTACCGTTGTATTCTCAAAGTCTCCCCACGCAGGTCTAACGTGTGCCCGTCCTAGTCCACAAGAGTAAAACGAAGTTGTGCTAGCCGGGGATAGTGGCATGGAAGATTCACAGGTGCTGCAGGAATAATTTATATTAAATCACTCGGTTATACGGATGTGGAAAACCCAAACAGTATATAACCCTGAACAGCTACGCTTGAGCGAGCTACACTTTCATAACTGCCACTGATGGCGTCACAGGTTAAATTTATTTCAATCGTTGAGGTAAAATTGACAATGCCTGGAGCGACATGGTATTCCATGCGTAAACTCGTTTCTCATCAGAAATGTCTTCAGGCCAACCTAAAATGGATCTTATTGATGACCGTGCGATGTCAACCGCATACGGTGCAGATTCGATCGCGATGACAGAGCTGAGTGTGGGCTCGTTTTCACGTCTGTAAATTTTAGAGTCTTTGCCGATTACCAATGTGATTCTCCGTCGAATCTCTTCATTAATCTATTCCATGTCGTACGCACCCTCGGGAAGTTCAATATTATTCCAGGTGGCGCCACTATCTGCCGAAAACACAAACAAGTTATTTACACCAAGACCACCAAAGGCTCGTGATCTGATATTAGGCCAATTGTAACAAACTCGCAACGACGCCAATGCAATTTCGAGTGTGCGGGATTCCCCTGCGGTGATCGGTGTTAAAAAAAGTCACATCGGATTCTGGTTTTGTTGATGAGATTGTGATCATCGAGGTTACGCTCGGGGATGTATTTGCAACAACACGCTGCAACTCAGCATTGATTTCACGTAAGACGCTAAGCGTCCCGACGGTAAGTGTTTCAGAACTCGTTATTGTGTTAGTCGTATAATTCATCGACGTCTTCAACAAGTTCATGCGTTAACAAGCGAAACCTCCACGGGTTCATGATATCATTGTTTAGCAACCGCTGACAAGTCGATGCGGCCTTATTAATGACGTCTGGTGCGTTGTTGCCGCGCAAACCGTCGCCACGTCGTGACGGTCACACGGTCCACCAAGGCCTTTTCCTTCCATTGGTTGCTTTTCCATTGTTATGTATGATATTTATATACTTAACTTTTGTATATGATTTTAAGTTGTATGGTTATTTGAAAATTCATACTTATATTTTGTCCACGCTTGTAAGTTGTGATATATGTCATGTAATCCATTATTTTTCCATTAGAATTACTCATATTGTGTTGTGACATAGGTCATATAGCCATGTCTATCTATCCATCTATCTATCTATCTATCTATCTATCTATCTATCTATCTATCTATCTATCTATATATATATATATATATATATATATATATATATATATATATATATATACAGATTTTGGTAAACAGTTTCATTCATGTTCTAGAATTCCGGTTCTAAAGATCAGTCTGTAAGGAATCTATTTTAGTAACTACAGTTGTTTTGTTGAAATCAGATATAATTTGAGAGGAATGATTTATTTACAATATTCATTGGAATTACTAAAGTTTTTGGAATAATACATGATGTTGGGATTGATGTGAATTCATTAAACTACATTCTGGATTACATCTTTGTGGTACATCAGGACATTCAAGGCTATTGGAATTCATTCGGAACATTCTATTATATTGGACTTGTGATTAGGACATTTAGGATTATTTGGAATTTAACTCACAAATTGTAAGTGTCTTTTGAAGTTTTACTTTAATTGTCTGGAAATAAATTGCTTGTTGACTTTACTTGACTTTATTTGTTTCACTTTCTTTCTGTTACATATTTTAAGACCTAGAGTCGTAACAGCATAGCCTTGGCAAATTCTATGGATTCAGATAAATCTTCAAGTTTTCTTTTTTTTTCGTGCGGTTTATGTATTTCTCCCCGTACGGATGCAAGTGTTTGGGACAATGGTTTTACTATACGCTTGCTAAGTTGTTTAGCTGATTCTTTAAACTTCTGTACTTGTTCTTTGCACGCTGCCGATTTTTGAATGGGCGCAGAAGGTATTTGTTCTGTAAGCATTTGTTCTAGCACATATGTACATTGTTTTGGATCATACATACGATGTTCTCGTCGTTGTTCCGCATATCCTTGGTCCGCGTATTCCTTTGTATATTCAGGTTGGGGTGTGACTTCCCCTTCAGGTACTTGCGACTTAAGACCTTCTTTTCTTGCCGTGGATAGGTCATGCATACAATCTTTCATTGCTTCATTGACTTGGGCATCTTCTCCAGCGCGAGCCGTTTAAGTATTTGATTATGAAAATCAAACATCTTACCAGAGGCTTGTTTAAACTCAGTAAGTTCCCGGTATACCGACGTGGTCTATACCTTCGTTATATTCTCTGTTGGTTCGTTAGGCACTAAATTAATATAGTTGGGGCCATATAAAGACCGGAAGATATATGATTTCAAGGGACACTGGCGACCGTATTCATTAAAATATTGCTTTGGTGTTTGCATCGATAACTCGTACATGGGTGTTGGAAGCTATTGAAGTAATTCTTTGACGATTTTCTCTTCTGTGGACTTTCGCACTTTTCCGATTTCCTCCAATAGTCTCCGCGGTTGCCCTAGTAACTTTCTTGATATTTTTGGTGCGTTTAGCTATCTTAACAACAGGACCAGGTTCTTCTACTGTTCCTATCATATCTTTTACTGGTTTAAGCAGTGGTACAAGGGGTTTTCGACATCTTATATGTTAAATTGTTTTATCTAAACCAACTAGATATTTTACTCCGGTAGATCTGGAGCTTCTAGTGAAGTCAATAGTGAGAAACTATACGGGTCCGAGGTGGCCTCCACAAACTTATGTCGAAATTCATCCCACGAGTGGTCGCCATCATACCAGGTTCAATGAATGTTTGAGAGACCATGCGCGTCAATGCCATAAAATATCATTAACATGTCACAGTTGTCCAGAATAACTTTAGATATATCACATCTGTGTTTTTATGCCGACCTGGGGAAAATATTCGCGCGGGATTGATTTGGTGTTCAAGCATTACATCATTGTACACGACAAGATTATTTGTGCTTGAATCAAGATCAACAATGGTAGGAGCTTCATCGATGGTGGAAAAGAAATCAATGGTCTACGTGGTGGCTTTGCCACCCAACGACGACGAAAGCTCTTTCGAAAAATCAGTGAGTACATCATAACATTTTTGATAGTCAGCTGACGGTGCAATTATGTACATCCGATCCCACGTCAACCATCGTAAATTCATATTCAACAACAGTTGGGTTTTTCCTGATTAGGCAGGACCAATAAGCAACGCATGAATCGATTTTGGAAACATGATACCGCTCTTGAGTGGTTTGGGCGCTGCCTGCGCAGAAAAGTCAATGATGGTGAAAGTAGAGCTTTTCAAATCTTTAGCATCTTTGATGCTTTTCCTTTTTCGTGATGCCATGTTAAATATCAACACAATTGTTGTATAATACAATCATGTCTTCATATTGTGCCCGATGCCGCACACAAACACGTACTGCGAATGCAACGCGAGTTCAAACACGTAATGGTAAATCCGTGATCGCTGGAACTTGTGTTCGATGTGGAGCAAGAAGCTCACATTCGTTAAAACAAGTTGTCGGCGGTGATGTCGCTGATGCGTTAGCAAAGTTACCCGGGGCACTATGTAGTAAATACCCTGGTGAAAAAACATATTCCCGGATACAATTACTGTGGGCCTGGAACACGGCTGGATATACGACTTGATTCTAACACTAGACCTAAAACCGCGGAAGCACCTGTAAACCGAGTCGATGCTGCATGTTACCGACATGATCTTGCTTACAAGGCATCAAACGATATACGTGAACGATAATGTGTTAAATAGATCTTATCCATGACTTAAATACAATCAGTCCAACACTCGGAGAAAGAATCCCTAGATGAATCATCAAAGGAGGTATGAAGGCGAGGTATGGTGGTCACTAGGTGGTAAAAAGTTCACTCATTAGACGGAAAATAAATTGATATAATAAACAAACATGTTTCTGAGCGGACTTTAGTCAAAATATACTACATTCCGCGCGGTTATTGGAAAAGTGAAGCTGTTGTTGAAAAGTTAGCGAGCGCGGCAAAGGTCACGCACGGGACCGCTCTAGAGTGGTTAGCTAAAGAAGCGCTGTGGCAAATTTACCTACCCGCGCCAAGAAAGATTTCTCGTGGTTGGTTTGATGTCCAAACACCTAATGAAGGTCACCAGACTGATCCTTTATTTCTTCCACATGATCGTGTTCGTTGACGACTATTCAAGTATGCATTAACTACTGCAGATGTTGTCAGCAGATACAAAGAAGTCTAAAGATTCGGCAAGTGTCGCAGAAGCGTTTAAACGTATTTACACAGGCGGACCACTAACATGGCCCCGGTTATTACATGTCGATCCAGGTAAAGAATTTCTCGGAGCCGCTGCTGCATTGTTGACAAAGCACCATGTGCGGGTTCGTGTTGGACAAGTTAATATACATAGTGCCAAGCTATTGTGGAACTACCTAACCGTACACTTGCGGAACGGTTATTCGGACATCAGTACGCGCAAGAATTGTTAATGAGATCTCGGTCTCAGATCACAGAGCGATAACACCAGTGGGTATCACGGCTTCGTTCAGTTAAAGCAGCATTGAATAATGAAATCACACGCGCGATTGGATTAAAACCCGGTGATGCGATGTGGACAAAAGACTGTCACCATTACCTATAAAATGATTTCACAACCGCCACCGTTAGAATCTTACAAAAATAATTCTTCGGTATCTATATGCAAATGTGGAGTTAGAAGGTGGAAAACGTTGTGCTACTGATCCGGTATGGTCCGTCGATATTTTTACAATCTCGGAACGAATTTTTATTACAAGACAACCAACACGTTATCATTTGGACCTCGTCCACCAAGTAGGAATTGCAAGTCGTTGCCGCGAATACGGAACTACCACCAAAGTCTATTTTACGCAAGTGCATCGCATCAACGTCAATCATAATTGTATGATATCCAAACGAGTAAGTAATAATTCCATCTGGAAATATCCATCGTTTGGTATCAAGTGGAGACAAACTCGCCTTGGTGCATCGATATATACCCATGTTGGCTGCATGTGTGTATTTGCGTCGCTCGCGTAAACATTCCACATACATATCGGGCCGAAGATCTTTTTCGCACAATAACCCGTATAACTCCGATTGCCGTTTTGGGGTCGGAACTTTCCAACCACGATCGAGTACATTTTGGGGCGCAGTCCTACGTATGCCTCGACAGGTTTACCCGCACATTCATCTTTGAATTTTCCTACGACTTTTTTGTTGGTGTTACTAAACAACGGGTGTTCTTTTGGATAATCACTGTTGTCAAATTCGCATACACATCGTCGGTGGTTGTATGCATCAGCAGCGAGTCGGTGTCTGTTTAAAGCGTCTTGACACGATCTTAAAACTCATACATGAGCAGCTTCGACAAGTCTAGCACAGACGCACCAGCATAGATTGGTTTTGTCAACTTCAGCTTTGAGTTTTTACTATCTACGGCGATGAGTCCACATCGAAGATCGTTCGGGATTCGAATGCCGTGTCCGCGATGTGTCTTGTCCGGTATCACGGACAGGGTCAACGCGGATTCGCTTTCGCAAGTTATCCATTGTTTTCCCAAACACAGAATTATTCATGCGTTTAAAGAAATTATTTTCAAACTCTTTCATGGCCTTGGTGCGCAAATCAGTATTCAGTTGGATGTACGGAATCATCCAGGCGCGCTGGTGAAATGCAAGCACCCGGTGGACTTTGCTTACACGCATCCCCAGCCGCAGATACAGCTGGAGGTTTCGTATGTGTACTACGTAGTTTGTTTTAGTTCTCAGGTTTGGTACTAGCTTTGTACATTCTGTAGCCTTGCGTCCAGATTCGTTGATAATTCCACATCGATACGGGGCCAACCAGTCGCGTGGCACCACCATCCACGCTTCTGGTGCAAGATGTTAATCATTATGAATGTGCTGAAGCTCATCTGAATATTCCAGAACAACTTCAAAGAAGTATCAGTGGTCGCTGTTGCTGTCATACTCATGAACTTGTTTTTCCACCTCTATGTGCGTGGGGTCAATCCATTCAAACCCACCACCAGGCAGGGGTTGCGTCATTGCCAATTAAATCAAGTTGTTGGTGCCAAGCTACATAATATAACTGTTTAGGACAGTTGGGTCTTATCCATCCACGTTTGGGTTATTGGTTATAACATAGCAGTGACTCGCCATAGAAATTCCACCACGAAGTGAGCACTCGATAAACAAATGCTGATCAATATCAATCAGCAGGTCAAGTTCGACGTTTGTCTTTGACAGGAGAGCGTCCCAAGCCATTTCCGGTGACGAAAAGTAGTGCTAGGGTTAAGCTTGTACACACTCATGGCAGTATTGTGAAAAGCCTCAGCAAGCAGTAACACATCCGCTGCAGGTACAGATCATGATAGTCACCCATGTTTTTGCATTCGAATGCTGACAAAACATTGTTTGCGTGTGCATATTCGTTGGCACAATACCTTTGCGAGACGACGAATGGAATGCCTCTATTGGTGGTAATTGAGTTTCAGTAACCTTTTCCCATCCACTCATGTACTCGTGTGGGTGCCGCAAGGGTGCTAACTAGCTTGTCCAAACTGGAATTTAGACACTCCTTTTCTATTTATCAACTTTAACTTGTCAGGGTTAGCGGTACCACATCGACTGGTGGTTTTGACGCTTGCTGCCGCAAGGTTGCTAACTAGCTTGTCCAAACTGGAATTCAGACACTGCAGCGAATCAATGAACTCCAACTGACCCAGCCTAAACGTCATGTACTTTTCCATGTTATTGGAGATTACACTTATTGGCCCCTTTGATGCCGAGACTACTGCCTGCATAATCAGGTAGCCATCATACCCACGCAGATTATGAAGCACCAGAGGGATATTTGTTTTACTTGGACAAATCCGTAACTGTAGATTGCATATGCTGTGTGCGGATCATCGGTACACGCCACTGATATGACAGTGATTATGAACTTTCGCATCAGTAAAACTGAAAGCACCATCACATATCCAGAAATGTGTGGCCGTGATAAACTCATTAATATCATCATGACCCATGATCATGTGTACCGGCGAATCGAGCTGTTTGCGTATCCATTTCACCGTAACCTCGAGCAATTTAAGAAACACTTCAACTGAGTCCTGGCCACGATACAATATTGGTGGTTGAGTTGTTCCATCACATCTGACTACAGTGTAGCAAAACCCACATGGGACTTGTTCAGCATCTTGCGTTGTATTTGACCGAATCTCAGTGCTGGACGCGAACGCGTCTCCCACAGGAACATTCAAACATTTAAAGTCCGCCTAGATGATATACGGTACTTTAATTTTTCCTTGCACCGCAGTAAACGTCAAAATGTTTTTGCCGGGTTTTGGCATAATTGTACGCTGCGGCTTTGCACTAATTTCACTACAGTAAAAGTCATGGTCAGTAAGCAGATGTTGGGTGCTAAATACATGCATACAACGTCTGCATAGAAATTTCCTCCTTTCGTACTTAATATGGTGGTATACCATTCATGGGAAATTTTGTTCCATACATAATGGTACATCAACAATAACAAATCAATATTAAACTGCCTGCATACATCTTTGTTTTGTGTATGTGAGGATAAGCGAATCGGTTGCAGGCTTTTTTCATAAACAAATACATTAACGGCGATGCCAGGGTTGAGTCGTTCAAACTTATTGATACCAGTATTTGCATAGGAAATTCTATGTTACCAAACATAAATTTTCCAAGGTGTTGTGGGTATTTCAGAGGCTGGACTTGATTAACGATTGCGGGATACAACGCAGACAAGAGCGCCTGTTCGAAACATCGATTATCAGCATTTTTTGCATTAAACACAGCTCGTCGTGGAATACATGCTTGTGTTGAAATATAACTCGACCCACAAATAGGATTAAACGGGGAAATGCGAGTTGAACTTCTGCACATCTATTAAGAGTACATCCTGATCCTGCATTGGTGTATTTTTCCAATGTGTCGAGAATCCTTTCAAAGCCTTTATCGAGCATTGATGGTCTCGCTGTCTTTACGAGTTAAGATCACAAGGGGACCACCACGAAGCCACGAGGTTATGGTTTTACACCCATCCTTGTCATGGGTCGGTACCAGGCTCAAAACAATACACATGAAAATCAATATCTATCTTTACAGCAGAGGTACCTGTGCGCTGTAATATTGATACAATTCCTGGACGCATCTTTGAATAAAGTTTCACCAGGTCTTTCGCTGACACGTATTCGGTCAGAATAATTCCCCGATAATTTAGTAAATCACAACGACGTTTTTGCAACTCAGACTCGGGTAATTGTAATTTGCCGTGCTTTTGCGGCAGTCTCAGTAGCGATGGTATGTATGATATGGCGACGACGCTCTTGTTCATCACCAACCACCTGTGCTTTTTGCGCCCGCTTGGCCCGTGGAGAAATCTTTATATAGTACTGCGCTGCTATTTCACGAAGTTGTTTGATTGTCAACTGTGGCTCCTCTGCGAGTCCTAACATTACAAGTTTGTCATCTTTACTCATACCACTTAGAATCCTTATCCCACGCTCTTGCACAAGTTGCCTTAGTTGATTCACAGTTGGCATACTGTTAAATAAGGGGAAACCTTTGTCTAATTACAAATTCCATCAATAAATTGTTTAAGAATGTTTACCTTACCGGGCTTGGAAACGGCAATTGCTTCAATCCTGGCTATTATTTCACTTACTTCGGTATCGTTGTCAACAGCATCGTCGGGTGTTTACTCAACAATGTCGGGTATTTCTACAACAATATGTTCTATTGCTGTTGCACAGGCAAATCTTTGACGGCGTGCACGATAATACTCGCCAATAGATGCAAAAGGTCGGCAAAGCTGGTTGCGAGACTTTACTCCGATACCACATTTGAGACATAGCTGAGCATCCGGACCAAAACTTAACGCTAGCAAATGTGATTTATAGTATTCGTGATGACATGTTCTGCCGCAGAGTTCACGTTTTTCAAGGCATACACCTTTACATTGATTTCGTACCAATGCCATTGGACTTCTTATATATTTACAAATTGTATTCTCTAATAGAAATAATCATCTGTGTTTCCATATATATAATCATGTATGTTTTCGATTGATGGTGTGAGTACCTTCAGGTGTATGTGCTCTGCACTGAATGCAATCGATTGTACATATGCTCGTAATGGATAGTATTTGATTGTAGGGCCATTTACCGTAAAAAAAGCTTCTCAGCTGTGATAGTAATATCAAATATTTGGCAGTGCGGCGTAGACAAATTCGTTCACCAGGCTGCATCTCCCTAGGATCAATTTCAAATAGATTTTTGTGTTTTAATATAATTTTTGTTCAATTCAATATTTGGCCAAATCACTGCATACTCATCAGTACAAGCGGTTACTATACCAACTCCCAAATGACCTTTGCTTCTACAGTGGTATCAGATAACGTAAAATGTTGTGTACCGTTTTTTGCATATTGACTCCATAGTTTCTGTGTATTTGCATAAGTATCTCTTTCCGCGAAACTCATAACAATGCATATCCCGATTACGCTCTTGCCATTCTAAAATTCTCACAGAATTATGAAAACGTGCTGCTGGTGTTTCCATATATTAATGCTAAAGGCATCTCTGTAATTGATTTATTCTTGATGATCCTCACTACAACTACTACTACTATATTCGCTCGATGTTTCAAAGTATTCATCCGTTTCACTAGTCAACGTCAGCGACTTAAACTTATCTTGCACCATATCATATAATGGCATATCGGGGTTTTTGTTGTATTGTTCTCCATGTCTGCGTCGTTGCGATTTTAAGATAATTCCCAAGTTAATTAATTTATCAAGATGCTAAGGATACGTATTTGAAAAAGCAGACAGTATCTTTTGAGCTTCTTTGACAAACCTGTATGATAGATTTAAACGAAACAACGACAAAATCTTTTCTGTAACGTTAAAACACTCCATTGACCTGGTAAATGATACCACAATTGATTATATCCATAAACCCTTTCAAAATACTATACGTGTCGATCTGTGAAATACTTGTATATATATACACACCGCAGTAATTGTTTAATATAATATTCTCGCCTAAACTCTGCCACAGTCTGTGTAAAATATAGCTGCAGCAAAATATTTTTATACAGTATACTGGCGATCAATAATCCTATTACTGCAGTACCACAGTTGATATCAAATATAAGCCACAGTCAGTGTAAAAATATAGCTGCACAAAGAATTCAAGCATAATATTTTATACGGTATAATGGCGATCAATAATCCTATTTTCTGCAGTAGTATTTTTAGTCTCACAAAAAAGGAACTCCACATTATAGTATTGCCACAACCAATAATATAGGCCTGACTGAAAACTTCACTTGTGTGTGTATTGTAACATTTCCAATAATATAGGTCGATTTGTTTCCCACACTAGTGTTGATGCAAATAACCAATCGTAGACGTGAGTTGTAGAACAGCGATTTTTGGTTGTAACTGGTTTGGGTCAAAATCTTCCACCGCGCATGACTTTATTCTCTAATCACTCGCGAATCAGCGAAAAGTTACCAACATGCGCATATGCAAGAGGATGGTGGCAAAATCGTTTACACTATCATGCACACGAGCTCAATAGGGAAAAATCATAATGAGTATAGAGGGCTTTAACCTAGATCGGTACCAATAATACACAAAACAAAAAAAAAAAAAAAAAAAAAAAAAAAAAAACACAAAAAACACTGCTATTATAATACTACTCCACTAAAGCAGAAAGTAAGGAAAAGGTAGAATGAATGAACAGAATGTAACAACTAAACTGACTGTGGCACTGGTCTATTTAGAGGGAGTAAAGCAACTCTTATACCAGGTGGAGGAGTTGGACCTTCTTTCGGGACGAAGGCGCTTCGTCAAAAGAAGTTCAAGTACATCAATATGACAAAAGATCTGGTAAAAAAAAAATCCCTAAAGAGAGAAAGAAAAATAAAAGCAGGCCAAGCAGGAACATAAGAGGCTGCAACTGGAGCAACAACAGCAAGAACAAAAGCAACGACAGCAATCCCGACAGGAGCAGTAGTAGCTGCTTCATTTATGGCAACATCAACAGTAGCAGAAGCAACCAGTAGGTGAGTGAGGCTAACCAACCTCACTTTAGCCTCTCCACCTCCATTAACCCTTGGCGTGGAAACAAATGGAACAACAGATCTGGAGCATGTAGATCCCGGACTGGGAGGTACGGTCACTAAAGAAAATGTGGTCATTTAACAACACCCCTGTTCAGGCCCACCGAGGGTTTAAGAAATAAAAAATACTCATTATTGCCATGTGTAAGTTTGTCTATATTTATCTTCCCAAAACAAACAAAAAAGAAAGCCTGAAACACATTTTCCTTAATATTTATGCTTATTTATATTCTTTTTTTTTATTGTTGTTGTTGTTGTTATTATTATTATTATTGTTATTATTATTATTATTATTATTATTATTATTATTATTATTATTATTATTATTATTATTACTATTGTTATTTTATATACGTATATACATACATTAATCTGCGTCAAATTCCGTGTCAGCTCCAGAATTCTAGTGCTGCATTTAATCTCCGCTCTATTAATAAAATATTTGGTTCTTTGTTAGTTTCCGCTAAATTTCGTTTAAGTTTCGGAAGGTTAGTTGCTTTTAGTCTCATTGTAATGGCCGCCGTATTGGACATATGCAAACAACAAATATCCTCAATGTAGGTGTTGGATGGTCATTAGGATTAGTCCTCATCACTCTAACCCCTACATTGCATCCCACATTTTGACGCATCTTTTGGTAAGTGTGGATGTTGGTCAGTAAGACTGAGTGTTGGTCAGTAACACTGGGTCTTGGCCATTAAGACTGGGTACTAGTCAATAAGAGTGGGTCTTGGTCAGCGGGTATGCGTGTTGGATTGTCATTAAGTATATTAGATCCCCATAGTGACCAGCAATGTTAAATTCTCATAGAAGCCCATGATGACCCACGCTATTGAAGCTATGGCCGCTTTCTGCTTTATATGGTCACACAGTGGCCCAAACGCTGTCAGATTCTTATAGGGCGCCACAGTGTCCCACAATGTTAGACCTATAATCGTTTTTATCATTGAATTTTCATAGGGCGCCATAGTGTCCCAAAGAGCCTCTATTGTCCCCGTTACTAGTGTTCTAATCCAATATATATGCCAATTATACCAATACAAATGAACTCTTTTTCTGTTTACAGGTGCAAATGTGTGATTCAAGAAAAAAGAGTCAGAAAATGAATGAATTAGCGATTATGATGAGTATAAGCCAGACCGTGAAAAACAAGCACTTTATTATGTACACAAGGCACAATTACTGAGAAATATATTGAGTTATGTATTAGTATCTCTGGAGCATCCAGGTATGAAACTCTTTTGAACGTGGGTTTATGTTCATATATGCCATAGTTGATGTTTGGAAATGACTCTGAGATGAGAGAGAGAGAGAGAGAGAGAGAGAGAGAGAGAGAGAGAGAGAGAGAGACAAAGGCAGAGAGAGTGATTGGATTAAAGACAGATAGACAAAGAGATAGAGAAGTTCGAAAGAAAGATTGTTAAACTCTAGACGAACGCTTTAGTAAATGCAGATTAGGAATTCGTTGGAACAGATAAGTTAAATACAGTAATAAGCCATGAACGACCTTTATACTTGCTAAAGCTATTAAACTGAAGGAAAGTAGAAAGGAAACGATCAGACAGAAAATGTCATATAAAACATTAATACAACATATTATGATTCTTGTAATATAAGTAACTGAAACGTCCAAACGTGTTATTCTCCTCCAAACATTTATGCATACGACAAATAAATATTTATTATCTTTCGCACAAATCCGTCCCAAATTCTCTTTTGTCAGTCTGTCTGCCGTCTGCTATTTTTCATGTTATTGTTGTTAACCGTGCTTTTCATGCATTATGCTTCTTGTTCTTGCCGTGTATACACCTCCTGATCAAAACTGCAAAGAGCAGAGCAACTAATAGTAGAAAAGCAAAATGACATGATCAGCTAAAAATGTCACAACCTGTCCAACCTTTTTCAAAATCAACCTATCACACTCCCTATTATTCCAGGAAATACTGCTACCGACATTTTGGACATTTCAAACAAGTAATTGGCAATGTTACATATCCTTGTTCTGACTTTGTTCACGAATGACTCGGTGCTACCTTTTCCACCACCATCACCACCAGCACTTGTTCATCCACCACCTCCAACTAAATGTGTGACAAAATTTGCTATGGACAGAACAATAGTTTCGGGAGTATTACCTAGAATTATAATAAACGTGGCAATAGCCACATCTTTCTGTTTGAACATTTATTATCCTGGCACCTAATGGTAACTTTTGTGTACCTCTTAAACTAATTCATTCAATGTCGCCTTTAAAATCGTTCCCCAAATCTGATAAATGTCGATTCAAGTGCGCTCTGTCATCTCTAAATACTCTAATGTGACTTGTTGGGACTTGTATATTTCTTTGCCGATATCTTCTTCATACTCTGTACATGTCTGTCACACATTTTAAAGTCTAATTTCATATATTATCGTTTTGAATTTATCACTTATCTACATGACCTCTTAATTCTTTTTTCCAGGGTATCATTCTGCGCTTTGCAGGAAGATCTCCATTTTGAAATATTTTGAAGTAATCATCTCTTATTGTCTCTTTTAGTCTGACTTGCTTGTCAAATGGTTTATCTGTACTGATTGTTTTGCAACTATTATCACCAGGAACTCTTATCGCTGTCTTTATATATATATATATGTTTATGTAACCTGGCCTGAAATTCATCTGTTGTTATGCAGCTACGAACCATATCATCTCCTGCATATTTAGCGTTAACAACGTTAACAACTGGTTGTCCCCGAGCTTCTTTCAGACCGATAACATGCAACAACATTTGGTCGCAGTGTTAGTTTTTTCCAACTTATTTTGTTTATTGATCTGCATACCCAATTTTTATTCTACTTTCAGATGAAATTGTTCCTGTTTTGTTTCTCTATGGTATTCATACTTTGTTCCAATCTGTTTAATAAAGATATAATGTATTATCTTCAACCTTTATCTATTAAAATGTAACTTTGTCATTTTGTGTGTCATCATGCAAGCACCCTCTCTATCATCTTGAAAATTTATTCTGTTATCCTTACTAAATATGTTGCATTTCGCTATGAAATAACTTGATGGCGGAGAAAAAATAAAAAAATAAAGAAACGTAGAAAATTTACAAATCACCAGAGAAGGAAACTTTGCAAAACCAATAAATCAACATAGAGTTCATTTAGGTGAACAATAATATTCCAACCAGGAAGAAATGAACAACACTGAAAGCCCTAATACTGAAGAGCTCAAAATACGTCTTGGAAGAGGAAACAATTTAAAGAGAAAGATATTTTGGAGAAGCTTACAGCAAACAAGCAATTCATATTTGTTGCAACAAAAGGATCCAAGTTGAAGAAAAATGCCTAATTATTGGCTGTATAAATGTCTCCTTTGCAAATTGAAGGTAAATTGCCATGGTTCACATGAAGAAAAAAGTCTATTCCGATTGATTTCAAAAACGGTAAACTATCCATTTCATTGCAGAGAATGTATTTGTATGTTATTACAATATTTCAAATGAACTAAATAATAAATCCCAGTATGATTATGTGCACTGAATGTCATGGATCATTTAAACCAAGATACACATGGTGACTTACATGATTACAACACTGGCACTGCATGACATTTGTGAAGATTTTACTGTCTTGAAAACTACAAACCAGATCCAGTATACTATTACTCAGCACCTGCTGTAGCTCATAATGCGAGACGAAAATCAGCAAAGTAGAATTAGGATTGCTTACAGAGAGTGAATCGGAGGCAATATTAGCATGATACGAGGTAGATATGCTAATATATTCACGAGTATTATGTCATGAATGAAGATAAATTTTGAGAAAATATATAATTCAATTGGACATAGGAAAAATCATCCATTATGTATCTCATTTGTAATAGTTTATACGAAAATTGTATGACACAATACATGCATTTCAAAACCTTTAGATGAACAAGCAAAGAAGCAAATTAATGTTATCAAAGAAAATTTAATGGAGGTGATGAAAGAACGGGTGATATATTGGAGACGGAATTAGAGGTACCAACACATCTGCACTATTTCAAACACTACATATTAGCACCTGAAAGATCACGTCCCATAAAAATAGTTTATGATTTTTGCAAAAATTAATCGCAGATCTAAAAGGTACACAACACTATGTACCCAGCTATTGAAGAAGACATAAAGCTGACAATAAAAGGTACTTAACACTATGTACACAGCTTACTGTGCACTTTAAACAAGCAAAGAAAGATGCGTTGTCTACTATCATTATTTCAGGTTGTATCTGCAGTTGTGATTGAAACTGACAATGATGCATGGCTAATTCTATTTCATAAGGGACCATGGTTAAAATCTTATATTGAACATAATACCGTTTTAAGACATAAAGTTAATAATAAGATTGAAAACTACTTCCTTAAACTAATGAATAATGATGTTCTTGGGAAGCAGTTCCAGTGTCTTCGAAAGAGAAATAGGTAGACATATTAATCAATAAAAAGAAATTTGCTCACACACAAGAAAGATGTATCATTTGCAAGGAGGTCAATCATAGTAAATGACTTGGTGTTTGTGAGATTAAATACTACCTTTATAAAAGCTTTACAGTGCTATAGTCATCCAAGGACAACAGGAAGGTTAAAAAACAATATGGTGATGGTATGAGACTGTTAAATACATATACGAATTACTAATGTATTCATTAAGACATGAAACAGAGTATTCAGATTAATGACACGAGTAATTGCGAGATAAACAATATATTTAGTGTTCCTCAAATCAATAAAAAGTTTCTGACTGCTTTAAAGATGAATTATGTGCTGTACCATTACAAGAATGCGTGCTTCTAAAAGTAAGGTATATTCTTTGAGGATTGAAAAATATTTCAGAAAGTCCGTAAAAGGGATCATGAAATGCGTGACGAAACTAAACTTTGTGATGCGAAAAAGTGTTATTTTGAACATGAACTAAGCTATAAGGAAATCAACTTTATAAGATTATATCATCATAAATATACAGTATTAGATGAATAAAATAGTTTTGTCTACATTTGATCAAAAACGTTATACAGAGGACAACATAAACACTTTACCATACGGCTATTACAAAGTAGAGAATTTGTTTCGTGTTTTGTTTTTCCTTTTACAAAACAGAGAGTTAACACGTAGCATATACCGTAAAGAAAATATCTTGATACATTCAGCAAAGACACAATTATTGTAGAGAATGTGTAGAGGCGGACTAAACTAATATTCAGGAGTCTACAAAGAAAGACACGAAAAATAATGAAAGGAGAAGTTTAGAGTATTACCAGAAATATATAGGTGCCACGAGGGAGGACAATCAAAATTACAGTAAGAACAATAGGGATTACTGTTATAGGTGAAAAAAGATCAGTACATAAATAATTAAAACTATATAATGCAATGTATATGATGTATAATGATACACCGTGTAATTAATAACAATTGCAAGTCAGAGAAAACTTTAATTCTTATCAGTGTTCCTCCTACAAATTTTGCAAATGAATAGCTAGAGTTTCTTACAGATGGAGGCATACAAAACGCACAATATTGAATATTCCATTCCTTGTTCTAGTTTCAATTTGTTTGATCCTTATGAAAAAAGTGAGACATTTCAGATTGAGAGATGCAAAAGAAAGCATATGCAGAGGCAACAAGATACCACCAATCATTGAGATACACATGACATTTTATTGAACGAATGTGAAGAATTGTTGAATATGACGTATATGTTTAATCTAGTACTCTATAGTAAAACGGAAATTCGTGACTAACATTAAGTTTGGTTCTTTGCTCTGTTGAGAGTATTCGCCAGCTCTTCTTTCATACAATTAGGTACGGCATGGTTTTCTTCAAACACGCTGTCTGACGCTTTCTTATCGTTCGAAAACGAAAAGACAATTAGAAATCTTGTAATTTTCCTGAATGTCAAGTTGTTCTTTTGCACTATCATCAGACATATATTCCATATGTCTAACACTAAATGCTTACTTGGTTAGATTAATTTGCCTCCTCTAATTTTGTAAAATTGTCTATCAAAGAAGGAGTAAATGTGCCCTAGTAAAAAATAATGAGTAACCTAAACCACTTGTCTAATTTATCGCCGGTATTATCAAGAATGCGTTGTCGTCCATAAGTAACTATTTCCTGCCATAAATCTTCTTGTAAATAAAGGTTGGACAGATGATGGCAAAATAGTCAAAGAAATTATTATATTCTTTCCATCAAATCTAATGCAAACTTTGTCTTTGTACACTTTGTAGCGGAACATATAATCATGTTATTTACTCTTTCACATACGTCATTTAATGCCGGATAAAGGTTATGTTAGGGTATTGAAAAAAGATATGGGTTTCTCTCGCTGATGTAAAGTAGGTAATTATATTGTTGTCGGCACAATGTAATCCAGAAATGCACCCCATATTGAGTAATTATGGTTGTTTGTGTTAGGGGTTTCATACATGTGCTCAAATCATTGATGGAAAGATCTGATCAATGAATGAGGGATGATTTATTGTTTGACCACCTTGTCCGAATTGTCACAGAATTGACACATATCTATATAAATGTAACGTTGGTGCATACACATTTTAAGCTTTCGTTAATTTATATTTCAAAATACATAAGTTATTTTGATTTCAAATGAAATGATTCGTGATCATTTCATAAATATAGATTAGAAGAAATTTGTTTAAAATTTACACGAATATTTTCTTTATCTCCCAAAGCAAAATCATTTACACTGACAAATGTAAATATTTGCTTTTAAAAACTTTTTTTTTATACAAATAAAAGAATGTTGTATAAACACCTGCTACAACTACTTTACTTGATTTATGTCATGTATATTCTTAGGACGGAAATTTTGAATTCATTTATTTCTTTAGGATATTTGTTTTAAACAAGTTTTTTTGGTTCCATTTGTCCCTTGCTGAGTGAGGGCATTGGCAATGATTAGGCATCCTACCTATATAGGTAGGGAGAACAAGTAAGTAACTGTAAGTCACTAATAGTACCTGGCTATTTATCAAACCAAATAACTATTTGTCACTAATAGTTACTAATTAACATTCAAAGTTACTTATTAGCCGAAACTAACTGAGATTACAAAGAAGAAAAAAAAATAATTGGGCAGGTTACGAATTAGGCTGATGTGACACAGTGCATAATGACCTCATGACTAAAAATAGCCCATGTGGACAATGTCTTAAACCCTACGGACAAACTTTGCAACATGGCGAATAAGTTTCAATATGTTCAGTTAAATGAAGACAATGTTCCCGGGGCGAAATTACCTTGCATCTTAATAGAAAGTTACTCTGTTATACAATTGAAAGGGTGGTTTTACAATGTCATCTCCCAACAATTGTAAATCGAAGTAAAGTTATATTCTTTTTTTCCACAATGTGGGCTACACCATATTGGAGCGCAGTTCACTTCTTATAGTACAACTGTCAGACATTAAGTACAGGTTTTTGTTTAGCTAATAAATGGTATATAAATTGTGAACCTTGAGATGAAATCAAGTTACAGAAAGTTTTATTAAGATAGACGGGTACACCAATGTTTATCTTAATATTTGCTTTCTCTAATATCGTGGTATCTTGTTTAAAAAATGCATAGTGTTCGTCATGAACTAATGGTAAATTATTTATGGAACAGAACTTTAAAGATATCTAGGAAGCAATGTCACTTTCATATCTACCTGCCTCAATATTAAGTTTATGGATTGAACATCTAAATATAGAAAAGTCCAGAGGAATGTAAAGAGGTAATCCTCTGCACGGATATTTCTCAACATTCCGTAATTACTTGTTTTCTTTATGTAATAGTGAAAAAGGATAGTTCATTTTTAATACCTTATTCGTAATGATGTATATGTCAAGTTTTATGAAAACCGCAATTTCTGCATTTATAGTCACTATGGATGTGTATAATGGCAGTGTTTTTCTATGTATGCACCGGAGTGCACGTGAATCGTATTTTTTATTCAGTTTTTAATATTTTTCCGGAGTTTTTATGCTTCGCGTATTCATTGGTCATGCAAATGAATATGGTAGAAGAATTTAAATGTAAGTCGTATAAATATCACAGATTTACTCTTGTTATGAATGATTTTCAAAAGCTGACCAATCAGAATGCTTCCCACTCTTTTGGGGAATTGTTACTGTAGAGTTTGTCAGTCCGTTCAGGGTATTGGACAGGTCGCATGTAGTCAGGTACACATTATGTGTTTGAGTGGTAGAAAGCATACTATGCTTTATTGAGTATATTTGTAGTAGGATGTGCTGATGTTTCCTTTTAATATGACAATTTTTCATACAAAAGTATATATCTTGTTTTATGCTTCTACTGAATTTGCCTTTCATAATTGTCAGGGTAAATAGGTTAGAGCTAGCGAATGTACACGGCACGTGCTGTCCGTTGCTTATGTTGAGTGTTAGTTTTGTAATCACGCAATGGCTTTAGTACGTATTATTTTTATAGCTGTTGTCAATTGCAAATAGAGCAGTTTTAGTTCTTTTCAATTATTTAATGTATATTAGATGTTTATTATGAGCGGTATACACTTTGCTTGGTTTCAACAATCAAATACCTGTCACTACCGTTTTATACCGTCGTAATGAAAGTATTTTACATTTGAACCTGGCACTGATAATGTTGAAGTGTTGATTCATTTTATTTAGATATTTTACTGGTAGGTGAATAATGATAAAGAATATGTTTCCAATGTAAGCCGATAAATCACTAATCTCCCAGAGTTAGAGGACTTGAAGAATATAAAACAAGTCTTTATTTGTTTAATCTACTAATTATGGTTAATATTTTATCTTTGTGTGTTATTTTGTGCACATTGATATAAGCAGAGCAACGTAGTTCACAGAGTATAAGACGTAGTTCAGCGTTAGCATCACATTGTGTACACTCCAATTTTGTTCTGTTTGCCTGAAAGCAATATGGCGGTCCACGCCATGTCTTGTGGGCAAATGTCATAAAATTATATTTATAGCAACGAGGTGAATTCGTAAACTGCCCTATTAAAAAGTTTGAACTAATATAAATATTGGTCAGTAAAAATAATACATGGTATTATGCAGAATTCTATATATTCTCAAGAGATTAAAGAAATTAGTAGAACGTGAATGAGTAAAAAATGAGTAAACTAAATTTTATATTCATACATACAAATTATTTCACGATAAAATAATGACAGAAATGTTCGCGTGTTGCGCAATGGCAGAAGACAAGAAAGAAAACCAATCGAAGGTTATAAACAGCCGAGAGGGCTACACGTGTAGGGTTTTAGTAGTCGAGATTTACTGTGCATTACTGTGTGGCAATGATTGTTTAGCTATCATTCCATTTATATATATATATATATATATATATATATATATATATATATATATATATATATATATATATATATATATATATATATATTTTCATTTTATTATGTGTGGGCCATGCGTTTTGTTTTGTAAAGTCACACCTACCGACCTTACAACTGATATCGTAAATACAACATAGTAGTCAGCGACCTGATATTTTGTATCATATCAGTACTCAGTGCAGTGATATAATATATGGCTTCCTCTATAATTCAAACTAATTGTGGACTCCCATAGCGGAAGTCAAAGCAGTTCTATGCTGCGAAATCCAAAGGTGATTTCGGAAATGGTTCTAATATAGCATATGTAAACACTCAGGTAACGGAAGCGACAAGGGGATAAGATACGGAAGGAGATGAAAGTCTTGATCGCATTTCTTGAGAAAAGGTGTGCAATTGATTAGGCAAATGAGAAAGTAAATGTTCAAACCTTATAGAAGATTTTCTGGAAGAAATGAAATATATGAATGCGGAAATGGAGATAGCAAGGGCAGCTGTGAGGGCTATGACAGAGAAGTGTGGTGAACTGGAAGCGAGGGTTACATTTAATTCCTGAATCCGTCAGAGAATTGGAAACAAACGTACACAAGAGAAGAGAGACAGGCAATATGTGCTAAGACAGAACATTTAAAAAGTGTAGCATATTTTAGACAAACTAATAGAAGATGTAGAAAACAAGCTATTACTACTTGACAAACATGACAGAAAATATAATCTATTGTTATATGGGATCGGAGAAGAAAACAAACAATTTGTATCTGATTGCTAGATACTTATTCGTACACGTTTTCCAGATAGATGTAGAATTGTTCACATGTATTTTGTAAATGCGCACATTATGTATATAACGACTCACAAATCTGGACCAAAACCCATCATAGAGCATTTCGCTTCATTTGATGACAGAGAACTTTTGCTCTCTTGTTGTGTACCTACATTGGCTGGCACAAAGAAAAATAATTGTCACTGATGTACCATTACCAACGAAAAAAAAAAAAAAAGAACTGTGAAGAACGTCATAGCTTGCATATGAAACTAGACAAAGTGACAAATAAAATAATTAGAAAATATACGCCAGGATTGTAAAAGAGGAGTTGGAATTAATGTTGGACATTAGGAGGGGGAGAAATGAAAAGTGGGAGACATATCATAAAAAAATCTTTAAATAAGAATAGGTCGATAATTTCAAGGCAGCATGTTGATGTGGTGGTGGAGGATTTAGAATAGGTAAAGGTCAAGGTGAATTGTAAGTGATGAAAAGGACAAGGATAAAGATGACAATGATACTAGAAGTGATAGTGATGAAACCGTGACGATAATGATGGGAGAAAATCACAATAGATGGAAGAGCGATGTTGACATGTCGGAGATACAGTGTAATGCAATGAGCAAGATAATGGTAGAACCTGAAGTCAAAATTAGCGTGGTAAATTGATGAAAAATGAAATAATGAGATGACGATGATAATGATAATGAGAAGGAGGAGGACGATTTTGGAAAATGTTTGTGTTTATATTATGTATTTAGCTAATTATCAGTATATATTCCTATAAAGTGTGCCAGATGTAATATTGTAATCAAATGCCTCTTATGCGTGTATTTGCATATTTCAAGATATGCGTTGCAAAAGGTATGAAAATGTTAATATTCCTTTCTTCTTATCCTTGATTAATTAAGTTTTTGTTATTGTCTTTTGTTTTGCATCTTGTTGAAAAAAAACTTTTCTTTTTGATTTTTTCTTTCTTTTTTTCCTTTTTGCTTTTTGCTTTTTACGTACAGTGTAATGCAATTTATGATTGCATTTACCCTTCTCTGTTAAGTAGCTTTATTTATGTAATTTTGCATGCGAAGTGCTTGAAATAAAGCACGCTGTTATAAATGTATCAGACATTGAAATTAATCAGAACTTGTGCTTGCTAATTTTCTTGCTAAAGCAAATAATTATAGAATATACTTCTCTTGTCTCCAACAAATATTGTTTATGATTGAAAAGGTGACAAACTTTCTGTTTACTATATTTACAATCAATTGGAAGTAACTCTCAAAGCAGTATTAAAACCATTATGTAATTCAAACTATGTGAAGTTGCTTTCCATGGTAATTTCACACATGTTTTATGATAGTCATATATATATAATAAAATGTTAGCAGCGGTTATGTCTACTTAAGTATTGTAATTCCTTTACATACGCATTCATGCAAGATAATTTCAACTTTAAACATTCTGGATATGTTTTGACAATCTTGTATAATTGGAATTAATGGTAATTTAAGGACAGCGCTTTGTGTGTGGAATGTACAGAGTTAATGTTAAGTAGTTACAAATCATGTTGGTTGGTTGTTATGGGTTTAACGCCATTTTTCTGCACATGGCGGCAGTATATCTGGTGGAGGAAGAACCCGAGAAAACCTCGGGAAGAACCACCGACCCACGGGAAGCTACTGGCAAGCTTTCTCACATGTCCACGTTGGCCGAGCCCGAGATTCGAACCCACGAGGACAGAGATGAGATGTCAGTGATCTGTAAAGGCGAGCGCCTTACACCACTCGGCGACCCCAGTTATAAATCATATAATGAAGGTATTTTCTGTAACTGAAAAAATATATAAGCAAAGGACATCATATTTTAGCTTTTACTGTTATGATCATTTATTCTTTTCTTCAAAGAAGCAAGTAAGGTATGTTTCTTTGTGTTAGTGTAGTGTGTGTGTGTGATTGTTGAGGAATTTATACTGCCCAACAGTTACCGTAGATGTAAAGGGTATTTTCGACCAGCCGGGTTGGTTTACCCGCTTGAAGGACCAGCGGTTATCCTTGGCCAACCGGTTGGAGTTTTGGTGGTTTGGGTGGTGGTGATGGGGGGGGGGGGGACAGCGGTTCGCCATAATGGAACAATGGAAAAAAGGAAACATTGATTGTTAGGCCGGTATAGTGTGCGATTGCAGTTGCTTTAGTTGGTGCTGTCATTGACTTTTTGGGCATACAGTTACATACAATATTTTAGTCTTTATTAGCGGCACATGTGAATTTTCTTTCGGATATGGTGCTGTAAAGTAGTACATCATAAATGAAAACAAGGCTTCGAATATGAAATTCATCAAGTTTAATTTTTTCGCTGAAAATTTCGATGTATGTTAGGCACTTGGTGATAACTTGAAACTTACGCTCATATTTACGTTTATAAATAAGTGGCTTTTGATTGTGTTTTGGTTCAACTACAATACCTTGCAGCCTCAGCTAGGCATATAGTTTTTATTTATTTTTTTTTTTTATCATACCCTTCTTAATACTCTAGCCCATGCTTTGCTTGAAGCTGATGCTTTAAGTATAACTTGTTTACCCCCCCCCCCTCTAATTTAGTAAAATGGGGATTTTGGCCCAGACTTACCTCGTAGTAGTTAAGCGTTTGCTCTTTTTGGTCACGTTTTGATCCTTTTGGTCATGATCGGAGGCTTACAGAGAACTGTCAGTGCATTGGGAAGAATATCTTACTATATGTGCACGCAGAATGTTTTCGACTATCGATTGCATCAGTCGGATGTTTACTCACCTATACGTGAAAATAATGTTTACTTACCAACGCATTAATAACGCTGCTATATTATTTTCACATTAACTGATCTTTACTAGATTTTCACGTTGTACTGTAGATTGAACAGTATAAAAATGTGTATATTTGTTTTCTTACTAGAGTAAATGGAGCACTCGCTTCTTGAACTATTTTCACAAGTATGAATTCTCAGCGAGATTTCTTTTTTATGACCGACTAGCGTTGTTAGTCATGATAGCTTACCGTCCATGCCAAAAGCGTGCTAACATTAGGGTGAAGGCGCAGTTTGGTGTTACCTCAGGGGAAGCAGCGGGAGCACAAGCTGTGCTTTGTTTTCCAAACGGTTCAAAAGACAAAGAATAGGAACACACACAGCTTGTAACGAATTCCCAGCGATCTTTTTCATGAGCGATTACAACCAAAGTGTACGCCTTGTACGATGCACATCACATTCTATTTTTTAATGGTTGTGTAAATGTCGACTTCATTTAGGATAGGTTCGAACTCTTCTTTGGCGACAGTGTTGTTGTGTAGCACCTTAGATATGTGGTCTGCGATTGTGTTGATCTTTGTTTTGGCCCAGATGCGGATATCATCGTGCTTTTTGTCTTTCATGGATAGACGCTGGCTGATAAAATTGCCAGATACAGAAATCCGACAACAACTTAAAACTGGGACCTCAAAGGTAATCGCGATGACGGCAGCAATGATTGTTGACAATAGTCCAATCCCTGACACACTGGTGCCCAGAATTACAGCCGTCAGTGTTGTGTCAGCACCGTACACACCGCGTTTACTGCGTCGGTTGGAAGTGGTGATGGTGGTGGTGGGCGGGGCGGGGTGGGGGATCAAGCTCGTTTATCCTTTGCTGGCGAAAATGTTGTGTGTCTTGTAATTGTGGATATATCGACATTATAATTGCATATAAGCAACATGCTATAAAAGTTTAATTGATCTGAAGAGGTGGGTGGGTTACCTTCCCTGCGGACACTCACCTCTAACCTGTTACCATGGATTACTGGCACGACGGTGGTGATGTCAAAGAAGATATAACTAGATCTGGAAATAACGCGGTCTTCAGCACGCTCTCCAAGAGTCACAGATACCACGCGTTCCATACACAGGTGCAGCAACTGTTTGTTTTGTTGGTCGATTACTGCGATGCGACAGAAAACTTCTTTTTCGACTATAACTCTTTTTTCCCCTCATAGATATGTATCATAGATGGTCCTACGTACCCCAATGGAAAGGTTATCGATGAGAACGTTTCGCCAAAATACCACATTTTCATTGTAGTACCAATCGCGCCCGAGTCGCCCCAAGGGCAGTACTTTCGGCTGTTGTTTTGACAGCGAAAGCGCAATTAACCCTAACTACTCACGAGTTGGATTAGGGTGCTCTGAGTGGCCCCAGTACTCCATGTCTATCTGCTTTGCACGCTTGTTTCTCTCCAATCTAAACCAGTACGTGTCAACCCCAAAGAGACGCAGATACTTTCGCAAGAGTGGTTTGTATACCTTTTCGATGTCATGCACTTGTTGTGCGACCTGCACCAATACTCTCTCTTCCACGTTTATCGCAGGATCGGCAGTCGGCACCATGATTTGTGTTCCTTTTTTGTGTATGGTTGTTCCTCCATGGCTTTGTTTAAACTTGTTCATTGCGGGTTCAAATTGCGGAAGCCGAATATGGTCAGAGTTGACGTTAGGTCCCTCACACTGGATGGTGTCTTCAGTTCCAACATAGACGCAAAGCTAGTTGTAAAATTTTCATATGAGACGTTATTGAGTGACTGATCAATGATGTCATTATGTGTCCGTACGACTACGTTTTCGCGGATTGAACACACGTTCCGTTACCACAGTTCCCTTGGAAGTAAATGAAGTAAACACAGACGCCCGAGACGGTGATAGTGTCATTGTTATTGTTGAGGGTAAAATCGTCAACATTCGGAACATTTTGCGCTGAATCCCAGTGACAGTAACCAGACCCATTAATTGTTGTAGTCCCCCTAACCGACGTGATATTGTTGGCCGTAAGTACACGAAGTTTCAGGCAGCACTGGCCGGTGCCTACGCTTGACCAACCACGAATTTAAGTATCTGTGGGATCTTCTGGAACGACCTCAAACAGAGACGATGGCTCCAAGGCACTTGCAGCTCGGTTACTAAAGACGTCTGATCCAAGTAGACTCATAATGTGCAAGTAATACTTATATTCTGAAGGGTGGTAGTGCACAACAGCATATTATCCAGCTATTGTCTTTCGTCTAAAATGCGTCTCGAGAGCTCTGGATGCTGCTTTCATGTCTTCTGCGGCAATGAGGTTTTCCATAGGAGACCGTATGCGTCTCCACATAGGACTCACTACCAACAGGATTTTGTAGCAAGGTACTGTTATTTTTTCCATCAAGAATAGTCCCAGTTGTATGATCGAGGTGAACATAAAGTGTGCTAAATTGATAAACGCCGGGGTATTGGGTGCATTTGTGTGTGCCATCTCTGTACAACCCGGGTAATGTGAATTCAAAGATGAGAGACAGCGAGTTGAGATAAAGCTTGTTTTTTTATTATTATTATTTTTTATTTTTTATTTTCATTGATGCAGGATGCATTATTTTTTTTTTCTCCAGCAAATATTCATTGGGCTGGTGGGATTCGGGCTCACAAAAAATATATTGTTACCAAGCGCAGCCGAAACATTGTACCATCCTGGGCTGAATGAAACCTATATGTGCCCTGCCCGAGTACCAGTATAAGTTCACCTGTTCTAGAGCAACTAGGCCAACTAGAGGATTAATCAATAAAAAATACATTTTCAGAACGAAGCAGCGATTTATATTGCCAAAGGCATTTCACTTTATTAGCAGCACGAAATATAGAATCGGCGGCACCATTAAATTCAGTGATACGAATAGAGCTGCCGCCCACTATTTGCTTTTCAATTCTAAAGTGTTTGTACGAGAGAGTGGATATGATGTTATCATGAAGGATAAGTGGTATAGCAGCTCCATGCAGTTTTGGCAAAATCAGGTGAACTTTCTTTTCTGGTTTGCAACAACAGGCTATAGTGTCAGCGTAAAAGACTATTTGCTTGCAAAGGCTTTCCAGTTCTCTAACTTTTATATACTTCACGTCTGCTTCCAGGTAAGGTTGCTACTCAACCAGTTGTGGTGCGCTACTCCAATGAAGACGGGGTTTAATCAGCTTAACAAATATATTGACATAACGGCCTACGAGAGGATTGGCAAGAGTTTAGTGTGGATACGAAATTGGACTGGCACCTGAAGCAAAGCCCGAATGATGAACTTGGAATGTTGTATTACTATTCCCCGGCTTACGAAAGAACAATTCCAGAAACGGTCGGTTTTATATCCCAAATGATATAGCAATACGAGATGACACTTGACCATGTAGACCACGGACCTGGGGTAGTAATGGGCAACATTCATGCTGGACAACTCGCAAGGCTTTACGTGATCTGATGTTAAGCGCCTCAGTGAGAGCATTCGGGCATACGTGTGGACAATTATGACTGCAGAAAGTCAAACAAAATCATCAATAATAGGAGTGGGCCGGTTTTTGAGTTTCCTGCGAACGTGTAGTATCAGATTACTCATGACGCAAGCCTTGCAATTTCAAGACAAAAGTGCCAAGAAGAACATCATTATGTGATGAGCAAGCTAGATACTTAGCGAAATTGTTGTGGCAGCCGACAACCTGACGCTGCGCACCAATGCAGGTGTTAATGTGACGCCTTTACCCAGCACGAGCAATGCCAACATAGAGGAAGCGCAAACACAACAAACACAGCCAATGAAGCATTATGAGGTTGATTTTGATCCGTCTGCGGCAGCGCCGGTACAACAATATGTGCTAGCAGTACAAGTTCGGACCGGCATCATGCAAAAAGTACAGGCAGCACCTGCGGGCAGAGAAGACGAAGACCACGATGCCAAAAATCAGCCCTAGTAGTTTTTGGCACTGCGTCGGACCTTCCGGCTATTTGGTTTCTCCGCTCCTGAACGACACGCACAATGTTCAGCTCCGGCCTCAAGTTTTTTGTCTGCTACCTCTTTAACTAATGTGCTTGAGGCAAATATCACGTCTACTCTCACGATAACGAGTGACAAAAGATGTTCGGTCAGCCAGTCAACACTACTTCTGGCCGGCTTTCAGCGGAAATGAGACAGTGGCGCCAATAATGCCAGTCAGCGCCCCCAAAGCCTTTTATGCGAACATTTTCAGCATCCAGGCCATTACCTCCAGCTGCCTTTTTACCCATTCTTTTTCTCTGCTAGGGTAGGGTTTGGGTGCCAGAGGTGGTGGTGTTGAACCGACTGCCCCACCGCCTGTGATTGTTAGTAAGATTAGGCTTATAATAAACCCCAGCGTCGTGAGAAATGAGGCTAACCTGTTAGCGGAAACGAGTTTGCAGTCGCTCGGCGAGCGTTGTGTCTTTGTTCACAATTATGTTGATGGTCTCCCGAATGCGGGAAATTTGGCCGCGGAGAACCTCTCGGTTAGCACTGGCAGCTTCTAGCCGTAGTTCACGTTCCGCAGCGTTTAGTCATTAGATTCGGTCAGCTTTCTCTCTTTTATGACGATGCTGTTCCGAGCTCAGCGACCTTCGTTATTTACTAGCGCGCCGTGGTACGTTGGGAGTACCTTATTGAGGCCCAGGATTTCTCGCATCAGGAAGTCGCCGAGGTCTGCTTGAGTCCCCTCATCTTGAAACGCTTTTCGGCTGCTTCTTTCACCATTGTGTCCACCGATTCTGACAGAGTGAACATCTACCGCGTCATTTTTGTCTCACAATCTTCGAGATGGCTTCCTTTCAAGCTCATCCTTCGGCCAAATTAATTCGTGCCTTGTATGGCATCAGTCGCGAAAAAAATGCACAAGTCCGTGCTCATTTGTTAGAAGCTAGTCTCAAAGAAGTGTTACGATGGTTTACTTTGACGGCACGTCAATTGCTGGAAGGCATCATTCACATCCCTCATCAAACTCAACGTTTTTTTCAAAAACATAAAGGGGCGTTGTCACAACTAGCCGATCCTAGAATCGATCTACGGACTAAAAAACAAATCATTTTAACCCCTGGAGGGAGCGGTTCTTAGGAGGGGTCATGATTCGTTCCCTTTTGAAATGGGATCCTAATGCCCAAACCACAAAAAAAGAAGAAAAGCCCCAAGAAGAAAGCCACAGAAAAGAAAAGCCCTAAAAAGAAGAAAGCCCCCAAGAAAAAGAAAAGTTCTGCCAAGAAGAAGAAAACACCCACCACTGGCACCCGCAAGAGAGGTACCGCTGCGAGGACGCAAACGTACACCCGCAAGACACCACCACGACAGCCAGCAGTGACGAGGTCTCCTTCTCCTCTTGCGTCCACATCATCTTCTTCACCACCCTTCATGCTGATGCCTGCCAAACCAGACTTAAGAAAAGTGTTTCCTAATTTGATGCAAAAATGGAAACCCATTTCGAAAGTCACCACTTCGGGACCCTCCACTTCGGCTGATCTCGCCATGGCAGCGGCCGCTAACAAAGAAAGAAGAAAAGCAAAAAAGGACTTCCACCTTTTCTGGCGAAACATTGGGACGTCTTGTAAGTCCTGACCAAATCCAATCCTCCCATGTGAAAACAACTCATTCAAACAGCCCCAAAAGAAATCATCGATACCGTGTGCGAATTTTGTTTGAACATCTTGAAAGGAACGGTACCTTTGTCCAAGATACAGAAACAAAAATTAGGTAAACATCGGAACGTTCTTCGCCAAATGGTGAAAAAGAAAATACCTCTCCAGCAAAAGAAAAAAATGTTGGTGCAACGAGGAGGATTTCTACCCATGCTGATAGGACCGTTGTTAAAAATAGCGGCTCCTTTGTTAGGAACGATTGCTGGACCGCTTTTAGGAGGTGTCATGCGATAAAAAAAAGAAGATAAAAAGGACACCCTTCTCTGGAAAGACCACACATTTTTGTACCTTTGGATGAAATGGAAGGACGAAAACTGACTTTAGTGCCTTACAAACGATGGATGGAATTTCATCGTTGGAACGAACAACGGATACCACATTTACCACCCAATCCTAATCTCAACGAAATGTCACAGTTACAACAAGAATTACAAGCGCTGATGGAACGAAGCGATTTGTCAGAAACAGAAAAATCGCAACGGTACGGTCAACTCTTACAACGTCTGCAACTCTTGCACCAAAAAGCTGTAGACGAAACAGCTTCACCCACTCTGAGAGATTTCAAAACCCTGATGAAAAGCGAACCTAAAGTCAGCACCACCACTAAAACAGACACCGCCACGGGGACGACAGAAGACGACGAGCCTCGAGAAGTGTTTCAAACTCCGTCTGCTGGTATCTCTAGTCAAATTGCCGCGTCCTTATTGACACCCACGCCTACCCTTCATCGAGAAGACATGAAAGATTGGGTTCATAAGAAGATGCCCACTCCTTCTTCAGCAGAAGAAAAAAAGAAAGACATCAAGACTGAAGTGAAAAAAGAGACCAAGAAAAAACCTACCATCACCACTCCTGTGGCTCGTCGAACGCGTCAAGCCACTTCGTCCAAACCTCACGACACCCAAAGTAGTAGCATCGAACAGTGGGTGACTTATTGATCAAATCATGGAGAAACTTTTAGCCACCATTTACTACAATCCTGGCCATGCTGCTGGTTACGGAGGAATTCAAAAATTGTATCGAGCTGCTAAAAGTAAATTGAAAAGTGTATGTTTGCCCGAAGTACGACGATGGTTACAAGAACAATCGACGTACACGTTACACAAACCCATTCGACTAAAATTTTCTAGAAGTCCAACCCAAGTGGAAGGCATCGATCATCAATGGCAAGCCGATTTAGCCGACGTCTCTCATTTGGCAGCCTACAATAGTGGTCACAAATATTTGTTTTGTGTCATTGACGTGTTTTCCGAATTTGCTTAGGTCGTGCCTTTGACTTCTAAAAGCAGTACCGAAATTGGTACGTGCCTTAAAATTGGTCTTGAAACAAAGTGGTCGTCACCCTTTACGATGGCAAACCGACAAAGGCACCGAATTTCTAAACCAAGCTTTTCAAAAAGAATTGAAACAAAGACAGATTCATTTTTTTACCACCAAAAATCCTGAAACCAAAGCCAGTATCGTGGAACGTTTTCAAAGAACTTTGAAAGAACGCATGTGGAAATATTTTACACATCAACACACTCTCAAGTACATCGACGTGTTACCCCGTTTGGTCAAAGCGTGCAATCAATCGTACCATCGAAGCATCGGATGTACCCCCGAAGAAGTCAGCCCTGAAAACGAAGTGATCGTGTTTGATCGATTGTTTGGTGCCCCCAAATGGAGACCTCAGAAGAAGAAACCATTGGAGTTGAAGACGGGAGATTGGGTTCGCATTGGAAAAACCAAACGCACTTTTGACAAAGGTTATTTACCCAACTGGACCACCGAATTGTTTCGTGTCACTACACCCGTGCGTGGACGCAGTCCTCCCGTCTATAAATTGGAAGACATGCACGGTGAAGTGCTCAAAGGAACATTTTACTTGCCTGAATTACAACGAGTGACCAAAAAAGAAGACGCTTTGTACGACATCGAAAGCATTCTCGAACAAAGAACACGCAAAGTGGGAAAACGTCGAGTGGAAGAAGTCAAAGTACGTTGGAAAGGATATCCTCCTAGTTTTGATTCTTGGATTGCTGCTTCCCAAGTCGTCGACTATAAAAAGAAGAAGTAACTTAACATGCCATTCAACACACCAACCACGACCTCGACGATTCCTTCGCAGAGTTCTTCTCTTCAAGAATTACAAAAACAACCGCTCTGGGTGGGGTGCGGAGAACGTGTGCCTAAAAATCAAATCGTCTTTTTCTGCCAAATTTTTGTGGTGTATTGTGTCATCGGAGCAGCAAGGGGACAAACAATTGTGGACCATTTTACTGAGCAGTTGCATCGGTTATCTTTTACCCAGTCCCTCTTTGAAATTTACGACGACGGACAACAGTACACCACAACAACAGCAGCCAACATCACGGGAGTACAACCAACGGTACTCCACCTTCTTTCAGTCACCACCAAAATACCAACCATCTCTTGGAACCATTTGAACATCCTCTGAACTCGAGTGACTCCTCGGAGACCAAAACCACTTTGGACCTACTATAAATGACCAATTTTATTTAACTTTACCCAGTGACAGTTCCATGGATGTGTTTCCCAACAACAAATTATATTGTTTCACAGTCAAATTACCTCAGGCCATCCAATTGGATCACGACGCTCATTGGGAAGTAGCTTTGGTAGAAATCATTCATCCTACGCAAATCAAGAATGTGTCTGGAAATCAAACCATTTTTGACGTAGCAATCTATAACGAAAAAGTGTAAAAAGAGTTGAACGCCCATGATCCTGAAATTGGGAAACAAAAAGGAACATTATCAGCTATCAATCCTCCCTACTGGACCTATCGCATGAGCATTCCTGAAGGGTATTATTTTAGTGCTGAACATTTGGTGAACACGATTGCGGCCATCTTCGAAGCCCAATTTGGTAAAGCCTTGAACAAACACAAAAAAATGGGTAGAGATCAAATACCATCCTGTGGCACGCCGTTTGGTCTTGCAATTTTTGAAAGGGTATGGGGAGAGCCATTCAACGACGACGACATAGAAGACAAAAAATAACCCGTGCACGACAGAAAATTCATGAGCATCGCTTTTTCTTCTGGGTTGTTTGATATTTTGGGTGGAAATAAAAAACATACTAGTCGAACAGTCCACACCAACTCAGATTTCGGATTGACTTTTAAAACCCCTATCGAATTGAACATTGGACTGAATTTAATGTTTGTGTACTCCGATGTGGTGGATTACAACGTGGTGGGACACACAGCTGCTCCCTTACTGAGAGTCATTCCTTTCAAAACAGATTCTGGCGATGGTGCGTACGAAAAAGGTGGAAACACGTATCACGTTCACCGTGAATTTGTACACCCGCATTATCTTCCAGTCAGTAAATCGTATTTTGACAGTGTCAACATTAGTATAAAAGGAGATTTGGGACAAGATGTTCCATTCATTGACAAAGGAAAAATCACGGTGAAACTACATTTTCGAAAAAAGTTCTCTAACGAATTGTAACATCCAAAAAATGCATCCAGTGTACCGAGGAGTGGCTCGACAAGGAGGACACGGTTTAGGAGATATGTTAAAATCGGACGGTAGCCCCTATTTTGAAACCCATGGTGACTCGAGGATTGCATGCCTTAAAAGATGCCGCTTTGACACAAGGAAAATAATTTTTGCAAAATGTCCTCATCGACAAACAAAATCCTAAAGAAGCCTTTATGAGAGCAGGAATAAATGTGTTGATGAACACTGGCAAAGATCTTTTAGGTCTCCGAGAGAGTCCTATAAATTCACTTCACGCTTCTGGCCCTGGCATTACTTCTTCCTCCACTTCACAGCAAGGACAAGGTAGAAAGAGACGACGTCGACACCATCCCTTCAAAGCTCATAAAAAAACACACGGCAGTGTTCTAAAAAAGAATAAGAAAATAAGAACCGTCAGAGAATTAGACGTGTTTGATTACTAAAAGCCATTGAAAATGATGCACCGAGATTCTTGCGAATGTACCAAGTCAGAACTGGATCTGTTTTCCATGCCTCCCACCATGATGACGATGCAAGAATCCCAATGGGTGGAATTTCATCCTGTATCGTCTTTGACGGATTCAGCTCCTATCGAATTTGAAATCAAAGGACAAACCGAAGATTACATCGATCTGAATAACAGCTTCTTGTACCTGAAACTCAAAGTGGCCGAAACGAAGGACGGCAACCCACCTGGGGACGCTGCCCTAGTGGCTCCCGTCAATAATTTCATGCATTCCTTGTTCAGCGGAATAGATTTGTACTTGAATAACAAACTGGTCAGCAGTAGTTTGGATACTTACCCTTACCGTGCTTACTTGGAAAATCTCTTGACGTACGGAAAAGAAGCCAAGAACACTCATCTGGATGCTTCGGTGGTCTGGAAACCTGACACCGCAGGAAAGAATGTCGCAGGAACTTTGGATACCTTCGACGACACAGCCGCGACAGAACCGTGGAGGAATGAGTTTGTTGCTGATTCTCCTGATAGAATAACTCAAGAAATCCCACATAATGTGGGATTTAACAACCGTCGAAAGAAAATCAGAGGGCGTAGTTTAGAACTGATGGATCGTTTGCATTTGGACATGTGGTTGCAAGACAAGTATTTGTTGAACGGAGTAGATGTACGCCTGAGACTGAATCGCAGTAGTGCCGCTTTCCATTTGATGGTCAATGGTGACGCCAACCCGTGGAAAACCTTCATCCAAAAAGCCAAACTTTACGTGCGGCGTGTAGAAGTCTTACCTAAAGTAGCTAACGACATCAGTCAGACCTTGAGCAGAACCACTGGCAAGTATCCCGTGCGACGCGTGGAAGTGAAAACCTTCACCATTGGCAGTGGAGCCCAATCCATAGTCGAAGATCATGTGTTCCAAGGACAGCTACCCAAACGTTTGCTGATTGACATGGTTAGAAACTCAGCCTTCATACGGAGCCCACAATCAGAATCCGTTCAACGTCAAACATTTTGGCGTCAAAAAGATAGAAGTCAGTCGAGATGGTAAGACCTTGTGTACAAGACCTTTTGAACCTGACTTTGCCGAGAAAAATTACTTGCGATCTTACTTGAGCCTGTTTGAAGCCACAGGACAGTTAGGCACCAACACCAGCCACGGCATTTCGTACGAGGATTATGCAGGAGGATATGCCTTGTGGGGATTTGATTTCACTCCTGACCAAGGCAGCGGCGAAGGACATTTCCACCTTATAAAATCAGGCCCTTTCGTGTGGAACTTCAGTTTGCACAACCTCTAACCGAGACAGTGAACGTCGTCTTGTATGCAGAATTTGATAATGCTCTAGAAATCAACAGTTTGAGAGAAGTGATTCTAGACTATTAGAAGAAAAAAAGATGCAACACGTAGAAGAAGAACCTATGGAGATAGATAATGATGAGGAATTTTGTGAAGCACAACAGTCACTAATCACTGATGATGACTGGTTGATTCATCCAGAACTTCCAAAAGAAGAAGAGAATAATACTGTTCCAAAGTTTACTGGATTTATGGCCTGTCGATGGCCTGAACACGAAAAACATTTAGTCTCCTGTTATGCGAAGGAATCGACTGAAATAATTAACAGCCTGACCCGAGAACATTGTCATGGATGTCAAATCGATCATCCCAGTCAGAAACAACACGACCAATGTTTGATGATGAGTGCACAAGAAAAATTGGACGAATATTTGGAAGAGGCCTGGTCTCAGATCTCGAAAGAAAAGGTGTTGAGACAATGGTATAAAGACTTGCAGGATTCTTCTTCACCTCCACTTACTCCTCTGGAGATCAAACGCATCGAAGCTCTCATTCAACAGAGTACAGAGACTATCCGCCGTGAGAATTCGTGGAATTACTTGACAGATCAATTCAAGTTTACAGTCAAGTGTAACTTGATGACTTATCGTTTCCTGTGAAGAAGAAGAAAAAAATGGATACCAGGGAACTTCATTACCTGTTGACTCGCAGTTCCTACATTTCTTCTTGGAATCCTGTGGTGTGTGCTAAAGATGAACTACCTCATGGCAAACCTAAAGACGCTCATGCCTATGTCATCAATACCGACGACAGTCATCGACCAGGAACCCATTGGGTAGCTGTGTACTTTCCCAACGATCACAATGGTGGTGTGGAATATTTTGATTCTTATGGATTACCTCCTTTGGAAGACGACATCATCGACTTTATGAGAAGAAATGCCATCTCTACTCGATTCAATAATGCCCGATTACAAGGATCGGATTCTATGGTGTGTGGACAATATTGTGTACATTTTCTTCATCAACGCAGTCTCGGATATTCCTTAGAACATTTAGTGACTTGTTTTGATAGGGAATATGCTCGAAACGATGCTAAAGTAGAACGATGGTTTTGTGAACGTTATGGATATCTCTAATCTTTAGCTCAGAAACGTAGTGTGCATCATAATGATGTAGATGTAGAAAAGTGGAAGTTCAGTTTGCCTTCCCAACGTTGTCAACCCTGTAAATACGTTTCTGTTTAATATCTTGTTGATTGTTTACCTTTTTATGTTAGAGAAGCTTCTTCTTGTTCATTAAAACATGTTGATTGTTTGAAAAAAATGGTGTTGTGTGGTTTTTTATTGAATTTGAAAAAAATATTATGTTCTATCTCTCTTTCTATCGATTTGAAGTCACCCCCTCTCTTCATTTCTCACTATCGATCTGAACCCCATGTTTTCAATCGCGTCCGCGCTTCTAGCATATAAAGCGGTGCGTTGGCCAGTGTAGTCACTCTCGTTGACTCGTCAAGATCTCAACAACACTTCAAGAAGATGACAGCAGCCAAGATAAGCAAACTGAACGACGCTATGGTGAATATGCAGAGGGTGAAGCATCATTTGATGGAGACCAACCCTGAGAGAAAGACAATGATCTTCCTACAAATGGCTCATGATCTGGTGGAAGAAGTCTTGAGAGAAGAAATCATCAGGGACAGAGCAGAATGGGAGGAGAGACAAAGACTACAGCAGCAGCAACAGCAGCAGCAAAGACAACAACAACAACAACAACAACAACAACAGCAGCTCCAACTTTTGCAGTCCATGAAAGTACCCGACGGAGAAGTCAGCTGTAAGATAGACTGCGAGGAGTTTGCCTTCTCTTTCACCAGAAAGAGACCTTGTCTTAAAGCCGTGAGACCCGTGGCCAAACGTGGCCGCCCTGCTGCAGCTGCCACTACTGCTGCCGCAACTAGAAGTTAAACATAACTTCTTAACCCCAACGGTCCTTTTCAGGGCCACCCAGATCTCTAGAAAAGATAACCACTCTTACATTGCCTTAAAAATCTGTGTTTGTATGTTTGTGTGTTTGTGTTTTACCCACTCCAATACAAAAATCCCTTTCCCCCAAAAAAATAATGTTTGTATAGAGTGTGTGTTTGTGTTTGATAAAAAAAATATATAAAAAAGGATAGTGTGGTGTGTGTTTGATTAAAAAAATATTAAAAAGGATAGTGTGGTGTGTGTTTGATTAAAAAAATATAAAAAGGATAGTGTGGTGTGTGTTTGATTAAAAAAAAAAAAGGATTGTATGTTTGTGTTTGATAAAAAATAAAATAAAAAATAAAAAAAGGATTGTATGTTTGTGTTTGATAAACAATTTGTAAAAGGTGTTTCATTTAGGTCCGCGCACTGGGTCTGTAGTTTTGGGGTAAGGGTGATGGAGTGCAAAATCCGCGAAGCCTAGAATGACGTCATAGGGATGACGTCAGACGCGGGTAGTGGGGGTAATGTTTTTTTTAGGTGTAAGGGATGTTTTCCTTCACGTCCGCGCTTCTACTATATTAAAACAACACCTTCACAGTTGAGCTACCCCATTTATCTATCAAGATGAATAAGATAGAAATTGTAAGACAAATCCGAGTTCATCTAGAGGTGGCGTGGCACCTTCTCCATGAAGTGGAGAAGAGGGAGGCGGAGGAACAGGAAAAGAAGATTCCCATTAGACCCCACCGGATGATGGAGGATTGGGAGCGTGAAGCGACTCATTCTCCGTCGGCCTTTACAGCTCCATTTTGTAGTGTAAGCGAAAAAACATGGAGGGGGAGCTGTCCCGCGTGTCGGGCCAAGCCAGGGTGGTGCCCGCACCTCTAGATACACTCTAAAACCAAACGGCTCTTTTCAAGGCCACCCATTTCACAAGAAAGGATTAATTTTCATAATTGCCATATATAGGCGTGTGTATGTTTGTGTGTTTGTATAGAGTGTGTTTGTTTTTTTCCCACTCCAAAAACAAAATTAGCCATTCCCTGGTATGTGTTTGTATAGAGTGTGTTTGATAAAAAATTAAAAAAGGATGGTGTGGTGTGTGTTTGTTTGTATGTTTGATAAAAAAATTATGTTTTTGGAAAAAGGGGATGTTTTCCTTCACGTCCGCGCTTCGAGCATATAAAGTGGTGCCTTCCGCAGTCGCACCATTCAACGTCAACTGAAAAGAAGACCTAGAATGACAACCATCGAGAATCTACAGGAAGCCTGGGATGTGATGGTGGGAGTGGAGTCCCTGGTAGAAAAGATAGTGTTGTTGGAGATATCCAATCACTCTACCCTTTGTCTCCAACCAAGTGGCTGCCATAAAGAACGCCAGAAGTCTGGTACATGATGTAATGGTGGAGGAAGCCATGAAGACCTCCTCGGTACCCTGTAGAGTAGGGCTTCTCAAGAAAGCCCTGGACTTACTGGAAGGGGTGGAGAATTTTCTTCACCAAGTAAAAGAAGATTTGTGGTTGTATCCACCCCCCAGTACCGTCAGACGGGAAGCAACAGCCCTACTCACAGCCCAAATTCTGGTTAGAGATGTGACGGAGAAGGAGGTTGCCACCATTAAGAAGGTTTGGGCAGAGGAAAGAATGGAGAAGAAGAAACAACAAGACTTCCATTGCCTGAACTTGAACTGGATGAAAATCCAGGACAAGTTCAGGCGAATGGGACATCCCGACTGGATGCCAGGGAAGAAGAAGAACAACAAATTTCACCTCCCAGGTTTCCTGACTCAATGTTGGAGAAAGTAAACACTTTAACGGCCCTTTTCAGGGCCACCCATTTCACAAGAAAAGATTAATTTTCATCATTGCCCTACTTCTCGCTCTTTTTTTTTTTCGCCGTTCCTTTTCCCGTTTGGGTCTGTAGTGCCACCCCTAAGTTTGGGCCTGTAGAGCCCCCATGTTCCATTCCCGTTTGGGACCTGTTGAGGCCCCATGTTCCATTCCCGTTTGGGCCTGTAGAGGCCCCAGGTTCCATTCCCGTTTGGGCCTGTAGAGGCCCCATGTTAAAATCCCGTTTGGGTCTCCATGAGCACCGCCTAAAAGATTGGATCTATTTACCCACCCTTTACTACTGACCAGTGTATGTACAGGTTATAAAATTTTTAATTCGGCTCCTGCTGAGAATCGAACTCAGGTCCGCAGGATACGACACTCATCGTCGTGCTTGCACGCTCCAACCTCCATACCCAACTGTAGGGGACGAATTCAAACTTTTTAACATGGATGATAATATTCTTTCTCTGTGTATAATTTCGCTTCATATTATCACGCATTTTCCTGTAGGATTCCAGTGATAACACTTTCCGCTGTTTGCTGTACGTTTATAACTATAACTATAACTATATTTATATGTACACACACACACACACAGACACACACAAGTTCCAAATTGGCACAAGGAAAGTAAAAACAAAAAGGTTTCCCTAATTTGTTACCTACGCCAATATCTTCCTCTGGGAACAATAAAGAACATACACATAGACACTCAGACCAAGAGTGACACTCGTAGAACAGCAAATATTTCTAGTTTGGGACAGAGAAGCAAAACAATCCTGAATAAAAAAATCTAAACTAGATAAAAAGAAAACAAATAACTAGCAAGCACCTATTATCTATGAATGAAGCGAACACTAGCAGCACTACAGCGCTATACCGCTTAGCGGGACGTAATCAACCACGTCATTGCAAGAAGATAGATTTACATAGCACCCATCTGTGGCTTCTATCGGTACCACCTCAGATATAATTGATATTACGGGAATTAAAAATATGAACGTATTTACATTATAATGGATGGTGGTGAAAAGACGATTTAATAATAATAATAATATCAATAGGAACGTAATGTCACTAAAGGAGAGTGAAGCTGAACAAATTGTCTGGAAAAAAACTGACACACAATGGCTTAGTCAAATTCGCTTCGTGTCGATATCTGCGGTATCCAATATTTATGTTTATAGCCACGACCATTGTTAGTTCTTCTGTAGTTTGACTCTGTTTATAGCATTTCGAAGGACTGCACAGAGAACGCAGCTGCGTTTAAATGTTTGGCGAGTTTTGAGCTGACTTTGTCTCTGATATGGCTTTTGTAATTGTTATTTCTTTTTCTTAAGTCAGCTGATTATCTGACATATTCGATGGCACAAACCTTACACGTCGGGAAGGTAATGGTATTTTTACTGACACATTCTAACCTTTGGCGGTTATTGTAAGCAACTCCTGCTGATGAACTCTTGAACGCAGTAGTCTCTGCATTTGCTTATTGATTAGACAATGTTGGTCATTATATATGTATATTCCTGCTTCCGTAGTATGATTTGAGTTCAAATGGGTACGTACAAGGTAATATATATATATATATATATATATATATATATATATATATATATATATATATATATATATATATATATGTATGTATGTATGTATGTATGTATGTATGTATGTATGTATGTATGTATGTATGTATGTATGTATGTATGTATGTATGTATGTTTGTATGTATGTATGTATGTATTTATGTATGCATGCATGCATGCATGCATGCATGCATGTATGTATGTATGTATGTATGTATGTATGTATGTATGTATGTATGTATGTATGTATGTATGTATGTATGTATGTATGTATGTATGTATGTATGTATGTATGTATGTATGTGCTTTTTTATCGCCGGGAAATGAACATAGATGTGGGGTTCTTTTTGTAGAACTCTTTTAGATCTGCACAGGAATCGAACATGCAAGAAAATAACTGATAAACATTTCACTGACAAAGGGATTGATAAATGGATGGAAAACAAATCAACAAACCATAAAACATTTTTGTAAATGTTAGATCACCGAAATATTGAGCAATTTTTAGTTTTAGTAATACTTAGAATAATATATTTGATGAATACTTTTCTTGAAAGAAACAACAAACGCAATTAGTTACTTCACTGGGTATTTAACCTTTATGTTTGGATTACCAATTTCAGCATTGAGTGCTAGCTTGCTAACTTTCAAGCACATTGATTTTTAAAACTTCAATTTAAAAAGATCACAACGATGAAATTAAAAACGATGAAAAGGTGTTACCTAAATATACTACTGACAAACTAGATTTTTTTTACATGCAATTCTTCCATAAACAATAACTGCAGAAGCTGTTGCTGTGATTTATACCTACGATATAATTAAATATGTTAAAGTAGAAAGTTAAAAATCAGAGTACAACAAAACAAAGTATATTAGTTAAAATCTAATCAATAATAATAGCAACAGTTTGAAAGCATTTACATTTCTATTGTGTTTCTCTATTTCCATTTGTCATGGAATGTTTTCATTTTTAATCTCTTTTTATTATCTAATATATATCTCCTGCGGTTTCCAAGTAAAACCTTTTTTTTTTTTTTTTTTTTTTTTTTTTTGTTCAGAATCAGGAAAGCCAACAGAAGAACAAGGAAGAAAATGATCTACTTCTAAGCGTCCCACTCCTTCATGCTTTGTGAAATTTAGTCATCTTGGACACAATTCAATTGATGGAACAACATGTTTTCAAAACATTGTATTGGACTTTATGCTTTGTTTTATAGATTATAAAATCTTTTATTTCTTGTCATGCGAATTATCTTCAAATCTTCATTCTTGTTTTATGAATTTTTTAAAATATTCTTAGTTTTATTTCTTCCATTTTTTCACGTACCACAACATATAAGTTGTTTCAATATTCATTTTGGTTAAACTCGCTGATACCTTTAAGTTTGTCACATGGAAAGCATGATTTTTTGTCCATTTATTTTTGTACTATTATTTTCAGTTAATATATACTACTAAAATTGTACTGTTTTCATCATGCTCATGCAACATGTTTGTAAAATGAGTTAAAGGTGAAATGAAACGTAGTTTAAACACAATATTGAATAACTTTAAACTAATTTTTAAATTATATTCACGTCAGGAGGCTTTGCCGTGTACATTAACTGTTAATTTTGTTGCAAAATAAATGAAAGGCGGTGAAAGCAAAACTGAATACATTTCTAAGGTTGGTGAGAGCAATAAACAAGTTCTTCAATTACAAGAAAAGGTAACTTTACAAAAGAGAAAAGATCCTAGCAGAGTTAGACTTCGCAAAACAACATGGAAAACATTCACAAGATTTTAAAGAAACGTTAAAACATGAGCAATGTAAAGCTAAAATTTGTGAAAGAATAAGAAGCACGTGGAGCAAGCAGTGCAAAAGCTAATACTAGCTAAGACAAAATGTATTAATTAATATGTGGTATAGTTACTACTTTGGGCCTGGGATCGATTGATACAAAACTTGCTATACCTTTGAATGTAACACCTGATAAGCTACCATAAAAAACAACACACAAGCAACTAAAATAGATCAAATAGAAGCAAAGCCATTTCCAGAAACGCCATATGTGCAGCGAACAAGTTTGAAGCATGTCAAATAAAATCATCAAGATCACAATAATAAATGGCATGCGAAACGAGCAACATATCGCTGTTACATGCAAAATTAAATTCAGTTTTTAAAACAAGTTATATAGTGCTTTTGAAGAGAATATTTAAGATTACAATACATTCGCCAACTAAACATAAGAAATCATAACGTTGGTTATTGCGATTTATTTCAGTCAGTTTAAGATTGATTACCTGATATTACAAGGAATGTTGCCAGACCAAATAATTAGGTATATAAACAGAGTAACAACAACATTAGTGCTAGTAGACCTCGAGATAAATAAATATCAATATTAAAAGCAACCCGATAAAACGACAGGTAAAAAAATACACAAAAAACTGATAAAAATCCTGGTTTTACAACATTAGCATTACCTATACACCGGAGGCAAAATATCAAGTGCACCATCCTTTATTGTAGTTCAACCATTGTACCCAATATTACCTACATACAGCGGAATTAAAATTATGTTGATAAAACCAATGAAATTAAAGATGATTTGGTTAAAGAGACAGAACATTACAGAGGTTTCAGATACAAGTACAACACAGGATACAACTTTTTAAACTGGTTAGCTGTAGCATCGGGTTGTATTGGTGTGTTAGCAGCTAGTTTAGGAGTTACAGGAATAGCAACATGACTTATTATCCCTCTAGCTTTTAGAGGGTTTGTTGCAACTTTACCAAGGTTTGTTACAAAAGCTTTCAATGAAAAGCTAGTATACAGTAATGTTTTACAACACGATGAAATTGTTGTCTCTGCTCTAAGTAAGTTAAACAGTATTGATTATATGATAAGTAAAGCAATAAGCGATAATGAACTATGATATGAGGAATTTAATATGACCTTTACTGAGTACAACAGACTGAAGTTACGAACACATAAAAGCAAAATATTGACGAGTTAAAATTCATGTTAAGAGATAGAAGAGAAAATAAGGGAGACACAGGTTTTACAACACGATGAAATTGTTGTCTCTGCTCTAAGTAAGTTAAACAGTATTGATTATATGATAAGTAAAGCAATAAGCGATAATGAACTATGATATGAGGAATTTAATATGACCTTTACTGAGTACAACAGACTGAAGTTACGAACACATAAAAGCAAAATATTGACGAGTTAAAATTCATGTTAAGAGATAGAAGAGAAAATAAGGGAGACACAGGTTTTAGAGAAGCTGACACCAAAGAGGAATTCGGTAATCTTTACAAAGAAGTGAGTAACAAAACAAAGAAAAACAAGGGATACAACGTAAATCGAAAATTTGTATGTATTAGTTGTTGGAGTGTTTACTGTTTTAACATTCGCTACTTAAAGTACAAAGTTACATTACCGTGGAAAGATAAAGAAATTGTTTTTTTTTAAATCAAACTGATAAGGGTACATTATCCATTTTATTACAGAGAATAGATGTTGTTTTCGGTTATTACGATATTTCAAGTGATCAAAAACCAATATATGCTATTATATCAACGACAATAGCGAAACAACAACTGCTTTAATTCCAGAAACTTTAAATGTACATGAACAAAGTCAAGGAGTGGATGACAAATAATAATGACAATGAAGAAGGTATTGATATTGAAGCTTAAGACACATTTCAATAGTTCTACTAACTCCAAGTAATAATTGCAAAGTGTATATTACCAACTACAACTCTCATTTGTTCGGATTCAATAGTAAAATATCTATACAGACATAAAATAAATCGAATACAGTTTGCTGTTTCGTGAAACCTAAAGCTTTATATATTTCCCTCGATCAGATCAATAACACAAAAACTTAACACAATGGCAGTTCCGCTGAGCCTTCTACGTCTAATTTATCAACTATTTTAAAGTATCATCCTGTTAAAAATATGTTCACCGTGGCTTCCTGTCATACAAAATATTAATGGTCTATATCAACAAGTGCAAAGAGCTACTAAAACGGATTAAATATCAGCATTAACAATGAAGAAGGGAAAATACTACATTTTCAAGTTATGACGGTAACATATGTATTTTCCAAAGGTCGCGAAGGAATCCTAATATTTTAAACAGCTCACGTTTTTTAGTAAGTGTGACACGTGCAATAAGAATGGTTCAGGTGAGCGCAAGAAGATGTCAAAACGTGTATTATAATTTACCTTGACATAATTACAAAAACCTGAAGCAAGAAGAAAAATAAAAGATAAAACATTAAAAGACAAAACATCAGAAGTCAGCAAAATATTGAATTCACCTGAAAACTAATGACACAACTAGAAACCAGACAATATCCTGCTGAAATAATTAAGGATATTACAGATACAGAATTTAACTTCGACTATGTTTCTACAATTTTAAAAGACAACCATTACATACAAGAATACAAACTGGTGTTCGAGATATTAAATAAGTTAAAGGGAAATTAAATAAAGAACGCTAGTCTGGTTGATAAGTCATTCATGTTATTTATTTTTATACAGGTCAGATATTGTGATCAAAATATAAACTACCCATTCGTTTTAGACAAGATATATTTACTGTATGACTTGGGTGCTACAATAAAGCCAACAAACACAAAAACATCATAAAGGAAATCACTACCAATTGATATGGGACGATATTTTGATTTTAAAGAGAATCACATAAAGCCTGATACTGTTTTTACGACAGGAAGAGAAACCAACACAGTTTTTGATGCATACATACAGCTTTTTACTTACATTTAAATAAAGTTAAGAGAACCACATAACATATGATTATATGTTGTGTTACAAATTGTTGAAAGACATAGTTTGCTCTAGATTTGATTAAGGCAGAATAAATAAACTTGTTTGATTGCCTTGTCAAAAATTTCTCACATTTATGTACAATAAGATTTACAAGACAAAATGGCTTTTAGTGACGACGATTTAATTGTGATAGATCCTGCTGATAAATTAGATATATGGTTAAAATTACTCATTATTATATACCAGGAAACTAATACTTTGTTTCTGACAGATGATTTAAATAACATTGATGATGCAAAGAAGAAAGCAACACATTTAACAGAGTTAGTATTTAATGGAAGCCATTATGGAATATCTGTGTGGGTGATAACACAAAAATATAATTAAATTGTTCGTGAACACTAAATTATAGTTATGTTTTGCAGTCGATACAATAAAGTGTATTTTTAATAAAGTCACATTATACAAGATGAAAAAAGAACAAGTTTTACAAAAATTTAAAAGATCAGCCTTATTTTGTGTAATATTGTACATCTCGTGATAGCAGGATCTAATCAAAACTCTGGGTGATTTATAGTTTGGTTACATATGCAATCTTTGTACATAGCTACTGTAAGATTCTTTTACAATTATTTTATACACGTCCATGCCTTTTTGTATACGTATCCATTCTTAAAGCATAATGCTTACTTTTAAGTCCACAAAATTCTTGCATTGGTATACCATTCAATTCGTCTTTTAAAAAGTGCTGGCATATTTCTGTGCATCCGAGTAACAAAAAAAGTATTAAATTTTTGTAGTCATTTGCGTCGTAAATCTGTATGTTATTTGTAATATCGTTGTAAAATTTTCTGTTTCAACATTAATGTATCAAGATTTGTTTAGTCACTTAAAGTTTAATTTTATCATCGTATTGTTTCATTAGCTTTGTTATAGTAGAAGTCATGTATACGTACCATAATTAATCTTCGTTAATTTTATTTTCTTCATTTTTAAGTAACTAATAACATATCTTTATCTATTATTGCTCTTCTTGCAAGTATCCTTTTAAAGTTTAAAGTATTTCTTTTCGTCAGTACCTATTATTGCATTCTTTCTCTTGTGTACATTTCTCATTTGTTTTCCGAAGATATCATTATTCATAGGTTTTTACAAAATCTACTTCAAAGTCATTGGTTACTTTTTGCTTCAAAAATGTATTCAGTTAAATATATTTATTGAGCCATGTCTCTTGATTGAAAAAATACTGCTTTATGTATTCTCTCTAGTATTACTCCTAACTAACAACATTAAATACGATATTGAATAGCATATCTCTCCTTGCTTTTTAACCTAGACAGTAATTTAGGTACCAAAAATTGTGTATTTTTTTCCTCCACCATTAATTTCTTTGGTAATGTTGATAAATCAGACTCTTTAGGAATTAATATTTCATGTGCTAAAGGATAAATTTTGAAATAGTCGTGTAAATGTGTTGTAACTTCTAAATATCCTTATAGAATTGCTCTAAAACTTTCATCATCTTTCCAAGACATTCAATTTGCTTCAATTACTTTGATTTGATGCTTGTTTGCAATTTACAATTTGTATCAGTACTGGGTTAGCACATGGCACAATCATACATTTTGTTATACATAATTAATGACTCTGACCTTGACCTTGAATTATCGTATTTTCCATCATTTTTTGTTTGGTCATTGGTCTAGTTGGTTGGCGATGGCTTTGTTATAAATCACGTTGCCAGTATAATAATCATGCGCTTTGCTTTGGTATATGTTTGAGTATCAGGCATATGTATTCTCTAATTCCAAATCCAATCATTAAGAACATATCATAATCTGTGAACAACTCTAATTCGATATTACTTATTTTCAAAGTAGGGTCATCGGTTAGTCTAGACGCACCTAAATAATGTAGTGGGTCTAGTTTCTAATTATTTGTGCAGACATTTCTAAATTTTAAAACAAAAATGTCACATAACATCAAAGTATCTTTCTTTACATAGTAGCTGTGATCATCAGGAGAATTTAACCTAAAACGTTTTATGGTATCTTTAACATGGTGGTAATTTACTTTTTTCATTCCTGATCCACTATGGCTTACATAAAAAAATTATATTGGTGGTAATTAAGTTTCATTAAACCTTGTATGATCATCCATGTATTAGTATGGACAAATATTTTTTTCCCGAATATCTTGGCCTCTTTTTTCAGCCTTCACTTCTCTCATACCGTTTAAAGAATTCTGTAAATTTATCATCTTTTATATTTTTATCACGTTGTTAAAGAGATTGACCCATAAACCGATAACTATCGAAATATTTTATTATTCTATTCACAAAAAAGTCTTTACCGTCTTTTTAAGTCTATCGACTGTAAAATCCTTTATAAGAGAGATTTGATATTATTACTACTTCTTGATCGGGATCGTTTATATCAAAATCGTATTAATCGGATTATGTGTAATTTCCAGTTAAGTGATCATGATCTTTAAGTTTGCTGGTGGTGGTTAAAGTATTAATTTTGTCTCTATTTTCTTTTTCTTCAGAAATCTCCTTTATACAAATATGGCAAATAGTTGTGGCAATATAATGCCTTTTTATCTATTATTAGCGATTATCATTTTAGCAGTATTTATTGCCTTTAGTTCTTCATAAACAGTTTATACAATTGATTGCAAATACACGTAAACATTATTTATGCAGTTGCAAAGTCCTTGTTCACTTAGCTTCTGTCTTCATGCACTGATTTAAGATAAAGGCAAAATCCCGATGGTGTGTGTTTTGCTGTTTTATTGTTCCTCGAGTTTTTGCTTTTTTTACAATTGCTTTTTGGCTGAGTAATACTTTAAACGTCAAAATATTGAACTAAAGTAACTTTTAGTTGGTGTTGGTAGTTTTTAAATTTATAACATAACCCTTTTCTGTCATTATGTCTATTTTTATGTTCAAATAATTTAATTTCACAACAAAAGTAATGTATATATATATATATATATATATATATATATATATATATATATATATATATATATATATTTGCAATGTTTATATTTATCAAGCTTACATTTTTGTGGTTTATGGAGATAATCTCTTGCAAATAAAAAATTTATTTTCTCTATTGTATAACTTAAGACTGACTTTATTGTCTTGCAAAATTAGTTCCTTCATCAAACTGTATCTGCTCTTTTTTTCGCGCATTAACAATTTCTCTAAAAGCAGAGTGTATGTCTTTTTCCTTCTTTATTTTAATTTCGTAGCCGAGGAATATATCACAGGAGATATATATCAGTGTCAACATGTATATGCATCCACTGTGGTATAATTCATATGCTTGCATTCAGCAACATCTGTCTAAAACTGATCATCCACGTGACTAACATAGACCCATCTATAGTTAAATCTCTTTCTAGTTTGCTTGTGCAATGTGTATGTACATTAGTCGGTTAACCGTTCCTTCAATTCAGAATATTTTGTTCTCTTCACTATTTTTAGTTGTTTCCTGTTTAATTTGTTGTCACTGTTGATTGATATTTGTGAAAGCAACTGGACTTTCAAGATCGTAGTAAAGATATATTAATGTTACTTGTTCGCTTTTCTCATTTCCTTGTTCAAGTAGGCATTATATGTTGTCATTTATTTAAAGACCTGGGTTTGATTTTCAATATGGGACGAATTCAAAATTTTCAAACCTGTCGGATAATATTTTTTCTCCAGATATATAACTTTACTTCATGCCAACACGCATCCCCTGTAGGATCCAGAGATAGCCCTTTCCACTCCGCCTGGTTTAACCTCTCTCTCTCTCTCTCTCTCTCTCTCTCTCTCTCTCTATATATATATATATATATATATATATATATATATATATATATATATATATACAGACACATACACAAACAGTACAAGGAACCATTCATGTAATGTTTACTACCCATCAGCCTGCTACAATGGGCCTTAAATATATTTTAAGAAATCAAAGCTCATCGTAAGCACTGTGTGAGACTGATTCACTCGTCTTGATTTCATTTTCAAAGGAAGCTTCCAGTTACTCACACTAATTATTCTAATAACAATAAGTGCATTGTTCTTAAAAGCAATTATAGTTCCGCACACTCGTGTGTATTTTGTAAAGAATAAATGTTAGCTTTCATGTTAGTATTTACTTTGTATCTAAGCAAAGACAATAAACCTGTTTCCTGTTACACTGTCACTGTCCCCACATCAAACTTCCTGTCACGTGTTCATTGAGTGATTTTGGAAATGAAGACTAAGTACGTTGTAACTTAGATTCAAATGTCTGATGGGTAATTTCCTGATTCATAATTACACAGCATATTTTGACATTTTCGGTTTCTACTTCCCAATTAATCACCGAAAGCTGTAAAGACAGTACATAATAAGGACTAAGGACTAATAGTCACCCCGGTACCACACACACAAACACCACAAACACACACAGGCCCGCCGAGATGGGGGGGGGGACATTGCCCATAGGGCCCGGCGATTTCCAGGGATTAATCTTTGCAGTAAATATTACAATTTCCTCCTTGCAAGAGTCTATGTTATGGTCGATTACTACAGGTTTTATCTGCAAAACTGCACACAGGTTATTATATACAAAAAAAATAAACTAGTTTTGGGGCCATGACTGCTCTGCCCAGGGGCTCGGAATTTCTGTCGGCCCCATCTCTCTCTCTCTCTCTCTCTCACACATTCATTCGGCTATCAGTGTAAATAGGACAAATTGTATGTACTGTTTACGTGGTCATGGATACTGCGTATAGTTTACGTGGTTTTTATACTTGTTGCTGATAATGCTTTATAACTGTTTTAAAGACAGATTTTACTCCAAGTAGTTTAATCTGATATTTTCCATTAAATCATTAAGTTTAAAACCTAATTTTGATGTACTCACAATGGTATGTACTTAAGTAATGTTCTTAAGATGGCACTGAAGTTTTTCTCTTTAAATACTTAAACACACTTATGTAGATAATACGATCAAGATTTCTTTGATAAAGAAAATATACATAATATTTTCCACATACTCTAGAATCCGACCATTGTAGTCCCACCTTATTGAACTGAATGGATACAGAATTTGTTCTCATAATGTCCGTGACATCGTCTTCGAGAGAAGGTTATCCATAGGAATCAAAATGTTCCACGCTGTTGTCGTTGGAAAAGTAGACGACTGCCTAACAGGTTCCTGGTCTCGTCCGTGTTTAGGACATAAGCTAGAATGTCTTTAAGTTCATCTTTAGCACACATCATTAAATTCCAGGGTGCCATGTACACACTGTAGTTCAAAAGGTATTAATATTCACAGGTATTTGCTTTCTTTTCTTTTTGTCACCTGTAATGATAAGCAATGATTTCACACTTTATTTTTTCTTTAAAGAGGTCTGTAAAGTAAGTTCATGAGCGAGAAGTCTCTATACTCTGTTGCAAGAGAGATTCGATGCATTTCATCCACAAGGGAGTCATTGGAGATGTCGAATGGTCTCTCGAGTCTTTATATAATTCTTTCCTGATTTTCTCTTCTGGGATGAGAGTCCATGCTTCGTCCACTTTGCAACTTTTCTCCTAGACTCACTTTCGTATCTTCTTTCTTTTCTTCATTTTCGTTTAAAGGAGGGGTCTGCTATTGCTGTTGTTCCTATTCTGGATGGACAACATCATTCCCATCTATGTTCATGGTTTCGTGTTTGATGTTTTTTAATAGTCTAGGATCGCTTCTCTCAGACTGTTGATATCAGAGGTATTATACAATATTCCATCAAAAATCACGTTCACTGTGTTCTCAAGGGCTGCTGAAAACTCAAGTTCGACGTGGAGTAAGGCTGATTTTATAGTGTGGAAATGTCCCTCGTCGATGCCTTGGTCAAGATTGAAATTAAATCCCTACAAGCAATATCCTCCTGCATAGGCATCGTAGAAAATACCGTAGGTACTATAGGTCTCTAATTGTCACGTGGCTTCAAACAGAGTCACGTAAGATCTCAAGTAATTTGTCTGGGCAAAGTTTGGTTGAAAATGTCTGGAACACAACATCTGGCCGTCCCTGGCCACTTCTGTCTTGGACACATTAAAGTGTTGGAACTGGAAAGAGTTTTTATCAATGGTTCAACTGAGAGCAGCATTGCTGACGATGCCTGTAAAAAAACGTTTAGAGAGCTGACCCTGGAAGACACGATCTTCGATCTTGGATCGGATATGGAAAATACTTGAAGAACGTTTGTTGTTTTTGAAGATGCCCTTCTACTGTGGTGATGTTTGCGTGTTTCCACTCAAAACTGCAAACAAACTGGGAGAAAATGCTGTGGATAGCGTTTTGCTGAGAAATCCAGTTTGAGACGATGGAAAGGTGGATAGTATTCAAGCAGTACACGTCTGTTTGTTTCAGTCGGAGATTGGCTGGCGCTGTTTTCTTTCTTTCGTAAAAGCCAGGATCATTTTTGTCCAATGTTCTTGTACTTGTTTGTTGAGTATTTATATGACGAAAGTGGTTTGATCCGCTGCAATATTCAAGACTTGAGTGAGATGAATGATTTCTACAAAAGCCACTTCACAATGAGCTTCGACATCCAGCTGTATCACTTGGGGTAATTTTGCCGTGAATCAACATGATGTGTTGTTAGAAAACACATCCATAGAACTATCACTAGGTAATGTAAAACAAAAGTGATTATTCATATGTATATATATATATATATATATATATATATATATATATATATATATATATATATATATATTTAGAGAGAGAGACAGACAGACAGACAGAGAGAGACAGACAGTGAGATACAGAGGCAGAGAAAGAAAGAGAGTGAAACTAATATTAGTGTAGTGACAGCTTGCACTGTCGTATTTGTCAGATGCATAGCAACAGCTTTCGATGATATGATCAGACTTCGGCCTTTTTTTAATTTCTTTTTTTTTTTCTTTTTTTTTTACATTTTACAATGGATTTGGAAGTCTGGTATGACACAGTGATGCGAACGTTGCTGGATATTGCATAATTTGATCAAACTATATGATGTTTTGCTGTGTCAAGGCACACGCTGTGCTAGCAGTCACCAGAAGTATTGTGTAATGTCTTCTCGAATTTTCTCTGATATAAATACCATACCAGTTTTTAAATCTGCTTTTAAATTGGAAAATAACAAATTTTACACAGTATTAAATGAGCAACACGTATGTCACACATGTTTCAACTTTTATTTCAGTTCGGTTATACTCTTTTATCTCAGTTCAGTTATACTCTTTTATTTCAGTTCGGTGATACTCTTTTATGATGCGGGGCAACTCAGTGAAGAAAAAGACAATTGGCTCTACCTAGCTACCTAGAGACCCTCATGTGTCACATTTGCTACGCAAGTCGATTAATCAGCTTCGATCACTAAAGCCAGTAGCAATCAAAATTAGTCGGCAATCTTGCTACATGAAAATTCCAAAAACAATAAAATGTTGATTATCCGGACATCGATTATCCGGATTATTCGCTGGTACGGACCACTACCGTGTCCCCGATTTTTTAAAAACACCAATTATAATGTGCGTGTATATATAAATGGCAATCATTTGCAGATCACCACTCCAACACAGAACTGAGAAAATGGAAATCAGAAACAAACACAATCAATTACCTGATACAATCATAATTACAATGGTATTATGAATAACTATATCATATTTTTAAAACAAATGTAACTCGGAGAGTGAGGGGAAGTAGTGAGATATAAAGAGAGAAAATGTATTCTTACACCCGCATGCTGCTAAGTGCGTGCCGCTATGGCAATATCTAATTTGTCATATAGAAATCCCATGTTAAGCAAGCATTATTAAAGACTCTATCAAAGGCATTCTGTAGTCTCGTACGTACGTGACTGTCAATCAACGATCAACGGCGACTTAACGGCTGATAAAAGTTAATCACCTAAATGCACAGGTATGATTAGAATCCATGTCAGCCGCATTACCTTGAATCAAAGCCCTTTGAACGTGTGTTCGCATCACCACATATAAAGTGAGCGCCCATCACACCTATGTTATCATGCCATCATGGAACGTCCGAGTAGATCCCCGATAGACACCTATTCACACGAAGCACAAACGTAAAATCTTATCAAGAATGTTCGCATTTAATTAAAGTGTTTTAATTATATTTGTATCATTTCTACTTTTTCTGCCCTTAACCATATCAAATGTCTACAAGATGTTAATATTTACTTAGTTACTGATATTAATACTTAGTTACTGATATTAATACTTAGTTACTGATATTAATAAGGTCAAACATACGATGATCGAACCCATTTAATCCAGATACTTCCATTCACAGTTCTACTTTCTGAGTAGAATTTTATCATCCGGATGACCGATTATCCGGACAAAATCTGTTCTTGATGGGTCAGGATAATTGATGTTTAATTGTATCTGTCAAGGCAAAGCACCTGATGCTTTCTGTATATTTAAATAAGACCATTTGCTGTTCTTTTTTATCCTATCATCTTTTCCTATTTTTCTTCTCTTTTTTTCTATTTTTTCTTTCTTCTATCTTTTGGGTTGGAAATTTATTGGTCCTATCTTTAGGGCCCACGTTTATGGGAAGTGAAACATATCATTCTCTTTTCTAGTAGCAACTATATCACCATCGTTATTATATTTTTCATTTGCATTTATTTCCTAAACCCCTTGATAGAAGCAAAATCACGTTTGCCACAAATCATTATGAAGCTAACAGAATTCATTCTACAGCATGCTCGTTTTACCTTGGGGTCGTGGTCACAGGCATAGAAAAGTTGCGTTAAGATTTTGATGAAAGTGTTTATATCCCTCAGGATACAATACCGTGGTGTTGGCTATGGATCTAACAGGTCAACTCTGGATGTAAAATTTCCATGCCTCTACTGACTAGTCCCACAAGTGTTAAAGTGATTGAAGAAAATATCTCGGCCCCTCCTATTTTCACATTATTCCGACCGTGGCTGATTCGAACAAAATTACGGGCTGATTCGGACCAAATGCTAGACTGATTCAGACCATGTGAAATAATATAAGAAAAACAATGGAACACACATACCTGATTTATTTTAGTAGTTATTACTGTTTTCGCAAACACAGTAAGCAAATGTAAAAGGTTGATTTTCAGCTCTTACATTTACATAAGATAGTTCATCGTAAATTTCGGTCGAAATCAAAACAGAATAGATATGAACTATCGTCTTCAGACTTTTTTAAAAAAAAATAAAATAACTCTTCAATGTTTACAAAAGGAAAAGATAAAGTTATTCTTTGAATTATATCTTTGAAAAGCATTTTGCAACTTTTCATAAATCAGGCCTGAATGGCCAACTTTCGATTCTATCAAAAAGTAATGTATATTAATTGGCCCGTGGCTTTTATTGATTTCTCATGCAAATCGTGTTTTCTTCGCATTGTATTTACCAAACAAATATTGTGTACAGAATTATTGATGAGTACCACAATATTAAAGCGTACTTTATTATTATCGTTGTATTTTTATCTTGCGAGTAAAATCTCACACCAGTAAACAAACTTATTTTATTTTCATTCTAACCTTTGAATATTTTGCAAATAGTAATGAACATACATATGTCATTTAAAGCACATATTAAATCAATGAAATCTTGACTTCTGAATAGAGATTTTAATATATTAACACTGTTACGGAATCATACCTCTTTTTCCTTTTTAATTTATTAGTTTATGATCTCTGTTCTTAGTCTAAACTGCGGTTACCATATGAGTATACATACGACAACCTTTCGATCGATAAATGGTCACATGACTAATTGCGCGCGAAAATGATGTCGACCTAGTTCCTATAAACATTGCAAGGTCACATTCCCATTCTGAATCAACATGATGTTTACTGGTTAAGATCTTAAGAACGTGGGAACGTAAACATTATGACGCATAACCTAGTTCCTGATTGGTTCGTAGAGAGTAATGTTATGGTGAAATACTTTCTTATTCAAGTTGGAGAAAGGGTTTTTCCTTTCGATTCTGCGCACTTACGATATATATATATATATATATATATATATATATATATATATATATATAGAGAGAGAGAGAGAGAGAGAGAGAGAGAGAGAATAATCCTTTGATTATTATTCTAGCAGTTACTTGAGAGAAGCGAGGTCATATTGAGATTTATTGTCAGTTCAGTGTGGGATTTACTTTGAAGATTCATTATTAATACAATACATTTAGAAGTCAGTATTGTTCTTCATCTGAATTAATATACAGTTCCGTGGAATTATCTGGAACATTTCTAATACTTGTGAGATTCCAGACTTACAAGGATTATTTGGATTTACTTGAAACTTATCAACACATTAGCACATCAAAGGCTATTTCATTCGGAATACTACATTCGGATTATTTGGATTAACTTCCGGAAATGAACGTTAAAACATTTTAGGACTTTTTAGGACATTCTATATTGTAAGTTATTTTTCATTCTTTCACTTTGATTGTTTGTTGAACTATTTTAATTCTTTTAATACTTTAGGAAATTAAAGATTTGCATTTTAATCTTGAAAGCTTGTTTGTGTCTTTTATCTTGTTACATTACCCCTAGAGTCGTAACAACACATATAATATAATAAAACTTCCATGTAACCAAAACTCAGCATTATATTTTGTGTTCTAGAATGGTATTAAATTTAGTAAGTTTAAAAATGGAAACAGTAGTGCTTTAATTGTATGGGGCATTGATCAAACAGGTTTGCAAATTGATGGCCAGATTACCTCACTATTATTGTTTGCAATTAAATTAAGGGAGTACTGATTTACATACGGTGATAATATGATGTTTAATTATAGTGACATCAATCAATTTAGTTTTAGTAATTTGCATAAAATGAAATGATACATTATCAATTTAGGGGAAATAATAACAAAGATTAGGAAAATATATTTCATCTTTTAACAGAGATAACACCACAAGTTTCGTTATGTTATCAGTTTCTTTATAATAATTAATACGAGGTCCATAAGATTAACAGAATACTGAAGTATGATATTGACACATGGTATAGTATTGAACTAAATCATAAATTTGACAGGATTCCAGTTTAATTTTGTAATATATAAGTTTTATATAGTACTATAAGTATATAGTAAAACATACAGTTTAACGATAAATTCTACATAAATCAAGCAAAAGTATTAACTTACTCAGATCAGTATATATAGACTATAAAATCTAACAAAAACATTAACATACTCAGACTAATATATATATATATATATATATATATATATATATATATATATATATACATATATAAATTGCTGCATGGGCCCCGTTTTCATGATCTATTTCAGTGTTAGTAATTGCCTTATTTCTCAATAAAATAGAGTAAACTATTTCAATTTTGCAGAAAGGTAAATGAACTGCTTTGAAAATATTTCACTGTTAAATTGGCAACACAAGATAAACAGTCTTACATTATTTCATTTGATTCATATGAAGAACAACACCATTATCGCACGTAAATCGGGGGTTTTGTTTCCTTAAATTATGTTTTGAACTGCTCGACGTACCCTGGAAATAATGAGAAATATTGTATTTGAAACAACTGTAAATGTCACATTTAAATCTAAGACGAGACTTAATAATATTGCACATGGTCCGAATCAGCCTGGCTTTGGTCCAAATCAGCCCTAAAAAGCCTGGTCCGAATCAACAACGGTCCAAATAATTCGGAACATCTATGGCCTTTTCCATCGCTTGCTAGAAAAAACATCGAATGTAAAAACAATCGCAATTTTAACTGCCCTCAAGCCCGTGGTTTTGTTTATTACGTTATAATAACTTCGAATAGCATCACAATGACTAGATCACGTGTCACCACTAACAGCAACGTAAGCAATCGTTTAAAACTATTGAAATTAAATGATTACTTCATTTTTTTTAATTAGAACGCTACATGAATAATAATAAAAATTTAAAGTTCAAGTACTTCATTGATTGTTGAAACGTCGTCCAGTGTTATTTTCACCACTTACCATTTTGGAAGAATCTGTTCTTCGCACATCTAACATCATGTTCGTCCGCCAAAAACTTAATAACTCGGGAAGTATTACTACGATTACCTGGCCTCAGACCACAATTAGTTCCCCTCCAGGTTGAGCAAAATCGGGAAGATATTCCGAACAAATACTACCAAGTTCAATGGTGTATTTCACAGCTGACTGTTACAAGCTATGTTGATAATAAAAGGGTAGACTTCAATGAGTTTTTTAAAAAACTGCATAGATTGTTTAAAATTACCTACTCTGCAATGAGGATATTGATATGTAAAATGTCACCTAACTGCATGTCGGTCAAGCTCTTTTTTCTTTTTTTTTGGTACTTCCCTGGAATCAATCTACATACCGTTTTGATACACAAAAACGAGCCGGTCATTCCATGATAAAACGTACAGGACTTTCATGTACTAAGATGACTTAGTATGTGCAGAAAGTTACAAAGGTCTATCAGTTATGGTAACAAATGTATCATAGGGAATGGTTATACATAACAAAGAAGGAAAATATGTGTGGTCTGGGGCTACCTCCGAGTCTCTTTCAGAGAATCGAAGATATTTGATTCTCATCGGAAAGAGACGAAGATGTTCTGAATGTGTCCAAATCAGCCTTCTCGTTTTCTATGTGTGCCGTATTCATTGAAACATATAACTAGTCTATCATTTCACCCTTTAGGCGAAAACTGAGGTTTCCGGATGAAATTCCATTTCCGTCATTAAATAGACATTCGAAAGAGGATGCTTGTTTTTGAATAAAGATTTTTCATTAAGAATCGTAAGACAGCTTTTAAGGAGGTTTATACTGAATTATGGAATCATTTTCTAATCTATAGTTATAAATTGTTGTTTTGTACTATTTGCTTATAAATTATCCAACAGTGATATACAGTGAGTCATCACTGGTCACGGTAGAAGTTCAGAATGCACTGGGTGGCCGAACCACAGGGGCTCGTCACAAACACAGGGGCTGGTATTGTTGCTTACAACTTACCTATCAGTCATACATGTGCTATAGTTTTATATAGTACATGTATGACTGATAGGTAAATTATAAGCAACAATACGAGCCTTGTGGTTACAAAGGAAATTAAGAGTATCGGTCAGTGGAAACGAGGTCTGCGGGGTGGATGGTCGGGGGGGGGGGAGGCGACCTGTAACAATATAAGACAAGGGAAGACACGATTCCCCACCCCTCTGTATTTCCAACCCTGCTAACTTGTCCTATTTTTAGCAAAAGGGGATAATTTTGTTCTGAATGATAGAATATATGAAAATGGAATGGTTGCAGCAAAATTTGAGTGCAGAATTCACAAATGAACCCATCTTTATTATATCTTTTCAAATAAATTCATCGGAAGCATTCAAACATGTGCACCATCCACCATTTTTAATATTGGTCTTTGGTCACTCTTTGCAAATTCTTGACTTCATGTTATATTTCAAGATGAAATTTGCGTTTTTCTCACAGATGGTTATATATGTTTTGTGAACATTCAGCTTTAAGAATAAATTGACTTTTTATGGGTCGCTAGATTTACCAGAACAAACCAAAGCGAAGGGGAATTACCGGAACAAAAATGAAATTACCAGACCAAAGGAAAAATATTCATAATAATCAAAGAATTAAAATATTTCATAAATGTCATTAAAAATTTTTTGACTTAGTACAAACGGGTGTTATTTTCACTGAAATTGTTGAAGTTTTTAACGGGTTACTAAAAACACTGAAAAACGCTCAAAAACCGAAATACATCGAAATACACACTGTATATATCGCTGTGCACACTGAAATTATGATTTGTAGTTGTTTGAATAATAATAAAAAGCAAAATAAACTTTGATTGAAGTGATTTTGATACAAATTAAGTACTTTTTTCCTATTTACAGCACAATTCATGTAATCACGTCACTGAGTCGTACTTGATTAGAAAGGTCTGATAAATAGCGAAACGTAGCAATACATACACGGAATGAAAGTGAAAGTATCAAAGTACTAACAGTATTCGCCCACATTATATTATATATTTAATGTAACTATAATGATATAGTTTTTGATAAATAATTTTTTTAAAAATATTCATAGCATTTAATTAAATTTTTGTTTAAAAGCTTTCAAAATATTTGACAGTAGTGAAACATGTATTTATACACTGCTTTTGATGATGTGACAGTTGATTGTAATTTACTAAATCAGGAATTGCAAACATAATAATCTAATTAATCTAATTCATTAACTGCATTATTTCCTTTATGTAAGTTGAACACATAAATAATGACAAATATACCTGGACTATACGTATACCAGAAACTCTGTTACAACCAATAGTGTCAGACCTGTTCATCTAATTAAATCAATGACAGACTCACCTGAACTGTGCATTTGTCAGTAATCACTGCTACTTTTGGATATTTGATTGCCTGTTTTATCCAAGGCTTTGAAAGATTATTGACTAAACACCTGATCATCATGATCATCAAAGGCATAATAAATAGGCATGGTGTACTGAGATATACTATCCTAGAATATAGAAACTATATACCAGGTACAATAATCAAGTGGATAAATTACACTGAAGAAGTACAATTGTTTGAAAAACGCTAAAGATGGCAGTCATGCAATAGATTATATGAATATTGCTGCCCCCTGTAGGATAGAATCTTGTGTACAAGTTGAACAACTACAGAGTATTTATGTAATCTGGACTATACATGAATCAAGATTTTTTAAAGCTGGATATATATATATATATATATATATATATATATATATATATATATATATATATATATATATATATATATATATATATATATATATATATATATATAACCGACTGTCTAACATTTGGGCGAAGTTCGAGTATAAGAAACGGATATTGTCTTTGCATTTCTCTTTTTTCGGTCGGAGATTGTTTACTGAGATACAATTCTGTGGCCCTGAAAAATAATAATCAATTCTATTTCCAATGATTAAGCACCAAACTTTCTAACATTTTGCTTTCAAAGTTGAGGGGGCTATATCTGTAAGAAAGTACATTATGTTGAAGGACCATTTTTTGCGTTAGTTTCGATAAAAATAGGTTTATATCTTTGTCTAATCTAGCTCATAAAATACACGTTAAATATATGCAGAAATATACAATATTTGAAAGATATACACTTTTCAAGAATATAAATGTCGCACATATATTTTTAGCGCCCCCTAGCGGGTAAATTACAGTGAAGGTAGAGCAAAGATGGCGTCGTTTCGATTTATTTACAGACTGGTGCATTATTTGAGCTTTCGTTGTATCCACCGATCATTTTGTATATACCGTATTTGTAAAAATCGAGGTCACCTAACCAAGACAAAACCGGTTGAAGCTTGCAGACTGTGCATGGGGTCAAGGGGTTTGTGCTCTATATGAGTGCCGTCTTTATCGTTAGAAAGTATGTTGGCATTAGAAAAGTACTATATACATGCACATATGACTCTTTACGCCTTATTTGCCCAATTATATTTTTAATTTATGATTTTGGTAGTGGTTACATATTCGGCACACGTATTAGTCCTACAATGTAAGACGTGGACCCTGATATTTATTCTTCATCTTTAAATTAGTTAAACCATTCATTGTGCACACCGTTTGCTAACTTCCTAAACAATTTTCAGGATCAAAACGCAGATTTCACTTAAGTTGTGTACACCTTAAATTACCAATATGTTTTCGGTAAGTTATTAAGTCTCTGATTTTTTTACAGCAACAGTCAATAAATAAAAATGATAAGCTCCGATAATTTAAATGGTATGAAATTCATACAAGATGCAGTATATGAGACTTTACGGATATGGAATTAAAATAAAAAGTCTGTTTTTTTTCACAAAGAGTATTTGAAAGCTATTTTAAATACTATATGCAACATTTGACAAGGAAAATGATCGATTTGAAGATTTTTAATCATCATAATTAAGGTATCACATTATTATATAATTATTCTGCTCATTCCTCTATTTTCGCCCGTTTCGCTCATAAACCAGGTATATATTCAAACATGGTACAAAATCCAAGCAGCAAAAGGAAGTTGTAACAACACAAACACTCTTTAAAGCAGCATTGCACAAGGTCACGTGATATGCGCGAACCTCAAACGTGCAGACAGGAGGCTGAATGTTTATAAGAGTTGTCGGCAAGATCGGGGCTGGCGACACGATTAACAAATAAAGTGTTCTCAGCTGCAACCATTGCAAATAGACACGAAACGTTTGAGTACAACCATATCTGATTCTGAAACATACATCAATATTAATTCTTCATTATGCCCACATTTAACTTAGATAAAATTATTCGTACTAAATTCAGGTTTAGTATTTTTAAAATTCGTAATTAGATCTTTTTCATTTTTAGTGATCAATTTCGGAAACAATTACACCTCTCGACACGACAATCTTTCCAATGGACAAAAGTTTAGCAAATCAAGGAAAGTCGTCATACAGGTATAAAGTATAAACGTAGAGAGCAGAGTTCAATAAAGACAGACAGACACATATACATACAGACAAACAGGCAGATATACACAGAATCAAAGAGATCATATTATTATCGAAAACATCTTTTCCTTTAGAACTGAACCTTTCAAATTCAAGTTTTGTCAAGTAAACCATATATACTTCAAGCTTAAATAAACCAACTTGATCTTCATTTCTAATGACATTTCGTCTGTACATTACATGTGCCTGGTTTGCTTTTCCATTTCGTCGTCCACTGCTTAGTCGAGAAAGCGTTAAAATAGTCAGTGCACGTTGTTTTCTTTTTCCGCATTTTTAATTTGTTTCCAGCGCTTGTCCGTGCTTTGGGAAATGGCACCGTTTTTCTTAAGCCCATTCTTCCGTACGTCCGTCCATGAAAAAAAAACCTGAAACCCCTCCAGCGTTCTAACTTTTGTTTTTCTATTTATCAAACACTCAATGTTGATTCAGTCCAAGGAAAGAAATAAAGAGCATACTGCCCTTATATTTTCTATAATTATGGCACTTCATCAGCATCAAATCGACAGCCAAACGCCTTGCAAATATTTGAACATTCGTCGCATTTTTTTTTTATTGTTTGATTGCACCTAATTCGATGTAAAGCTTTAATCACTCACAGATTAAGATGAAATCGATAACGAATACATTTTTCCATTCTTTGCGAGTTATTGCCCATATTTGTCTAAAAATAGGCATGCCAGCAATGAGCATTCTAATGTTGTTTAAACCAAAGATGCGTTCAAGCTTCATCTTCAAAAGATAGTAGATTCAACCACCGTCATACATTTTGATCTTTTTTCGAGAGGTTTGATCCCCGAATTTCTTAAACCCTAAAAATTTTCCAAACGCTGTATGCATTAACCTTTGATGTTTTACATTTCATTAAATTATCTGTTAAGCTGTTTCTTAAAATGGTTGAAAATAACTTCGATGATTAGGATTTTGTTTTCTGTAGTGGCTCATGATCGACGTATAACGGGCTAACTTTCAAAATAATCTAGCAGTATTTGTTTTATAATAATAAAATTTACCATGAAGATTCAGTTATAGAATACCGATCAATGCGACCATCCGCCAGTTTTGACTATTTTATTAAAAATATTGCCCTTCGTCGAAATAAAATACGTAAATATATTGTGAATATTTAAGCAATTATATTTTTAACTATTCCAACCAAATTTACCGTGAATTTGCAATTTAACAAGATCTTGGATAAAGTAATATATTAAGCACGATTTTGACATATTTTGCAGAGTTACTGCCCGTGATTATCGAAGCACACCCACGTGATGTGATGAAACAGTTAACATTGTAACCTAGGGAGGCAAGGATCATATAAATACATTGACGAAATAAAGATTGATTGCTAAGTTAACTTGTAGATGGGGATAACAATAAATTTCTGCTGCTAGCAATTTCATATCAATGACAGTAACAAATTCATGCAATTTCGCAAATACTGAATGAAATGTAAAATATCAACTCATCCTGGTACTTTGTATTTCGAGTGTATGATTTATTTATTAATGTATTTTGTTCTATTATTTTGCTTGGTTATGACGTTGTATCCTAGTGTAACCGAACTTTGTTGTACTATATTTTCTCTATGTCTTAACCATATTTGAGATCATCGAACGTGCGGCTTTGGAATAATTCAAATTCGTTCATCCGAGTTCCAGCTTGTTTTAAGTTATATGTTTTTGATTTTTTCCTTGACTTGTGCTTACAGAAAGACATATTCTGAGGAGACACATATCTCATATTACCACATGACCTGTACTGCTCTACAGCTTATCACATCGAGCTAAATACTAAGGGTTTCAGTTTTCATTTCCTGTTTGAATATATTTATCATTTAACCGATTTCTTCTTTTAGCTCAAACCTTGACATTTGTATGGTGTAACTGCGTCAGATATGGCCTTCGTGCTAACTGCGTGATCAACCTATTTGTTTCAGGTATTTGTAACTATATTCAGCTACGAAGCTGGTATCGTAAATCTGATAATGTATGGAGACTCGAGGGTCGGACGACATGTAAACAAGATGCTGGCTGTTGAGATAACGAGGCAGGATGTTGACTTGTGAGCATTAAACTATTACACAAGTTCATATTCTAAATGTCTGTTCATGTCAAGATGCATATAAGGTAACGAAACTGAGTTTGCGTCTTCGTGTATGAATAATTATTAAATTAAATGACAACAATTACACACAAAAAAAAAACAATCTGTACATTTCATTGCTACCATTTAAACTCCTTTAAAAGCCGAACAGAAACACCCATGAGGACCACGAGTCAGTAGCGTTCAAGTCAACCGACAATCCAAATCCAAATGAAAATCTGATTTATCTACGTTGGACTTATTCTCAGACTTTGACTTTAGCCCACACAGGTTATGTTACCAATCTCAACTAGTGTCATTAACTGCATGTTACAACAGTCAGGATGGGTGCCAGGATGGTGCACCAGCAGAGAGAGAGAGAGAGAGAGAGAGAGAGAGAGAGAGAGAGAGAGAGAGAGAGAGAGAGAGAGATAGACAGAGAGCAGTTGAGACTAAGGACTTTCCATCTGGAAAAATGCAAACTTTAATTGATTTAGACCAGTCTGGTGCTCAGAGTAGCTCCACGATGACGCCATGTGCAGGGTTCCTTCAGTGGCGGCGCGAGGAGGGTGGTGGACAATTGCCCCCGGGCGCCGAAGAGGGGGTGGGGGTTCGCCGTCAGGAGAATTTTTTGAGGGAGGAGGGTGCAGCTGTAACCGCGGCTTAGATGCTGGGGGGGGGGGGCAGGTTGGAAGTTGGCAACTGACATCGAAACTCTTCCCTTTGACATAGTAGGGGCGCCACTAAAGAGCATTACCCCCTCCTCCCCCCCCCACGAGCGCCTCGAACACTCGCGCTGCCACTGCTGAATTGTGCTATATGTCCACGAAATGTTATTTTCTTATTTATTGCGATTAGAAATGTTAAAGTTTGCATTTACATCATTTAAGAGTTAGAACTGATGCATATATTATGAAAGAAAATGTTGATGCTTGGCCACTTATCATCACCACTTATTATGAAAGAATATTTGTCCAGCAACACTTTTTAGGGTGGTCCCCATTTCGCTCTAGATTGATAGAAAGAGAGAAAGACTTCTTTCCGACGAGATTTTACGAGATCTCTACATAACGCATTCCTTTTTCCAAAAATGGTCGCAGGTTGGTTAAAGCTCACGCCATTTAACATCCGAGTTGCTTGACTAAGCTAAGATATCCATAACCTTGTCTAAGTATATGTGAAGGAATTCGCTAGCGTAAGCAAAATTTTGCCTGTATGATTATAGGACTCAAGTAGTCCAAATTCTGTTTTATTAAAAATTATAAGAATTTGAATTATAAAAACAAACATTGGTCTTTATAAACATTCCTTGAAAATTGAACCGTAACACATAATGTTTAGGGACAGGCCGTTTAATTTGGAGGGGACGGGGACTGGGATTTTGTATCGAGAAAAAAAACTCAGCTCTCAACTAGCTTGACAATAACCTTTTTGCTCTGATAGCAACAACAAAAAAAAAAAAAAAAAAAGAACCTATTATATCCATTATATTAGTTGAAAAATAAATGATCTTAAGGTAAAACCAATGAATTAAAATATCCTGGCTGCAAAGAAAATTCCAGGCCCCCTGCCCCCCCCCCCCCCCGATTAAATGGTCAGCCCTAATGTTCATCAGGACGTAAAGTCGCAAAAATTGTCTGCTACACCTTTGTGAATCCATGTAGTTAAATGCGGGGATATGCAATATTTGTGGTAGATGTATTTCATAATTACTTGTATGATTTCCTATAAGTCAGATTTATTCCTTTTCAAAAGTTCTAGACCCTTCATAACATTTTTTTCTTCTGATTTGTTATCATTTTCATTAGTTTTTGTATCATTTCTAGTTTTTTTCCCAGCGGTGTAAATGCGATCAAATAAAAAAAATCATTTTGCTGTAAGTTTACTTTTTGAATGCTTGACTTCTTAACATTGGAGTTTGATCTGTTGTTCATTTTATTTGATTCCAGATTTGTTCCAATATGGTCCCTTTTATTTCATTCTCTCAGTTGAAGCACAACTACACTATTAGTTATTTCATGACAATCAAAGTAATTTAAATTCGCAAGGTGACTGATCAACAAGAGATGCACACTAATGTTGAGGGAAGCGATTAGATTGATTCGTTTCCTTAACGAAACTGACCCATTTCAACCGCCTTGGGCGTTCCTTGGCTACTATCGCATTTCAACAAACCCAAATGTATACCAACGTCTCATGAAGGATTCACGGTACTAATTCAGCTCTTATAGCAAACCTATGGAAACACCATGATATTAAAAATTTAATAACTTTAAATTTCTGAATGCTCGTGATCAAACCTATATTTCTCAATATAGACCCATCATTGATGCAAACTTCTGTGTGGAGAAAGCTATATGTCCCGTGGCATTTTTTGGATTTATCTGTGTTTAAAACACGTGTTTTCAATTCAGCACCTAAGGAATCAGATGCTAATTTCAGCAACGAGTGTTCCAAAATCAAGTATATAAAAGGACTTAAATCCCATCAATAAAATAGTGTCTCTATTTTTTTTTTCAGTTACAAATGGAACAAGCTCTCAAAAAATCCTTTTTACTAAAATTTTGCTTTTGATTATCAACCAATCATAGCCAGCCAGACTCATATGCACTCTATCTTCACCCATTTGTAGACTGGTTCTCATTCTTCCTTGATTTACTTGACAGACCTATGTATGGTAATATAATGCATAAGTAAAAGATGTGCATAATTCCGCTTGTCAACGATTACAGTATTGAATATTACATTATATTGCAATTTCATGTATACCAACAATAGCAATAGTATCAGGCAACATTTAAACATCTGAGCTTCATTTCAGAAAATCAGAAAAAAATATTAGAATACATCTGTCTAATCAAGATGTAATGGTGCAAATTTCTGTCGATTCGGTAGAGCACATTTAGTTTGGCAGAGAACAGTATATTAGATTTATGAGGAAAGATACCGTATTAAATCGCTAGACTACTATGGTTTTAATGTCACTGTGGGGGGGGGGGGTATTTAACGGTCAGACAGAATGGAAGGAAAAGGTTAACTTTGGTCTAGGTATCAAAAAAGTCAAAGTTGAGTGTTGGCAGGACTAGATGTGAAGTAAGTGGAAGTAGGATTATCTTTTGACATTCTCCAGAATCGGTTATTTAAAAATCTAGAGGGTTATGCTGACCGCGTTTGGCGTGTATTTATAAAAGGCGGTAGATACGTTTAATCTGATTGGCTACGCTAAATAAGAGGCGTGTTTCCCAGACGAAAATTCATGTTTTAAATATTCCACATCGCAAAATTTAGTCAGTCTAAGTTTTCCTGCAAGAGGAAAAGATCTTGACTCCTTGAGAATAAGAAGAAATTATCTCGTAAAAATTATTGTTCAAGGGACCGGTGTCAAGGTATTTGGATCAATCTCATGTAATTCGTTGATATCAATATAATTATTTGCTTTAATTTATTTGTTTAAATTCGTTCATCAGTTTACTTGATATGAGTATAACTATTTGTTTGAGTTCATTTGTCTGAATTAGTACAATAATCTTCTTTATATGAGTTTGACGAATTGTTTGACTTTGTCGTCTTGATTGTTATAGGAATCATGTATTCTAAGGATTTCATGCATTACTTTATTTAATATGAGTGCGAGAATCTGTGTGAATTTACAGATCTTAGATGATTTCATGTATGAAAAAGACTTGAGTGAGTATTCACTGAAATTAATGTAGTTAAGCCATGAAGTGCATTTCATTGATTCATTTATATAATTAAGACGGGAACTGAAACTGTTATGTCTCGTGTGATGTTAATGTGAGTTAGTGATGCAATAGCCGTTGAAAATACATTAATCTTCCGAAACTAGGTCTGTTTATGGTCTGCCAGGTTTGGCCTGACCAGATAGCCTTTGGTATCTGTTTGAATTCCGATAGGATGATATCTGACGTAACAAGAGTGGAGTAATGTTCTATTCCCAGTAAAATATTTGACAGAAGATTTAGGTTGCTTCTCTGTTTATTTGAAAGGGGAAATAGCTCCATCCACGTATCCACCTATCCACATAACCACCTATCCACCTACCTACCTACCCACACAAAGTTTGAGGGCCGGAAAGAGGCGAGATAAGAGAGAGTGAGAAGAGAAAAGAAAAAGGGGAGAACCTCAACCTTGACCGGACAGCAGCATTGAATTTGGAGTGACCATCGATAAGCAGGTTATGCAGGTTATGCAGGCATGCTGGGCAATGACTTCGATTGTTCACTCGATTCTATGATGAACTAATTTTATCGTTCAAAACAGATCGGCTATTTACATAAGTATATTTGTGATGAAATTCGGTAAATGATTTATTTCAAAAAGAAATGTATCTTCCTAATGTTATGTATTATCTCAGTTTGCTTTATGTAATTGATTAAATTGTTATATTTCATGTACGGGGGCTCGTGTTATTCTGTTCTATATATCTGCTCAGATCTATATTTATTTCAATTATATAAATTTCATAATTTATATTATTATTTACTCGATCCGGGCAATAACACCGAGGTCGATCATCCTCTAGATAACGATAACCAACCAAATCGTACCCCTTGTAAGAATGGGGTCCGCCACACAAGAGTACCTTGTTTGATATAAACACTTATCTCTCTTCTTTTTAAGATTGAAATATAGTATCAGCCTTGTCATATTATGCAATAAATCAGCAAAAGGTCAATGTGACCATCTATATGTGATTGTATTACTACAGAAATGGGGATTTACATGAAAACAAATGCTTCAGATTTCTCCAGAACACATATAATTTAAAATTAAAGTAAGGTAGGCATAAGCGAATACAAAGTATGAAGTTTCAAAACATTCAATGAATGAAAGTGGTGGGACATAAAATCATGAGGGGTCATCAGCATTACGCATTGTGGTTGAGACCTAAGTGATCACATCTGAAGCATAATGCTTCAAAAACACGACTAGAAATATCAGACTGGTGACCATAATGAGTCTATAAATGGTAAATTGTCTAAACTTTATATATTTGATTGCATATATAATAACCAATGCGCAAAACACCCCACCCAGCATAGTCAAATCTACACACTCATCACCCACCCACACTTTCATGGCACCAGTGGCCATATCTGAAAACGTGTGTAATATCCCACTGAAAAGCATTCTGAAGTAGACAATAGGTATTCCTTTTTCTTATTATCTACAAACAGGAATAGAATTTTGCATATATGTTAACTTAATTGTACATAATATGTGGAACTACTGCAAAGCTGTTGTTCTCTATGGGACTCACAATACTAATTTAGCTTCCATAGTAAACCTATAGAAACACCATGATATTAAATATTCAATAACTTTAAATTTCTGAATGTCCATGATCAAACCTATATTTCTCAATATAGACCCATCTTTGATGCAAGCTTCTTTGTGGAGAAAGCTATATGTCACGTAGCAAGTTTTGGATTTACATGTGTTTGAAACATGTGCTTTCAATTCCGCACCTATAAAATCAGGTACTAATTTCATAAACGAGTGTTCCAAAGTCAAGTATGTAAAATAACTCAAATTTCATCAATAAAACATTGTCTCTATTTTTTCAGTTGCAAATATGATTAGCTCTCAAAATAGTCTTTACACCAACATTTTACTTTTGATTATCAACCAGTTATGGCCAGCAAGACCTATAATGTACTCTATTTTATCTTCATCCATTTCTAGACTGGTTCCCGTTCTTCCATATAATTAATACCGTGAGTCCTGAGGTCTCACTGGACAGTTGTTTTAGTGAATTTGTATTGGACTAAGACAGATTGCAGAATAATTAGAATATTTTCTTCATTAAAGATACAAATAAAAACTAACTAGTGATTTTTGTGGAAAGCATGCTTGTCAGATATTAATTAAGGTATTCAGGTTAATTCCATGTACAACTGATAGCTTTCACACTTAACCAACACTACCCCCAATTCCTCTTTTTTACTTACATTTTTGACAGTAAATAACTATTTTGAATATTTTCCTGTGACAAGGCGGATAGCACAATCAATATGGTCCTCGTGCATGTTAAACGTTCACTGGTATTATAACAAATTGGCATGAATCTAATCACCCCTTAACCATCTCGATTTTGAGATATTTACCGCTGTAACAGACAGTCACCAAGCAAGCCAACCCATTTTCAAGCCTAACTCAAAGTTAATGTAAACCAAATTGCAGATTTAGTTTCTGTGTGAGTTTAAAACATATGACTCATGCTTTTCAGGCACATGCCCTCTTCCTTAAAAAGTAGGGGTGTCAAAATACGAAACTATCCAGCGACATCTGAAAACCCATCCACTTCATTGTTCTAGGATTTGATTCCGTCGGGAAAAATATATCTGTGCAACAGTGTCAATATGGGCTGCCAAGTATGTGAGATATTTTGCCTCGACTTGCCCGGTCAGTCGACAAGCGAACACGCTACACAGCACCTCGTATGCTGGAAGTAAGACCTTGACTCGCCTCTGTCATAAATATCAGGGTTCACGTTTTACATTTTAGGACTAAGTATAGCACCAGACTTTAAGGAAAAATTGTTCAATCGACCAACAATTAGTTCCTTCGAGAGAACTAAGGAAAAGTAATTTATTTTGACAGTGTTGTTTTTGCGACAATATATCAACTTAAAACAACAGATTTTACCCAATATTGTACAGGAAGCGGCCTTGCTTACATATCATGGCAGATGTTACCAAAGCGAAACCATGTGAAATTAAGAATTCGACAAACATACAGATTTCTAGTAAGACGCCATTGTATATCTTCAGCTCTCGTTAGGTCGAAGTCATTGGGTCGTCGAAAAAAAGAATTTCTTATTTTTGTTCAAAATTAAGATATTTCTGTTGTATCTATATAATTATTGTGTAATTTATAATTCACAGTATTCGAATTCAGATGATTCTTATTGGAATAAAGCGTCATCTTATACTTGCGACTTAATATCTGTATTTTACGAGATTTTACTCACTTCGACCAACTGTTGGAGAGTCGGTTATATATATATATATATATATATATATATATATATATATATATATATATATATATATCAGTACTTCGTTCCAGTTGTTGGCCCTTGCTGGACATTATTCCCTGAAAAATTAGGTATGTCCTCTGATTGTCTATCCACATGACACTGGTTTATGCAGCATTACTTTACCTAGGCTTTTTAAATTTCAACTCTGCTTGACATCCCACTTCATATTGATGAGTCCTTGCTAGAGTCCAATTTCCAACAATGCAACAATGCAGCATCATTACAGGCATTATTGTCCCTGATAACACACCCTCCTAGTTTAGTTTTTGCATCATAACTGTGCTTGAGTTTGTTGGATTTGAAGCAAATTTAAATAATGCTTTATATTGATGAGACCTTAATGATTTTGATTTCCAGTGTTCCATGGTGTCATTTACAGGAGTTATGTCCCCAAGTGTCCATCCTCCTGACTCTGGTTTTTGTAGCACTACTTTATTAAAAATGATTGTATTTAAATAAGATCTAGCATGTATTTTTATATTTTTGAGACCATGAATGAGATGGTTTTCCAGTGACTTGGAATATCATTTAGTAGAATTGTGGCCCCTGTTTTCCCATCCCTATAATTTTAGTTTCTGCAGCCTAGCTTTACTGAGGACCCTTGGATTTCAGCAAGATTTAGCATCCACCGTTACACTGATAAGACATAGAAAAAGTTTGATTTCTAACATTCAATGACATCAGCATTATCACCCCAATTTTCCACAGCATAACTTTACTTAGAATCATTGGATTACAACCATATTTGGCATTCAGTTTTATATTGATATGATCTTGAATTTTTTAAATTTCCGGCAATTCATGTTACCATTTAGAAGAGCTATGGCTCCTGATTACCTGTCCTCCTGATTTTGGTTTCTACGGCATTACATTACCAAAAATCATTGGATTTCAGCCAAATTAGGCATAGAGCTTAATGTTGATGGGATCTGGCATTTCACATTAGCATTAGAAGAGTTATGGGGCCTGATTCATACATGATGAATTTGGTCATTCATGACAAGTGGCCACTCATAGCAGAGGTCACTCAAATCAGGTTTACAGTGTATGCTTGCCAAAAGGTTATGACATCCATCCATCTGTCTGTTACCATTTACATTTTCACACGGTCTAAATGGTTTCAAACACCAACCCTTGCGACCTTGCGGATGGCTTGCACATGGGATAAGGAAGAACCCTATTGCTTTGAGAGTCAAAAGGTTAATGTTCATGTCGTCATAACTGAAAGAATAAAAATGGTTTCTACATAATAGTATTAGTTCTGCATCACAAACCTGGACCAAACTTTGTGTATGCCTTGGACATAGGGTAGGGAAGAAACCTTTTGATTTTTCGGTCAAAAGTGTAAAGATCAAGGTCGCCATGATATAAAGAAAAAATAGTTTTCACACAATAACATTAATTCTACATTACAAACCTGGATTAAACTGTGTGGATGGCTTGTGCTTGGAGTATGAAAGAAGCCTGTTGATTTGGGGGTTAAAAGGTCCAAAGTCAAGGTCCTTGTGACTCAGAGAAAAATGGGTTTTGGACAATAAGTTTTGTTCTACAGTAAATTCCTTGACCAGACATTGTGGATGGCTTGCACTTAGGGTAAGAAATAATCCTCTGGAGCTGGGAGTCTAAAGGTCAAAGGTCATGGTCATGGTAAGTCTATTAAGAAAATGGTTTCTTCGTGGTATGCTTAGTTAAAGACTACATACCTTGAAAAATGTCATTGAGACTTGATGGTCAATAATCATCAGAGTCAACCATGCCATATTAGTGCCTTCATTGAAGACCATCAAATACTCTTGTTCATATTTTTGATGGATCATTATGAACCTACGATAATTCATTCTGTGTTACACATGCTTGCCATCGAACATTAAATGTATGACAATCTGAACACGACAGCGCCTATTCACCGGTGTGGACTTAATTTTCATTCTAAATTCTACTTGTCTAGCGTTAAAACAAAAAACTTTATTTTCTGTATATATACTTCCTCTAATAGAATACAGCTGTACTATATGAGGAAACTATACTACAAGTGATAGACTATGGCTGCACCATATGGGGAAACAATACTACAACTGATAGTCTACTGCAGTGCCATATAGGGAAATACATTAAATTATAATCTATCCAGAATTGACGAACTGCAGAAAAGTGCAGAGTGAATAATTCTGAAACTTCCTATTTTGATTCTCTCAAATATTTTGTTTTCACGTCTACAATGACTACTAATACAAACAAGTATCCTTTACTTTAAAGTAATCATGATACATAAATCCGTTAACAACCTTTCTCAATGTTATATATCTGACCCAATTGAAAACAATCATCAAATACTGAGCATAATCTTTGACTACCACTAAAAATGAACTCCAGATTCCGAGGTCGAGAACTAAATATTTTAAAAACTCTTGTATTGTATCAGCACCTACGTTCTGGAATTCCCTAACTATGTTGATACAGAATTAAATTCCCTTGCTTCATTTAAAACTTTGTTAAAGAAATTCCTTCTTGACCAGCTGTAATGATATATTCAAGTCTCCCCCAACAGAATGTTATCAGTGTAAATAATGTGAGAATGTTAGAATGTGTCATGGAATTGTGTGCATTAAAAATATCTTTGCGTTATATATGAATGAAAATGGGGATGGGTTTTGTTGCTACATACAGCATTACCCGTGTGTATTAGTTCTAACCTTGGCAATTAGAAAACACTGAATTCTGTTTACTTAGTGCTGCGCACACAAAGCGCTAGCAGTGGGAACCCGTTTTACGTCAAGTTCTTGGGTTGTGCATGTGACAATGATTATAGTACTTACAGTCAAAATTCTCTCTGTATTGTCACAGCACAGAATAATCTTGTTAGGAAGCTGTTCACTTTACGGAAGCACCTCTCCCCCATTATAACGCGCTTTGCTATAACGCGGTAATGCTTTGGACAACGTGGTCAAAATTATGAAATGGATTATTTGCTCTACTGGTCATAGACCAGAAGAACTTATGGGACGGTCTTTAATCTGTCATATGTCGTTCCTCCGTCCATTAGCACAAGTTTGTTATTGTACTCATCCTAAACAACTTGGAGGATTGCCATGACACTGTACACACACACATAAATCCCAGGGTCTAGTTGGTCTTGAATAAAAATGGTGCTGCTCATACATCCAATATGGCCACCAAATTGGCCATATTGAGAATCTTGTTGTCACTACTTCTCCTGAATCAATGGTCATATCAACATGGGGCTTTCACTAAATGACTTCTTATGATGTCTAGTTGCTACTCAATGAAAATGGTGCCAATTTGACGTCCAATATGGCCACCATGGCAGCCATCTTCAAAATCTTGTTGTTGCTACTCCTCCCGAATGGATGGTCATATGAACATGTGGTTTTCACTAAAAGATTTATTATGATGTCTAGTTGGTCCTAAATGAAAATTGTGCCAATCTGACTTCCAATATGGTCGTCACTGTCGCCATCTTGAAAATCTTGTTTTTGCTACTCCTCCTACATGGATGGTCATGTGAACATGGGGTTTTCACTAAATGACTTCTTATGATGTCTAGCTGGTCCTAAATAAAAATGGTACTAATCTGACATCCAATATGGCTGCCACAGCAACCATCTTGAAAATCTTATCAACTCCACCTGAACAGAAATTCATATTGATGTGGGCTTTTCACCAAAACACTTCTTATAATGTCCAGTTGGTCTTAAATGAAAATGGTGGGTGCCAATCTGACATCCAATATGGCCTCCACACATCAGCCATCTTGAAAATCTTGTTATCACACTTCCTCCTGAATTAATGGTCTTATCAGCATGATGTTTACACTAAGCAACTTCTTATAATGCCTAGTTGATCCTAAATGAAAATGGTGCCGATTGATGTCCAAAATGGCCATCACAACAGCCATCTTGTAATTCTTTTGTCGCTACTCCACCTGAACGAAAGGTCTTATTGCCATGGGGTTTTCACCAAAAGACTCCAAATTATGTCTAGTTGGTCCTAAATAAAAATGGTGCTCATATCATCATGGGGTTTTCGCTATAAGACTTATTATAATGTTTTTTGATCTTAAATTAAAATGGTGTTTATCTGGCATCCAATATGTGGACATCTTGAAACTCTTGTTTTCGCTGCTCCTCTTTAATGGAAAGTCATTTTGACAAGGGGTTTTATTAGATTAGTTTGTATGGTGTCTAGTTGGTCCTAATGAAAATGCCTAACCCTTGATATGACCACCATGGTGGTTATCTTGAAAATATGGTTATCTCTACTCCTCTCGAAATCAATGGCTATATCAACATGGGATTTTAACCAATAGACTTATTATCATACCTAGGTGGTCCTAAATAAAAATTATGCCAGTCATATATCCTATATGATTACCATGATGACTGTCTTTGGTTGTCACTAGTCCCTCTGAATGGATGTCACTGTCGAATTTGGTATAGCACTAAAGACACTACAGCAGATCAGCAACTTAATGTCTGTAAACAAACCTCACTGATCATATGCAAGACCATCTTATTGTAGGTCATTGTTTATTGACACTTGGACAGCAACAGGTCACTTAAAGAATTAGCGGCAGCATCTCTTATGTACACTTTCTGTGATATGTTGCGATCCAAGCGTCAATAAGCAATGGCATATAATAACTACGTTCTTGGTACATGCCATGCAAAACTAGCGACTTAAGTGGTTCATTGCTGCCCAGATTGCATTATCCAATCACCAGAGAGAAAGTGACAGTCACTGATGGATGTTCATTTGTAGCTACAAATAAGGTACATTAAAACAATAAAGAGTCACTTTATTGTGAAATCAGTTAGTTGGATTTGGACGACGATAACATATTTAATTCACTGATAACAGAGGAGGAAATCATGAAATGTATTAAAGCTCTAAAAAGTAACAAAACCACGTCTAATAAGAGTATACTTAATGAATATTTTAAAAAACACATCATATTTATCATTGCCTATATATATATATATATCTTTTTTCAATATAATACTTGAGGTAGGTCTTATCCCGGAATCATGGCTTGAAGGTATCATAAGATCAGTTTATAAGCATAGCAGAGATTCCGCCAAATTACTGACCGATTACACTCCTTAGCTGTTTTGCGTAAGTTGTTTACCACCATACTGAACTAGCGAATTAATAGCTTTCCCCACAGGACATCAGCCCTTATTTTAATGTATTTCACATACACCCATATAGTGGCCAAAACCTAATGTTAAATTCGCGTACATCTTCACAGTGCTCCATAATGTAAAATTCACATAGTCCCCATCATATCTCGATCCGAGATAAATATGGATTTCCCAAAGTCTCTATAGTGGCCCACACCCAAAGTTAAATTTAAATACATCGCCATAGTGCCCCATAATGTTAAATTCTCATACTCCTCCGTTATCTCTCGACTCTTTTCAACATGTATTTCCCATATGGAACCTTAGTAGCCCCATTGAAAAGAGATGTAACTTGTAATCCTCCTCTGAGAATCAAGGGACTTAATGTGCTTGGTGTTTATTTCTTTACTTCCTTTACTTTGGATGACTAATGGAAGCTTTCAAAAGATTTACTCTGGAGGACCTAAAATGATTCCCAAAATTCCAAGCAATGGTCACTACCAAAATTCCAAGCAATGGTCACTCCCGAGATTTTCCAGAATTAATTAAGAGTAATACTTCCATTGAGAAAGGTATGTATGTATCATTTTATAACTCTGTATATTACGTTTGACTGTATGTATTTATTTCTTTATGTGTCTGACTCTATCCATTACCATCATAACATTCTTATATTGCATTGTAAGAATCACGCTTTTCATTATTTGCCGATCCTTCTAAAGTAGGAATAAGTCTTTCATGCTCAGCCTCCTCAAATGTAGGAGAAATGCACGCATTTCCTATATATCCCATAACCTCATTGTCCAAAAAGCAGAAAAGAACGCAATTGCCAAAAGCCTGTGCACTGTCTCCGATGCTATGAAGAATTATCAGGAAATCCATATTATCATCATTTTGGGAGCAGACTAATATAAATCGGATGGTGCCCCAAACTCGGAGGAGCCACAAAAGCAACCACAGGTACAAATAATGTGTGTCCTCATCCCTGAAATCTCCTTCCAGGTCTCTCAGACGACGTCGGGAAAGGTACTGTAGAGAATACATGTTAAGTATGTTATAATAAATAAGACGGTGAAATCAATCCATAATGTATGTATGTATGTATGTATGTATGTATGTATGTATGTATGTATGTATGTATGTATGTATGTATGTATGTATGTATGTATGTACCCGGTATGTATGTATGTATGTATGTATGTATGTATGTATGTATGTATGTATGTATGTTTGTACCCGGTATGTATGTATGTATGTATGTAGGTAGGTAGGTACGTAGGTAGGTACGTAGGTATGTATGTATTGGCGGATGGATTAATTGATGTATTGACAAACGAATGGATATCTTGGACCTCTTCATTAATAATCGTATACAAGCGATAAAATAAATCAAAATTGTTCGATTTATTCCACAAAGTGGGAAAGATTTCCGATCTTCTTCATAATAAATGTTCCGTAAGTAGTAGCTTACAATACTTGTCTTGCACATGCAATATATTAAAATAAAATGTGTATATGTACTATGGGTGCAGACATCTTCATGCGTTTCACATTTTTTTTATAGATGTGCATACTTTTATTTTTCACTTCCTTCTTCAAAGACTGTTTCGTATCTGACGGGAACGTCATATATATTTTAAATAGACTGTACGTTAAACAGAATTGTAAAATTTTCATTTTCTTTTTTAATTCTTGACGAAAACTTGATTGGAAAAGCTTGAATCTCCTGAAAGTTAGGGTAAAGTATGCTTGCAGACAAATCCTAGCAATTAGTTCTGCAATTGTCTTGTAAAAGAAATTTAGACATCTTCCTCTTTCTGCTTTTTATTCTTTTTCTGTTCAACGCTATTTGTAACCCAATTCCTCAAAACATAACGTGTCATGTTTATCGTCTTGACACAAACCAGTCATCATCTCACGGTCTTCAACTTACCAGCTTTAATTTCAGCAAAACAAGGATGCTTAAGGACAGTATGTAGCACAGGATTTCCCAGCCTTTTCCTGTAAGTAACATCCATTTAATCCTCTCTATACGTGGATTGAAGTCCTTAATCCAGCACCACGGTCCTGTCACTGCTGTATTAGTGTCAGAGTTACGGCCTAGAACTCTCTGTAAACCTGCCACTAATGTGATTATTGCTGGAGGGGAAATATATTTGTATAGCAAGAAGTATGTGATATTCCTATAAAATGTATAAAATTGTCAGAGTTCATCAATCAAAATTAACCTATTTTTCATGACATCGATTGTAAAATTTAACAAAGCATCATACGGATGAACTAATATGGAACATATAATAAAACAGTCAGTCAATCAATCAATCAATACGGATGTCTATATTATAGAAATAAAAATATGCATCTTACCTGGAACTCCCCAGCAGATTACATGGTACAAGACCTTTAATATGGCAGACCTGGTCCTATCGCTCCGGAATTGAATGGATACCATCATGTGAGCTGTTATCACCAATGTCCAGAAAAATGACGCCATCGAGGCGAATGTTGTAACAACGCTTTGAGCATTGCAGACCTCGCTATCCGCACCCTTGTTAGATAAAAAGTCAATCGTTCCAACTAGGTTTCCTGATGCATTCAATAAGTCTGCGATTGTAAGCCATAGGAGAAGTGTTCGCAGAAAATTTCGTACAGAAATGATACGCCAGTACGTCCAAAACATGACAAAGGCACCACAAATTGATAGAAGAGAACTGAAAATGGTACAGCCTGCAGATCCATATTGTATGGAACTGATCTGCATACTTGAAATATTACTCATTGTGAAATTAATTCAAATAAGAATCTCGTTGCTTTTTACTGTAGACACCTAATGAATCCAAAACATTTGCATTACTCGGCCTAATGAATCCAAAACAATTGCTTTACTCGGCCTAATGAATCCATAACAATTGCATTACTCGGCCTAATGAATCCAAAACAATTTCTTTACTCGCCTAATGAATCCATAACAATTGCATTACTCGGCCTAATGAATCCAAAACAATTGCATTACTCGGTCTAATGAATCCAAAACAATTGCTTTACTCGGCCTAATGAAGATTTACTCTAAGAGTTTTTTCATATTTCTTCCAGCATATTGTATATACTTTGTTCCCGACTCAGTTTAGTTTCACAATCGCATTCTAATCGGATAAACTCTGTTCAGCCACCCTGAAGTGTCCGTGGACAGGGTAGTTTAATCCAATTGCCTTGCATTAAATAACAGACTTCTGTTGTTGTGTAGTAAAACTCCAAACCAAACCGAATCAGCTTACATTTTGATTCTAACCAACTTATATCATGATTCAAATGTAGTGGTGTGACCCCTGCCAATCAATAAACGCAATGTGCGCTGTACAGGAGTCCAGGCAAAAAATGTTGTATAAAAAAGCTGTTTATTTGAAGTAATGACCTTGGAAAAGTTTTGGGGTATATATTGAATTTCTTTTGTGGTAGAAGATAACAGTGTGGACAAAATAATCCAGCACCACGGTCCTGTCACTGCTGTATTACGTGTGTGTGTGTGTGTGTGTGTGCGTGTATGTGTGTGTGTGTGTGTGTGTGTGTGTGTGGCGCGGAATAGACTTGAAGTGCAGCTTGCGTATGCAGTGTTATTATTTACGGGCCTATTCATAAACTAAAAAAGTCAAAACCCAAAACTGGGCGGAGTATGTTTGAGTCGGAGAAATCATTAATGTGTTACTACAACTAAGCATGCATTGTCAAATTCAGCCAACCTAAATATATTAGGAAGTTTGAAATTATAAATAACTTAGAAGTCAGATTTATCCGCCTTATCATATAGATTCATAAGTACTCTACATGATACATAATATTGAAGTACTATACATGATACATTACTATTGATTAATGTCAGTTTTACAGTTGGAAAAATAACGCGTGTCATATTCGAGTGCTATTTGAATGCAGTGTGGGTAATTGAAAAATTCCCTGTCTTGTAGTGTTGTAGTAACAGATCATGCGCCAGCAGCTAGCATGTAGATAAGACGCCTCGTAAATGAGAGAGAGAGAGAGAAAGAGAGAGAATGTGTACATATGTAAAAGTTCGCCAGTGTAAGATCACACAATTTTATATAATACTTCTATTAGATCCATAATCAGGCAAAGTTTTTAAATTCAACGCTTCTTTTGTGCTTATTGTTTGTCTTGTTTGTCCCTGTGTTGTAATGTTGCCTTTGACAAAGGCTCAGTGAGAGCTGAAAGTGCTTAGACTAGTTGAAAACTAGTGTTGCACTCTTCATTGTCAGTTTATTGCGTTTATCTGAATCAAAGTCTGACACGCACGATCCCTTGCTGGATCTAGTGTACTCGAGAGGACTCTTCTTAGCCATATGTTTTGTATTCTTGATATAAATCATCCTGAGCTGCCGTCATCAAATGATAGCTGGTAGAGGAGGCGTAGCTAATGTTTTATTAAATACAATTTTGCAGTCTGTTCGCTAATATTTAATTATCTTAAATAAAGACAAACAAATCTTCAAAACAAATAATAAATACCCCCCCCCCCTTCTTCACACCTCATATGGAAGCTTATTTTAAAAAAAAAACACAATTCCAGTATGGCATTTCAAAATTAAATAATTTATACATTCTTATCGCCTGTCATAGTAGATGTCGTAATTCCTATCATATGTCAGATCAAATGTCCATGGAATCTTGGCACGACAATCACAGGTGTTCATATAGTACAAAAAAGTTTGGCCGACTTCTGTGATTGTCCTTGAAAGACCACATACAAAGAAGAATAAAACGTTTTTTATCTATTATATGATCACAAGTTTTTAATAGTCAGTGGAAAAAAGTTCCATTGTTGTTTCTTTAGATTTTATACTTGTATAATGCCAACGTTTACGGGTGGGTGGTTGTGTCATAGCAAACATCTACACGTCAAAATGGCTTACTGCGCTTTCACTTGCACATCCATGAAAAAATTTAAAAGGGTGTTGTTTTTTTTTGGGGGGGGGGACCTCAGTGGGCAAAATTGTTCTTTTCCTGAAGAAAAAAAATCGGCGTCCAAAGTTAAATTGCGAATTATAAGTATTTATCTACATGTGTCTTCTATTTAAAGCTTTTTTTAACATACAGAAGGAAAGAAAAAGGAAGTAAGCTTTGCTTAAGCAGGGAGAAATACAAGAAGGTGGCCGTGCAATGACCAGAATATTCTCTGTAATATATGCATTACATTCATTGATGATGCTAAACTTTAATATTTTGACCAGAGAGTGGACATTTACGTTGCAGCATCGTCTGTCTAATGGCCTGCAATAATACATACGAATTTCCACTTGATTCAACTTACGTTTTGACACCCTCCGCGCTTGTGAAACTAGTTTTCAAATGTATACGTTATATATAGCCACACTCGTGACTAAAAAAAATACACAAATGACGAATCTGTCTTAGTTAATAAGAAAATAATGTAATGACATTTATTCAACGGGTATCTTTATGGCGTATAAGATAACATGATGCAATAACACACACACATACACACAAACTTTCAAGTGAAATCTTAATAAAATGCATCTATTGGTACCATATATCATTTTTTTGCTATGAATCATTTACTTTTGATATTCAAATCATTTGCATTATATTAATCAATTATATCTTTAAATAATTCTTTAATGCCAAGTTACAAAATGGTCCTATTATCCCACAGGCATATATATATATATATATATATATATTTGAGGACGTAAGGCTGGGGGGAGGGGGTATGCGGTATGCTTGCTGGAGGTGTTTTGGATCTCTACCCAGTTCCAGACAGGTTTTGACATCACATAACAGACAGACGGTTTGATTCGAATACCCTGTGACGGCAAGGAGTGGACTCAGCGTACAAGAACTCCAAGGAATATTAATAGGGAAATTAACGTTGTCACCATACGCTGGGCTAATATTAAATATAAATTTCTTGTATTCTTTATGTCATCTCTTTCATTTCTAGCTTCAATTTACCTCATGAAAAGACGTACCTGATTTTAAATTTCATAAGACGATTTCCAATATTTAGCAGAGAGAGAGAGAGAGAGAGAGAGAGAGAGAGATGGAACATTTCAAACAGATTGCTACGAACTAATCTAATATGTGTTTTTCCCTTACCACGCACTTTTGTTGTTTATACTATAAACATAAATATTTCAAAACAGTTCTTGAATACTTTCTCTCTTCATCTCTGAGTACCAATGTAACCTATTTCTTTTATTTTCTGACACAAGCGTTTAATATTTTAGGTGTCTTCCGGAATTTGAATGCCTGGTGTTTTTTATGTTCCATGTGTCTGTGTTTCTGCCACTTAAGAACACTACACATGTAGTGATCAGAGAGAGAGAGAGAGAGAGAGAGAGAGGAGAAGTGATAAGCGAGTCATAGAGGCTCGACTTTCTTAAAATTATCACACAGGTAACGGATACCATTTCCCGTGAAGTACAGTGTAGATCATTTACAACTACCCTTGGAATATAATCATCATTACACAGTTATGTAAAATAACGTTTACATCTCGAAAATACAGTAAGTCTAGTATTATATAGTTAGCAGGCTTGCAAAATATAATATTAGATTTTGTTATTTATGTTTATTTTTTAATATTTTTTTCAAATAGCGACTATACTATACAGTCTTTATAACAATATCCAGAGTGCTTTGCAACCTATAGTTGGCGTCATTTAAATCAGACATGTGCAACCTATGGCCCACGACCTGGTTTTATCCGCTTATTTACATCATAGGGTATGGCTTTAAAAATCTCCTATCTGACCCAAACCCAGCAGGAAGTTGCGCATGCCTCATTTAAACGATAGTGCTACTTGAACCTGCACAAGAGCTATGAATGCACACAATAGCAAGTCTGTAGAAAAGGGCGCCGACGGGATGAGTAGAGCTAATCAGTTTAGTATTTAGTCCACATTTCTCTCCGTTAGATCCTATTTGGATGTTGTTCATTAAAATATATAAATATGATTGGTCGATGGGTTACTTGTTTTAGGTGTCTTCTGTTATTTACTAGAGATTCTGTTGCTTAGTGATAGATATAAGCAGGATTATCTTGAAGTATGGTTTTGTGATATAGTTTACTTTAATATATGTGTGTGTAAAATGCCTTGGGGATTTCCAAGACATTCTTTTGTGTGTGTGTGGATGCCTTGGAGATTTCCAAGACATTTGTGTGTGTGTGTGCATGTGAGTGTAGATGCCTTAGGAATTTCCAAGGCATTCTTGTGTGTTAGTGCATGTGTCTGTGTGTTTATGTGTCTAGATGCCTTGAGGATTTCCAAGATGTTCTTGTGTGTGTGTGTGTGTGTTTATATGTGTAGATGCCTTGGGGATTTCCATGACATTCTTGTGTGTGGGTGGGTGTGCCTTGGATATATCCAAGATGTGTGTATTTATGCGTGTACATGCCTTGGGGATTTCCAATGATGTGTGTAGTTGCCTTGGGGATTTCCAATGATATGTGTGTTCATGTGTGTAGTTGCCTTGGGGATTTCCAATAATGTGTGTGTTTATGGGTTTAGATGCCTTGGGGATTTCCAAGATGTGTGTATTTATGTGTGTAGAAGCCTTGAGGATTTCCAAGCTGTGTGTGTTTAGATATCTTGGGGATTTCCAAGATGTGTGTGTTTATGTGTGAAGATATCTTGGAGATTTCCAAGATGTGTGTGTGTTTATGTGTGTAGATGTCTTGGGGATTTCCGAGATGTGTGTGTTTATGTCTGTAGATACCTTGGGGATTTCCAAGATATGTGTGTTTATGTGTGTAGTAGCCTTGGGGATTTCCAAGATGTGTGTGTTTATGTGTGTAGATACCTTGGGGATTTCCAAGATGTGTGTGTTTATGTTTGTAGATGCCTTGGGGATTTCCAAGATGTGTGTGTTTATGTGTGTAGATACCTTGGGGATTTCCACGATGTGTGTGTTTATGTGTGTAGATACCTTCGGGATTTTCAAGATGTGTGTGTTTATGTGTGTAGATGCCTTGGGGATTTCCAAGATGCGTGTGTTTATGTGTGTAGATGATTTGGGGATTTCAAAGACATTCTTGGCCTACTACAAAAGTAAATCAAATATAAATACATTGAATGTTGCATTTTCAATGCATTGAATGTTTCATTTGAAATGCATTGAATGTTGCATTTGCAATGCATTGATTGTTGCATTTGAAATGCATTGAATGTTGCATTTGAAATATATTGAATGTTTCACTTGAACTATATTGAATGTTTCACTTGAAATACATAGAATGTTTCATTTGAAATATGTTGACTGTTTCACTTGAAATACATTGAACGTTTGATTTGAAATACATTGAATGTTTCACTTGAAATACATTGAATGTTTAATTTGAAATACATTGAATGTTTTATATGAAATACATTCAATTTTTCACTTGAAGTATATTGAATGTTTCACATAAAATACATTGAATGTTTCACTTGAAATACATTGAATGTTTAATTTGAAATGCATTAAATGTTTCATTTGAAATACATTGAATGTTTCATTTGAAATACATTGAATGTTTCATTTGAAATACATTGAATGTTTCACTTGCGTCATAGTTCCTGTGCATTACAGCTATTATGGCATCACTTTACTGTTATAGAGTAAGTTATGCTGTAAACTTCAATCTAACACAGCTTTGTTTCTTTTTTTTTAATTTTTACAATTGCTATAATTGATATCTTCATACTTGTGCCCCTTATTTTGTGACACTATACCATGCATAGGACATTCCTAAATTTCTTTGTTACATATGTAATATTCTGCCACCTAATGACATTAGCACAGGCACCACTGTAAATAGGACACCTGGTCAAGGTATGTTGTATTATACTTTGTACAATGTACACAAGAGCTTTAAACAAGGATTTTGACTAACATTTTCATGATGCTTGAATTTCATTTCTCAGTAAATGTCCACATACATGCCTCATTTATGTCAGATTTATACTTGCTTCAAATGGTGACAAACCAGGATTACAGAATTCACCGTCCTGTGATGATGTTATCTATATGGAAAAAGACTTACCTTTGTAAATGATTTCATTGTTAGCTTTCTTAAGAAACATTCACTGAGTCACAGAGAAGATCCCTACCAAATAAGCTAATAATGCCTTTTAATAATTGCAGATAGAAAAATTATTCAAGGATTCATTGGCAACATTGATGCAGAGTAATGGTGGACATTAAGGACAGAAATAATAAGATCAAGATAATAAGAACAACAATTTTTCTCAAAAGAATCAAGTGATGAAAAAGGGTTGAGGAACAGCCTGCCATGATAACAAGTCGGGAGCAGAGCCTTTACTATGATGCAGTGTTTGGAAGCTCATCTGGCTGTAGGTAATATGAGCTTATGGCATTTAAATGCTTTCAGTTTCCATAGTTCTCTGTGTGACTAGTCAGCAATTTTATTAACCACCATGGAGGCTTTATTTCTGATCAAATCTGGATTAAAACTGAATCTTGAACATATCCCAAGGGTGCAGGTAAGATCACAGCTGACCCCTGCGTGCTGTAAAAGGTCTGTATACTTCTACAGATCCCTTCAGTACTGAAGACTGATACTGGTACATGGCCCAAAGGTGCAAATAAGGTCACTGCTGACCCCTGCATGATGCAAAAGATTACTTAAGACTGATACTTGTACATGTCCCAAGGGTGCAAATAAGGTCACTGCTGACCCCAATAACCTGTAAAAGGTTACTTAAGACTGATACTTGTGCAATGACAAAGGGTGCAAATAAGGCTGCTACTGATTCCAGCATGCTGTAAAAGATTACTTATGGGACGCATGCATAAAAACACCCACTCATACACACATGTAGACATTGTATATGCATATAGTCATAAAACACCCACTTATACACACATGTATACATTGTATATGCATATAGTCATAAAAACACCCACTTATACACACATGTATACATTGTATATGCATATAGTCATAAAATCCAATTCTGCATAGATGGAACATTAAACACCATTTTACTTTTCACTTAGTAGGCCCTGGCCATGGACAAGTAACAATTTTAATAAAAATTTGGTAAGGGATGAAACCTCCAGGTTTGTAACAAGAAATTGTTGACTAGGCTTGTAAAACATCATGGTTAATGAAAGGAGTGTGATGCCATAAGCTCATATTAACTACAGCTAACTAGAATTGAAGCTAATATCAAAAAGTTCATTTGCTGGGAGTGACATATTTACCTTCCAGTGAGAAGATCTGGACACTAATTTGCGGAACGCATTACCATCTCTTATACTTCCGTATATAATATTCAAAATTGGCATCACAGTTTATCGCAATAAAATCTTGAACAAAAATTTATTGTGAACTTTTGTAGATATTGATCAAAATTGGCATGATAGTTTATAACACAAAATCTTGAACAAGTTTTATTATTAGTTTTTGCAGATATTGATCAAACTTGGTATGATAGTTTATAGCAACAAAATTTTCAACAAGTTTCACTGTGTGCTACATGTCTTTAATAATAGCTGGATCTGGCATCAAGCATGAAAATCTCAAAACTGATTGGAGTTTTAAGTTCAAGTAGATATTTATTCTCAACTAGTAAGAATAACAAAAATAAGTTTATTTCTTATTGGTTGAAAACAAATTTCAAACTCAAACTTGAGCTTAATACTACATTAGAGATTGTATTTCTGAAGAAATATTTATCATAATTGGTATGAAACCTAATATCAACAAGAGGGAGCACTTGATTTTCCACTCAATTAAATTGTGATAGGGCATTTCATGTCTGTTGTATGAACAGGAAAATTTCCTAAGTTTGTGTATGTTATATGAACAATACAATTTCATAATTTCATGTCTCTTATGCAAACAGCATATTTCATAACTTCCTATCTGTTCTGTGAACACAATTATTTAATTTCTGTTATGTGGACAGAACATACTTATGCTTGTTATGTGTACAAAATAATTTTTATGTTGTTGAATAGGCAATATATAGCCATTCGGTTGTAAGAGCAGATAAATTCTACAACATACTGCAGTGCACAACTTGATATTCCATTTTGAAATTCTTGCATAGCATTTGAGTAGCAATATCTAGCACATGCATATGCCATTAGTAGAAATATTTTGAATGCATCTGAATCACATTTTGTAGTTAGGTGTCAAATATTACTCATAATGAAATATGTATGTAATTATATTTTGCATTGCTTGTATAAAACCTTCACAAAACTGTGAGGGCATGGTTATTATAAAGTCAGCCTGCATGTAACATGTTTAATATCAGTGTTTTTAGTTATGTACACTATTTATAAAATTGTGCCTTTGTCTCTTCCTTCTTATTCCTAGCTATTATTAATCTAAATCATCAGGTAACAATATGACATGATTTCTAAATTGCACATGATATTATTCACACATGTTTTGACAATCCTTTTGATATGTGATCTTTTAATAATAAAAGTAATGACATCATTAGTTTTAAAAACTACTTTCCATGTGTCATTTAGAATAGCTGTCATTGTAACAATCTTAAAAACTACTTTCCATGTGTCCTCAAGAATAGGTGTCATTCCAACAATCTTAAAAACTACTTTCCATGTGTCCTCAAGAATAGGTGTCATTCCAACAATCTTAAAAACTACTTTCCATGTGTCCTCAAGAATAGGTGTCATTCCAACAATTTTAAAAACTACTTTCCATGTGTCCTCAAGAATAGGTGTCATTCCAACAATCTTAAAAACTACTTTCCATGTATCATCAAGAATAGTTGTCATTCCAACAATCTTACAAACTACTTTCCATGTGTCATGAAGAATCTTCAGTCACACAAAGCTAATATGTACTACATAAAGTTTGTAAGTAATAAGATTTGATTTGCATAATTTAATTAATTAAATATAAATTAATCCAATGTTTGTCGGATATTTTATTTCTCAAGATTCCTTTTGGTTTTCATTTTTTTTTTAAATTCTATGATCACCACATTAATATTGAAAATGATATGCAACTATTTTCTATCACAGTACCTCATAAACCACCAAAAACAATTTGAAGGAATTCTTTGCATCTGCATAGTTGATAATGAGCAAAACACAGGTTTTCAAGGCACAGAGGCAGTTCACAATGTCAGACTCTTGTTTCAGATGTTATTGATAGTTCTGTAAAGTAGGCATTAAAACTCATCATTCACATGATCTAGATCATCCATAAGGGTAATTCATTTACTGCATTTGTTGTCATTGCAGATTCCTTGCAGAAATACTTGTAATTATTTTGATCTTATATATGTTTACCAGAGTTTTTGAATAGATGGAAATGTCATTTGAAATATTGTTTAGAGGAACATTGCTTGTAAACTTTCTGATGTTAAGAATTAAGTGTATAGCATAACGTTATGGTGTCCATCTTATAAAGTTTGATACTGCTATGTCTCCTGAAGAGTTCGTTCTACTGACATGCAGTTTTCACCAGACATTTTGTTACAATGTAGAATTATCCCTTAGGAAGCTGTTGTCATATTCACAAATATGTTTTATCAAAACACTTCTTACAATAAGTAGTTGGTCTTTGTTGAGAACCAATTCAAATTTCAAAGATGAGCATAGTATCTCAGTTGATAGTGCAGTGGATTCATAATCCATAGGTTGTGGGTTTGATACCTGCCCAGGTCAGTCTGAATCGTTCATCTCTTTCTTTAGCATGACATAGCCAATAATGTGCTGAAAGTGCCATTAAAACTCACCCAAACACCCAAGCCTTCTCAGCAGCCATCATGAAAATCTTGTTATTGCTTATCCTCCTTATCAATGGTTAAATTGACATGAGGATTTCTCCAATACACATTCTATAATATGTATTTAGTCCTCACAGTTCAGGATGGTTGTCTGTCGTCCGATATGGCTTCTATTGGCTGCTTGAAAATCAATGTAGATTTGGATACTCCTAAGCAGTAAAACTCTTGACTTATTCCCTCTGTTACTTGCATAAGTATTTACTTAAAATATTGCTTGCAATTTTAGAAATATTGAAAAGAGGTATCTAGTTTACAAGATAAATACCTGTAAATTTCCAAACAAGTATTTATCTTGTGAAATAGATACTCATTTTTAAGTCATTATTTGTATATTCTAACATGAAAATCAAATTCAACTTGTTTATACTTATGACCTAGTACTACAGCACTTGAATTTCTCTCTTAACCATGCTGTACACTTCCATAATACATCACCATGTTTTTATTACTGTTTTTAATGCACCCCTCTTACTTAGCTATTGACCATGCTGTACACTTCCATGATACCATCACCATGTTTTTATTACTGTTTTTAATGCACCCCTCTTACTTAGCTATTGACCATGCTGTTCACTTCCATGATACCATCACCATGTTTTTATTACTGTTTTTAATGCACACCTCTTTGCTATTGACCATGCTGTACACTTCCATGATACCATCACCATGTTTTTATTATTGTTTTTAATGCACACCTCTTAGTTATTGACCGTGCTGTACACTTCCATGATGCATCACCATGTTTTTATTACTGTTTTTAATGCACACCTCTTAGCTATTGACCGTGCTGTACACTTCCATGATACCATCACCATGTTTTTATTACTGTTTTTAATGCATACCTCTTAGCTATTGACCATGTTGAATCTTTTAGTGTTCTGTCATTCTGATCATTAACTGATGGTGAGATGTGCTTGGGAGTTCGAGAAAAGATTTTGGGGTATAAATATTTTCCATCTGTTACAAGTTTGTCCAATGATGAGGGTATTCCTTATAATGATCATGATGTAGTTGAATCACCAGATCTATTTCTAATGCAACTAGTGTCACTATTATTGGCTATTTCAGAAATATTTTCTTCTACTCATGTTGTTCATCATTTTCCCAATGAAAGTTATTTAGTAGCATGTATTGGCTTGGTACATGGCATCTAGGTACATGATATATGATTTTGGTTTTGTCTCATCAAACTCTCCATAATTTTGTATCTTAACATCTTTGTCTGCATCGAGTTTGTTATTTGTTCTAGCATGCCTATACAGCATCATATAAATTACTGATTCTATCAAAAGTTCTAATATATATATATGTACGTATTTAAACTTGTATCATGAGCTAAATTATGTGCACAGGGTCAAAGTTAAAGTTTGCCAGACAGAGATTCCTAAATTCTTTAAAAATGTAACTTAACATTAAAGCATATTTATCACATAAGTGTCATGTGATCATCCAGGTTTTGAAGGTTCAAGTGTGGCATCACATCAGTACATAATGGTAATTGTCATTTTATATGTTTGTACCATTAAGTGATGAGTACAACTTCTCTTAGGGTGGTAGCGCTATTTCATTAACCTTTTAAAGCTATCCATATATTCATATGGGTAGATGTCATTTCTCAGAAAGTCAGGTTTCATCCACTGAACTGAATGTTCTTCTTGGCAAGGAAACAATTTCATTGTCTTAACAATCTTGTCATAGTTTAAATTCTTACTCAACTGCTCCAGATTTTAAAACCATTAAGCGAAAGTGAATCGTTATTTTTGCTGTTATTTTCTTATCATCCTTCATGAACCTTTCAACTATGAACTTTTTGCTAAGTGAAATATATTTCTAATTTTTATTTGGCTTGATTTTTACCTCATCATCTGGATCACTTTTTTTACAAGCGTCACAATAAATAGATGGCTGTCATATTGCGACAAGTTATGAATGGGACATTTTGGGAGTATCTAAAATTAAAATTACATTTACTATGAGCAACTCCTTTGTATCTACCTCTAAATGATGTAATTAAATATTTTTCTCTCACAGATATGATATTTATTTAGTTCTAAAACAATTTCATTATCCACCATGAACACAATAAGCTTTGCATATTTTGGTCTCAGTTCATTGTACATTACTTTTGAAATCCTACCCAACCAGTTCTAAAACACCTAGAAGCAATTAGTGCCTCTGTCAATGGTTGGACTGTAATATTTATCAATTGACTTGAGATACAAACAAAAATCCTGATATAATGTGTTTAGATGTTTGTATTGTCCAGGATATAAATGATTGCTGCATGGCATTATTACAAATGTGTGATATGATTAAACTTTAAAAATCCCAATAAACAACATACAGAACTTGTTATACTGTTAATTCTGTTATTTTTAGAAATCAACCTTTTTCAGGCATTGTATCTTTTGAACTGTATACAATATAACATATTCCACTGTGTTCTGATAATTTTTCTGACCCATTGAAAAAATGCATTTTGTACAGATACATTTTTGCTGGTCATGTTAGTTTATTTCTGATGGCTTCAATATAGATAGATATTTTATCCCAGAAATGGTACCTTCCACATCTGTAATCATCTTTGGAAGAGAGGTGTGGCACTAATCTACTTGTATGCAAATATGATCAACATGTCCATGTATCTGACTTTCCTTATTCCAGATGCTCTAACGGGTTTAATGTAGTTTTCTTCAACTGCACTTTTTTCTGCAGCATGATCGTCCATACCACTGCCTTCTCCCATCTAGTTTTTCATACAAAATTTACAGAGATATCAAATTCATTTTTAACATTTGGATATTATTGATTTTAATCAGATATTTGTTAAACCAATGACAGTGTCTGTCTAACTTGTATTTTGATCATCAATATGCATGGTAACTTGGTGTATTCAGCACAGAGTCTATGGCATAAAAGAAACATTTGTCATATATATATATATATATATATATATATATATATATATATATATATATATATATATATATATATATATATATCCACTGATGGGCTGGTATTTATCTATGTGGTAATATCAAATATTCAACCATGTCAGACTTCCATCTTTTTTTATTATTTCGTACATAAATTTGGCATGACAAGTGCTGAATAAATGTACAGTAGTATTATCAATTTCACCTCAACTCAAAATGTTAATAGGTCTTGTGGTATGGAACAAATTTTGTTGTCAGTTTGCTCTTCCTACTGGATGTGTTTCATTATATATATGATTGTTGTATGGAACAAATTTTGTAGTCAGTTTGCTCTTCCTACTGGATGTGTTTCATTATATATATACGATTGTTATACCTAGCTGCTCATTCACAAAACTGAATTGCCAAATGTTTTAAATGATGATTTTCAAGCAGAGTTCATTGTCATTGAAAAATTAATATAAATTTTGTGTGTTAGTACTGTACAAATTTGTTGGGTTAAGCGATATATATATATACAAAGTATATTCTAATTTTCAGTTACTTTATTCTTCAGTATATACAGTGTATTCATTTATATATATATATATATATATATATATATATATATATATATATATATATATATACACACATACTGTAACAAGAGTTATTCCTATATAATATAAATATTAAATGTAATATTCTTCATTTTAACTGGAATAAACACGGTAATGAAGCTATGTGGCAAGCATAAGTACGTTTCCACTTCCATCATTGAATTACCACGTTTCCACTTTGCTATTCGTTTTTAGTGATTAATGTACATTTATGATGTTTTAAATGTAACTTATGAATCCACTTCAAGTGACGCCCATGCATATTTTATCGTAAATCTTTGTTATTCATTGCATTGTGTATATCGGCTGTGTTCTGTGCATATCTGATCATTTCCAAGGAGGTATGTTAGCTACCTTCTGATTGGTCGCCTAACATGCCTCTTCTCCAGTTTGGTGAACTTGACTCATCACGTCGGAGGCACAGATACGCCAAATGCAACACAGTTCGGTATGCATACCATGCTGATTAACTATACAATGCTCCATTCACTTCAGTGTCTGTACTTTGCTCACTAAATATCCCTTTCGTAACCTTACCGAGTTTTACCGAGTTCACCAGAAACTCAACCTAGTTTTACCGAGCTATTTCAGGTCTATATACCCATGTATGGCTGTCTTTATTATTATTCCAATGCATGTTTGTTGCAATATAATTACTTTTGGTAGCTTTAATCTGTATGTGGTTCAGTGTATTGCAGCGGTAAGGAAATCCCGACCTGACCTAGTTTTACAGAGCTCCATCATGCATGTATAATGCGCTAGACCGGTGTGTCCAATGACGTAGGTGGAATCTCCATTCTAGTACTTGAACTCGCATGTGTTTTTATGTAGAATGAAATGGATTCGTGGGGGTTTTCCATGTAGTAAAGTTGTTCCTTGCTATGTAATCTTCCACACATTGAAAATCTTATAAATGATTCAAGTTAAAATAATCTAATGTCGGTGAAATCCATGAATAAAGAAGTCATTTAACCTTATTACACTCTTTCTCTTTATTAGTATTCCTCAGGCTCAATATTTAGTCAATTTACACCAAAAATATCATACTAGTAAAAAACAACTTACAACTGTCAACTTATTCTCTCTCAACTCTAATGTTTAAATTCATTAGAAAAAAAGTTCATAGGCCTCTCAAAAAACAAGAAGGAAAGGGTGAAATTGGAGAGAAATCTTGAAGACAGTTTGAAAATATTGTATTAATATGATTCAGATTATATAAAATATAAACTCTTGATTTATAGAAAATGAAATTAAAAACTTTACAATTTAGAAGGCAGAGTGTTATCATTTTGAGATATCAGGCTAAATTGAAGATTGAGGGACACAGAGTACCAAGTATATCTAATTTTGGGGGAAAAAAGAAATCATGTAGACAATTTTTTTTCCAAGCAATATTTTGGGGATTATTGATCAAATTACATAACTACAGAATGTACTTTTGGAGCAGAAACATTTCAATCAAACACTGTCCTCCAATAGACATTCGAAAACTTAGGTGTCACTTTATTTGTGTGTTTTGATCCTAACAACCCTTGCATTAGAATATTATCCCAAGAAAACTTTTTAATTTCAATGGACAAGTAAATTTTGCAGTAATATCTTTTGGTGCTAAAGAAAACAATTAGTACTATGTCAACTATATTTGGTGGGTTTACTACCGAATTTTGTATGTTTTTCTGGTCTGACCTTGGATATTATTTATGCAGGTCATTAAATTATGGATATCTAATTGTCATCTAAGTTTCCCAAAGACAAAGTATAATCGGGGCCATTGTAAGTTTGCGCTGGACGAAATGGCACTCTGGGCGAGCGTTGCCTTCGGTGCCCCTCTTTCGGAAAATATACTGCAAACTCTGCGAAATGGCGTCCCCTGGGCAGTCGCCCATATAACCTGCCTCTTACGACAACCCTGGGTATAATAACATATTTACTAAAAGAAGGCAAATCAAACTTGTATCTAAAAAACTTGGCAAGCCATATCAGTGCTAATGTGCATACAAAAATAAAACTCACTCTGGCTTTATGAAACGTAGTTATATTGGTGAGTGTACCCACCTAACATATGATATCATTGAGAAAACAGAAGAAAATAATGTTCCAGGACTTTTAATTCACTTATATTTTAAAAGGCTTTTGATTGTATTGAACAGAATTTTGTTTCAAAAACGTTAGAATTGTTTGGGTTTGGTTTTTTATTGAAATAATTTATTTGCTTTTACAACAATAGGTCTAGTTGCTTGACTATTGGTCATTGTTCATCATTGTAGTTTGTGGAAAGAGCTGTAGGTAGTATAACGTGGCATCCTGTGTGCCTTTTAGAATCCTATGTTAAAAAGGGTCTGTGGATTATAGCCCCAAATGGGAATTTACCATTAGGCCACGATTAGTGTGAGTGTGTCGGGGGGGGGGGTCAGGGGTGGGGGCACTTAGGGTACTAGTGAAAATTAACATTAGGCCACCATCTTTGTGTGTTTACAGCGACAAGGGTGATTCTATGTTAAAATTGGTCTGTGGATTATAGACCCAAATGGAAAATGTAATGTTAAAAATGTCTACAAGTTTAACATGAGGGGTGATTATAGGGACAATGTGAAATTAACATTAGGTTGCAATCTTCTGGGTTTATAGTGTCAGGATGGAAATCCTCTGTTTAAAAAATCCCCATAGGTTTAACACTATGTGGCACTTTGACGACAATGGGGGAATCCTATGTTAAAAGGGTCTGTTGATTCTGTGGTCAAATGGGAAATTAGTATTAGGGCGCCATCTTGGGACAAGGGGAAATGTAATGTTAAAAATGTTCATAGGTTTAACATGAAGGGTGATTATATGGACAATGGGAAATTAACATTAAGTTGCAATCTTGTGGGTATATAGCTTCAATATGGGAAATTCTATCCTAAAAGATTTCCAACTATTTAACATTATGTGCCACTTGGGCGTCAAGATGGGAAATTGAATGTTAAAAATGTCCATAGGTTTAACATTATGTGGCACTTTGGCGAAAATGGCGAATACTATGTTAAAAAGGGTCTGTGGATTATAGTGTCAAACAGAAAATTAATATTTGGCCACCATTTGTGTCGCTTGATAGCAACAGGAGGAAATCCTATATTTGAAATGTCAATAGGTTTATCTTGTATAAATCCTGTTTGAAGCCCAAGGAGGGGGGTTGGGATAGTTTTAGAAATGTGGCTATCCTAAATTTACGATTCTCGCAAACAATTGCTACATATGTTACTGGCAGCAGGTTGTATTTCAAACATACTTAGTATCAAGTGAGGCAAATTTTCATTCATCTGTTTTGCTGACAAATGTTACAAATTTGCCAGCCAAGCACTGACTTGTAATTGGATTACTCAATGCACGGAGTCAAACTATTGCTGTTGAGGCCAGAGTTATTTACTAAAATGTCGAGCGAGATTTGGTTCTTAAACTTTTTGCTACAATTTTTACAATTCTGCATGCATACACTCACTTAACCTTGGCTTCCAAATGTTAAAAAACTTGTTTTCTTTGGCCTGTTCTTAATACATGGAGTATAAATATTTATGTTGAGACCAGAGTTATTTTGCTACATTGTTAAACGAAGGCAGAATTTGAGGGGTTTCCAGTTTGAGTTTTTCACGTAATCATTTTCACTACTGCAATTTTTACTACACAAACATAGAGAGAGGGTCTCTATATATGTGTCAGGAAGTTACAGCTAATGTTGTCCAATCCATAATTTTGTTTAAAATCAAAAAATGGCCCCTTTTTAGAGCCCACCTAGATCTTTTGGAAAAGAGATACAACTCATATGAATTCCAAATTAAATAAAAACCAAATCGGTCCAGGAGTCTTGCTGTATTTTCGAATGACTGTATATCTCTAGTGACAGGATGGAGTGAAGAACACACAGACACTTAAAAGGCTCTTTTTAGAGCCTGTCTACATCTTTTGGGAAAGAGATACTACTCAAATGATTTCCAAATTAAACAAAAACCAAATCCCTCGTTTATAAACTTTTGCATGTAAGTATGTATGTTTGTTTGAAGATCTTAAAAAGAACAAATCAAAACATTGAGACACTTAGTTTTTTGCATATTCTAGTGAAAAAGAATCGATGAAATTTCAAAACATCACAAAACATTTTTTTCTTCTTTTACTGTTTTTCTTTTTTGAATTTCTTCACTGGAATTGGTTCTTTGGCTATTTCGTCTGCTTGTCTTGCTTTATATTTTTTTGCTGAAATGTGTTCTTCTTTTCTTCTGATGTGAAATGCCCTCCTTGTTTATCTTTTTCACATCCTTTGGACACTTTGTAGACCAATATCCTTTTTCTGGATAACGATAACAGGTATCTTTATATTTGTCTCTCTTTTCTCTTATCTTAGAGGCTCATTTTCTTTGATGTTGTGGACATTCTGGTGGCCAATGTCCTTTCTCGTCACAGACATAACAAATATTTTGACTTTTATGTGAGAAGAGTAATCTGGAATTCCTCTAGAAGTCTTGGAAGTGTACCGGTTTCTCAGAAGAGTCTTGTCACAAAATACTTTCCAAGTTTTTTTTTTTCAATCTCTGCCTTTTTAGAGCTTTCAGATACACAACATACGCCCTTAATGTTGTTGCATTAGTGGGGCCTAAAATCCACTTAGCAAAATTAGAAAGAGTACAAGAGTCGCGAAATATCTTTCCGCGTTCTCCTGGAATCCCACTACAGTTTAGACAGTGATTAAATAAAAATTATCGAATGCACTTGTCACTGGCGCGGTGAGCCACACAAAAGTTAGGAATGAGAATTCCAGTGTCTTGAAAACATTCATAGCCAGAAAGATAAGATCCAGACGATGGTCCTGTTTCTCTTTTTGTTCTCGTCGTCATTCAATACTTCTTCGAGGTCGTTGTCATATCTTGGAATATTGATAATCCAACGCAACAACTTGACAACGAAAACGACATGGTTTCTTTCCTACATAACCGTGAAGTTCTTTTCGTTATTGGTACGAACATGCTGCCCACAAGCTCTAGTACAGGTACATCGTAATAGCATTCCACTTTTAATGTTACAAAAATAAATGGAGATGACAAAATCACTACACTTGATTAAAGCAAATGATCATGCAAAGCATGTGTACCAAAAGTTCAATTACTAGCGCAACACACGAACTTACTCAACACATAACAATCCACGTTATGCATCGTCCATATTAAACAGGATGGAGAGACGAACAAACACCCATCTGGCCTCAGCGTGAAATGTAATGTTAAACATTACTGTAGGCTTAACGTTATGGATAGCTAAGGTCTCTAACGCGGAACGTATTGTTAAAAATGTCCATAGGTTTAACATTATGGGTATCTATGGCATCTAATGGGAAATGTAATGTTAAAACTACAACTACTGACCAATACGCTGTTTTTGGACCAACCAATGGTCAGTTATGTACTACCCAACACTCAGTCATCTACTATTCAGTAACCAGTTATGCACTATCCTTTTTTTCCACTAGATTGTGTGTTACTGCAACAGTAAAAATTAATTTTTCTACTAAAATGTATGCTACTGCAACAGTAAAAGTCAGTTTCTTCACTAAATTGTAGGGGCCCCGGGTGGCCGAGTGGTATAAGGCGCTCTCCTTTACCGATCACTCACATCTCACCTCTGGCCGCGTGGGTTCGAGTCTTGGGCTCGGCCAACGTGGGTATGTGAGAAAGCTTGCCAGTAGCTTCCCGCAGGTCAATGGTTCATCCCGGGTTCTTTCTCCACAAGATATACTGGCCGCCATGTGTAACCTATCTTGTGCTGAAAATGGCGTTAGACCCACAAAACCACAAAAACTTGCTAATCTCTATGGTACTGGAACAGTAAATACCAGTTCCTTCACTACATTTGTATGCTACTGAAAAAGGAAACATTAGTTTTTCACTAAAATGGATGCTACTGGAGAGTCAATAGTCAGGTTTTCTTTCACTAAATTGTGTGCTACTGTAACAGTAAAAGCGAGTTTCTTCTCTAAAATGAGTGCTTTTGTAACAGTAGAACTAGGTTTCTTCACTAGAATCAGTAAAAGTCAGTTCTTTTGACTATAATGGGTGCTATTGGAACAGCAAAAGTCTGTTTCTTCACTAAATTGTGTGCTGCTGTAACATTAAAAACCAGTTTCTGCACCAAAATGGGTGCTACTGCAATAGTAAACGTCAGTTTGTTTGCTAAATGTGTATGCTACGGCAACAGTAATGTCAGATGCTTCACTAAAATTGGTGCCACTAGAACAGTAAAAATGAGTTTCTTCACTGCATTGTATGCTGATATAGCAGTAATGCATAACACGTTCTTTTATTTGCTAATATGCGAATTTTTGCAGCACCCCAGTTGATGGAACGCGATCATTACACTGTATCAAAAGCAAACAAGGTTTGGTATATTTTTATATGAAAGTAGAGAGTTTCATTATTTTTTAAAATGTCGAAAACTAAATTACATCAAAGTTATACATAGTGCAGGGAGTGTTTTGTATTTGTTAAAAAAATAGTTTTTCTCCATATTCGTTGCCATATCTTTTGAATATAACATTAATGATCCAACTCTACGACTTGGCCAAAAAAACCGAAATCGCTTCTGACAAAAGGAAGACTTTGTGTTGAGATGCGCCTGCAGTGGATACTCCTCATACACGGAGTGATTACTGTTGCTGCTGTGGCGAGTAATCTTCCAGAGGAGGATGACTTCAATTTAGCTTTGTGCGATTTCGTATTTGTTTTGCAAGAATTTTGAGCTGGTAGTACCACCTTCAGCTCCTACTACATCATTACCAGTCTATGATGATTTATTGTTGCAGTAGGATAGTAGATAACTTGGTGCTAGATAGTAGATGAGTGAGTGTTGGATAGTAGATAACCTGATTTTTGGATAGTAGATAACTGGATTTCGGTTGCTCAAAACGGCGTTTTGGTTACTAGGTGTAGTTTGAACATTACTTTTCCGTAAGAGGCCATAGAGACCCATAATGTTAAACCTATGGACATTTTTATCCATAGGTTTCACGTTAGAGACCTTAGAGATTCATATGGTTAAACTTATGGACATTTTAAAAGTACAATTCAAGTTGAAGCCAGAGGAGTGTTTGTTCTTCTTTCCATCCTGTTTAATATGTACGATGCATAACTTGGATTGTTATGTGTTGAGTAAGTTCGTGTGTTGCGATAGTAATTGAACTTTTGGTACACAATCTTTGCATGATCATTTGATTTGATCAGGTTTAGTGATTTTATCATCTCCGTTTATTTTTGTAAGATTTAAAGTAGAATGATAATAGAATATGCCTGCGCTAGAGCTTGTGGTCAGCATGTTTGTACAATAACAAAACACATCACGTCTATGTAGGAAAGAAACCATGTCGTTTTCGTTGTCAACTCGTTGAGTTGGATCATAAATATTATATTCCAATATATGACAACAAACACAAATACTTCGTGTGCATTTTATCATATTTGACTTTGAATGTTCTCAAGAGAATGGAATTCACATTACGAACATTTGTATGACTCATCGCGCTTGCCACAAGTGCATTAAAGAACCTTTATTTCATCACTGTCAAAATTTTAGTGGGATTCCAGGAGTGCGAAAAAAGATATTTCGTGGCTCTCGTACTCTTTCTAACTTTGTTGAGTCGATTTTAGACCCCACCGACGCAACAACATTAAGGGCGTAGGCGGTTTATCCGAAGCTCTAAAAAGGCAGAGATTGAAAATAAACTTGAAAACAGAAAGCATTTGTGACAAGACGCTTCTGTGAATACGATATAAGACTTGCCATGCTACGACTTCTATTATCATAGAGACCCGCTCTATCTAAGAGAATAAACTCATGCAGTTTCAATCTGTGACGATAAAAGAGATGCCACTTCAGGTCAGTGATTTAAAATGAATCATTCGAAAATACAATTTCAAAAAGATTTCTGGAAAAATTCCAGGCTACTAATCTCTAAATAAATGGCAAGATACTTGTTATGTCTGTGAAGAGAAAGGACATTGGCCTCGAAAAGGTCCGAAACATCAAATAAAATGAACCTCTAAGAAAGGAGAAAAGAGAGACAAATATAAAGATACTTTTTATCATTATTAAGAAAAAGGACATTGGTCTACAGAGTGTCCCAAGAAAGTGACAAAAGAGATAAAGGAGGAAATTTCAGAAGCAGAAGGATTAGAACAAAATTAATCCCCATTTTAGCAAAGAAATATAAAGCAAAACAAGCAGAGGAAACAACCGAAAAATCCATTCCAGTGAAAGAATTCAAAAAAGAGTAAAAGAATAAAAATTGAACTTTGAAATGTGTCTTTGAAATTCGATTGTAATTCTTATTCACAGGAATATGCAATAAATGTTTTTCTAAACAAGCCAAAAAAAAAGTGTCTGTGTGTTTTGGTTGGTTTCTTTTGAGTAAGGGTAAGATATTCAAAAACAGACACACGCACACACACTATAATAATATAGAGGGATTCAGTTTTTGTTTAATTTGGAAATCATTTGGGTAGTATCATTTTTCCAAGAGGTATAGGCGGGCTCTGTAAAGAGCCTCCTAAATGTGTGTTCTTCTCTCCATCCTGTCGTTATAGATTTACAGAGAGTCACTGGAAAATACACTACCAAGAAGACTTCTGGAGGGATTTGGTATTTGATTAATTTGGAATCTATATGAGTAGAGTCTCTTTTCGTGGAGCTCTAGATGGGCTCTAAAAAGGGTCCATTTGGGTTTTGAAAAACAAATTATGGACTTGACAACATTAGCTGTAACTGCCTTACACGTATACAGAGACCATCTGTACCTATGTTTGTGTATCATAGTGACTTGCCGTAGTCAATATTGCAATAGTGAAAATGATTACGTGACAAACCCAAACTGAAAAAAACCCTCAAATTCTGTCTTCGTTAAAAATTAACAAAATAACTATGGTCTCAGCAGCAATATTTTCACTGTTCGCATTGGACAAGGCTAGCTCCGTGTGTGGTAGTGTTGGCAAATTTGTAACATTTGTCACTAAAAATAAAATAATGAATGAGTGAAATATTTGTCTGACTCAACAGTTTTTGAAATACAACTTGCAGACATTAAGTAGACGTTTTAGCGAGAGCACTACATCTTTGTCTGGAAATTATAAGGAATACAGTATTACAGTTGTATCGACGTAATTCAAAAATGTGCGATTACAAAGAGAGGATTAAAATAGTGTGTGAACAATATTGTGTGTATTTTCATCATCAATTTAGTCTAGGATTCTTATTAGAACATGTACTGATTCAAAAAGAAAAAAACAATGCCAGTGAAGAATTTAAAACTAAAAAGAAAAAAAAAAAAAAAAATAGAGTACAAGAAAAGAAAAATGGACTTTTGTGATGTGCTTTAGAAATTTAATTGTAATTCCTGGCAAAATCTTAAACTGCCTGAATGGAAAACCAGTCTGTCTCACTTGACTATGAATATTTTTTGGTAAAATCGAAAATCGCTCTCGCCAAACAGTCACAATTTCACTCATCTTATGAAACGTATGACGATCAATGTAACGCAAACCGGGGTCATTTAGTGCTAGGGTTTGCAAATTTGTAATACGTGTCGCCCAAACTGGAAAAAAAAACCAATCTTAATTTGAGCACGCCAAATTCTGTCTTAAGTTTAACAATGTAGCAAAAGATCTCTAGTCACAACAACAATATTTTCACTCCTCGCATTGGGTCAGGCAAGATCAAGTCAGTATATGACTGAAAACTCTTTAGCATCTGTCACCAAAACGGATGAATGAAAATTTACCTCACTTGATATTAAATATGTTTGAAATACAACCTTCTGCCAGTAACATACGTAGCAATTTTGATTGAGAATCGTATATTTTATAATGCCAAAATTCTTCCTCCCCACTTTTGCATGATACAGGATTTGTGAAAGATAAACCTATGGATATTGCTAACATAGAATTTCCCCTTGTCACTATAAGACCACACAGATGGAGGCCTAACGTTAATTTTTATTTTCCCCCTATAATCCACAGACCCATTTAGCATAGGATTCCCCATTGTCGCCAAAGAATCGCATAATGTTCAAAATCTATGTACACTATAAACCCACAAGATTGCATCCTAATCTTAATTTCCCATTGCCCCTATACTCACCTATGTTAAACTTATGGACATTTTTAACATTACATAACCCGTTTGGGTCTATAATCCACAGACCTATTTCAACATGGGATTACCCTTGTGGCTATAAACCCACAAAGATGGTGGCCTAATGTTTATTTCCCATTGTACCCAGATGCCCCCCCCCCCCTCCGGTCAAAAATGGCGGCCTAATGTTAAATTACCATTTGGGGCTAGAATACTCATACCCTTTTTAAGATACAATTCGCAAAAATACCCAGGGTGCCACACTATACTACTGTTGTTGGACAAGGAAACCCTGGTTCATTATACCATTTTATACTCTGTGCAGAATAACTAAGCGCTGTTCTTAAGGATGACCTGGATATAAATGGTATGATAAAAGATAACAATATGTTTTTTGGTGATCACAATTCGTTCAATAATGCTTTAAATCTTCACATTTTTGCTTCATGTTCAGGTTTGTAGGCCAATGTTGACATATTTGAGTCATGTTCAGGTTTGCTCAAATTGAAGCAGTAATCATTGGTATAAAGAGGGGCTGCGTTGAAGAATTAACAACATAGATAAAGGTATCTTGCAAACTACTTAGTATCAAATATAACCTCAATAGAGACAATTTTGTAAGGAAAATGCAGTCAACAAAAATTTACTCAATAAACACTTGGTCGTTTAGAAATGTATAATTATCAGAAAAATATGTGTAATTAAATCTTTGCCTCTACCCATTCTAATCCACAAATTAACTGTTCTCTCAAATCATCCAGAATATTATTTTTAACTGATTAACAGTTTTATTTGAATTTTTTGTTTTTGAACTTATGCCGACAAAATAGTGTATATGGTGTTTATAATACACATGGTACACTGTACTTAAATATTAATTTTTTTATTTATGCATAAACTCATACATATTCCATGAATTTAGTTCGCATAATTTTATAAATATACGGCTATGTATTTGATGGAATGGAAAATGGACCTAGAAAAGGCAAGGCAATATTCCTATGCTGTTCGCTGTTCACTAAATGTTAAAGTTTTAAGGTATGCCTGTTGCAAACTACCAGCTTATTTGTTTTCAAAGGCCCAAATCCATTAATATCATTGGGAGATAATAAAAAAAGCTGTTACAGTACGACAAAAGTGGTAGAGGAAAAGAAACGAAGAAAAAGTGATTCAAATCTGTGTGGTGAAGAAGGATTCTGACGATGACGGTTCTACCGTGAGACCTGCTAATGCGATCCAATACTAGGTCATTCAAATGACACAATATACAAACGACAAATAACTATATTCACGATGAAATAAATAAAAATCATGTATATTGATACTAATGCTTGAAGCTATATTGAAACTAATGGTTGTAGGAGATGCTATAGTTTACTTGTTGAAATAGTTTTGAATTTGATTCATATCGCCATCAATAATGCTCCATCATATCTTCCAACACTACTTCCTAGTGAGGAATGATATAAAAAATATCCAGCACATGTGTAGGTGTGGGATAGGAAAATCACACCTCAGGATCACGATCTGTGAGCTTTGTAAATAAATGTATATCACCAAGATCTTTGATGAGTTACATTATGAGCAAAAGAATATGCATATTAATTATGCCTTTATCTTTAGAAATACTTTTATTAAGCTCTAGCAAAACAAAGACTGATTCATGAGTTTCAGTTTCGTTTTCTAAAGAAGCCTCCAGTTACAGTATTGATTTTAATAACAATATGTGCATTGTTTGCAAAACAATTACATTTCTGGACAATCGTATGTATTGTATATTGTATGTTAGGAAATACTAATCACTTTTAGCTTTCAAGTATGGATTTACTTTGCATTTAAATAATGATGATATTAAACCTACATCCTGTTGCATGTTAATAAGTGTTTCAAACTTCCTCCCATGTGAAAATTGGGCGAATTTGAAAATGTAGCTCACGCTGTATAAATTTCCGATCGCTAATCATCTTGTTCATAATTGCACATCTTATTTTTGACTTGTTTCGGTTTCAACTTTCCTGTTACAAATTGAAAAAATAAATACAATGCATGCTAATTACTAATAGTCACAACACCACCTACACCTCTGTACAAGGCTTCAACCAAAGACCGCTAATGTCTACGAGCAACGAAAGAAAGAAAAATACCGTATTATGATATAATTTTCAATATTAAACTGTTTTAATATATTTTGATATTTTGCGAATCCATAAAAAATATGTATGGGTGTTGTTAGACACTTGCATTTTTGTTATATCTCAAAGATTATAATACAGCAATGATCTTAAAAGTCTGAAAAGCGTGCAGTTAGAACTCCCTCCACCATCACCACCGCACACACACATACACATACAAACACACACACACTGTAATACAAACATCGCCTACATTAGGACAACCTTGTAAATCTGCTAACATTAGATCATCCACCGCAAGAAAAGCATGTATATGCTTCCGTTATAGTCTATTTTGATTTCTTTAACACAAGAACATATCCCCACCGTAAAACTAAATTGTGAAAGGATGCATTTATATTTGATTGATATGCTGTGTTTTCCACACATAGTGGGAGTATCAAAGCTGTTACTAAAATTAGGATCACTCATCTTCTGTTAATGGTAGACACTAGAAGGTAAAAAAAAAAACCCAAAAAACTCACAATTGTTATACATTGAACTTGATGAACTTGACAGGACTTCGCAGAAGAACCTTCACCTGGTCCACGTCAACATTTCATGATTCTTTACGTTTTGTAAATTGTAATTATTTTATTGATTATATTTGAAATGTTTGTTGCTGAAGTATATATGTTCACCTTACGGTTAGAAGAAAACCCCAAACTATAAAAGTATATATTTTTGACGTGACCGTCTTGGCAGAAGCTCAACATAGCAATCACTTTGGCGTCCATTTGCGTCTCCGTACCTCCTGTACTCGTCCACAACCAAGATTAAAATCAAATATCAAATATAAAGTTTTTAAGATGAAGCTCAATGTTAAAGTTTCTTACTTTCTAGCTAAATAAAAAGCGTGCTAGACAGAAATGGATTGTCTTGTCCCCCCCTCCCCTTCCCTTTAATATATAGATTCGTACTGAAAATACCGTACGTTCTATTGGTTTCAATCTTCATACTACTTATGCTAGTATCAATGGTCTAAAACTGTCAAGTTACATATTTTCTCACATTCCTATATGTGTATGATAGTGCTTTCCAGTGTAGAACAGCGGTGCAGGAGAGTTCTGTCCTACATCACACGTTACCTTTATCCTTACTCGTGGACTATTTTGACCTTCTACTGCTTGCATAGTGCATACAGAGTAGCGAATACTTCCTGATTTCCATCATAACTTTAACGTAATCAAGATGAACATTAACTGCAACACATTTACGTACTAAAACGAACAGTGGTTGAAGTTAAGTATCATACAAAGAGACTAAGCTATATGTCTTTAGTCCAGTTTTGAGTGAACAATGTCTTTGTTGCAATTGTTATTTTTTTAAAATTCATATTCTCATTATTATTTCTGAGGGGTAAATCAATTCTAGACCAAATTTTAATGGTGGACTATTTCATTATTTTTTAAATCTGTTTTGATTAATCTTATGGATAAGAGTGGACTTTATTTTTTTGACCTGTTCACATTTGTCTTTTTACGCAAGGTATCTGCTGTACATAATTAAGACGCTGTGTATTGCCATTACCATAGCCGTTTCAACCACTGTTTTTTGAAAGCTAAAATGTGTTTAAATGTCATTTAAAGATTACGTTGAATATTTCAGTGTAAACCTAACTTTTACGCTCTATCTTAAGGTAAGGAAACTTCAGTTGGTGTTTTGTTGTTTGAAAGTTACATGAGTATTTACAATACGACATTTTGACTTCGACCCTCATTTTGCGGCACAGATTCATGTCTGGCACAGAATTCTGGGCGGAATTGTCCTAAACTAATGTATATGAACAATTATATTATTGTTACATATTTATTTCCGTGCAAACACAAAACAGGTGAAAAATAATAAATGCGTACAATTATAAGCATGAAAAGGACCCTCGACGCAACTTGCCTGGCACGCATACCCTTTTTGTTGAGAAAAAATTAAAAGCTTTGGGAGTTACGCTCTGGATTAGAAATTTCTTTTGCGGACAGACATATAGACAGACAGACATAGCGATAGCTGTATCTCCTTGTATTACTTGCAGGGTGAGGAAAGGGAACTAATCTCTGTACCTTTATTTATTAGTTATGTTTCGACGTTGTGTAAACTGATAGAATGGGAAAATATTGCATCCTGGTATTTTAAAGTGAATCTTCATTTGGCTGAGGTGAAAACTTGGTCTTTATCCTTCATATAATCACCATGCTTACGATCTTATTTTGCAGCACTTTACTTATTATACTCTAAAATAATATTCTTCATGTATTAATGAAGGCCTTCTCTTGAAAATATACAACACACTCGTGAAGATTAATTAAATAAAGTGACTTGAATTTCAATTTTTCTCTTAAAATCGCGGTGCTTATACTGTAAGAACCTAGTCATTCACCCGCTGTTACCCAAACTAAATGGCAAGCTAGTATTATAGGCTGGTAACTAGTAAATCTGTGTCTCCCGATTGGTTAGTCAGTGACGTCATTCACACAACAGTGACGTTTTTCCCATAACAGCTTGTTTGGAAATTTCTCCCTGAATTGCAGTGATGGGTTGGGAGCTTTAAATCTGCGCGCGCATCATGTGAAAAATAACAGCGATTTCGTATTTTCACTAATTATTTAGGGCGATAGTTATCTGCTGTCTCACGAGTATCGGAAGTTTTACACAGTTTGCACTGATGATCCTTCATCCCATTGTAAGAGGCGGTTATTGTTAGAGAGACAACTAACAACAGATAATTAAGTCACGAGAAAACCGTCTATTGAATTCCAGTAAGGCTGTGGATGTCCCGAAATGTCATTGAGGAAATCACCATGATAATGACTAGATGTAAACTAGAGCCTATATATTTATTGAAATGAAAGTTGTATATCAGAGTTATATTTGATTCAGAGAAAATCTACAACTTTAAAAGCGATTATTTTAACATGGATTTAATCCCAATCTACATCGATAATAGGGGGCAGTAACCTTCGATTGTAATCCAAGTCTTACCCCGAGTTTCAACATATACAGAATATGTTCGAATTCATACATGTAATCCAAGTCTTACCCCGAGTTTCAACATATAGAGAATATGTTCGACTTCATACATGTAATCCAAGTCTTACCCCGAGTTTCAACATATACAGAATATGTTCGACTTCATACATGTAATCCAAGTCTTACCCCGAGTTTCAACATATACAGAATATGTTCGACTTCATACATGATTTGAAATACAAATTTTAATACTTTTATTAAAACGTTACCTTTCACCTGCTTTTGAGATAGAGTAGATGATATATTAAAGATGAGGTGGAGGGGGGGGGCACTTTTACAACAGATCTTATTCTACTCTTCGCCATCGGCCTATGTCCGCACTTTGTGATTATGTTTTATGCTCAATGAATTATGAATTCTCTCAGGTCCTTTTTTATTTATTGTTTGCTATCGTGTTTCGGGGCTCTATGTGCATAAGTCCTGCACAGGACCGGTTCCCCCCTGGAATGTTTATAACCTCCTATGGCGCTTTTTTTGCATTCCCATTATACTTTAAATGGCATAATGGCAAATGTAGCTCAATTGTTTTTCTTGTATCATTGTGTCACGCGACTTTCATTCGTGAACCCCATCAAGAGCAGCACTTTCCTGGATTCTTTCTGACCTTCTAGGGCGCTTCAGCTTTCTCAAATGTCTCTTTGTTGTCATGCTTTGTGTTTTGTGCGAATATTTTAAACACTTTCCTTATTGCTTGAGTATTTGCTTTGCTTTATTTTAATTGATTGTCTATATAAACAAGAAGGTGGTTCTCAACTGTATAGAAAAAAAAAAGTTCACCTCGGGCAAGAATCCAACCGCAGACATTTCGATTTGTAAATCCTGCGTCATACGCCTAGGCCAAGCGGCCCAGCTACAAGCGCACTGTAAAGGTTGTATACGGTAATCTTCTTCATTTTCAGGCTAGTCTAGAAATGTTTAAGTTGGGAAATACTATCCATACATCTGACTGATTCAGTATTTTAAAAATTTGATATATACTGTTCTCGTATCCATATACAAGATAATGGCACAGAAAAATATGAGTGGTCTTGTCATTTTTTATAATTTTGTATACCACCCCCCCATCCCACTCCACACAACCCCTCAGACTCCACCATTTCCTCAAAGACGTCCATTGTTAAGACATCAAGAACTTGCCTTTTCTTGTCATCTCGTGACGTTTTGCTTGCACATTTGCTTTTGGGAATCTAATTTCTAAAACAAATTAAATACAGGTCTTAAATGCTAGGTTTTATTATATCAGATATGTCTACTTTATAAGTAAATCACGGAACGATTCACTCCACTGGAACTGCACTTGCCAAAATGTAACTTTAACAAATTTTGATATTAAAACAGGCTATTTTAAAGCGGTTAGATAATGTAAGAAACATATAAATCTAAAAAAAAGTCCAAGGCGTTCACACGAAACATTTTATTCCGTTTTTTATATTGTTTTTGTTGTACATAAAGATTCTAAATATGCAAATTTATATTCAATGGTGATACTTACAACCTTGAGAAATGTAGACAGTTTCATGATGTACCATGAATACATTTATGCTGTAGATTAATATGGGGAACCTCGTAATGAAGAAATTAAAATTCTCTGTGCCTGTATCTGAGAGTGTATGTCTATATATTGTTACGACTCTAGGTATTAAAATAATGTAACAGAAAGAAAGTGAAACCAACAATGTATGTAAAATCAACAAACAATTTATTTCTCTGTAATTAAAATGAAAATTCAAAAGACACTTACAATTTGTGAATTAAATTCCAAATAATCCTAAATGTCCTAAACACAAGTCAGAAATTATAGAATGTTCCGAATGAATGAATGTTGCAAACGAATGAATGTTCCGAATGAATAAATAGTCTTGAATGTCCTGATATACCACAACTATACAATCCAGAATATCTTTGAGAATGTCCACAAATATCTAAAATTCATATATATAAATCCAAATGTTAATGAGCACTTTATGTTAACTCCAATGAATGTTCAAAAAATAATTATTTTCGAATTATGCCTACAGCGCAACTATAAACTCTGATTATTATTAGATTCCCAAGGACTGATTTTAAAACAGTAATGATTTCAAAACAGGATTTAAAACAGGAATGAATAAATACGTATCAAGTCTGTATTTATACACATATTCTAATAACCCACAATGCAAGAGAACGTGCGTCATTTCTGTGGAAAAAAACCAAACTAGTTGTGAATAATTGCCAATAATTGCCAATAATTGCCAACCAGACTGGCCTTGACTTCAAATGCTGGCAACAAGGTGTTTGCCAACAGACCAAAACTTTAAATTGTGACTTACTATCATGGACAAGGTTAAACACACATAGTAGGTTAATTATACATAACAGTATATCTGCGTGGCTATTTGTCTGTCTTTAAACCTTTCTCTCTATATCTCAGTTTTAATAAAAAGGTAGTTACTCAAACTTCTTTTTCTTTAAAAAACAAGCACATCTTCCTATCTAATAAATCTGGCTTAATCAGTCAAATGTACCTGCTGAAGTTTTCAACTTATAGTTGTTAAGACCCATGATGTAGTGATATATTATATCCTAATTATTATTATTGGTATGAAAATGGGACAAAATATTGTTTGCACATTTCAAGAATTTTTCTATAGCTACGACTATAACAGTTTTTAATTATAAAACAGAGAAGACACGGGTAACTATGTAAGACTGCATTACTAAAAGCTACTCTCAACCATGCATACGGGTAACTATGTAAGACTGCATTACTAAAAGTTACTCTCAACCATGCATACGGGTAACTATGTAAGACTGCATTACTAAAGCTACTCTCAAGCATGCATACGGGTAACTATGTAAGACTGCATTACTAAAAGCTACTCTCAAGCATGCATACGGGTAACTATGTAAGACTGCATTACTAAAGCTACTCTCAAGCATGCATACGGGTAACTATGTAAGACTGCATTACTAAAAGCTACTCTCAAGCATGCATACGGGTAACTATGTAAGACTGCATTACTAAAAGCTACTCTCAAGCATGCATACGGGTAACTATGTAAGACTGCATTACTAAAAGCTACTCTCAAGCATGCATACGGGTAACTATGTAAGACTGCATTACTAAAGCTACTCTCAAGCATGCATACGGGTAACTATGTAAGACTGCATTACTAAAAGCTACTCTCAAGCATACATACGGGTAACTATGTAAGACTGCATTACTAAAAGCTACTCTTAAGTATGCATACGGGTAACTATGTAAGACTGCATTACTAAAGCTACTCTCAAGTCTGTTTTGAGACGAGTTTGAACGTATACATTTTGTGTTTATGGCAAAACAAATGAAACATAGGAAATGTTTAAATGGCTGAACATCGAAAGGTTCCATGGGGCAAGTCGGTAGTAAAAATATTGATGACTTCGATTCGTGCAAGCAATGCTCACAAACCGTTCAACAGAATTTGAATAATTTTAATAGAAACCATTATGACAATACAGTCTTTCAGTTTGTTTAAATTATACTGATCCTCCATCAAATATGGCCGCCATTACTAAAAATAGAAGAAAGTTCAAACAAAGTCTTTAAAAAAATCGCTTTACAGAATTTGATCAAATTTGACACAAAGGATCTCTTCATGAAGGTCTTTTAGATTAATTCAACTGATTATATGACTACAATCCGCGATCAATCACGGCTCATGCTTCTGAAAATAAAACAAAATTTCAAACGACGTCGTTCCAAAACAGCTCAACATAATTTTACCACATTTTATAGAATGCATCTTGGCATGAAGCGCTTTTAAGTTTGCACAAACGATTCCATTTGCCATCATATACGGCTGCTAAAAAAAATTTAAAAAACTTTTCTTAAAATGCAGTTTAAGAGAATTTGATGAAATTTGACAGAAAACGAGGTAGCTCGAAGACTTTTCGCATTGAAAGATATTGATGTGGATCCACAAGAAAATATGTCAGCCGTTATTAAATGAAGAAACCTTTTAATCAGTATAAAAACCAGAGAAACCTTGAAACAAGTGTTTTCATAACATGTTCATTCAGCAATATTAAAAGAAATTTCTACAAAAAGAATCATACTGATCCAGATTTCTTGACCATCTTCTGTTGAATTTGGTGATTATGTAGATGTCAACCCGGTAAGCAATCGCAGGACACTTGGTCCCCTTGTTGTTATGAAAGATTTTTTATAAGAAAAATGTAATTAATGGACAACAATTGGATCGATCCATAATAATCTTTTGCAAAGAATTTCAATGAGAAAAATGTACTGAATTGATATCAATTTGACTGACCATTATGGGCTATTTTGGATAAATGCACGCTTTTAACCAGTATATTTCATAACTAAATTTATGTGGAAAAAAATTAAAAGCAGCTTGCAGTTTGACAAGCAACAAAACAAAATATATAAATAAATAAAAATAAAATGAAATGCGAAGCATAAAAAGACGCAAGGATTCTTAACTGAGATGCTATGCAATTTTCCTAAAAAGCGATTCGTCTTAATGATACTATATAATTTCCTTTCTAAAGACGCTCCATTGTTATTGTAACTCATAGGGCTGCAGTAAATGATTTTATTGCTTGATAGATATACTTATGTATACGAAACAGAGATAAAATACACATGAGATAAAATACGCATGAAAAAGAAAATGTAAATTTGAAAGTTAAGCAAGCTCCTTATCTTCAAGTAATACAATCTATTTGATTGTCGAAGGGGCTTTTGTAGACACTGCTATGCATTGCTATGCACGCATTGTGAAATTAAATGTTACATTACTCAGAGGAATTGTATTGGTACCGTTTATTGCTTTTTAGCATATCATCATTTTGTAAAGTGTGAAAATGCCAAGTTTTGCTCCTGATTTTTTTTTACTAATTTCTGAAAAGACTTAAAGTGTACTAAAGTTGTACAAAAATAATTAATGGGTGACTAAAATAACAACAAATAGGAAAGTATGTCTCTTGGGTGGGGGATAAGTGGTGGAATACTTATACATACTATTCCACTTTGGTGAAGGATTGAAGTTTTCGCTCTTATACAGGTATATGAAGTAATTTTGATTTACCTAAATTTCAATATATAATTCGCTTACAATTATTTAGATATGTAACAATATACTATCTTCAAAAGTTGTCATATATTTTTGCAAACTGCCCACTTCAGTATCTAAAGCTTTTGCCTTGAGCGTAGCATTTATCGGAACTGCACCGCTTCCCACCACCATGAGGAGGCCACATTTCCTACTGCAGATCTTTTTGTCCTACGCCCCGTGATCAAACTTTCTGTTCCGTGTTTGCGCGTACTAGATTATGTGTATTACGTCAAATATGTTAGCCATGCGATTAGTGAGTTTTAAAAATATGCTGTATATCAACTTTTCCTTAAATTATTTGTGCAGAAACCTCAGTAAAGTTAAATATTTAATTCTTGGTACCCTTACTCAGCAGCTACCACTCCCATCCAACCGGAAACGGTCTCTGTGCTAATATAAACCCAGTTCAAAATTGTATTATTGTAACATTATTCCTCTTTCTAACACCTCCATAATGTTCAATTTGTATATGCTACATTATACCTCTTTCTAACACTTCAATAGTGTTCAGACTGTATATGCTACATATACCTCCTTCTGACACCTCCACATTGTACGTTCCGTATATGCTTCATTAAACTTCAATCTGAGATCTCCACAGTGTTCAGTGTGTTATTACTCCAGTATACCTCGTTCTGACACCTCCACAGTGTTCAATCTGTATGTGCTACATTATACCACGCTCTGACATCTCCACAGTGTTCAATCTGTATGTGTTACATTATACCTCGTTCTGACACCTCCACAGTGTTCAATCTCTATGTGCTACATTATAGCTCGTTCTCACACCTCCACAGTGTTCAATCTGTATGTGTTACATTATACCTCATTCTGACACCTCCACAGTGTTCAATCTGTATGTGTTACATTATACCTCGTTCTGACACCTCCACAGTGTTCAATTTGTATGTGCTACATTATACCTCGTTCTGACATCTCCACAGTGTTCAATCTGTATGTGCTACATATTACCTCTTTCTGACACCTCCATAATGTTCAATCTTAATATACTACAATATACCTCTTTTTTTACCTCCATAATGCTTACTCAAATTGTATTTTCACCTTATAAGTTGTCTTGCAAGCGTCCTCCCCATCATTCTTTACCCAAATAATTCTTCATTTCGTAACTTTTGCATCTTGAAATTATTACTATTTTTATCGGCAGTGTAGGATAAAGTGATGGTGCGCTGGGTATTTTCTCTCCCATTTATCTGTAATAAATAGATAACATAGGCTTAACTCTAACGTTTGCAACACTACAATGTGCTACAAATGTATCATTTTTGTGTGGATCATCACTGTGTTTACATTTTGGCATTTATTTACGATTTTAACATAGAAATGTAAGTATTTTTGGTCTAGTAGCACACACCTTCTGGCTAACTATATTTAATTGCTTGATTATTTTGTCTAGTAGAATCCCGTGTGCATGTTGTAACCGAATGTAAGAGATAAGTTTAGTGTTGCATCGTAAGTGGTGTCAGTTATTTTATTGGTCTTACTTGCCATGTATTACTGCAATATTTAAAAACACTTATAGTATGGGATTTTGTTCTTCGTTTGGTAAAGTGATTCATATTTCTTTGGTTTCTTTAACAACTTTGTAGCGGTAGTAAGAGAGCAAAGTTTGCTTTTTGATCATACCTAAATACATCTGCTGAACTTTCTCATTTGGATTTTTAATACGATTTTCGGGCAAAGTTGGTTCCTCTTGCTCCTATCGGAGCATCTCTGCTTTAAGCTTTTTTATTCCTCTAAACATTTGCCAACTTGTCTACCTGGATCTTTTGGTTTTGTGAAGTTATCTTTTCTGGTGATTTCTTAATCTTTGAAGTTTCTTCGTTTTGTTTTCTCCACCTTCCATTTATTTTACAATGAAATTCAGGTTATTTTATATGGGTGCATGAACACAATTTCAAGATGATGGGGAGGACGCTTGCAAGACAACTTATAAGGTGAAAATACAATTTGAGTAAGGAATATTTCGTTAGAATGTAACAGGAAAATATAAATGGACACAATGAAAACCAAGATATCTCAGTGATGAAAATAATTAAACAAATAATTTACCTGAAAAAAAGCATTTTCAAACATTGAAACAAAACACAAAATCTGATACGCTGTTAATTACACTAGGCGTTCCTTCAATGGATTCTTCTCGGAGTCGGCTGAATTTTACCAAACGAGTAGGCATTAGTGTTGATGACCTCCATATGTATCATTATATTCCTCCTGGGCTTCGTTTGACTTATCCTACATGAACAGCATAGAAAATGTTTCCACATCATGCTTGTGAAAACATGAGTAAAAGAAATCAAGTAACATCGAAAAAAGGCATACAAAAGCATAATACAGATACCTGTATCATCATTGAAGAGATTCTGGAATACATTGATATGTTTTATCTCTTTTATTTGCTTTCATGAAAGACTAATTATGTAATAGAGATACATTCTGGTAAAAACAGGAATTGTTATAATTTTGGACAAAGGGGCAAATGCATCTATTACAAAGCATCTAGTACACATTTATGTGACATTACTGGGTTTGATTTGTTTTCTTTTTCATTTGACTTTTTTTTGTTTCAAATTGCAACAAGGAGGATCAAGATTTCGTAACCTATTTTTAACAATAAACGAGGTCAGCTTCTGGAATCATCATCGTTATTATAATGACTGATTGCATGTTGCCTTTTAAATCGTGTGCAGGTACGATTATAGACTGTCTGTCACGGAATTGTATGGTTTATATCAATATGTATATGTGATCAAAAATGTATTCGGGTTTCGTTTCCGACTAGAGCGTTACTCGGGGGTTGTTTATTTTTTTCGGCTCTAGTTATTTTGAAATACTGAGCGCGATTCACCCCATGCTGCACGTGCAAATTGCCTGCAGTGAAAACTCACGTGCCTAGCTGCTGCGCATATCTGTCACAGCTAGAGTACATATAGAGCGAATTCTCTATAAACAAATTACACTACGATGAGTCTTGTCAGAAAGCTTACCTCTTTACGGGAGCAAAACTTCAGATGTAGAGGTATGTGAAATTTAAGATTGTATTCTTTATCACTATTCGTTTATATGACATAATTGTTTCATATATTAGATGTTTTAGAATTTATTCTAAATTCTACAGAGAGTCAATACCTAGGTCATACAACGCCATGATATTAGAAATCCTATAGGCTGGTTCAAGTTAGCTATTTGTTGTAACTGAATAGACGGGTATTATTTAATTATACGCGGCATGCATTGAATGATTAATGTAATGTGTAACGAAGCGTAATTCATGTGCGCGCATGCGCAACATATATCAATACAAAAGTACTAACCGTGTCATATGTACTACACGGTTTAGTTGTTATACTTTTAGCTGTTCCATATGTATGGTTTGGTGGTGTGTGAAGTCACAGAACTCTGTGTGGTTTCGTGTGACGTGTACGCTGTGTCTGGTGACGTTGTTTCGGAAGAGTGTACTGGTTTTCTCGATGCGAGGGACCAAGGCTTCTCGATCAACGGGTCTGTGTTAATGTGAAGGCTCTCGAGGGACCCTTCAACAGACTGGGAGGGGTGGACCATGCGTGGTGGCTCCTTAACCATGGACTAGAGCGGGTGGAACCGTAGATACATCTTGGTAGTCAAACGGACGCCACGATAGTTATATTTATTGCGTGTTCCATTTGATTGTTATCTCAATATTGCTATCTGTGCAAAATTACATTCATTCCCATTTCAATATCGCTATATGTGTGATAGATTCATAATTTCATACATCCCCATTTCAATATCGTTATATGAACGACATATTCATAATTTCATACATCCCCATTTCAATATCGTTATATGAACGACGGATTCATAAATTCATATTCCAACATCGCTTGTTAAATTGATAAATTGACGAGTTAACAGATTGATGGATAAATGAGTATTCTATTGATAAGTGCATAAATCACATGCTTTGGTCACCCTTGGTACTTAATAAGACCTTGTTTGTATTGGGGTGTAAATCATATACTCTTATTTGTCGATTGGTGATAGGATGCTATTCACGTTTGTTTAAAATTCCATTTGTTAAATCCATCTTTGAGTTTTCTCGTTGAGTTACTTGTTGTTGATAGTTCCATGTTAGGAACTTTATAATTTTCCTTATCTTTTTGTTATAATGGTGTCAGATTTGTTCATCTTTAAATTGCGTTTATAAATAAACATCTTATTAACGCAGTTGCTTTCGGTGTCTTCACTAATCCAGTCCCAACCCGGCTTCATCCTGTGACAAATGGTGTCAGAAGTGGGATCATTGGATTAGTGGGAGCACGGACGTTAGTTTGCATAGGTCTTGACTCCGGTAAGTTTTTTTTAGTAATTTATTTTAGATTGTGACCTTCCTGACAAGAACTAATTCAGGCGGGTGAGTGAATACCTCACTCATATTTTGTTTTATTTACCATTTGTTTCTCATATATACATATTGCATATATTTGGAGAAGGGATATACGGTTGGTTCGTGTAGTCCTAAAAATTGTATGTGTTATATGATAGTGCACTTAGGATTGGTGATCTTATCAACAGTATTTATCATGTCGTCACTCAAAGATCTAGTGGAGTTGGGTAAACAGTTTGGGTATGAGGGGGAGGCCCTTAGAAAATTCGTTCAGGAGGAGCAGTCTCGGGAAAGGGATCAAAGATTAAAGGAGAGAGATATAGAAAGGGAAAAGTTAGAACTGGAGAAGCAGGCTGATAGGGAAAGAAGGGAATATGAGAAGGACAAGATAGAATTAGAGAAGCAAGCGGAGAAGGAAAAGTTAGAATTAGAGAAGCAAGCGGAGAAGGAAAAGTTAGAATTAGAGATATCATTTAAAAGGGAGAAGATGGAATTTGAGAAGGAGAAGATAGAGTTAGAGAAACAGGCAGAGAAGGAAAGGATAGGTTGGGAAAGGGAAGCAGAAAGGGAAAGAATAGAGCAGGTAAGAGAACTTGAGGGAAGAAAGTTAGATAGGGAGAAACAAGCAAAGTTAGAAGCCATTGAGTTAGAAGACAGGAATATGGAGAAAGAACATAGAAGGAAATTTGAATTATTAGAGGCTAAGAAAGAGGGTCAGCAAGAATCAAAGTTAAGAGGCCCTAAATTACCCCCTTTCGAAGATGACACAGATAACTTAGATAGTTATTTACATAGGTTTGAGCGATATGCTACCATCCAAAAGTGGAAAAAAGATGATTGGTCGCTCCATCTCAGCGCGTTACTTAAAGGTAAAGCGCTAGATGTATATTCGCGTCTACCCGTGGACGAGGCATTGAACTATGACGCGTTAAGAGAGGCACTCCTTAAGAGATACGAGTTGACAGAACAAGGGTTCCGCAAAAAATTTAAATATAGTAAACCCGAGAAAGGCGAGACATTCACCCAGTTCGCCAGTAGGACGGGGAATTATTTCCAGCGTTGGGTTGAATGTGGTAAGATCCAAAAAAACGTTTGAGGGTCTTACCGATTTTCTACTTAGGGACCAGCTGTTAAACACTTGTGGTAGGGAATTGTACTTGTTCCTGAGGGAAAAGCCTTTCAATAATATCTCAGATATGGCTACTCAGGCAGACTATTTCGCCGAAGCTCGGGGAGGTACCCAGAATGTGATCTCAAGGGATAACAAGGGAGGTAATCAAGGAAAAGATCAGAGACCCAGAGAACCCGAGAAACTTGGTACACATAAAGGTGGAAACTTTCAATCTGGGAAGGGTACGAATCGTAGGGATAGACAATGTTTTACCTGTAAGGAATGGGGTCACATCACGCCCGATTGTCCGAAAAGGAAGGGGTTTGTCCAGAGGGTCGCGGTTGCTATCGAAAGCAGAGCATGGTCAGGGGGCGGTAAGCGCGATGATTTTCCGCGTGATAATTCAGGGACTAATAACGTGAATACGGTGTACGAATCCGCAGCGCGTGCGCAGATCGGTCGTGATGTTATTCAGTCGATCGGCACTTGTCTTTTTCCCGAGGCGAGAGTACCGACTGCTACTGGTACCGCCAACGGTCAAGAAGTCACGGTCTTACGCGACACCGGGTGCACGGGCGTCGTAGTAAAGCGGAGTCTCGTTAGGGATGACCAAATGCTTGGTTGGAAATCCCCGTGCATGTTATTAGATCAAACGATTGATCGCGTTCCCGTCGCGAGAATAGAAATCGAGACGCCTTTTCTGACCGGAACCGTAGAAGCTCTGTGTATGGAAAATCCCATATACGACTTAACTATCGGAAATGTCGAGGGATCCAGACTCCCAACTCTCTCTGATTTCCGGTTTCCCATTGTACAAACGGCCGAAACTAGGGCGCAGGCGCAGGCGGAGAAAACGCCACTACGTAAGTTGAAACTTCCGGAAGCCGTGACCGATATCTCGCGCGATGAATTTACGCGTGAGCAAGGCCATGACGCGTCCTTGAGCGCGACCGCGGAGAGGATCGTGTCCGGTACCGCGAAACATTGTAAAGGCGGGGCAAGTTTGAAATTTGTACGTAGGGAAGGGTTAATGTACAGGCAATTTACCACGTTGGATGGTAGAAAGTATTTCCAACTGGTCGTCCCCCAGAAATTCAGGTCCCGTATTCTCAGAGTAGCGCACGAGTCCGGTGGTGCAGGTCACTTGAGTAGGAAAAGGACGACGGACAAAGTATTAAGAGAATTTTATTGGCCAGGTGTAAATAGTGACGTAGCACGATTCTGTCGTTCGTGTGATTTATGCCATAAAACTGTTGAAAAGGGCGTTTTGAACGTCGTATGTATTGCGGTCATAGAAGACGAGTCGAGTGACCCCAACACAGAAATTCCCCTTGAGTACCCCATGGTTGTAGGAAATGAGGGAATAGATATGGTCAGCGTGTGCCCAGAATTACCTGAAGGTCAGCGTCAGCAAGTCAGGGAAATTTTAAGTAAGTACCCAGACGTATTTGCAGATCGACCAGGTAATACTGGATTAATAACGCACGAGATAAACTTGAATACCTCGGAGCCAATCAGAATAAAGGGATATCCAATACCCTTTAACGCACGGGAGACAATCGATGAGGAAGTAGGTAAAATGTTAGACCTGGGAGTGATTGAACCCTCAAACTCCCCCTATTCTTCCCACGTGGTATTGGTTAGAAAGAAAGACGGAACTAATCGATTTTGTATAGACTTTCGACAACTAAATAAAGTCACCGTGTTTGATGCTGAACCGATGCCAGACATGGAGGGCTTGTTTTCAAAATTGGCAGGGCACCAGTACATTTCTAAATTAGATCTAACAAAAGGTTATTGGCAGGTGCCCATCGCTGAAAATGCTCGCGTATTAACGGCATTCGCGACCCCTAAAGGTCTTTTCCAGTTTAAGGTTATGCCTTTTGGTTTGGTTAACGCTGGTGCGTCGTGCGTGCGTCTTATGCGAAAATTGTTGAAAGGCACGAACAACGTAGATAGTTTTGTCGACGATATTCTAGTATATACACATACCTGGGAAGAGCATGTTAGGGCATTAGTCGATCTGTTTGACAGACTCCGCAAGGCAAATCTCACAGAGAGACCTCCAAGTGTAGCATAGCATATTCTAACTTGGAATGCTTGGGCCATCTAGTAAGTGGGTCAGGGCAGTTAAAACCCCACCCTGATAAAATTGACGCGATTAAAGACGCTCCTAGGCCAGAAACCAAGAAACAGATACGATCGTTTCTTGGATTGATAGGTTTTTATAGGAAGTTCGTTCCAAATTTCGCCGCTATAGCTAGTCCATTGACGGATTTGACTAGGAAAGGGCAGCCAAATAAAGTTTCTTGGGGTTTATGCCAAGAGAAAGCTTTTAACGCCCTTAAGGCGAGATTGATCAGTGCACCGATCCTAAAGTTGCCAGAATTAAATAGATCGTTCATATTGAGAACTGATGCATCCGACACGGGCTTAGGAGCAGTTTTGCTACAGGAGCAAGACGGGGTAAAGTTACCCATAGCTTATGCTAGTAGGAAATTGCTGCCTAGGGAGCAAAACTACTCCGTGATCGAAAAGGAGTGCTTGGCACTGGTGTGGGGTATAGGTAAATTCCACACGTACCTTTTCGGAAGGGAATTTGTCCTTGAAACGGACCATCAGCCTCTCATATATTTGAACAAGGCAAAAGTTGCCAACGCAAGATTGATGCGTTGGGCATTGACTCTGCAGCCATATCGTTTCCGGATCGAAGCAATCAGAGGGTCGGAAAATGTAGGGGCCGATTATTTAAGCAGAGTGTGATTTGCAGTTTTTTTTTCCTACCATGATATTCTGGTAATGTAAATAATACGTTTCAGTTTGTATTTTGCAAAATTCCGTGATTTTCTAAAAGTGCTTCCACTTTTTTTTTAAGGGGGGAGGTATTGTCACGGAATTGTATGGTTTATATCAATATGTATATGTGATCAAAAATGTATTCGGGTTTCGTTTCCGACTAGAGCGTTACTCGGGGGTTGTTTATTTTTTTCGGCTCTAGTTATTTTGAAATACTGAGCGCGATTCACCCCATGCTGCACGTGCAAATTGCCTGCAGTGAAAACTCACGGGCCTAGCTGCTGCGCATATCTGTCACAGCTAGAGTACATATAGAGCGAATTCTCTATAAACAAATTACACTACGATGAGTCTTGTCAGAAAGCTTACCTCTTTACGGGAGCAAAACTTCAGCTGTAGAGGTATGTGAAATTTAAGATTGTATTCTTTATCACTATTCATTTATATGACATAATTGTTTCATATATTAGATGTTTTAGAATTTATTCTAAATTCTACAGAGAGTCAATACCTAGGTCATACAACGCCATGATATTAGAAATCCTATAGGCTGGTTCAAGTTAGCTATTTGTTGTAACTGAATAGACGGGTATTATTTAATTATACGCGGCATGCATTGAATGATTAATGTAATGTGTAACGAAGCGTAATTCATGTGCGCGCATGCGCAACATATATCAATACAAAAGTACTAACCGTGTCATATGTACTACACGGTTTAGTTGTTATACTTTTAGCTGTTCCATATGTATGGTTTGGTGGTGTGTGAAGTCACAGAACTCTGTGTGGTTTCGTGTGACGTGTACGCTGTGTCTGGTGACGTTGTTTCGGAAGAGTGTACTGGTTTTCTCGATGCGAGGGACCAAGGCTTCTCGATCAACGGGTCTGTGTTAATGTGAAGGCTCTCGAGGGACCCTTCAACAGACTGGGAGGGGTGGACCATGCGTGGTGGCTCCTTGACCATGGACTAGAGCGGGTGGAACCGTAGATACATCTTGGTAGTCAAACGGACGCCACGATAGTTATATTTATTGCGTGTTCCATTTGATTGTTATCTCAATATTGCTATCTGTGCAAAATTACATTCATTCCCATTTCAATATCGCTATATGTGTGATAGATTCATAATTTCATACATCCCCATTTCAATATCGTTATATGAACGACATATTCATAATTTCATACATCCCCATTTCAATATCGTTATATGAACGACAGATTCATAAATTCATATTCCAACATCGCTTGTTAAATTGATAAATTGACGAGTTAACAGATTGATGGATAAATGAGTATTCTATTGATAAGTGCATAAATCACATGCTTTGGTCACCCTTGGTACTTAATAAGACCTTGTTTGTATTGGGGTGTAAATCATATACTCTTATTTGTCGATTGGTGATAGGATGCTATTCACGTTTGTTTAAAATTCCATTTGTTAAATCCATCTTTGATTTTTCTCGTTGAGTTACTTGTTGTTGATAGTTCCATGTTAGGAACTTTATAATTTTCCTTATCTTTTTGTTATAATGGTGTCAGATTTGTTCATCTTTAAATTGCGTTTATAAATAAACATCTTATTAACGCAGTTGCTTTCGGTGTCTTCACTAATCCAGTCCCAACCCGGCTTCATCCTGTGACACTGTCACCACCACAATCCGTTTTGTGTACATAGTTCTCACCAAATTTCTCGTCTTCTAATCCGTTGTATATTTTTTTACGGAATTGTTATAAACTGTTTATGAGCTGCTGGAATAAGTTTTTTTTTTTTTTTTTTTTTTTTAGCGTACTGGCATTTATAACAGTGCTTAGTCCCCGTTTAAAGCTGTAGGATGCTTTTCCAAGTTGTTATTATTATCAGTATTTAACACCATATCACTCAGCATCAACACCAACAGCATAGTCAAGTCTATTTTTTTTAATCTGACGCATATTGCTAAAATCATATCGTAAAAGTTTCGTCAGAGTCAAATACTTGCTGTCCAAAATGTATATCACGATTATCCTCTTTGTGCGTCTTAAACAGTTGAAACAGGCTGTGTAAGAGCTGTTCTGTTTTGAATTCGGGCACCTAATGATACATATTACAGAAGACCTTTTACTTTGGTTGAATCTTGTAACTCTCTTCCGTGTGGGTTTATTGTTTTGTTGAAGAAGCAAATAATTCCATCTCTTCATCCGCATTAAAAATCTTATTGTAACAATCATTTCACTGCCTCATCTAAAATTCTCAGGAAAGTGTTCACTCTATTTGTTCCAGTTTTTGTGCCTCTTATCGCTAGCCTTTTCGGGCATTAACAGCATAAAGTAAATCCTGCCATCGTATAATACTGATCTACTTTTTACAGTTAGATATCTCCCGTCATGATAAAGATGATTGTTACAATTATATATCTCCAGTTATGATAAAGGTGAACGTTGTGATTATTACAGTTTATGTTAATTTCGTTTTAAAACTATGCTGTTAATGTTTCCATAGAAAGCTTCTTCAACAGCTAAAGATATAAGAAATTCAGGCTGTTTGTGTAATTTCTCGATGTTTCTGTTTAATCTCCGTTTAAGATATTCCGTTCTGCGACTCTTACGTTTCTTTTCTATGCTTTCCGAGTTTACTTCCACCTATCATTGTTGTACTTTTATTTTAAATCCATGTAGAATGATAAAAGATGTATCGTCTTACTACACTTACATATACGGTCACTTGTAGACATGTACGACCATTCGTTACATCATCTGTATTTTGTTCAACGTTTTTCTATTTCTTCTCCATTTTGCCACGTTCTCATTCTATAGTTACAATTTGCAAACCTTATTTTACTAGTTCAGATTGTGGAATTAGTATGATGGTTATTGGTTTCCTGATAACCATGATTTATTAGTACAGATAGTAGTAGGATGGTTATTGGTTTCCCGGTCACCATGATTTAGTAGTTCAGATAGCGGATGTAGTAGGATGATTATTGGTTTCCCGGTCACCACGATTTAGTAGTTCAGATAGTAGAAGTAGTAGGATGGTTATTGGTTTCCTGATAACCATGATTTGCTAAATTCAGATAGTACAAGGGTGGTTATTGGTTTACGGTCACCATGATTCAAATTGTGGAATTAGTAGGATGGTTATTGGTTTACTGATAATCATGATTTAGTACTTTAGTAGTTCAGATAGTAGTAGGGTGGTTATTACTTTTCCGGTCACCATGGTTTAATAATTCAGATAGTAAAAGTACTAGGATGGTTATTGCTTTCCTGATAACCATGATTTAGTAGTTCAGATGCATGCTCTCTCTCTCTCTCTCTCTCTCTCTCTCTCTCTCTCTCTCATCAAATATAGTTAACCTAATGTATTGACTGGCCATACGGAAGCCAGCACCAACTCAGTGTGTATTCCCACTTGTGTACCTTATAACGTTGCAGCTGCTCACATGCTCCAGTCGCTAAAATAAATGAAGCCCACCGGACTGCTTAAGAAAAAGTTTGATTCATTTAAAACTGGACTTTAAACTAGTAATAATATTTTAGTTTTTTTATATATTGCGCTTCCTTCTTATTGATCATGGTAGCGGAAAATTGCATGAGTAAATGTGTATGTTATTATTCTTATTCTTATTATTATTAGTAGTAGTAGTATTTTTATACAAAAAGTCTCTTTCTTTCCACTCATGATTACAAATTTTTTTTTATCTGTTGCTTCTTTTTTAAGATCCCAGCAAAACTCTTCATTCGACCGTGTACTGAAATAAGTGCCTCTTTAAACATTTTTGTGCGTAAGACAGCATTAATCTCACGTCATAATAAATTGCATTATTTTGTGTGTGACATTTCCATCATGCTATTAAATCTGTTGCACTCTACATCGCTTCATTTTTAAAATTTCGATGGTATAATGGTCATTCATGGTGTATTCCTATATTTAAAATCTCTGTTCCAATGAATTCTAGAGCTGCTTTGAATAAAACGTTATTGTAGAGTTTGCATTCATTCTTTCTTCCGATCTTGCCCACCTCTCTGTCAGTTTTAATTACATCTCTCTCTCTCTCTCTCTCTCTCATATCAGTATAATCCCTAAACATTTACTACACGGCTTGTATGATCACTGACATATCATTCAGAAAGGTTCCTTAACTGGGACCAACCCCTGCAAAGATACCAGTACATACATCAGTATATGGTCAGTTGATGAATAGACCGTGTCACAGATCAGTTTCAATGAGTACCAACCACTTCAATTGGGAGAATCCGTAGTGGATGAAGGTAAAATATTTATAAACATGACGTCCATGATGAAACCGATAATTCACTATAGAATTGTATTCCCTAATTCACTTACTGAAATCATACAAAATATATTTGTCATTAATTTCTCAGTAATAGTGCCTTTTGCACATAACTGAGTGTCTTATTTGTTCTAGACGGTCGGCCTGATCTTCATCGTAATCAGTGGTATTCAGTTGCTGACCTTTCTTCTCCTGAACCACATATGCACACCTGGAAACATGAAAAAAATGTGTACTGGTATAGTTGGTACATACACTGTATATTGAATTACTACATATCTTTGCTAAAGTGATTCTACGAGTAACACACACACACACACACACACACACACACATATATATATATATATATATATATATATATATATATATATATATATATATATATATATATATATATATATATCACAATAATGATGTACTATAGGAGACTGGAAACCACATTACTAATATCTTAAATGTTGCACACAACAGAAAATGGATGTCTCAGTAACATTTATGAAGAACGTTTTATGTTAAAGGATTTAGTGCCGTAAAAATCATATAGTATAATCCTGAGGTTCATTTATAACTCCAGACAATGTAGTTGATATACCACAATATTAATTATTTCTAAAAAGCTACTCTTCAGATCTTCTGGCGTATGCGGCTTTATCAAAAATGCACTCTTTATACTCTGGACAAGTTTGGAACTAGATTAAACAACTTGTCTGGACAAGTTTGGCTCTAGATTAAACAACTGTCTGGAGAAGGTGAAGAAATAATGTGGCATGAGAAGAAAGTGTGTTTTTCTTGTGTAAGGTTTTGATAGGGCCGAATATTTGAAGAAGAGTCTTGAGTATAATATGAGTTTTCTATACGAGTTCATTTTATACTTTTTAATGGCATAGCTCATTTTATGAAACAAAATAACAACACAGTGGCATACTGAATCGCAGTTCATGACCAACTTAAAGCTAATGTCTTTTTCAATAATTCTCACAAAATGGCCAAGTTAAATGCAGGTAAAGTAAGGAAGCCGGTAACTTTCGTTCCACAACTAAAGACACGATCGGCTGCCTTTGAATCTCAGCTTTTCCATGTAATGATTCGACCTGTTTCTTTTTTAATTCTAAAGTTACGGACTATGTTATGAAACTAAAACTATCATGATATTACGAAAGATACAGACAAAGTTGACGATGTTAATTACACAAATAGAAGCAATAATCTTGTCTTACTAGAATATTATTTACAAAAAGCTTCATATAAATGCACTTTCTATGATTCTTTGATTATGCATTAATCAGTTCCAAATTCGTTTGCAAAGTGAGTCACACATTCAGTAAAGTTCACGAGGAGCACATGGCATGCTCTCTGAGAGAATATCTCACAGCATTGAAAAAAATATATCCATTATTCAGACTCATTTACTTAGTACTGTAACACGCAAGGGGTCTAACAGCATCTCACTACCGAGGTAAACAACTAATGCTGAACTCTTGTGTGAGGCTGACTTGAGGTCGATGTTTCCCCTATTCCAAGGAACTCAAGACAACTTTAGTTGTCAACTGATTTTCCTCTAATAAACTGACAACCACACATTCACAAGCCTCTAATTTCACACTTGCGTGGTTTTTCTTGCTTCACATTCGTATGATTTCTCTTTACGCTTTTCTAAGCCGTAGTTCGATATTTTATGCCTTGTACTACAAAACACGACCTAAACACCTAAATACACAGAATTATTCCTATCTCAACTGACCAAACACTTATATGTGAGGATATGCGGAGAATTTCATATGATAAGAAATTAGCAGCGGGGCCATTTTCCGAAACTGATCCATGCTCCCATAAAGTCTCGTCAAATACATTATGATGTCTGCTCTTAGTAATTTGCTAATTACTATATTTCATCCCCAAACCGACTTAACATTATTAAACAATTAATCGCTAAAACCTAATTAAGCTATAAACGGAGACGTAAATACAGATAGCACATACCCTAACAAGGTTAGAGAACATTGATTTCTTTCTTACGTGAGGATCGGGTGACGTTTCCTCAACCTTTCAGATTGATGACATCAGCTTGCATCTCAGTCGTCCGATAAGCGACTTTGCCAGATTGTGTGGGCATGGATGTGCTTTGAATATATTTTTCCTTTAAAAAATCTAAATAATGTAAACAATGGTAATTGTAAAGCTAAACCATGTAAGCTTTAACATTTTCTTTTCTGTTGATGCCCATGTAAGTTATAACGACCCAGTTCCCGTTATACATGAAATCAAAATGTACATCACTATCATACGAGAACAACAGTAATGGGCAATCAAACTCCGATGACCAATACATTTTTTGCAAGTAGTCGAGTAATTTCATTATTGATAGGTAACTTGTTGCACGGCCAAACTTTCGTGCGTTTTTTTTTTTTTTTATGGGGGGGGGGGATTTAGGGCGCTGAAAGTCTGTTTTCGACCGTCTGCACACATGTCTATTTCTTTATAAGCATCGTCTTCGGGAAGGCTGAAAGGGGAAAGAGAACAAAATACTATATCACTTATGGCATAGCAACGTACATACATACACGCACGCACGCACGTATGCGTGCATGCATACATACACACATTGCATTACATCTAATGTACATAATCAGCTTCTACCTAATGTCTGTCGTCTGTAATCTTCCAAAGTATTGTAAATTTTCATGCGTATCAGAATAACATGCTAGTGAACCTTATAAACAAACCTTCTGTCATTCCCGACTTTGCACTAAATGACCTCATTGAAATGAGACAATTATACATAGTATGATGAATGAGTTTGTGATTCGTCATCGATTTGTCGTTGTTGACTCTGTTACCTGTAATTTGCGCTGGCACTGTGATCTGTCAGGACATCTGTAAAAAGATATATATTTATATCTTAAGATAAATGCAATTAACACTAAATTTACCGTTTTAAATAAATTGATTTTGTAAACCGAATCCCGCATAAAAACAGAATTTTAATTTGGTTCGAATAAGTTTCGGTCTTGAGACAAATTTAGCAACACACACACACACACACACACACACACACACACACACACACACACACACACACACACACACACACACAGACACACACACACACGTGTATATATAATGTCAAACGATGTCTTTATTTGCTGATCCAGGTATTACTGCTTTAAATTGTGATACAGTACAACATACTTCGTCTCCGCTTGGTATATATTGTGCTTTCAATGAGAAACGTCAAAAAAAAAAAAGGAACAAACAAACAAAAAACCACTTGTTGTATCATTGTATTAGTTTGACCACATGTCAGTGCACGAATTGTATCATTGTATTAATTGTCCACATATTAGTGTACGAATTGTATCATTGTATTAATTGTCCACATACTAGTGTACGAATTGTATCATTGTATTAATTGTCCACATATTAGTGTACGAATTGTATCATTGTATTAATTGTCCACATATTAGTGTACGAATTGTATCATTGTATTAATTGTCCACATATTAGTGTACGAATTGTATCATTGTATTAATTGACTACATATTAGTGTACGAATTGTATCATTGTATTAATTGACCACATACTAGTGTACGAATTGTATCATTGTATTAATTGACCACATACTAGTGTACGAATTGTAAAGCACTGGAGTAAAATTAGGGTCTAAAGTCAGCAAATATAAATAAAAACCTTTGATATTTTGCTTTAGTTTATTTGGTAAGTGTTTTTCCTGCATTAAGACCGCAATTACAACATTAACAACTATATTATGACTAAAAGCATGAAGAATTATGTACTATGCAGACAAAAGTTTTCTAAGAAATTAAAACGTTTGACAAGAAATTATGGATAATTGTGATATGCAGATTCAGACGTTTATCCTGCTTTTGACAAAGTCCAAATAACATTACAAATATTTAGCATAAATATACCTAATCTTCATGTTATGGGAGTTAATTCATTGTGTATGCTTACCTTCTAGGTTATGGAGTGATCTGAAACAAATCAAACCAAATTTTGCAAGGAAACCTATTTACTAAAAATGTAAAGTTGGTGGTAACGTTATATATGCAATTTTAAGATCACTGAAAATTTGTGCCTACCTAATGCACATATTCCATCTTTACAATCATTTGAGACCCACTCTCATTTAAATAATCTCCATTCTAGATAAATACTTCCAGCAGATTAGAAAACGGTTAGATACGCAGGCCACACACTTTGACCTACCAGGATTTTCGTATTATAGGTTGTCATCAGTTGTATTGACTCGCATATTTTCATGTTCAACAGTAACCTCACCACCTTGGACAGGATTAATCTTTACTGGATTCATTTCTGTTCTGTAAAAAAAAAAAAAAAAAAAAAAAAAAAACCTGAAGAGCGAAATTATAACAATTCTATCTTATGTTCCATAGATGCTTCTTTACAACAATTGCTCTATATATGAGAATATCTGCACCATCAACATGTTTATAAAGCATATAGACAAATTACATATATACTAGATGAACTCTGTGATATGCATATGATCAATTTAGATCTGAGATCTAATAAAGATATCCATGTTTACTGAATGAATTACTCTGCGAATAAGACCTATATGACGGATTGATACATCCAATTTTATAATATCAAAACAAATCAATCAAATATAGAATATCTTGAATTTACCAATACCAGATTTCTCCCTTGAGATGACTCAGAACTTCATATCCTACATTAAGCATTGTTCCAGTAGTTAGCTGAGAATAAATTAATACTTCTTTACAGTAGTAAATATTTTGACCATTCTGGACCAATAAATAAATTATTGAATTAACATTGTTAATTGCAACCGTAATAGGGACTTCACCACATTTTGTTTTTAACAAATTTTATTTAATGCTACACTACAAAACCAACAACAGTGATCACAATGTACACTGGAAGTTACAAAATTACTCAGTGTTGGGGGGGGGGGGGGGGGTATAATGTCACAAAATTAAAAATCACCAGACTAGTCAGACTCAGACGCTTAGCGAAACAACAGCTAAGCAGAGAGCAGAGAAGCTAAACGATGAAAGCAATGTAACGAATAATCAATTGTCAGTTCCTAGTATACAAGTAACCAATTTCCGCATAGCATACTGGTAAAACTTCACACTATATTTTTTAGTGTTAATGAGCAAGACATATTGGTGATCTATGACTTGGTTCTTATCATAGATGAAACTTTGCGAATATAAAATCAAAACGAGCTAGATGTATACAGCGGCAACTACACAATATAAAGCAGACCAATACGGCTCGGCGATCAAATTAAATATACATTAGTATTAAATGTAAGTACCAAGTACAAGTTCGGAGCTGGTCTCATGTTGAATTTATGCACACATAGCCGCGTGATGGAGCACAAAGTCTGGTCGCGGAGTGTATTGCAAAAAAGTACGCCACCTCTGGTGGGGCAGTAGGTGCACTTCAGGTATAACTATCCACATCGGCAGATTCCAGCAGCAAATGTGCAAAAAAGGTAATTATTCACGCACATAGAAGTTCAAAATAATTAAATGTACACTGAAATATTTTATTTCCAGTTAATTAAATCGGAATTAATGTGAAAAGTGCAAACACTTAAGTATGTGCAAAGCACAACACAGAATGTAAAAACTTAAATAATTGATACAATAATTACTCCAAACTAGAGAATATATATATATATATATATATATATATATATATATATATATATATATATATATATATATATATATATATATATATATATAACCCTTTAATACGTTCAAAAACTTGAAAGGGATTTAGGGGGAGGAATCTACAGAACTTAAACAGGATCAAAACTAAAAGACTTTAGATATTGAAACAAAAAGAAATATAAATGAGCAGATATTTCACAGCGGAAATAAGATTTGTAAAAAAAATTCAATGACATTGAACCATAAATAAAGAAAATCATCATTCGAAAAATGATCGACACAAAATTTGGTTTAGTGAAATCGAAGTTAGCAATAAAGTTGAACAGAACCAAGAAGAAGAACAAAGCTAAGTACATACTTTCCACCACACAATCAAACGTATTAACATAATAATGCGAGGCGAAGTAAATAGTGTAATGAAATGTTTATTCGACAGTTGATATATCACATATGATTTGATAACAAGCAAAATTACAAGATGAATGTTCCACAAGATAGAATATTTCATACTGCATATAGATACGTATCAGCCGCTTTGAGGAAGCTTATGTATAGATTTACCTGAATGTATTATAAATAAGAAGCTTGAGTCATGTTAAAAATTTGAGTCAGAAATATGTCTTTCATGCCATTGAATCTGTGTTAAATACACCAAGTGATCATGTGGATAGACCATTAAGATAAGATTTAGATATACACAGCCATTGGTGCGATAGATGTTCACTAAAAATAAAGGACACAACAAATAGAAAATAGATTTGGTCTATTTGTAAATATTTCAAAAATAGTTGAACAATGTTACATAAACCCGTATAGAATAACTAAAACTAGAAGGATACGTTGACGGGGTTGTTCTAATCGCTATAAATATGGAATGTACATTTTTTTTTAAGATTTGTATCATTACATATAAACAGAGATCTTAGACAGAAACATATCTGTAAAAATACCATTTGTTACCGTGTGTGCATTTGTGTGTGTGTGTGTGGGGGGGGGAGGGGTATGAACCAAAAAAGTCATCTAAACATAAAATAAGAACACAACAGATACACTCCATGAAGAAGGCTAAGTTTAAAACTCAAAGATATCAACATCAATGAGAAGATCCATATATTATATACTGTGATTTAGAAAGTATTTTTGTGCACGGGAACAAGTGGTAATCAATAATGATGCAGAAAGTATGTGTGCGAAACACAATCTGTCGTATCCTGGAAAAGTTTTATAAAAGCCAAAACAAATTCCATCAGGATTTTCTGATTATCTCAATATCCTGTTGAATATGAAACTGGATATAAACATCCATTATAACCGAGCTTGCAGTGCAAAGAAAACCAATATAAGTCCCAGAGGACATTGAGATGTAAACAATATATATAAATTAAACGCTTGATCAACAGATAAGAGAAGCAGAAAATATTACAGATGTATAACATACAAATATTGAAAGTAGAGAACATTCACCGTCAGCAAAAATATTATTAGAACACAAGAGGTAAGAGAATTAAATGGTTATATAAAGTTTGTTGAAAATGTCAATGCAAAGATTGCTTCTATTGCACCCATAACTATAGGAAATTAACTCTGGTAAAGACTTGTTAGTTACATTAGAATGGACCCCCCCCCCCCCAACAACAACAAAACAAAACAAAACAAACCTAAACAAAAAAACAAAAAAAACAAAAAAACAAACAAAAACAAACAAACAAACAAACAAAGAGAAAAAGGAAAATATGGGAATATCCTGCGGAATATGAAACGGAATATAACTGTCCATTACAACCGAATAAATAGCACAAAGGCAAGCATTATACATTACAGAGGATATTGAGATGCAAATAAAATGCATACATTAAACGTTTGATCAACAGGTAAGACAAGTAAAAACAGAATTAAAGGGTTATATAAATGTTGTAGATGATGTAAATGCAAAAATAGCTTTTTATAAAATTTTATGCTTAAACGTATGAAAAACAGATTGAAGTGTTAAAAAAACATTTCAGGAAAGAAAAGTTAAATTGCAAGAACTTTTTGAAAGTGTTGAAAGTAAAAGGTGCAATTAGTTGGACATATAATATATTTTGAGTTAAAATATGGAAAGGATTACTGAAAAAGTTTGATACAAATTACCATTAGGTGAAAGGTAAGAGAGTAGAATTAAGATTATTGACTTTGTATTTCTTTTCAAATGTATACAGTGATCTTGCTTGTCCTTATTTAGTACATCAACAAGCCTTCAATGTTCCAAGAAGAAATCTTAGTCACAAAACTCTTTTCTATTGCACACAATTTCTTCCGAACATCAGAAAAGACAGCCTTTTCAATAGAACATAAAGTAATGTAAGTCCTTCTTAGAAACACACACCGTAGGTATTGTGACAAAAACAATATTGCAGTTTTCATAACGTTTTGAAAGAAATACTTTATTATTTATCAATGGACACATTAATAGGATCTTATTTGCTGTGATTTGTACGTTTACAGATGCACGATGTAGCCTTAAATCTACCCTACAATGTGTTGTTATATAGGACTTTTATATTCGTTTCTGTCAATGATCCGAGGGCTTGTAGAATTGACAAAATAAATCTCAAAGTGCTGATATAGCAACATCAATAAAGTATGGTAAACGTATACTAGGGAGTGATGTAGGTTCTGTTGGTGGAAAAGGTAACACCGAGCAATTAGAAGACAAAGTTTAAAAAAAATAAAAATATCGGCAACTATTTATTCGACCTACCAATAAGGCTCATCCAATATTGTATGAAATGCTTGACAGTGTACTAATTTGATTTTGAAATCAGCTGAAGATGTTGCTTCTTTCTTAGGTGATGATGTAATTTTGCTTATTCTAGAATTAGTTGACCTGTCTCTATTTTTGATCAAAGGTATAAGCAAGCAATGATTATGGTTAGAAATTCTTGAACTATTTTGAAATGTAAAACAAAGTCAAACTTGGAACCATTACTATCAACATAAATGATCGTTCATTTATTTCGTGGCCAATATTGTATTTGACACTTGTGAATCGGACCTGGCCTGCACGTTTTTCTTTACATGTTGCAAACTGTAAAAGTCTAGTAACTGTTTGGAAAACCAGACTCGTGGATAAAATAGTGTAGTTGTTGTATTTTTCAAATAACTATGATCGCAAATCAATAACAGCTATTCTCCGATTATGCTAAGTGAAAATCTTTTATTCACGGTAGAGTTTAAAATTATATTTTGTAAACCCAACTGCGCATGCACTAATATGCGGCGACTAAGATACAAAATACAAAGGTTATGAGGTATAGAAGGGCTGACTCGTCCCAGCAATAAAAAGCTAAAACGCCTATTATCACACTACTCTTACTTAGTAAAATTGTATGCCTATTACAAAATATACTGCATATTAATGACTAATAATCATAACACCATCCGCCCCTGTGTACAATTGTTACACATGTACCTGTTTTTATTACCTGCCGCAAAAAGGGTATTTGAGAACTATAGGGTAGGGTTCTACGTGTTATTTTCGTGATGGATCTTTGAACTCAATTGTTTATGAAGACCAAGTTAGAAAAATCGTATCTTTGCCTACCATGCTTCAACCAACGACTTCAAACGTCTACGAGCAAGAAAAGAAAGAGAAAAACACTATTATGATTATTAGACTGTTTACATTTAGTTTTATATCTTGCAAAGCCATATAAATTCTGTTTGGGATTTGTTAGACACTTGCATGTTTTATATTTAAACATTTATAATACAGCTAAAGTTCTCAAAAGTCTAAAAAGCGTCCAGTTAGACCCCTCCTCCACCAAACACACACACACACTAATACAAGCATCACCTACATTAGGAGAACCTTGTAAATCTGCTAACATTAAATCGTCTATCACAAGAAAAGCATTTATACGCTTCCCTTATAGTCTATTTTGATTTCTTTCACACAAGAACATGTCTCCAGCCTAATGTAAATTGTGAAAGGCTACATTTATATTAAGTTGACATGCTGTATTTTCCACATATACTGGGAGGACAAAAGCTGTTACTCAAATTAGGATCACTCACCTTCTGTAAATGACACACAAGGAGGAAAGAAACTATTACAGATGTTGTACATTGAACTCGAGAGGGATTTGCAGAACTACATTCTCCTTGTCCACGGAAAATTGCATAATTCCTTATGCTTTGTAAATTGCAATTGTTTAATTGACCATATTTTAACAACAGCTATAGATATGACCGCCTTGACAGAAGCTAAACATAGCGATCACTTTGGCATACGTTTGCGTCTCTGTATTTCCTCTGTTCATCCACACTCGAGATTAAGGTCAACTATAACGTTTTTGATATTAAGATCAATGTTATTGTTTAACTTCTAGCTAAATAAAAGTCTTGTCTCCCATCCCATGTAAAGACTCGCACTGAAAATACCCTATGGTCCAAAACGTTCAATCTTTATACTAATTATGCTGGTATCAATAGTTTGGAATAGTCAAGTTACATATTATGTTGCTAATAAAGGTGGAAATGTATAAGCATGTTAAGGACACGCTACACAATTTGTTGGCATGGATACCATGTTGTGTTGAATTATATTGAACGATTTGGAAGTTATGCTCTGGAATAATTTTTTTTTTTTTTTTTTTTTGACAGACAGACAGAAAAACAGATGGACATAGCGATAGCTATATCTCCTCGTATTACATACCAGGAGAGGAAAAGGAGCTAATCCGTACATACGTATATTTTGGTTATGTTTCGATGTTGTGTAAACTGACAACTTTACATCCTCGTATTTTGAAGTGATCCCTCATTCAGCTGAGGTGAAAACTTGGTTTTATCCTTCATGTAATCACTATGTTCATGACTTTAGTTTGCAGTACTTTAAGAATTATTCACTAAATTAACATTCTTAAGGTATTTAATGACGGCCTTCTCTTCAAAACAGTGAAAACCATTCACCCCACTGAATGAGGCAGTTCACGTAAGGGAGACATCCAACAACAGCTAAATACGCCACAAAATGAAAAACACTTATTGAATTCAAGTAAACCGGTGGATGTCGCCAAAGGTGATTGCGGAAACCATAATGATAATGTCTAGATTTACTTATACAACCTGTGCTCAGTAATTAGTCCTTGGAGTTATAACAAGGGGAGGGCTGGAGGAGTTCCTCTATACAGATAACTGTGAATGTGTTGTCCGATTGAAGTATGACGGTATATCAAGAGGTGTCTTTTTAATAAATGTAAGTACACGTTTGGGTGTTTATGTTTAATTCTGAATGGAAATTATGTCCATAATTAGCAATGTCTGGTTTGCTAATTCGAACTGTGTCCATAATTAGCAATGTCTGGTTTGTTAATTCGAAATGTGTCCATAATTAGCAATGTCTGGTTTGTTAATTCGAATTGTGTATCTGAGTCCAGTTAGGTCATAGGAGCAAGATTGTAGACTTTTCCAGTCTGTTTCGACATGAATATGTTTACGTCACAGTGAACACAATATGGTTATAGCGTATATGTATCTAATCTTCAGACTGGTACATGAATAAGTTTGGGAGGCTTTGGTGCGTTCCCTTATGTCACAGTCATAGTCAACAATGTGCATTTGAGTGACCATCAATCCAACGGCCACTGCTATATAATTATATTAAATTAATTATGGTTAGTGCTTAGATTCTTCTAGGTATCATCTCATTATATCCCCAAACTTCAAAGATTTGAATCAGTTCTTACTGTTATCAGTTTTGTATTACATATCTTCGATTTTCAGTTAGTGATTAAAATGGACAATGGTAAGTCAGGAACAATTAACGTCATATAATTTACAATTCAGTTCAGTTCATGTCATTGAAAATCTGATGTAATTCATATGTTTCGACATGAAAGTCTTTTTCCACTCTAATCAAACTCTGCCTGTATGTTATGTCCGTATATATAATTTTTAAGTCTGACTTTTATATTACTGTTTTAGATGACAATATCCATAAATAACAATTTCACTTTGGCGAGAAAAAAAAAACCCTATTCCAATGCAAAATATGACTAGTACAAAAATCTATGAAAACAAAATCCTATATATTTATTAAAATGAATACGTTATATATTAGAGTTATAGTTGATTTAGAAAAAAGGGACAACATTTGAAGCAATTATTTTAAGGTGGACTTAACCCAAATCTACATCGATAATAGGGAGCAGCAACCTTCTCTTTGTACCCCAAGTATCCAACATTTTAAAATTTGCAAAATATGCTTTACTTCATATATGATTTGAGATAACAAATTGTATATTCTTTTATTAAAATGTCACCATTCACCTCCTTTTAAGATAGCCGGAATGAGATAACAAAGTTGTGACAGTTTGTGTGGTTGGATGGGGACACTTTTTACATCAGATCTCTAACTACACTTCACCAATGGATTTTGTCCGCACCTTGTGACCAGGCTTTGTGCTAAGTGAATTATCAATTGTCTTAGGCCCATTTTTATTCTTTTTTGCTATTGTGACTCTTTATGCGTAAGTCCAGCATAAGACCAGATTCTCCCTAGAATCCCTTCTCCCACTTCCTATGGCCCTTTCCTAATTGCTGAGCTTATATTTCCTTTTGATCGCGAGAGTATTTGATCTACTTTATTTTAGGTGATCGTTTCTGTACATAAGGACGTGATTTTCAACTGTATTGAAGAAAATTAATCTCTGGGAAGAATCGAACATCAGACTTTTCTAGTTACGAATCCCGCGCAATACCCCTACACCATGGGGACAGCTACTAAAGCCCGGTAAAGGTTGAATTCGATAATTGTCTTCAATGTCGGGCTGCACTATAACTTTTGAATTCGTGAAATATTATCCTCAAGACTGGCTGATTCAAAATTTTATAATTTCAACTTTAATGTTCTCTTATCCATATATGACATGGTATGATAAATAATACAAAATTAGAGGCTAAAACAACATATCAATCTTCCTTGTAATAAAATTCGTTTTTGCTGTCCCATATTCTGCAACTGTTCCTTTCGTATCTTGTAGAACAATGAGAGACAATTCATGGCAGGAGCAGTGGCCCATCATTAAATTACAAGCCCATTCTGAATCCTTTCGACCATTTGTAAACATCAAGTTTGTTTTTCTGTTTTGTTCTTTTTTTTCTTCTGAAAACGAAAGTCTCGGTCTTTTTAGTGTCTTGATTTTTGTCTTCTAGAACTGATCGGTTTCATGTCAACGACATTCATTTAAAAGTCCCCACTTCTCAAAAGATAGGAGGGATAATATATATTCCCTCCACCCCACCCCACACAACCGCTCCGATTATCCTTTAAAATTTAAAAGAAAAGTCCAGCGCGTTTACACGAAACATTTTATTCCGTTGTCTCTAATGCCTTTGTTGTACATAAAGATTATAGACATGGAGACATCAAATTTATATTCAATAATGAGAATTACTACCTCGAGAAGATTATACATTTTCATGACATACCATAAACAATTGTATTCTTTAGATTAAAGTGGGAAACCTCGTAGTGGATGAACAGCAAATCTCTGTACCTGTATCCCACTGTCTGTGTATATGTATAGCTGTGTGTCTTTTTGTGCGTCTTTCAACCTTTTCTCTCTGTCTCTCTGTTTTTAAACACAAAGGTAGTTACTCACACTTTTGTTTCTTTAGAAAAGAATCCCATCTTCCTATCAAATTAATCTGGCATAATCAGTCGAATGCATCTGCTAATTTTATCACCTTGTTCTTTTCTTTAAGACCCATTATGTTGTGAGACATTGTAATCTAATTATTATCTTCTGTATCAAAATGGGACAAAATATTGTTTGCCCATTTCAAGAATTTTCTGTACAAACGATTTCTTCTCAAAGCCCGCTCAACAGAATTCTGCCAAATTTGATATAAAGCAGCTTGGCATGAAGCGCGTTTAAGTTTGTACAAATGATTCCTATTTTCATCAATTATGGCTTCTAAAAAGTTGTGTATAACTTTTTATTAAAAGCAGCTAAAAGACTTTGACGAAATTTGACAGAAAGAGTGGTAGCTTGAAGGCCTTTCACATTATTGAACTGATGCCGATTCACAATCAAGCATGGCCACTGTTATTAAAGTTAGAAAACTTTCAAACGGATGAATGTATAGAAACTAGAGAAAAATTTAATTAATTATTTTCATAACATATTCAGTCAACAGCATTGGAAGACATTTCTACAGTTAGCATCATACTGACCTAGATTTCTTGACCATCATCTCTTGCATTTGGTGATTATGTAGATGTCATGCCAATGAGCAATTGCAGGTCCTTGGGCCTCTTGTTTTTATGGAAGATTTTATATGAGAAAAGTGTAATTTAGGGACAACAATTAGACTGATCCATAATAATCTTTTACAGAGAATTTCAATGAGAAAAATGTACTGAGTGGATATCAATTTGACTGACCATCATGGGCTATTTTGGACAAATAAACAAAAAGCTTTAAACTAGATTGATTGTATACATAAATGTATATGGAATACAAATAATAATAATAATAATAACAATAATAATAATAATAATAATAACTAAGAAAATGAAATCCAAAGTATAAAGAGACGTAAGAATTCTTAACTAAGGCGCTTTGCAATGCTTCTAAGCAGCAAATTAGTCTTAGTGATGCTAAATAAGTACTGAATTGTGCTAATTACTAATTTTACTAAAAAGCAAATTTGTCGTAGTGATACTAAATAATTTACCATTTAAAGAAGTTCCATTGTTATTATAACTCATATGTCTGCTGTAACAATATTTATTGCGTGAGAGATATATGTATGTACACGAAACAGATAAAATACACACGAGATAGAATACACATGAGATAAAATACACATGATAAAGAAAATGTAGGTTTGAAAGTTAATCAAGCCCCTTATCTTCAAGCAATACAATTTTTTTGATTTGACGAAGGGGTTTTGCTAGATAGTGTTATGCATGCACTGTGAAATTAAAAATTAAATTACTCAAATGAATTTTCTTGCAAGTACTTTGCGCTCATTGCTTGTTAGCATGACAACTATCAGAAAAGTATGATAATGCCAACTTTTGCTATTGATTTTTCGTACTATTTTGAAAAGACTTAAATGGTACAAAAGTCCTAAAATTTATAGCACCATTACCCTTTTAGTTGGATCTTGAACAGTTGAAACAGGTTGTGTTGTAGATGTTTTGTTTTGAAATTGAAAACCTATGGTACATATTACAGAAGACCTGATACTTTGGCTTGAATCTTGTTATTCTCTCCTCTGTGGGACTATTGCTTTAATGCAGAAATAAATAATTCCATCTCCTCATCCGCAGTAAAAATTCATTGTAACAGTAATTTCACTGTTTGATCTCAAATTCTCAAGAAACTCCACTCTATTTTTTCATCAGTTTTGTGTCTCTCTTCACTGCTTTTAACAATTATATATCTCCAGACATGCTAAACATGAATGTTACAATTATAACAGTTTATGTTAAATTTGTTTAAAAACTATGTTGTTAATGATTTCATTAAAAGCTTGTTCACCAGCTAAATGTGTAATAAATCCAGGTTGTTTTTGTAATTTCTCGATATTTTTTTATATCTCCGTTTCATAGATGCCGTTCTGCGAATCCCAGTTTTCTTGTCTATGCCTTCCAAGTTTACTTCCATATATCTTCGTTGTACTTTTTTAAAATGCATGTTGATAAAAAACTGTGTCGTCCTACTACACTTACATATCTACCCCTGTATGATCATTCCTTACATAGTTTGTATTTTGTTCCACGTTTTTCTATTGCTTCTCTCTTTTGGGACACTCTCATTTTACACTTACAATTTGCAAACCGTAATTTGTTAGTTCAGATAGTGAAAGTAGTAGAATGATTATTGGTTTCCCGGTAATTCATTTCTATCAGAAAACCTGTAATATTCCCAAGGGCGTAAATGGATTAGTTTCGTAAAATGTAAATGTTTGTTAACATAGGGAATTCATGGTATATGTTCACGTAGAAGTGTTTAGCAATTTGATATAGGAGTAAATATTTGCATTAAGTGTTTGGGCCGGGTTTTGTGATGCCTGTTGTGAAATTATGATATCGTGAGTGCGTGGTTGTTAGTTGATTAGAGAAAAATTATTTATGGTATTTACGCGTTTAAGAACCCTTCAGTTGAAACGTTGATTCAGGACTTTTAACTACAAATAGAAACTGCATATAAAGAAAATTCTTCCAAAGGTAGGAAGATATTAAGTATGGTTAAATAATAGAAAAAAATAGCATTATTGCCATAAGGAATTATATTAAAACCATTCTCCTAGATCAAAACAAACAAGATTGGCTATTTGTTTTAGAAAAATCGTCCTAATGACAAAAATTGTAAAATTTATAAAACGAATAGCAATTTGGAAGAATATTTAACCAATTTTCCTGAAATGTGTATTTACCTATCTTGAAATTAAGGAGGTCAAACCATAAATTAACTGTTGAAATTGGTCGATGGAATAAAATGCCATATGAAGGGAGAAAATGTACTAAATGTCAGAATAAGGTTTTAGGTAACGAATTCCGTGACTTTTTTGAGCATGAATTCTTTAGGGAGGCTAGACTGAATTTTCATTAAGAAAAATTATTGCATACGTCTGAATACTTTGAAATATCTACACTTATTGACAAATAATAATAAAAGATAGTGAAAAATATAAGCATATTTGTTAGCAAAATTAGAAAGTGAATAAAGGCCTGCATATCTACCTACATATGCTTATTTCACATATCAACCTATCACAACTCTTTTATGTATAATGTTTAGATAACTAACGTTCTCTCTTTCTGATTTTCTGTCTCTTTCCGTTTTATCTCTCCCCTTCTTCTTTATTTTACACCATAATGGCTTCTTATATAAGACAAATTTAATTGCACTTGACTCGTATGCCATATACGTATGGCCTTAGTAGAATTTTTTTTATCAATAAAGATTAGTTCTGTTCTGTTCTGTTTTGATAACGACTTTTATCTTGAGGTCCTTGGAAATATGGAAAACACCGATCTTAAGCCAGGTTCAGGCATGTATTGTTTGATTCGCTTGGCAGTGAGACCCCTTACATGTTACAATATTATTATTATATTTATTATTATTATTAGTAGTAGTAGTATTTTCATACAACAATTCTCTTTTCTCACCCATGATTACAATATAATCTACTCTATTGCTTCTTCTTTAAAATCCCCACAAAATTCTTCATTCGACCATGTCCAGAAACGAGTACCCATAGTATCTCTTATTGAACATTCGTACATCATAAAACGACAATCCCTTTGTGTGATTTATTAAGCTGATAGTAGAATCGTCATCTGTCAAAGGTAATGATTCCGTTTTGACTAAAATACAATTTACAAATAAACGTATATTGCCCCCACCCCCTTCTTTCAGGCTATTAAACACACATATAAGTCAGTAAATTGTATCTTGTAATCTGTCATATATAAAATATTAAAACATCGATGTGTCGATAAGTGAACGAATGGCTGATGTTTCACAGATGGTAGACAGACAAACAGACAAAAGAGAAATTGAGACTGATTTGTGCGTAAGATAACATTACTCACGTCATACTAAGTTGTAATAATTTGTGTGTGACATTTCCTTCATGCTATTAAATCTGTTCCACATTGCTTCGCGTCAGTTTAATAGTTTCGATAGTATATTGGTCGATCACTGTGTATTCTTGTATTTAATGTATCTGTTCCAATGAATTCTAGAGCTGTTTTAAATTAAACGTAAGTTTAGAGTTCCGATCTTGCCCATTTCTCTGTCTTTCAGTTTTAATTAAATCTCTCCACCCTACGTCTCTCTCTCTCTCTCTCTCTCTCTCTCTCTCTCTCTCTCTCTCTCTCTCTCTCTCTCTCTCTCTCATATCAGTATCACCACTAAACATCAACCACAAAGTCTGTATGACATGCTCCTCTCAAGACATAATTACATAAATCAATGTATGGTCATTTGACGAAAGGACCGTGTCACAGACCAATTTCACTGAGTACCAACCACTTCATTACGGAGAATCCGTCATGGCTGCAGGTACAATATTTGTAAATGTGACGTCCGTGATGAGACCGATAATTCACAATTGACTTACATTCATTAATTCACTGACTGAATCATCAAATGTATTTGTCATTCATCTCTCAGTAATAGTGTATTTTGCACATAATAAAGTGTTTTATTTGTTCTAGACAGTCTGCCTTATCTTCCTCGTAATCGGTGGTATTCAGTTGCTGACTTTATTCTCCTTAACCACATATGTACACTTGTAAACAAATTTTCGTGGAATTCGTTGTTGCCCCGAACCATGAATTCAAAGACACAACGAAAAATTAGCCACATATGATAAAGAAAGTTATTTGTTATGGTATAGTTGCTATATGTGTTGAATTACGACATGTTTTTGCAAACGTGATTCTACGAGTAATCTCTCTCTCTCTCTATGTATATATATTTATATATATATATATATATATATATATATATATATATATATATATATATATATACAATTCTGAGGTTAATTTCTAACTCTAGACAATGTAGTTGATAAACCAAGTTCAAATATCAAGTCTGAATATGTATAATGTAATATTTACAAAGCAAAGTAAGTTCCGAAGGAGCACAATATTAACTATTCCTAAAAGGTCCTCTTCAGATTTTCGGCCGTATGAGGCTTTCTAAAAAAAATACTCTTTCTACTCAGACTACAAGGGTCCATCAGCTTGTCAAGACTAGTTTGTTTCGAAATTAAACAACTTGTCTGGACAAGTTTGGAACTAGATTAAACAACTGTTTTGGGGAGTTGAATGAAAACTGTGGCCTGAGTAGAAAGTGTTTTCATGTGATAGGTCTTGATAGAGCCCAATATTTGAAGAGGAGCTTTAAGAATAATATGAGATGTTTTAAGACAGTGGCATACTGAATGACAGTTCTGGATCAATTAAAAACAAATGTCTTTCAATAATTCTCATAAAATGGCTAAGTCAAGTGCAGGTAAAGTAAGAAAGCCAAATCTTTCGTGCACAATTAATGATACAGCCGGATGCCTTATTGGAATATTATTTATAAACTCTACATATAAATATATTTTCTGAGATTCTTTGATTATGCATTAATCAGTTCCAAATTCGTTTGCAAAGTGAGCCACACACTCAGTAAAGTTCACGAGGAACACATGGCATGCTCTCTGAGAGAATATCTCACAGCATTTGAAATAAATATATGCATTATTCAGATTCATTTATTTAGTACTGTAACACACAAGGGGTCTAACAGCATCCCACTACTGAGCGAAAAAAGTGTTGCCGAACACTTGCGTGAGGCTGGCTTGAGGTCGGTATTTTCCCTATTTCCAAGAATCTCAACACATCAGTCGTTATCAACTGAAGGATTCTTAAACGCACTAATGCCTCAAATAATGTTTCTCTAATCAACTAACGACCACACATTCACAAAACTCTAATGTCACGCTTACAGAGTTTTCTTGCTTAACTTTTGTATGATTTGTCAGTAAGCTTTTCTAAGCCTTATGTCGGTATTTCATGGCACGTACTACAAAACATGACTCAAACACCTAAATGCACATACATTTTCCTATATCATTTGACTAAACACTTAGGCGAGGGTCCATTTTCCGAAACTAATCCATGCTACCATAAGGGCTCGTGAATACAATAGATTATGACGTCTGCTCCTAGTAATTGGTTAATTACTCGGTTTGAGAAATGTCTTCCCAACACCGACTTCCCATAATCAAACAAATAATCTTTAAATCCTAACTAAGATATAAATGGAGACGTAAATACAAATAGCACATAGCTTAACTTTCTTACAGAAGGTTGATTTCTTTCATAAGTGTGGAACGGGTAATATTTCCTAAATCTTTCATATATATGACATCAGCTTGCACCTTAGTCGTACGATAAGTAACTTTCCAAATTGTGTGGGTATGAATGTGCTTTGAAACATTGGTAATACATGTTGATATTCTTCCTTTAAAAAATCTAAATTATGTATACAATGGTTGATGCCCATGAAAGTTATAGAATTATTTTTGCTATTGACTCAGTTCCTGTAATGCGTGAAATCCAAATATACATCAACAACATACGGGAAAAACAGTAGCGGAAAATCAAACTGTGATGACCAATACATTTTCCATCAACTAGTCAAGTAAAGTCATTATTGATAGGTAAATTATTACACCGCCAGCCTTTCATGCGTTTTTTGGCTTTCGAGTGCTGTAAGTCTGTTCTTGACTGTTTGCATACATGTGTAATTATTCATAAGCATCACCTTCAGGAAGGCTGAAAGGGGAAATAAAAGTAAATACTATACCTAGTATGCAATAGACACACAGATAGGTGTATGCACACACACATACATACATACATACATACTTTACCTATTATGGCATAGACACACATATACCCGTATGCATGCACACATACGTACATACTTTACCTATTATGACATAGACACAAAGATACGTGTATGCATACATACATACATAAATACATACATACATACATACATACATACATACATATATTCTATCTAATGCACAGTATCAACTCTTATCTGATGTCTGTCGCTTGTAATCTACCAAAGCAATGTAAAATTTCACGCGTATCAGAATAACATGCAGGGCTAAGTTAGTAACAAACTTTCTGACATTCTCAATTTTGCACTAAATGACTTACTGTAGTAGCACTAATTTTCGTGGGGTACCACTTTTCGTGGAATTCATTGTTGCCCCAAACCATGAATTTAAAGAAACAACGAAAAATTAGCCACATATGATAAAGAAGACACCCCCCCCCCCATTTTACTTACTGTTTCATTCCGGGAGATCAACAAAACTTTTTGATACATCAACGTCATTTCTGTAATCTGGTTAAAAATATTAGTTTTTACATGTGTTTGTTTTATTTTAACCCTTTTCAAAATAATTATAAACCATTTTATATTGTTTAAATGCACTCGTATCTATACGATATTCTGTAATTGTAACTTCCACTCATTGCCTTAAAACAAGATGTTGTGAATTAAGTAAGGATACAGAGAAACGAGAAAAAGCATAAGGTATTCAAACACTGTTTTTACTGAAAATGAAAGAAAGAATAAGAAATGATACTGTAAATCAAACTTAGATTTAATACTTATTAAAATCGATTCTTCATTCAGGCGAAACTGTTGTCGAAATATTTAAATTCTCGTGAAAGCACGTCTCATTTTGTCCATGCATGCTTAATCCCAATGAACAACATGACTGTAAAATACTAAAACTATTGATTGAGGCAAAACTACTAATGAAACACTCTGTATATACATTAATTATAGCAGAGTATTGAAGCTCGCACTTCACTAATTTTAGGAGAAAAACACTGAATCTACATCGCGTTTAAGTTGGTTTGTACACACTAATGTTTGTTGACTTAAACAAGTTCCTGCGTGTGACCTGAGATTTCATTACCATATAAAGGTTATGTTCCACTCACAACTGTTCTTTTCTAGCATCGTCAAAACCACAGATAATTAGATCTGATCTTTCACACATTTTCGTGTGAGTCTCAATTATTCATTCAGCATGAATCGGCTTCATTGACGAGGTTTTATGTAAAGTCTAGCGGCTGAAGTTGGTTCGTACATGAGACAGGCTCAAAAAAAGGAGTGGTTCCATTCTCTTTCGATTTAGTTAGCATCTTCTCATTTAGATGTGCTCTGAACACGTCAAACGTTGTCACTGCTTGCTTAATGCATTGATCAAGGGGCAGCTGGTCACGTGTTTGGTTTATATGTGACATGATGACATTGTGCAAACCGGCCGGGATCTAAACTGATTTTTACCACTCTCTAGCCACTGAGTTAACGCCCTGGTCATCAGAAAGTCATTGATAATGCAACTTTTTGGACAGTATTTTAAGGAAAAGATCATACACATGTACTTCAATAACTTATTAATAGCTTAGTATTGTTGACTGCGTCGGCTCCCTTTGATGTTGAATGCAAGTGATTTATCTTGACAGGTATTTGATTTGTTCTCATACGGGTGGCAATACTGTTTTAACCATTGTGGTCATAGTTTTGTTCTTTTGTTATTAAATACCTACAGATATGCAAATTTTAAAAGGCAAAACCACAAATGTATGTACCCACAAACAATTATTTTTCTCAAAACCACGAAAAGTGAGACCCACAAAATAAATGATACTACAGTAATTGAAATGAGACAATTATACATAGCATAATCAACGAGTTTATGATTCGTCATCGACTTGTTGTTGTTGACTCTTGTACCGGTAACTTTCGCTGGCACAGTAGTCTGTCATGACATCTGCAAAAAGGAACATATATATGTATATTAACAGTCCAATTAGCACTAAATTAGTTCATAGTTGCCAAATTTTCCTTTTTGAATAAATTGATTTTTTAAACCGAATATAGCATAAAACCAGAATTTGTATTTGCTTCAGATAAGTTTTGGTCTTGGCACAAGTTTCTCAACACGCACACACACATATATGTTGATTCGAGAAGAAACGCGGTATATTGTGATACAACACAACATACTTCGTGTCCGTTTGTTATATATTGTGTTTTCCGTAAGAAATGTGAAACAACCCTACAGAAAAAGTGCTGTATCATTGTTTTAATGCACCGCGTGCAGAAAATTGGAAACCAGGTTCCTGACATCTGAAATGTTTCACAGAACGCCAAATAGATGTCTCTGTATTATTTATGAAGAATGCTTTACGTTAAATGATTTAGTACCATAACTATCATATAGTAGAATCCTGAGGTTCATTTGTAACTCAAGACAATGTAGTTGATAGACCAAGTTCAAATATCAAGGTTGAATATATGTAATATTGGCTTTAAGCTCTGAAGGAGAGCAATATTAACTATTCTTTAACGGTCTTCTTCAGATTTTATGCCGTATAAAAAGAAATAGTCCTTCTATTTAGGCTACACTATTCACTATTCCTACGACTTGTCTGGACAAGTTTAAAAATAGATTAAATAACTTGTCTGAAGTTGAAGGAACAATCTAGGCTGAGTGGTTTTCGTTTGAAAGGTCTTAATAGGGCTAAAAATTTGAAGAGGAGCTTTAAGTATAATATAGGATTTCTTATGAGTTAATTTGACACTTTTAAAACGGATATAGATCATATATAAAAAGATACCCAAACAGTGGCATACTGAATTACGTTTTTTTGACTAATTAAAAACGAATGTCTTTCAAAAAATTCTCACACAATGGCCAAGCCAAGTGCAGGCAATGTAAGAAAGTCAATAACTTTCGTTGCACAATTAAAGACACGGTCGGCTTCCTTTGAATCTCAACTTTTCCATTTAATGATTCGATATGTTTCTTTCTTAATTTTAATGTTACGGACTAAATTATACAGCTAAAAATGATGACATTATGAAAGATACGGCAAAGTCCATGATGGTAATTCCAGAAATAGAAGCGATAATCTTATCTTATTGGAAGAGTATTGACAAAACTCTACATATTAATGTATTTTCTGGGTTTCTTTGATTATACGTAAATCAGTTCCAAATTCGTTTGCAAAATAAGTCATGCTCTTTGTAAAGTTCACGAGGAGCATATTACATGTTCTCTGAGAGAATATCCTGCAGCATTTGAAGCAAATATATAAATTATTCAGACTCATTCAAGTAGTACTGTAACACGCAAGGAGTCTAACAGCATCTCACTACAGAGCTAAACTAGCAATGCTGAACACTTGCGAGAGGCTGACTGGAGGTCGATGTTTCCCAGTTTCCAAGGACCTGAAGACAACAGTCGTTGTCACATGAAAGGTTCTTAATACGCATTAATACCACAATTAATTTTCCTCAATCAGCTAACGACCAGATATTTACAAGACTCTAATGTCACACTTGAAGGTTTTTTCTTGCTTTACATTCGTATGATTTATCAGTACGCTTTTCTAAGCCGTACGTCCATATTTCATGCCACACACTACAAAACATAACCCAAACATCTAAATACACAGAATTGGTTCTATCTCAAATGACCAAACACATATATGCAGGGATATTCTGAGAATTCTTTATGTTAAGAAATTAGGCGAGGGACCAAGTTCCGAAACTAATCCATACTACCATAAAGTCTCGTGAATATACTATACATCATGGCGTCTGCTCCTAGTAATTGACTAATTACTCGGTTTGAGAAATATCTACCCAACACCTACTCCCCATATTCAAACAAATAATGGCTAAAATCTAACTATGCGATCGACGTAGACGTATATACAAATAGCACATACCTATATTTTGTTATAGAGAGTTGATTCCTGTCATCAGTGAGGGACAGGTAATATTTCCTAAATCTTTCATAAAGATTACATCAGTTTGCACCTTAGTCCTACGATAAGTAACTTTGCCATTTTGTGTTGTATGGATGTGCTTTGAGACATTGGTAATGTATGCAGATATTCCTCCTGTAAAACAATCTAAATTGTGTAAACAATGGTTGATGCTCCTGTAAGTTATAGAATTTTTTGCTGCTATTTATCCAATTCCTGTAATGCGTGAAATCAAAATATACATCAACATCATACGGGAACAACTGTAACAGGAAATCAAACTGTGATGACCAATACATTTTCTATCAACAAGCCAAGTAATGTCATTATTGATAAGTATATTATTGCAGCTTCAACCTGTCGTGACTTGTTTAGGCTTTAGAGTGCTGTAAGTCTGTTCTTCACTGTTTGCGTATATGTGAAGTTCTTCATAATCATCACCTTCGGGAAGGCTGAAAGGGAAAATAAAAGTAAATACTATACCAGTTATGGCATAGACACATATATACGTATATGCATGTGTACATACATACATACATACATACATACATGCATACATACATACATACATACATACATACACACATACATACATACATACATACATACATACATACATACATACATACATACATACATACATACACACATACATACATACACACACACATACATACATACATACATACATACATACATACATACATACATACATGCATGCATGCATACATACATACATACATACATACATACATACATACATACATACATACATACATACATACATACATACATACATACATACATGCATATGTTACGACTCTATGGTGTAAGAAAAATGTAACAGAAAGAAAGTGAAACCAACAAATCAAGTAAAAAATCAACAAGCAATTTATTACTAGATAATTAAAATAAAAATCAAAAAGTCACTTACAGCAATGTGTTTTGAAATCCTAATAATCCAATAAGAATGATTGTTCTAATCACAAGTCCTAAATATAGAATGTTCCGAATTCACGGCTGTGTCCTTGAATGTTATGATGTGCTAATGGTCTCCAAAGTCCTGATGTACTAGTAATCTTTGATGTGCTGATGTCAAAATGAAGTATTCCAAAATATCTGAATAAGTTCAGTTAAATTCCAAAATCATCAATTAAAAATCCAAAATCCAAAAGTTTGTGAGCACTGTTATAATCCAATGAATATTTAAAATAATTCCTCTCTTAGAATTTGGAATGAATTTTCACAACTGTAATAGCTCTTTACAAGACTGATGGTAATGTCAAAACTGAATAAATGTCCACCAAACATGGTATATATAAAGATTGGTCACATGACAGAATGTTCTAGAATATGAGTCATCTTAATGGAATTTTTACTTGTAAACAAAAATCAACCTTGTCCTTCAAATTGAGAAAACATATTGATCAAAACAACCTAATTCAAGGACATTAGTTAAACATGTTTTTCCTGCTAACATTAAGATTTAAGCAAATATTAAAGTGAAGAAACATTTATAATTTCCTAAAATATTTATAATATTATATAAACATCATACATAACACCTCCCCTCATAAAGAAAAAGAAATATTTATATAATAAAGCTTTCTTTTGAATATATATCTAATATTATAATAACCAAAATTACATAAGAACATGTTTTATGATACTAGACTTAATTACATCAAGCAATATTACATTTCTAGGCACGTGAGAGTGCATCTGCAATCACATTGTCTTTTCCCCTGATGTGTTTGATGTCAATGTTATATTCCTGCAATATCAAACTCCATCTCAACAATCTCCGATTTTTATCTTTCATTTTGTTGATGAAAGTAAGGGGATTGTGATCACTGTACACAATAATTGGAGAAAGAGCTGAGGTAACATACACTTCAAAATGCCGTAAAGCCAATATCAAAGCCAAACATTCCTTCTCAATTGTGGAATAATTTTTCTGGTGCTTGTTTAGTTTTTTAGAAAAATAACACACAGGGTGATCCACACCACTTTTGTCTTCCTGAATCAATACTCCACCAACCCCTACATCACTTGCATCAACAGATAATTTAAATGATTGGCTAAAATTTGGTGCAGAAAGAACTGGTGCATTCTTAAGCATGGCCTTTAACTTGTCAAAAGATTCCTGACACTTGTCAGACCAATGAAATTTGGCTTTCTTACTCAATAAACTTGTCAAAGGTTCAGCAATTTTGGAAAAATTGGAACAAAATTTCCGATAATATCCAGCCATACCTAGAAATCGCATCAGTTGCTTTTTACAAATTGGAACTTGAAATTCAGAGATAGCTTTGACCTTAGCTTCTATAGGTTTAACTTGACCTTGTCCCACAATATGTCCTAAAAATGTGACACAAGCATGGCAAAACTCACTTTTGCTCAAATTAATTGTCAGATTCGCATCGCTGAGTCGATCAAAGAATTTTCGAATGGTTTCCAAATGATCTTCCCAGGTGTTGTTGTAGATAATGACGTCATCGATATAAGCGTCACAATTATCAAGACCAAATGTTATCATGTTCATCAGACGTTGAAACGTTGCAGACGAATTTTTCATTCCAAACGGCATGACTTTATATTGATAAAGTCCATCTGGAGTTGCAAATGCTGAAATTTCTTTTGCCCTTTCCGTCAGTGGAATTTGCCAGAATCCTTTTAAAAGGTCAAACTTGGTGACATATTTAGCATTTCCAATTTTATCAATGCAATCGTCCATTCTTGGGATTGGAAATGAATCAGTTTTGGTGACACTGTTGACTTTTCTATAGTCAGTACACATACGGAATGTATTATCTGGCTTGGGAACAAGAATACATGGTGAACTCCAGTTACTTTTACTTGGTTCTATGAAATCATTCTCCAGTAAATACTCAATTTCTTTCTTCAGATAGTTCTGTTTGAGAGGATTCATCCTATAAGGATGCTGTTTCACAGGCGCAGAATCTACAATGTCAACGTCATGATAAATTTTACTTGTTCGTGTTGGAACATCAGGAAACAAGTGCTCATAGTCATGTAATAGCTGTTTTAGTTCATTTCTTTCCTGTTGTTGTAGATGTGAAAGTTTCTGGTCTAGGTTGTTCAATATTTCTGAATTCCGAAGATTGGTTATACCAGAGTCACTATAGTCTATATATTCACTGTGTGGGACAGGTACAACTAAATTAACTGAATAATTAGCTGGGCTATCTCTGTCAAAATATTCCTTTAACATATTTATATGACAAAGTTGTTTCTGTTTCCGTCTCCCAGGAGTGTTAATGATATAATTTAAGTCATTTACTTTCTTTTCAACGGTATAAGGACCAAAACATTTAGCCTGAAGAGGATTCTGAGGTATGGGAAAGAGAGCCAGAACTTTGTCACCAGATTTAAAACTCCTTTCCTGTGAATTTCTGTAATACCTTAATTTCATTTTTGACTGGGTAGTGTGAAGATTAGTTCTTGCTACTTCACAGGCCTTTGACAACTTGTATTTGAAATCAGAAACATAATCAAGAAGATTAATCTTTGAATCTTCATTTGAAAGAAGTTTCTCTTTCAATAATTTCAATGGTCCACGGACAGTATGACTAGAAACTAGTTCAAAGGGACTAAAACCCAACGACTCTTGAACTGATTCCCTAACAGCAAACAACAACAAATGAACACCCTCATCCCAATCCTTTTCTGTATCAAAGCAATATGATCGAATCATATTCTTCAAAGTTTGATGAAATCTTTCCAAAGCACCTTGACTTTCAGGGTGATAGGCAGAAGATTTAAACTGTTGGATGCCTAGTTCATGCATAACTTGCTGGAAAATTCCAGACATAAAATTTGACCCTTGATCCGACTGGACAGATTTGGGAAGGCCAACAAGTGTAAAAAACTTCACCAAAGCTTTCACAATAGTTTTAGTTTTTATATTTCTCAGAGGAATTGCCTCTGGAAATCTTGTAGATGCACACATGATGGTCAACAAGTATTGGTTGCCTGACTTGGTTTTAGGTAAAGGACCAACACAGTCTACTATTATTCTACTAATTGGTTCATCAAATGCAGGAATAGTTTGTAAATGAGCCTTAGGTATCTTCTGATTGGGTTTTCCTACCATTTGACAAGTGTGACAAGATCTGCAGTATTTAGAAACATCACTTTTGAGTTTCGGCCAATAAAAATGATTCAAGATCTTGTGATAAGTCTTACGGACTCCTAAATGACCAGCCAAAGGAGTTTCATGGGGTAAATTAAGAATTTCCTGTCGATATGACTTAGGAACAACAATTTGATAGCTCACTGACCACTCGTCACCAGCGGGTACATCAGGTGGTCTCCATTTCCTCATAAGGACCCCATTTTTCACAAAGTAACACACTGGAACTTGTGTGGCTTCAGTTTCACTAATAGCCCTCTGAAACAAACAAGATATCTCGGGATCTTGCTCCTGTTCAACGACAAGGGATTGTCGTTTGTCATCCTGATTAGAACAAAGAGAATGAGTTGCCACAAGAGGATCACTGTGATCAATACCATTTGATTGATGAATACCTGAGGAAAAAGTGACCTCATCAAAAGACTGACCAATACATGTGTCAGCTAAAGGAATAATATCCTGATCAACATCACTCTCAAGAGCTCTTTTTGCCATAGCTCTAGTAACTGCACAAGCAGGGTACAAATCAGGGATTTCAGTTTCGACAGGATCAACTTTCTGACCCAAACAAGGCTTGTCAGTTACAAGTGGATTAACCACAGCCTTATCTCCAGCTAGGTCATTGCCTAGTAATAAATGAACACCCTCTATGGGTAAAGAAGTCACTGCCCCAACAGTCACAGGTCCAGAAACTAAGTCTGATGCCAAATTTACACAATGAAGAGGAACATTTACAAAGCCGCACTCTACTCCCTGAACAAGAACACTTTCACTTGAAGAAGACTCCTCAGACAAAGGCAAAGTACCTGATAATAAAAGACTCTGAGAAGCTCTAGTGTCCCTTAATATTTTAATTGGGATAGGTTTGGCAGAATCACCAATAAGTGATATAGAACCTTCTGACATGAATGGTTCATAAGCCTTTAAAATAGAATCAGACTGGGGTTTGTTTGACCCAACAAATGTATTGCTTTCAATACAAGACCGTGACCTTGACCTCGTAGAAATAAGAGCATTTGGAAAAGCTCTGTCTTTACTCTGTTGCTTATTTTTCAACTTGAAGCAATCAGAAATAACGTGTCCTTTTATTTTACAATAAGTGCACGTAGGAAGAGATAAGGATTTCTGATCAGTCTTATCAGATGTTTGATTCCTAACAGTTGTGGTGTTGTGAAATTTGGAAGTACTCGAATGAGATTGAAATGGTTTTTTACCAGAAAACTGCTGAGAGGACGACTTATTGCCAAACGAAATTTTGTGAGTCAAGGAATAATCATCAACCATACGAGCAGCATTTTCCAAAGTTTCCACATTCTGCTCGTCAAGATAGGTTTTAACATCACTATGGATGCACCTCTTGAACTCTTCTATTAATACGAGCTGTCTGAGGTTATCATAAGCTTGATCAACTTTCTTGGCTGAGCACCACCTATCAAATAGTTGTTCTTTATCCCTTGCAAATTCGACATGAGTTTGTCCAGTTTCTTTTCTACAATTCCTAAACCTTTGTCGATATGCCTCTGGTACCAACTCATAAGCTTTCAAGAGGTACTCCTTAACCACATCATAATCAGTGCTTTGTTGTACTGACAGTGAAATGTAGACTTCACGAGCTTTGCCAATAAGTACACTTTGTAATAACAAAGTCCAATGCTCTCTGGGCCATTTCAAGTTTTCAGCTATTTTCTCGAAATGAAGAAAGTATTTATCTACTTCTTTTTCCTGAAAAGTGGGTACTAACCTAATATATCTAGTAACATCAAAACCTGAACTTGTGTTTAAAGGAGTGGAGTGTGCTCTGTTTGCCAGTTCTAATTCTCTTAATTTAAATTGCATTTCCCTTTCTTCTCTCTGCATCTGCATCTGCATTTGTCTCTCTTCTTTCTCTCTCTCCATCTGCCTCTCTTCTTTTTTTCTCTCTCTCTCTCTGAATCTGAAGCTTTGCCAACTCTAAATCCATCTGGTTCTTTAACTCTAATTCCCTTAATTTCCTGTCAGAACCAGATACAGGCTTTCTCTTCAAACTTAAAGCACTATTTTCAAAAATTCCCTTTACTACTAAATATTGAATTAAAATAATCTTTATTTCCTGTTTTGTCAATGATAATTTTGCCTCAGATAGACTGTATTTTCTGGCAAGCTCGAGCAACTCATCCTTTCTCATGCACTTTAACCCCTCCTGGGTAGGTTTTGAAATGAAATTCTGAACATTAGATGCCAGAGTAAATGCTTGTTGGTTTCACACAAAAAAAATTTCTCTATAAAAATCTTTGCCAAAGACAAAAAAAATTCAGAGACAAAATCAATATGAATTTCAAAGATAAATTTAATATCTCTAATATGCTTTAAAGAAATTCAATCCGGGACGAGCCCCCAATTTCTGTTACGACTCTATGGTCTAAGAAAAATGTAACAGAAAGAAAGTGAAACCAACAAATCAAGTAAAAAATCAACGAGCAATTTATTACTAGATAATTAAAATGAAAAATCAAAAAGTCACTTACAGTAATGTGTTTTGAAATCCTAATAATCCAATAAGAATGATTGTTCTAATCACAAGTCCTAAATATAGAATGTTCCGAATTCACGGCTGTGTCCTTGAATGTTATGATGTGCTAATGGTCTCCAAAGTCCTGATGTACTAGTAATCTTTGATGTGCTGATGTCAAAATGAAGTATTCCAAAATATCTGAATAAGTTCAGTTAAATTCCAAAATCATCAATTAAAAATCCAAAATCCAAAAGTTTGTGAGCACTGTTATAATCCAATGAATATTTAAAATAACTCCTCTCTTAGAATTTGGAATGAATTTTCACAACTGTAATAGCTCTTTACAAGACTGATGGTAATGTCAAAACTGAATAAATGTCCAACAAACATGGTATATATAAAGATTGGTCACATGACAGAATGTTCTAGAATATGAGTCATCTTAATGGAATTTTTACTTGTAAACAAAAATCAACCTTGACCTTCAAATTGAGAAAACATATTGATCAAAACAACCTAATTCAAGGACATTAGTTAAACATGTTTTTCCTGCTAACATTAAGATTTAAGCAAATATTAAAGTGAAGAAACATTTATAATTTCCTAAAATATTTATAATATTATATAAACATCATACATAACACATACATACATCTAATGCACAGTATCAGCTTCTATCTAGTGTCTGTCGTTTGTAATCTACCAAAGTATTGTACATTTTCATGCGTATCAGAAAAACATGCGAGGAAACGTTAGAATAAACCGTCTGTCATTCCCTATTTTGCACTAAGTGACCTCATTTTAATCAGACAATGTATACATAGTATGATGAATGGGTTTATGTTTCGTCATTGACTTGTCTTTGTTAGCTCAGTTACCTGTAATGTTCGCTCTCACTGTGATCTGTCATTGTCATGACATCTGTAAAAAGGAATATATATATATATATATATATATATATATATATATATATATATATATATATACATACATATATATATTAACAGAAATCCAATTAGCACTTTATTTGTTCAAAGTTGCCCAAGTTGCCTTTTCAAATAAATTCAGTCCTGGCACAAGTTTCACAACACACACACACACACACACACTCACGTGCGCGTATATATATATATATATATATATATAGTCGAACGATGTGTTTATATGCTGATCCGAAGAGTGGCGCGTTATGTTGTGATACACGATAACATACCTCGTTTTCGTTTGCTTTATTTTGTGCTTTCAATAAGAAACGTGACAATATCCAACAGAACAACAGAAAAGGTATTGTAATATTGTATTAATTGACCACTTGTTAGTGTACAAATTGTATGATTGTATTATTTGACCGCATGTTAGTGTATGAATTGTAAAGCTAAACCACTGGAATAAAATTGGGGTGAAAACTCTTGGAAAGCTGGGTAATACGGACTACTTTGCCACTTTTACAGACTTCTTTGAAATGTTTGTACCAATAGTAGAACCCAAAGAAGTATGGAAGTGTCCAACTGATTAGTTAATTGGCGATCAGTACCACTTGTTGCAGATACTTTCAGAAAAAAATAGAAACCTTTGGTATTTTGTTAAGTGTCCATCCCACATTAAGACCACAATACAGCCTTAAGAAATATGTTATGGCTAAAAGCATGAATAATTATGTACCATGTAGACATTATAACTAGTCAAAAGTTTTGCAAGAAATTAAAACATTTGACAAGAAGTTATAAATACTTGTGACACACAGATTCAGACGTTTATTCTGGTTTTGAGAAAGTCAAAATAACATTACAAATATTTAGCATAAATATACCTAATCTTCCTGTTGTGGAACTTAATTCATCGTGTATGCTTACAATAAAAAATCTTCATAATTGCACTTAATTTTCACGCTAAATAAAACTTTGAGAAACTTCCTATTTGGTTATGTAGTAATCTGAAAAATATCAAACCTAATTTTGCAAGGAAACGTATTTACTAAAAATGCAAAGCTATTTATAACGTTAGATACGCAATTTTAAGATCACTGAAAACTTTTGCCCGCCTTATGTACATGTTCAAAGTTTGCAATCCTTTAAGGTCCTGTGTTATTTAAATAATCTCCATTCTAGAGAAGTACTTAGAACAGATATTAAAACGGTTAGGTCCGTTGGTCACAAACTTTGACCTACCAGGAATTTCTAAGGACGATTTTTCATCAGTTGTGTTGAATTGCATATCTTCATATTCACCAGTAACCTCACTACCCTGGGCAAGATCAATGTTTACTGGACTCATTTCTGTTCTGTAAAAGAAACACAAATAATCTATCCTGCAGACCAAAATTATGGTAATGGGAGCATAACAGCAATAAGGAATCACGCATTACCTTTTATATTCCATATATGATTCTTTGCAACAAATGCTCTCTAAATGAGAATTTCTGCACCAGTAACATGTCTATAAAGCGTACTGAAAGAATGCATATATTCCAGTAGATGAACTGAATGATATCCAAATGATTAGCTTAGATTTGAGATCTTAAAAAGATATCCGTGTTTACTGAATTAATTACTTCCCGAATAAGATCTGTATGACGGATTGATGTATTCAATTTTATCATATTCAAACAAATCATACTAATATAGCATTTCTTCACTCTACCAATACCAGATTTCTCCCTTGAGATGTCTCAGAACTTCATATCCTTCATTAAGCATTGTTCCAGTAGTTAACTGAAGTTACAATAGTATTTCTTCTTGGTAGTAAATATTTCGAGCATTATGAACCAATAAAAAGATTATTGAATAGCATCGTTACTTACACCTATAATAATCACTTCACCATATTTTGTTTTCAATAACTGCCTCTGTAATGACACTAAAAAACCAACAAGAGTGATTCAGTTCTACACTGAAACTTACAAGACCAGTCATTCTCGCGGGTGTAATTTCCCAAATTGAAAATCACTAGACTAGCCAGACTAATACGCTTAGTGAAAGAGCAAAGCCTTGAGCAGAGAGCAGATAGGCTAAACGATGAAAACTGCGTAGTGAATAATCAAATGTCATGTGCTAGTATACAGTTAACTGAAGTCCGCATTGCATATAAGTAAAATTTCAAAATGTATTTTTTTCAGTATTAGTGAGCAAGGCAGATTGGTGCTCTACGGCTTTGTTCTTGTCATAGATGAAACTTTGTAAATATAAATGAGAACCAGCTAGATGTCTATAGAACCAACTACATAATATAAAGCAGACCAACACGGCTCAGCGATCAAATTATACATAAACTACGCAATTAGATAAGGTTTCAAATGTGAGCACAAAATATGTGGCTTGCTAACACAGAGAAAATTGCATACATGAGGCACGCAACAAAGTTGATACGTAAACGTATGAAGAGTCATGGAAAGTCAAAAGACCCTAGATCTTATGTGGGTTGCATGCATAAGATCCTAGTGGCATGATGTCAAGAAGAAAAAAAAAAAAAAGAAGAAAAGGAACAAACGGAAGAAAATGCGACTAAACAAGCGAGCAGCAAGTAATAAAGACTCAAGTAAGGAGCTGGTCTTATGTGGGACTTATGCACACAGAGCCGTTTAACAGAGCACATAGTCTGGTCGCGGAAGAATCTATCAACAAATGTTCGAAAAATGTAATTAGTTAAATGTCAAAGATCAGGCATATACATGTTCATATAGTTAAATATATATTGAAATATTTCCAGTTAATTAAATTGGAATGAATAACAGAAGTGTGTGTAAAGCACAAAAAGAGCATGAATATTTAAATAACTGATACTACACTAATACCAAACTTAAGACAAAAATATCAAAATAAATTAAAGGGATGAATCTACAGAACTTAAACAGAATCATAAGTAAAAGACTTAGAGTCTGATATAAAGAAATATAAATGGGCAGATATTTTATGGCGGCAATAATATTTGTGCGAATTGAACCATAATTAAAGACAATCATCATTCAAAAAGATTGACAATTTGGTTCAGTGAAATGTTAGTCAGAAATAACGTTCAGACTTACAAAGAGACCCAAGAAGAGGAACAAAGTTCTATACATAATTTTCACGACACAACATAAATATTAACATAATAATGCGAGGCGAAGTAAATAATGTAATGTAATGTTTATTCTACGGTTGATACATCACATTTTGACTGGGAATAAGCGAATTTACGAGATGGATGTTTGACAGGACAGAATATTTAACACTGCACATAGATAAGTAATAGACGCTGTGAGTAAGCTTATGCATACATTTTCCTGAATGTATTAAAGACAAGAAGCTTGAATCATTGAAAATCTTGAGACAAAAATGTGTTGTATGCAGTTGAATCTATGTTAAATACACAAAGTGGTCATGTATATAGACCATTTTAATACAATTTAGATGTGAACAGTCGCTGGTTGACAGATGTTAGCTAAAAGTAGAGAACATTACAAAATTAGAAATAAATTTGGTCCATTTGTAAATATTTATGAATAGTTGCACAATTTTACATAAACCCGTTTAGAATATCTAAATGGATTAAGTCATGTTGACATGTAAATCATATTTCAATGTGGTTGTTCTAATCAATATAAAGATGGAAGGTACCTTTACGTTGAAATTGTTTTTCGTATCTTAACATTAGTATAATTACATATATAAAGAGACAAATAGGAAGGAAATTAATCAGTAACAAATGCTTGATTTTTGGAGAGATGGGGTTAGGTTGGGAGGGTTATATTTACCAGAAGAATCATCTAAGATTAATAGTCTAATTCGATAGATATAACTAATGAATAAGGTCAAGTTTAAAATTCAAAAGCTATCAACATCAATTAGAAGTTCCAAATGTGATAGACTATTATTTTCAAAGCATCATGGTGCCACAAGAACAAGTACATCAGCAATGACGCAAACATTATGTGTGAGAAGCACAATCTGTCATATTATGGTAAAATAAAAAATAAAAAATAAAAAAAAATAAACAAATAACATTTAATGAGTACTGTATCTCTTTTAAAAAAGCCAAATAAATTTTACCAGGGTTTTCTGATTATCTCAAATCAGCCTGCAAGAGATATAAATCTATAATCTACCGAAGAACCTACTGTGTTGAAGTATATTACGATGCACTGAGTAAAATTACAAATCTAATGTATGAAGAATTCAGGACCAGAAAGCTACGACAATTAGAGAGGAAGACAATAGGCCATTTTAGCTCAGAATATTTATTTTCAATATGTGATGGAAATATAATTGTTGATAAAGTAATAGATCATGATCTCTTCACAGATAAATATTGTGGTCCAGCACATGACTCATACAATTTGACTTGTAAGCATCTAAAGCACGTACCATTATTCATTCAGTTATGATAGTCACACATTCATCAAGACGCTTGTGAACAAGAAGGCATATCAAGAGGTTAAAAGTATACCAAATAGGTAAGAGAAATATGTATCATTATAACAAACATTTAATAACTGATAGCTTCATGAAAGCAGGAAAAGAAATAACAGTGAAAAGGACAATCAGGTTGAGATACATGTAACAGTATGTGTATCAGCTGACAAACCATTTATGTCATGAAACATTCACAGAAACATTGAGTCACCTTAGCGACGTAAAATACATATATCTGAGGAATGATATTTAACCATCTGAATTTATTGATAACTTTGAAATATTCCGTGAAACATCTATTCCAGCAAGAGAAAAACACGCTATTAGACAAAATCCGATGGTAAGACAGTTCATATCTCAAGAAACGGTGACGCCAAAAGAATTCTAGTACCCATAAATATAGGAAGACAACACTTGTAAGGACTTATTATTTACATTAGGTTAGACTCGCTCCCAAACCCACAACCCCCCCCCCCCCCAAAAAAAAAAAAAATAACAAAAAAAATAACAAGGCAAAATAAGGGGATATTCAGTGGAATATAAAAAAGGATATAACTATCAATTGAAAACGAACTTAGAGTACAAATGCAACCACTAGAAGTCCCCGAAGAAATTGAGATGCAAAAATATCCGTAAATTAAACGTTTTATAACAGGTAAGAGAAGCAGAAATAATTACAGATGTATAACATAAAAATATTGAAAGTAGGGAAATTTCACCGTCAGTTAAAATATTATTTACAACACAAGAGGTAAGATAATTGAAAGGTTATATAAATATTGTAGATGATGAAAAATGCTTCTATAAAATTTGATGCTTAAAGGTATGAAAAACCGATTAAAGCATTAAACAAAGATTTCAGCAAAGAAAAGTAAAATTGCAAGACCTTTTTGAAAGTGTTTAAAGTAAAAGGTGCAATTAATGAAACATATAATACATTTTGAGTTAAAATATTGAATGGACGAATGAAAAAAATCGATAATAATTACCAATATGTGGAGAGTAAGTGATTCAGAAGAAGATTATCGACCTTGTATTTCATTTTAAATGTATAAAGTACTCTTTATTATCCTTATTTTAAATAACCTACAATTTTCCAAAAAGAAAGCCTAGACACAAACTCTTTTCTATTGCATACAATTTTGTTTGAACATCAGAAAACATAGCCTTTGAAATAGAGCATAAAGAAACTGAACTCGTTTTTGAAACATATATCATAGTTATTGTGACCAACAATATTACAGTTTTCAAAATTGTTTGAAACAAATACTTGATGATTTCTCAATGGACACACAAACACATATATTTATGGGTATCACATAGCCATTCGTGAACAAAGTAAAGGAGAAGACGCAGAATAATGGTAACTATTTATTCGAACTATCAGAAAGGCTCCTGCAACATTTCCTTCAAATTATTGGCAGTGTAATAATTGTATTTTTAAAACAGCTAAACATATTGCTTCTATCTTGGGTAGTCACGTAATTATGCTCATTCGAGAATTAGTTGGCATGTTGTCTGGATTTTTGTTATAATTATTATCCTCTACAAACTGTTTACCTCAATTTGTCTATACTTTTCAATCTACAATTTCTTGTCCTGGCGCAAGAATATTTATCTGCATTTGGAATAATGTTCTTTATTAGGTTAATCTTGATAACAGGATTTAATACTAGTTTAAACGTATCTGTGGATTATATCCAATTATTGTTGCATCTAACGGCACCACCAATGTTAATGACAATTTCAATCGGTAGCAAAGAGATATTGTCACCACCAATAACATGGTCTATTTTCACTATTGTATTGTGAAATATTGTCATAATGTTTCCAGCTGAGTCGTAACGCTTTAACACTGTCGTGAACAGTGAAAAACAGATTGTGTAATATATGTTGTTTTAAGATTATGCACCTAAAATACAAATTACGCATTTCATGTATATATATATATATATATATATATATATATATATATATATATATATATATATATATAAACATGCGTATATTTTAATGGCAGATCCGTATAATCATTGTTATATAGTGTCAAGTTTAGGTTCCAGAAAAGGCATACTAAACAAAGATAAAAACAAAGAAGCAAACATTCTTAAAATACACAGTCAAATTTGTGACATAAACCGAACGTTTCAAAAAGTCTAAGACATTATCAGATGCAACAACATCACGGGACGCATTACAGAGCGATGTGATGCTTTTATTTAACCATGTTAATACTTTTTTGCTGGGTTTCTTGCTCTCCTGTTGAAACAAAGAGTATGTCTGACCTATTTTTTCTTCTTCAGTAATTATTTTGTTGCAACAAACATTTGACGTTATATTTCAAATTTCAAACTAAATCCTCTGAATCTCTTACCTCTCTTATTCCTGTCCTCTCCCTCCTCTGGGTTCATTCTTCCAACTTCCCTCCCCCAACTCCCCTGCGCTTATTCTTTTTCATATCTTGCTAATTCTGGCATGGTTGAAAGCTAGAAGGTCCTTTTATGGTATTAACATGATCTCTTTTTCCCCAGGATGTATCATAAGTCACTATTATTAGGAACGTTAAAATTGTTGCAGATTGAATTCATTTGTTTGAAGCCAATGCTACTGTTCTTGACCTTCAAAGCTGGTTCACCAGTTAAAAATATTTTACATTCACACAGAAACTTTCGCATCTAGAAATAAACGTCAAAGACCTACACACAGATTTATCTAGCTCTGGTAGTGTCACTTTGATATGTTAAATGCCAGTAGGAAATTCTACAACAAGGTGTTGTCAGCTACACTGTCTAGTATTATTGATTTTGCCCCCAAAAATGTCATGACAGACTGTGATCTGCATTCGTTAACAGAGTCAACAGGATCAAATTTTAAAGTACATTTGCAAAATTGTTTCAATTTATTTGTATCTGAACAAACTTAGTTTCACTAAAGTATATAATTTTTTCATCGTTCGATATTTTTGTTACGTCCGACTCGACCAGAAGGTTAAGCTCAATTGTAATAAATTGATTCATTGATTGATTGATTGGGGTTTTAAGGCGCACCAGCACTGTTAGGCTATATAGCGCCGTAAAAAGGTTAAATGATGTATGAAATTGCAGTAGAAGGATAAGGTGATGTGCTTGTTATTGTCTTTTTAAAAACTTAAGTCCACTAAGTTGGGAGTAGACTGGACTACCCCAGCATTTCTAAATGGTCTACAAATGCAATATTGTAGCTATGTCTGTACCTAATATCATTTAGAATAAAACAAATACTGCGAAATCAGTCTTTTACGCAAATACACTGGGCCTTTATTTGCTGTTTTTTAACATTCGATTCGTTGATTTTCTCTTTAATAGTTCCAGTTACACCAATGTAGTACCATTTTAAAATCGTCACATTAACTCAATCTTAAGATGTCATATATTTCACTATTCGTTTATCCATTTCCTCCGTAAGTTTTCTTTTCTTCTGTGTACCAAATGTAACGTTTTACACTGAATTGACTTCACCCATAATTAGCTTGTAGTCTTTTTACATTGTATCTTTTTCCTGCTTTTGCAAGATCTAATAGGAATCAACTTTATATTTTTCAATGTTATCCGTTGTCATTTATTCCATAATATATTGTATTACCTTGCTAATACATTGTGTAGACTGAGTTGTCTTATCGCGTCTTTTGCTGTAAACTATTATGTTATTTACTGGTGATGTTTTTGGATCTGCTTATTTTACTCACTCCTTTTTCGTGAGGAACACAAATTCACATATGTGCACATTGGAATTCCTTCGTGTTGCAACATGCTATTCATTATACATTCAACACATTCTAGAAACTCGTTAGAGTTGAAAAAGTCAAAGTTTTCATACTATTTAATACTTCTTGTTTTGCACTCTCCTTCAGCTGACTCAGATGGAATGCTGTGTCTTTGGCACATTGCTTATTTATTATATAATATTTTTAATTTGTTCCTATATGTACGCTATTTATTATATCTTTTCCATTAATGCGTACTCACTATTTACCATTATCCGATTTATTAAAAAAATCCCTTCCATTTTTTATTGAATATTTTGGTCGCCATAAATAGATAACACTTGGTCATAAAATATGCCCACTATGCCCCGTCCATTTAAGTCTCCTTGTTTGTCAACGAATGGATCACCTAAAATAATTTGAATGACTTTACACATTGCTTCAGTAGAGATAGGAAGGTCGTGTTTCGTAATTATAACTCTTTCACTGATTTTGAATTTTGGCGTTACAAAAGTATCAGTTATCAAGTAAACAAATGGATTGATTCATACTTCTGATCTGTTTTTATATCTTGCTTCAACGAGTGTCATGTTTATTAATATGTGATGAGTGTATTATAGCGATTTCAATTTTGGTGATTTTTCTAGTTTCATTTCATGAGAAATACTTTTACTTTTTGATCTTGAGGTTTCTATTACACAGTTTTCAGTCTTTCTCTATTTAAACATTTTTCTAAAAGCGTTGTGCATGACAGCTGGTTTTTTTTTTTTTTTTTTTTTTACTCTTCCCGCCCTAATTTGTTGAATATAAAACAGTCCCTTCATATAGTCGTAATGTGCTGTTTTGAATCAAACTTTGTCATCTATTAAATTCCACCAATGTTTTTGTCGAATTATTGTAGATTGACGGAGTAAGGTTTACGAGATATTCAACTATTACTGAAGATTTAGCGGACTATACATTTGTATATTTACCAACATAAAATACGTCATGTAATCCTTCTTCATAATATATGTAATCCTTCCTCATAATGCGCTGTTTTAACCATCTTGGTATCACAACTAATGATGTTTATTTAATATTACCATCACTAAAATTAATCTGCAAATCTGCATATTCTCTGAATATTTTTGATGTTTGAAATTAATAAATGACCGCTTTTGTTCTAATAATTAGCTTGGATCAGATCTTATGTCATCCGATTTTGTACACAAATAGGCATGATCTACCAAAAATGTTGCTTTCACGTTATACTCGTGAAATATTTATATCACCTCTTTACCAACAGCTGGAATTATTACAGCATAGTTTTATGCCTTTGGTTATGGTCTGCAAACATCAAAAATTGTTATTTCGTGTTCTCTCCGCCACTTTTACCGTTTCGCTTTGCTATGCTTTGCTCAAGACTCAGCTACTTTTCTAACCTTTGTATAACTGGTCTAGTAATTTTTAATACTGAAACAATACCGTTATGTCTGATTAGTCTAGTAACTTTTAGGTACTATTCCTTCTGAGTATTGATGTTAGTTTTGTAGTGAGCTATTAAATTAACATTTATTGAAGAATAAATGGTGAGAAGCTAGTATTAGGCCTATATTTAACACTGCTAATTCAGTAATTTACTAACTGGTCCAGAATGCTCACAATTTATACTAATCTTGTTACAGACGACCCATCCCCTCACCAGTACACACATTTATTTTAGAGGTTATCGTGCAGTTTTTGTTTCCTTCTTATAGAAAAATGCATGCATGCTAGAAAAAATGAAGTATGTATGTATGTATGTATGTGTGTATGTATGTATGTATGTATGTATGTATGTATGTACAGGGTTTAACATCATGTCTGCACAATACTGGCTATATGGTAAGATTAATAGGTTAACCTCTAAAAATGTAAAAATAAATAAATTAAAGCAAAGCGTTCTTGCAAGATAAGGCCCTTCAAATAATCGTAAATATTTAGTACTTCAACATACGATAAAAGGTAAAGATGTTTAAATTTGTGGTTCTAAATGTATGACTACAACGAATACTAATTTATCGGATTTCACTATGTCAAATCTAGGCATAGAGAAAGATGTACGCATTAAGGTGAAACCGTTGTGGCTAAGTGGTCAGCGTGACGGACTTAGACCCTGAGGGTTCGATTACTAGCCAGATCAGGGCATGCTGACTGCTGAGTTGAGTCCCTAGGCAAAGATCTTTACTCCAATTGCATCGACACTGAATAGAGTTTAACGTGTAGAAGTGTCTTTAATCAACAAACAAGTATATTTATGTATTTTCTTATTTTGGGAAAAATGGAGAGAAATCTTACCCAGGTTCGTTGCTTTGGCTCCATTCCTTGCCTGCAAAGAGCAAAAGTAATGCAAAATGTGAATACAAGTAATATTCTTCGAAAAAAAAAGGTTTCACACGAACTGTGCAAAATAATAATAATCACTACGTTTTTATCGCTATCGTGAAATGAAACATCATTTCCTCTAACATATGAAATCATGACATAAACATCGTGTCCTTTAACATATGAGATCATGACATATATATCGTTTTATCTAACACATTAAATCATGACATAAAAGATTTTCCTCTAACACATTAAATCATGGCATAAACATCGTTTCTTTTGACACGTTAGATCATGACATAAACATCGTTTCATCTAACACATTAAATCATGACATAAAAATGGTTAAATCATGACATAAACATAGTTTCCTCTAACACATTAAAACATGACACAAAAATCGTTATATCATTTCAGAAACATAGTTTTCTCTGACACATTAATCCGATTCGATACTGATCTCGTTTAGGTTTGGCGGAGAATGTTATTTACATAATGCACGATTACATCAGAGGTGAAACATATATATATAAATACTTTTTACCGCAATAGACGATTTATGTTACGTTCCGAGTGTAAAGCATTACGGGATACAGATGGACGGTGAAAATGATCCTACACTAATACAGGTCAGAGGAAAAGGTATATTGGTTAAGTTTTGCAGATTTCTACACTATTCTCTGTCATATGAAAGTCAAAACACAGTTTTAGAGGGACCTTATTTGCAAAGCACGAATATGTATATAAAATATTTCTTATAAGGGTAAGAATGATTAATATACATGATTAATAGTTTGCGAATTACCATCATTTACCAATATAGGTGCGGCTTGTTTTTACAATTGTTGAAGCAGATGCTTTATTTATAGGTCGTTTCAAGATGCTACCCCACATCTACACCCGGTATACTGATTAACCACCTAAGTAATCATGTCGCCTTGACTATGAACAATTAGACTGTAACTAATAAATAAGCAAAGAACAGACACCCCAGATATAGCTCAGGGACAGGCCCGCTGAGGAGGGGGGGGGGGGAGGTAATTGCCCAGGGGCCTGGCGATTTCTAGGGGCCAGCTGTCAACGCAGTTATAAAAATTAAATGCATCTTTGCAGTAAATATTAAAATTTGCTCTTTGCAAGAGTCTATGTTATGGCAGATTAGTACAGGTTTTATATGCAAAACTGTACACCTGTTTTTATATACAAAAATTAAACTAGTTTTGGGGCCCATGACTTCTCTACACAGGGGCCTGGAGTTTCTGTCGGCGGGCCTGCTGAGTTATACAGGCAAAGTAGAAGCGGAACCAAAATATTGGTTGAAATAAATAGGAGGAGAAATCGTCGATAATAATAATAATAATGATAATAGTAATAATAATAACAGGGACTCATATACGCTCTCCGTATGTACAAGTTCCTGATCATAATAATAAAAATAACCAACCGGACCTGTTATTTTTATATTAAAGTATATCGAACTGGTTGTAGCAGATCTATTTTATTAGACGTAAAATGTGTAGAACATTACGTAATTACCGAATGTTGTGCTTTTTTGTAACGGATAATTTCTCAATTTCTTTACCACAATTTAAAAATTGTCACCACACGTAACGAATCATTCATATTAATCTTGCGAAAGTTAAAAATGGTAGGTTCTCGGAGTCGGCTGCACAAATTTGATAGCCTTTTAAACTGGTACCTCGTGTACCTCCAACGTCTGGATTCATTTGCATTATTAACTATACAGTTTCGTATCGTTGTTCCGTGTGATTTGTTTTTAACAGTTCCCATATGAACTTCATTGCAACAACGACAGTAGACCAATGTATCGGTGATAGACCGGCCGCCACTTGTTGACATCACATCTATATCCATAATGGCGATTTTTTCAACCCAGCTTATCTAATTAAATGTTTGAAATTAATCAGTAATATCTTTATAACTGCTCGGTGGACTTGAATTACATTTTGGAATAAATTGCCATTCGCTCAGTATATGCATTATGAAAGAATTGTGATGTATCCCCTTATTATGATAGCATTTTGATGTCTGACCACTTATCTTCACCACTTATGATGAAAGTTTTTCTATTGGTCAACATTTATTATGATGATTTTGTCATTGCTACTGGTGGTAAAAGAATGTTCGTCCAGCAAAGATTTCTTTCCGACCTCCCTTTGCGGAGGTGTCACTCCTTGCGATGTTGCAGGTTACATCGATGGGGTGCGAGAAGGGTACCGGGTTCGAACTTCAAAGGAAGTCAGAACTCTAAGATGTATGGGCGTAGCAACTTTTATTAAATTGACAACAGTCCCAAGTAAGAAATACATATTAAGATATAAATTCTAGATACAGAAATACACGCATAATTATTATATTTATTCAAAGCTTGCCGACTTCATACGATTCTCTAATTGCTGTATTTTTGAATTATGATGTAAATTCAATATTGAATAAGACATAGACATCCCAAAATAAACTTAAAATATAGTAAAAATCAATATTTCGAACTAAGACCAAAATCATTTTATCGTGAAGACAAATTAATACATGTTTGGACCTTAAGTACCGAAATATCATGTTTCTGCAACCCAAAGATATTTTACTTCTAAATTAATTATCAAGAGCATGAAGTTGGCAGCAAATCGTTTTACAATAATTTAATATTACAATTTTAATACACACAAATTCTTAATAAAAATCTACACAATTTATAAACAATATAATATAAAAAGAATAAAAGAAAAAAACCTATGTTTCAAGAGAGAAAGAAACACTTTGCAGCACCTAAATGTATTAAAGTCCTACAAAAAAGTCTTTTAGAATATAATAAAACAATTTTGTCTTACCTACAAAGGAAGTCAGAACTCTAAGATGTATAGGCGTAGCAACTATTTTCTGAAGGTGCGCGACGGTTTATATACAGTTCTTGGTCAAGGAATGCGCAACCTATTCTATATAAGGTTATGAGTTAGGGCGAAACAGATTCCCTTCAAACCCTAGAGCCGCGAGATTTTGCGAGATCTTTACATAACGCATTCCCTTTTCCAAAAATGGTCGCAGGTTGGTTAAAGCTCACGCCATCCACCTCAGAGTTGCTGACTTGACTAGTAACCTTGTTGATCTAAGTATACGTGAAGGAATTCGCTAGCATCAGCAAAATTTTGCCTGTATGATCTTTGAATTTGCTCGCCTAAGCAGAATTTTGCCTGTATAATCTTTTACCTGTGTACTGTTAGTTAATTCTTACTCTTACCGTAAAATATCAATACAGAACACTTTTGCAATGTAATGTATTATAGGATTCAAGTACTCCAAATTCTGGTTTATTAAAGGTTATACAAATGTGAATTCTAAAAATATTGATCTTATAAAAATTTCTTGAAAATTCAACCATAAAAATTATACAAATTTGAATTCTAAAAATGCCTTGAAAATTATATCGTAACATATTCATCAAAGGCACATATGAGAATAAGAGTTTGTTTTCCTTTAATGATATATTTATTTTTCTAACAATTTATAAATTCACTAATTCTAATTCTAACTAATTCTTTTAAAACACACACACACACACACACACACACACACATATATATATATATATATATATATATATATATATATATATATATATATATATTCGTGCTATGTGGCTATACATGGTGAATAATCAAAAAATAAATTTAAAGTAGCGATGACACTTTGATTTAATTTCGGAGCTAAATTCCGAAGATAAACGCTACAAAGTTAATACAATCATTATCAGACTTATTCATTTATTTCAACTATTAAAAGAACTTGCCTCAAATCAAGTACGTGTCCATCAAGAGTGAACTGAACTCATCATAAAACAAAATTATGTACTAATTTTGTACATTAATCTCCTATCGGTTCTGTACTCTGGCCTGGCATATGCTAGTGTCATTTTAAACCCATGCTGTATTTAATATCTGTTTGATTTTTTCAGATTGACTATTCATTTTTTAATTCATATATATATATATATATATATATATATATATATATATATATATATATATATATATAATATTGTCTAGGAAACCGCATTACTATGCCGAGTATTTGTACACACTCTAAATGGTCTCAACATATCAAACATTCTAAATTATTCTACATATAGTGGCTAGCACAATTACATTTCTATATTTTCGTTAACGCAGAGAGGAGGACCAAGTTTGAAAGATGAGTTTATTTTATCACAAGGAATCTTAATGTGCTCATAATCGTTGTCTTTACGTTGCCTCTGTAATGTCAACACTTGTCGTGATAAAGTGCGCAACACTGTACATGTCTGGCTGTCATGATGATCCCAACATCAACCTCAGGTGATAATATTTGCTTTATTTTTAGAGTTGGAAAACAATAGTTAAGATCTTGACCTGATATGTAGTTTACTAGTTGCTGATAAGATGCTTAGAAAGACTGTCCTGTAGCATGTGCTACAAAGTTATGATGATTAAATTCACTAACCTTGTTTCTTACTAGTACCCCGAGTACAAAACCGTCTCTTCGCGAGGAAGACAACTGTTGTCGCGACAATAAACACAACACCTACTGCAACCACTCCTGCAATCAATGGTCTCGTCTCTGCATCAGAAGTTACCCTATTATCTGCAGAAAATGGAAAGATTATTGCATTTTCTTGTCATTCAGCAACGCTTCAAAGATATATGGATATATAAGTGTTAGATAAACAGACTGATGGATACACAAATAAAAATATGCACATATGTGCACATCGTTGAATCATTTTCCTGTCCAATGGGCGACGATTTTATTTTTGAATCGTATTAAGAGCAATCAAATATGGGGGTAAAGAAGTTGAATCAAAAAACGTTTCTATGAACGAATTGTTTTTAAAGCAAGCGAAATATTTTGTTTAAAGATTCTCTTTGGAACAAGCTGTAGCAATAGTTATCACACATATTATAGCACAAAGTTAATCTACCATCGTGATATCACAGGTTGTATTGAAATATCTATCTTACAGGAATTTATTATATTTTAGTGTTAAGTCCTACACTAAGACTTGTATCGATAGTATAACATTATTCACTGCAACACTGTATTTTTGCCCATGAATTGAAAATAGCTCTAAGCCGTCCATTCTACGCATTTGATGATGGAAATAGTAGAACATACAGTCCCTGACTTCTATATTTGTCCACAAACATGACTACATACATGGCGTGTAAGGGTGTACCAAAATGTTGCAATTGGAGAAGAAGAGATTCAGACAATCGTTGCTTAGACGTCTGAGTCAATTCCACAATTATATATAACTGTGGAATTAAATTCTTTGATATGTCTCACCATTGCGCGTGTTCAAATTGATGGAATGAGTCATATTGCTTGTACACATTGTGTTATTCGCCAATACATAAATGTCGTATCTTGTGTTTGAAGACAGACCCTCTATCACAGAGGTCCCGACTTTTCGGTAACACGAATTAATTGAGTTGGGTCTTGGAACGATATAAAAGTGCAACGAGCTTATACCCGCGACAGTGCTAGCTGAAACGGCAAATGCGGTAAAGTCGTTGAGTTATTCAAAAGGCTAATCAAGGACTTGATTCGACCTTTTACCGAGGTGGTCTAGATCCCAAACCGCAAGCTTTAAGTCTTTTTTTCCCGCCCTCCGCATTGTGGTGAACGGGTTTGACGAGCAATGCTTGCATATTCCCGACAGGGCTCCCAGAGTCGATACTGTGGAAGTTCTTTTCGATCACTGTATAAAACGGCCGACTGGAATAAGGAACAATACACAATATGGATGATTGGCGCTTGAAAGAGCAGCCGACCACCAAAGGAATTTTATGACCTATCTGAATAAGGAACTAGCAATAAAATAATACGGTTTTATGCCTGAACACAGCGGGTCTGCGATCACCTTCGATGACTGCCTAAGTTAAACTTAGCTTAAGTTTGCATGAGGTGACTTGCTGCTCCAATCAAGGGCAAAACTGACTTGAGTGTAAAACGTCTTCTTGACCTCGCAGAGGCTATAAAGGTAATGCAGAAAGGTCGTGCAAGGTCATGGGAGTCCATATGAGGTCATATGGCCATTTTACTACTCAGAATGGTACCAAAACAACTTAATTCAAAGGGTGTTATTGGCGTTGTATGATCTAACATTGTAGTGAGGAAAGTGGCATACCAGATAAGGGCATATAATATAGTTGCCTGATTCAGCGCCGACAAATTGTGTCATTTTGAGTAAACGAGCGCCACTGAGGACTTGCGATTGAGAAGCATCTAAGATATTTTGGTCTTTTGACTTTAAGTTTACTGTATTGCGTGAGGTCATGCGAGGGTGTGGGGCCATGCGACCGTTTTACAACTCCAATCGGTACTAGAAATAGACTTAAATGTAAAGGGAGTCATTGACGTCAGAAATTTTAAAAATCGCAATGTGGAAAGTGGCATAACAAATAAGAATAGTTAATAAAATTGCCACTTTCACTATGACCCCCGCGCCTCCGTTGGGCCGCGACCTACAGTAATCGGACATCTTGGGTAAATGAGTGTGTCAACTGAGACTCACGACCGAGATCTAGCGTGAGTATTTTGTGCAAGCAAAGCTGAAATTGGCAATGTGGAAAGCAGCATTTACAAATAAGGTTGTATAATAAAGTTTCTAGATCCTTCGTCAACTCCGGTGGTCCGCGACCTACCAAATACAGGGCAATTTTGGACAAGGGAGTTGATAGCAACATATGACTGCGAATAGAAAATCGGTAATGGAGAAAGAGTGGTGATACTCAGATAATATGCGTCATTGGGTCAAAAACTGGTCACGTGGAAAGTTAATTTAGTAACATTGACAAAGAAAGTGCCATTTGGACGTTTGTAGAGACTCTCTGTTTCCTCTAGGTTTGTAACGCCTGTATTGTGCCGTTTATTGTCAGGACTGGCCAAAGCCATGTACTCAATGACGAATGTCTGATAAGCGTCACGATTGAAACCGGGATCAAAGTGAAGCTCAACCTGATCCTCTACAAATCTGTTGATGTAAAATTTCTGAACCTTACATGGACGACCTTTCAAAAGAGAATGATTCGAACATGATAAGTGATTAGGTACATAATCTTCATTTCAACAGAAGTCTGTCTTTAAAAGCAGGATACATGGAAGCTATATACATGTGTTTGGTTGCAGGAGGTTTCTTTTGGAGCAAACTGATTTGGATTATTGTATGTCAGCCAAAGACAAACGGGCAACAAAACGTGCATTTTTGCTTTATGTTATTATTGTAAAATGCTTTGTAACACATGATTATGGGTTGAAAGCTTTTCAACCAAGATGAATCTTTAAAGTTTCATCTCGTCTACGGTGACATAATTTTGTACAATATTATTCCACGGATACATATTATTCAATTTATAATAACTTACAATATTTTTGATTATTGTTTTCATAAAATGTGCATCACAAAGATTAAAGTAGCAAAATATAGTAGACGTTCAATCCAAAAACTAAACATTATAATGAGATGATGACATACATAACTATAAACACGACTCCGTTGGAAAAGTTGATACAAATATATGGCAAATCAAGCAAAGAACTCGTGATATGAATATAAAATGTTGATTTAAATATATACGAAAAGCTACAGCTAAAATAGTTAAATAAATTGCTCCCATTTTGTTGAAACCTGAAATTTATATTTCATTGTTATTTGAAAATACTGTTTATTGCAGTACATTCTGAGCTTAGTTTGCAAATGTTCACCATATTCTAAAATGTGGATCAATTTTCGGTGTTAAATTAGAAATAAGCCGTAGTCAATAACCTTAAAGAATATGTTTTATTTTTATCAAAGACGTTTGATGCATGGAAACAGGAAAACGAAAAATATCCTTATCGTCAGTTTTTGAATATGGTATATTTCTTGAATTTGTATTGAAGAAAATATACTCTGCCCACACCACGAGTTAAGCAATGTATCGGGATTAAAATGTGGTCTATTTTCAGAACATGTGTCATGTTCTAATGATTAATGAGATTTATAATAAGCAGTCTAATTTTAGAATTGATCGGGAGGAGAGACATTATTGCGCTGAGAATGCTAGGTATTGCATTACTGAAACAATTACGCATTACCTAGCTACTTGTGCAGGCCTGGGGGAATATTTTTCTGAATTTTATTCATAATCAATCAGTGAACTATAATTCTGGCCTACTACCTAATACTTTGTTTGATTCTAAAGCAGATGACCAAAGACAGGACCTAATTATCCATATACATCAGAAAATACGATTCATTTGAATGGCATGTTCTTTTAACTATCTGCACGGAATACGCGAGTCAAGTTTAATAAATGAAGACATTTTATAATTAACCGTCAACGTACCACCAATAACACGTTAATGATATAAAAGGTAATTAATATGACGATATAACTATTATTTATATTTTAGAAATAATTCACATGACATACTGGTTAATACATCCTGCAAATCGGGCAATAAAACAACAGTCAGTCGAGTAGCAGCAATACAATGTATGTTGTTTGCTGTTTTCAAAAAGAAACAGAAAATTTAACAACCTTAAGGTACATGAAAATCTTATCTTACATTACAGTCTGGCATTGTTTGTCAGTCTAACAATGTTATGGTAAACATTTCTCTTTGACGCTGGATGATCATACGTTCAAGATGTGGTCGTAATGTTAAGTCCAATTGATGGCAGAAGATCAGTTGTGATCCTATTGTAACTCCCATTAAGAAATAACCATGGAAATGCTGCATGTAGAAAGCATTAACACAATTTTAATACGTTAAACACAACTGGTAAGATATCCGATCTTTTAGCGTGCTACTGCACCAGATATAAGCTCCATGGACATATTTTTATGTAGAACTTCTCTAATGCCTACTTGGTCAAAAACTTAAATTAAAAAAAAAAAAAAAACCCCAAACATACCGAAGTTTATTTTTGATTGCAGACATTATCTGCATTCAGAAATGTAATAACATCCAATCACATTTTAAGTTTCAACACATTTGACAACTGCAAAATTAAATAATGATTTATATCTATTCTGGTTCAGGAAATTCACTCGTCCTCTCGTCCTGATCGGGTACAAATTGGCTGGGCCGAGTAACACTTTACTACATACTTGTCCCTGGGCCGAGTAGATGCAGATTCATACCTTGAGAATAAATCTGAGTGCATTTTCTACCTTTAACAAACGCCGAAGTTCAACATCGCTTAACATTTCTCGTGCATCAGTTATAAATAATTTATGCCTAATCTGCCTACTTGTTGTCAGGTTGCAAAGAAAACAACTACTTTTTTCACCGATACTTGATGTAAGCTTCATACTAAAATGGATAAATATTATGAACATATTATATAGATATTTGTATGTAATTACTTTTCACAAGAAAAATGTTGCCAACTTTCATAATTATAAAATGAGTATTTCAAATGTCTCAGCCGATTCCCACCAACTTTGACACAATGCATCCTGTTGTAATATATTTACAAAGCAGATAATGTCATGACAACATCTGATTGGTCGAAATCTAGTGGGGGTAATGACCTATAAATGTTCCAATTCTTTTGGCCAATCAGCAATCTTCCTTGTTATGGCTCCCGCGTTTTGCTCTGTGGAATGGAGGCTTGACCAAAATGGATCATTTAGTACAAAAGTTGGTGGAAATCGAGAAATTGGAATTCTTCTTTCAAATGCAAGTTACTTACATTTTTCTTGTGAAAAGTAACTGCATGCTTATATAAATATCTGCTGGCGTCTTTACTTTGGCGTGACAATGTAATATAAAGCTGCACAGTCTTGAAAATACAGGTGATCTAAGGCAAGCGTGACAATATCTGACCAAACGAAAATCATAAATTGTTGACATTCTCTATTTCTTAACTTCTTCCATATCTAACTCTTAAATATGCGTGATAGCTCGTCGAAAATGAAAATGATGACACCTAGATTACTTAAACGTTTCACTGTAAATGGGAATACCACTAATTATTCAGCTGCAATTTCTCGAGTTACAAACTGTGTTTCTTTTATTATATGTTTATTTACGAAGCCATGCTTTAGAACATAATATTTTCATGGTTTTGACCCATTTTAGTATCAAGCTTGCAGCAGGTGCCTATGGTTGTTTAGTAAAATTGTCAACAGAGTAGTAGAAAAGTGTATTGTATTGAGTATAATGAAGACAGGGACGAGTAACTCTTGCAGCTCACTCGTCCCAGGGACGAGTGCTTGGGAATATTTTCCTGAGCCCTAACTGTATTATAAATGTGATTAAATCTCCAACCTGGTATGAAAGATTCGTGGAGCACTCATTTCTCAATTGTGTATTCCGCACACTATAAAAGCATCGTATATTGATTAAAGTCTCTGAGAGCTATTTTGCTCAACCTATCATCAGCAGTTGTCACGTACCTGATGCCTCCAACTGCAATTTAAATTCTGTTTTACCAAGTATATTTTCTAACACAAGAATGTAGTTGTTGAAATCTGCCTTGGTTAGGTTCTGAATAAACAGATTTGCAGTCGAAACCTCCAGCTTAACCTTTGTATTATGGAAGGTCAACAATGTCTTTGTGGAGATACACGCTTGTCCTGCTTGTGTTTTTGACTTCTGAGCCATTTCTTTGAAATTTAAAGTCCATGATGACCGGGTAACTATAAAAGGGTACGGACATGTTGACCGACGAACCAGTTTCTCCAGCAAATGTGTCATCTTTTCTATTTAATACTTCTGGCGTCCCTTTGAAAAGGAATGAAATATATCAAAGGTAGGGTATTATCCATCATCCTAAGTTTGTCTGAATAACAGTTTTACTTTAAGTCAATATGATACCCATTCATGCTTATAAAGTATGAGCAACTCGAATTTATTTTATTAATACGTATGCCTACTGGCGTACTGTTCTTATCATATTTTACAGACTTCAGATTTACAAAAGTTTTATTAATAATATAATTTGCAAAGGTACACATGAAGCCGGCTGTTTCTCGACTTATCAAACGTTTGGTTGTCTTTGCTCTGTTTTGTTTTCTTTGTTTAAGCAAACTAAAAGTATGCACGTCTAGCATAAAGGAAAATGACAACGAACTTTGTGGTTTTCATAAAAAAAATTAAGCACAGACGTGTTTCCTATAGGGAACATATCTACAAAGTTTCACTTAATTCTCAGGATTTATGTTTATGCCCATTTCAAGTTTTCTGACTGCATTAACATTAAGACTGAGACATGAAGGTCATCTATTAGGCATTCGTTAAGCTGACATCTGGTACCGACATTTGATCGAAATTCACATTGTTGAGAATGTTGAAAAAGTACGCTATAAATTGTGCAAATGTGAGTGGAGTTTGCAATATATTTCCACATTGTAACACGAGATCTCTGCAATATGAACTATTAATAACACACGGGGTATATTTCATAGAATGATATGCTATGTGTGAACTTTTAATATCAATATATGTGTGTACCTTGGACATTAAGAACCACAGCTCCGGATTGTATAACCTTCCCACTGATTCCTACTATACTGTTGTCGGCGGAGCAGATGTATGTTCCCATGTCCTGCAATGACAACTTGTCTAAAGTCAGCATATTTGTACTGGAGCTTGTGATGCCTTCAGTAATACCCTGAAGACCAGATCTAATCTCCACCTCTCCAAGCTTGTGATTCCAGGGGTGGAATGTGTACTTGTCGGTGATTCCGTTGGCTTCACATGTGATAATTGACGTCATGTTCTGACGAGCTGAACCAATGATGGTCACACGTAGATCAGGAGCACCTGAAAAAATACAAGTGTATTATAAACCACTTGTGGAATATAATGACTTATTACTTATCTTAGATTAACGACGTGTTCGGCCATTCATCCATGTACATCGGTATATAATGACAGAGTAACCCACAATATATGTAGGCAAACAAGTGACCGATAAATATGCGAGAAGATTACGTTTGCAATTTTCTACATAATTGAAATAATCAATAAATTATCTCTAGCCACAGAGAAGTTCTCAGAGACATGGATAATGCCAATATATATATATATATATATATATATATATATATATATATATATATATATATATATTTTTATATGAACATAAGGGGGATTAATCCATTTTTGAGGAAGATTTTTCAAACCAATTCAGAGAATAATCTACTAGTGTTTCTGTTGATATGTTGTATTCCAAAAATCACCGAGGAATAAAAAAAGCTGGACCATGAAGCCTTCAGATATAAAAAGATACATAACTGAACCAGAATTACTTGTATAAATTTAGCCGATCTTTAAACATGCCCTGTTATATAAGCGGAATAGGATTGGATGAACTGGTTAGCTTTTATATCATCCGAATTGCACCATACTTGTAAGAAGATTTACAGCGGAAGGAATTCTTGACAATAAGTTTTGACGTTATGTGTTGCCATTACCTCTGTGTAATTTGCTATTTATTATATAACGGCTGTATTAATTTCAATTATTTTTAGGAAGCAGATATAACCTGGAAGTAAGATATTATCATGACACAAATAACTAACTTCAAGATTAAATATAGTAGTGTTGCATATCTGTCTATCTAACATGGTGTCAAATGACACATCAGCAGAGCGAGAGAGAGAGAGAAGGGAAAGAGGCTGTCATTGTCTTGCTGGATAAACAATTCCCATCTCCTTCTATTATGAAAACGATCCCCACTATAAAATCAGTAAAAAGTGTTAATCGTTTCAAAATTTGACAAAGGAAACGTATATGTGCTCTTGTTTGTATTTCGCTTCAAATTCGTTTGTGGTTTGTATTTTAAAAATTGTTTAAAGATCATATATGAAATGTTAAATTACTAAGTCACACAAATACCTCACGAGATGTCATCAGATCTTATAAAATGTTATTTCATTGCCTCAAACCGAAGTCATGTTCCTGTTTAATAAATTGTTATCCTAATTTATTTGAAAAAAGTCTGTTGTTACCAAGTTGCAACATGTGTCCTATAGGTGTCTGATACCACAAAACATGGTTTGTACAACCACGGATAAAACAATAATAATTTAGTAGAAAAAGTAATCGTATAATCGTTCAAGTGTAATTTATTCGTTATTAAGAGCGGTATGGTGACAACTTATAGAAACAAGAGGCAATTTTGTGGGTCCTTTGGGTTTCAAAATAAATCTATGTCACTTTAATTTTATTTTTATACAGCCTGTTCTTATTTTAAAATGTGATGTTATTTTGTTTTGCTTTAGCTGCTGGATTTTCGCTTTGTTCTTTTTTTGTTTGATTGTTGTGGTTTTAATGTGTTGTTTTTCTGTGGGTTTGTTTTTTCCAAGTAAGTACTAAATCTTACTATATTTTCAGTTAAGGATATAAAAATATGAAGCATATTTTTCTGACATAAGAATATTTTGATTAGTGTAACCAAACAACGCTATTTTGAAGTTAGCTATTGTCATATTTATTATTTGAAAAGGTAAAATTAACTTCTGAATTAAACTGAGTACTAAAGTTATTGGATTGCGTCATCAAAGTAATTTTAAACATCTTGAAGTGTTATTTTATAATTGTCCTAGATTTCAACTAATGTAGAATAGATCTCAGTCTACTGGTCTGAGATTTTATTTGACCTGGCTGAGATTAAATTGGAGTAATCTTGCTCCTTTGCTGATTCAAACATTTACTAAACCAATAATCCAGTTTTTATGGGACTTTTATTAATTAATATAATAAGAGATCAGAGAGAGAGAGAGAGAGAGAGAGAGAGAGAGAGAGAGAGAGAGAGAGAGAGAGAGGGTACAACTGATGTCTTAGAAACCATATTTGTATATCAAACTGTGTATGTATATTTGTATCTGTCTATCAATAAATGTCCAGCTTAGCGTTTAAGTGTTAAAACAGCTCAAACACTATGTAATCTGTATTGAAACGAATGCATCTCTCTCTCTCTTTCTCTCTCTCTCTCTCTCGATATATATATATATATATATATATATATATATATATATATATATATATATATATATATATATATATATATATATAAGCAAAGAAATCAATTGGATTATCTGGCTGCTAACACTCATACCCAGCGGATTAAATCAAGAAGAAATTCTTGTACATAGATACTAATTTTCCTTTTAAAGTTACGTATATCACATTTTCCTGCCATTAATTCGTTTTCTTACACCTACGGTCTCAACTTTGAATCTTCTGTTTAAAAACAATAATGTTTAAATGTGCATATAATTTATTTTAGTTTAGTTTTTAATTAGCTACAACACAAGTTTGTAAAGCTATTTGATAACAAAACATTTACTAGTTTTAAGTAATAGAAAGTTGAACAAAACACTGCATCAGGGATAAAACTTGTAACTGGACACTTTTCGACGACACTATATACGGCTCAGATTTTTCACTGCTGACCGACGTGATTGCCTCATCAAGTAGTTTCCTCTGTTCTAACCACTTTCTTACTTGCGAGCGTCATCCTAGATGCATCGTAACAATTAGCGCCGTACAACCTTGTCCCTTTCATTCATTTTTTATTGTTTCATTTGTTGTACACATCATATGAAATTTGTAAGGTAACCCTATTTTACCTTTTGTTTTTGTTTCTTTTGTGTAGTCGTCCATTGCAGCTTTGTGCCCTTGAGAAAACAGTCGGTAGGCTCTGAAAGCGTTTGGACTGGTTCGCACCACTTTTGCAATGTTACTTGTTAGCTGACTGTTTACAGGAAGTGTTTCCAACAGTCCTTTAAAAATCTGAACTGGAATATTTTTAGCTTTGTTTTTCATGGGTGTACAATAAAAATTAAACAAATAACAGTTCCTTAGAAAACTAACTTTTAAAACCAAAACCATTAATCCAAGTCCAGGACATCACAACAGCTGCATTAGCAATAATAAATGCTTCGCATTGAATTCAATAATAATAATAATAATAATAATAATAATAATAATAATAATTATTATTATTATTTCAAAACTGCTTAGTAAAATTTGTTCACTGGCTGAATATTTTACAAATGCATTTTTAAGTGCTCTGTGCGTTTTTATTTGAAAGAGAGAAAGAGGGGAGAGTTGGGAGGAAGAAAAAGTTTTCATATGCCACACTTTAAAAGAACGAGGGTGGTATCCTTCAATCACATTAATGTCATAATAAATCTGCTAATTTGCATTTTGTGCTTTAGTATGCCTTTACACAATTCTTCGATGGGTAGATCTGTGGCTGACAGTGGGAATGGTATATCATACGTGTTCTAAAACAGTTTTTGATAATGAAGTTGGTTACTAAGTTACTACTACAACAATAACTATTTCTACTTGAATAGTCTCTCAATGGAGAAACATCCTTTCAATCATAAAACGTAGAGATTGAACTTCTCGAGCACGCTTATTTTAGGGTCATTTTGTCCATCAAATGTCAGTAAACAAAAATTGTACAACATTCAAAAGAGGGGTCCACATAGCGATATTTTCGTTTGTCACATATTTTAGATAACTCTTTTGTATGTACTCTTCGTATAATTACATTTCATCTCTAATTATCTTGGATACGTCATGAAAGTTAAGCAAGAAACTTACATAAGTAAAATATCGTATTCCTGTATGATTAAAATACGACGTTTCAGACACATTCTGGAACTTCATAGGGACAATAGGCCAGTGAATACTCTTGCAAGCCTAAGTAAATTCAGGCAAATACACAACTCAAACATCTCACTTAAATTCCTATATACAGTATATACAATGGCCATTTCCTTAAGATAATATGCAAAGCACAAACATAATAATAATGTTATATATATATATATATATATGTATATATATATATATATATATATATATATATATATATATATATATATATATATATATATACTCGTCAATTGTTAGTTTATAGTTTACCCAAATGTAAAGTTTTGTTCTTATACCTGCAAATATGACATCGTTGGAAGCACTTGAATATTTTGATTTCACCACGAAAAGATGTATGAGTTACACCACAAAGGAACTTTGCTGTGAAAGGGATGTTCCCTAAGAAGTTTGTTCCTCGTGGCAGCTGTAGAGTGTTTGTATACATAGCCTCATTCTGGGTACAATGACTGGTATTACTAACCGTGTTGCAGGAAGATCCGAGATAGTGAATTAACTGTTCATGTTTCTGAAAGGAAAACATCTCGTAGAAAGGACACAAATGCAGGATAATATATATATATATATATATATATATATATATATATATATATATATATATATATATAATTATACATATATATAAACATATACAAACAATATATCATAGCTAAATCGGGTAAGAAGTAGGAAATACACGTTTTTCATGCACATCAAATCCAGAAAGGAATATAATCCATACCGTGTAAAAAAATCCCTCCGACAGAACGCTATTTTAAATAAAATTAAAACACGATTCTAAAGTGTCATTGGATTACCCTTATTACGGTATAAATAAATACAAAACTGAAGTAGCAGCTATGATTTAGCTAATGGTCTAGCTTTTAAAGAAAGCTAATGATCTAAGATTTACAGAAAGTGAATATCTGTTTAAATTGTTTGATCCAAATAAAACTGATGAAAAAATAATGATACACCATAAATGGTGGAAGAATACCAGACAAAAACAGCAGAATGTAACGAAACCAGATCAAAAACACTTGACTACATGAATGAAAAATGGAGAGAACAATGTTTGGTTATTCTGTACTTAAGCAAAATGGACGTTGCTTTTTTATACTCGTCTAATATTGGTGGTGATGACATACATGATTTAAGCAATGCAACAAAGCTTGAAAAGCAAAGGCAACGTAAACTGTATAATATTTATTAACAATATTTGATAGCCAAATAAAATACGAATATATTTTCATTGCCCTTGATAGTGTACATATTGCTTGGACGTTTTTGTAAGATATTAATAACGATGATGATCAGGAGCTGTTAATGTGCCAAATACTGGTACTGAAGCTATGCATTAGTTGTGTGTATGGAAGGGAGTTTAGAACACAATCTGACTATCAGATACTAATAGATCATTGTACACTGTACCTGTGTGCTCTTTAATAGGATTTTAGACTCAATATGACACTTGCAAAAGCAGCTAGAGTGGCAGCCGGTCTGAATCAATATTACGATTTAGAAACATATTTGTTTAGAGTACGATACTGTTACCTCTAAGACAATTACTCAGTCGGTTAATGACAAATAAAGAAATGTAACTGATTTCTTTCTTAACGATATCTCGAGGGAGAATCGTTGACATAAAGCTCTAACGAACCCTACTCCTGTTTTTTTTCTAGAAAGAGCTTGAAGAGAGTTTTCATACTGTGCAAAAAGAAAGGAGAAAGTGATCGCGAAATGTTTCAATGCATGCAGCAATAGAGAAGATCTCCGTGACTTTAGAATGTCTGCCAAATATGATTTGTTCCCAGGGTTTGCCATTTATTTCAACATTTTACGTAATGAACTAAATCTTATTTGATGAACAAGAACAACACACAACATTTAGTAAGGTAAGTGTTAAAACATTTCAGTGATGTTCATTGCATCTGGTTTGATTTGAGAATGGCATTTCTAGCGGTCTTAAATAAGTAAACGTGCAACAAGGTATACCCTTTAAAATCAATACAAAAGAAAATGTTGATCACTCGAAAATGCATATTTATTTTGTATCTCATCGTAAGATAAATATTCAAATCAAAATTCGTTAAGCATGTATAAATATATCCAAAATAATATTATTACATTATAAACTGTGGGCTGACTAATTGTGGAAAAACATTATTTGCACTAAACCTGATAGTGACTGAATACAAACGTTTTTCAATTACATAGTTGTTATCTGTCCAACTTTTCTGTACAACAATACTTGTGTCAGAAAGTGGTTGAAAAACGATAAAAAGGTGATCATGATAGATCCAGAAGATGAATTAAATATTCGGTTTAAGTTATTGGTTTACATGTGCCAAGGATATAATATTTTGTTTCTAATAGATGATTGAAGAATTCTTGACGATGTGAACCAGAAAATAATTAACCCGCTTGACTATCTTTTAGGGGTAGACATTTTGAAATATCAATATTCAATGATCAAGCAAACGCATATGTTTGTACTCAAACGTTTTGTTTTTGTTACGAAAATACAATATTTGTATTTTTTATTTTATATCAAAAATATAACGCAATGGAAGCAGTGTTTGACGAGAACCATGCTGTTTCATAAGAGATTGTTAATACTTGAAGGGAAAAAAGAAGCAAAATGTTAATGAGACTTGAGTTTCTTTATGTTCATGTATTTATTTAATCCAAATGCTAAATGTGATAGTGTACATATCATGTTTGTACGACCTTAGTAATGTAATGTCTTGGTAAATTGGTTTATGTTCAAAAGGACGATCTATGGACATCTCAAATTTTACATTCTTTGTGATAACGCATTTTTTTTATTGCTTTGTAAACTTTCTTTTCAGTCATCAAAGAATACAGATTTGCCCGTAACCCACAAAATTATTTTACTGGTCTTCTGTTTAGTTCACCGTGGAACAATCAAACAACTTTTGCATTCGCGTCACGGATGCTATCGATGTTGTCCTTGAGGTAGTCACTAATGTTGTAGAACTTGATATCATCCTTCATGTCTCTGTAAAGATTTCCGTCTCAGCGGACACATAGAGAAATTGTATCGGTACAAAGCAAAGTTTTTTCCCCACCGTATTGTTTGGGACATTGGGGTGGGGCTGTAATACAATTGGTACATCAGCCAGAGTGTTTTATTTTCATATGAACTAGCGCAAAATCGTGTGTATTCAATTCAATATATAACTTAGGTCAAGATTGTTTCTTCAACCATTTTTATTAGGTGGAATTGTCATTCATTTCACTCCTAATTGCACGTATATTTTTAGATTTATGTAATGTATAACATATTTCAACAACTTAGGAATAGCTGGTTGTGTGTCTTTGTAATCATGTATCATTTTCTCTTGCAATGGACATAAATTGCATATGGAATTAATTTCTCAGGATCAGGTGGAGAATCTTTAAAAATAGTAGTGTAGATTTGTTCCTATCTCCAACTCCAATTCAAATATGCAACAAGTATCACTAATATTAGGTATCTCTGACAGAGATTTTTTGAACCATCTAATTTATTTATCATTTGCTCATCTGAGATTTCACGAGTAAATGCTAACATCTTACATTTTTATTATCTAGGTATTTAATGACTGATTTACGCTTTGTATTATCGAATTCACCATCATCTTATATCTTAAAACTTTTATCCGCATATAATTCATAATTTGTTTTTCCATATGTGTTATCATGCTAATATCTCCGCGCGTCCCACATTTAGTCAACAGATACATAATCACTTATTACCTCCAGTTAACATCATATATCTCAAGCATGCACCATGAGCTAAACTAGGAGCGCTGTAGTAATGTGTAGATCTAAGTTGTAGTGATTCGTACGTAGATTTTTGAATTGTTGGAAGATGTCACATAGTATCGAAGTATCTTTTTTACACGTTATAGTCACGTGGACCACCTAATGCTGAAGTGTAACATCATAGCTTTTTCATACTCATAATTATCATTGGATATGTTTGAATCTTTTAGCGATGAGTACAAGTTTTCTTTGGACGATGTTGCTATTTCATTAAATCTTTCAAAGGTATCCAAGTATTTATATGGATAAAATGCTTATTCGAGGTTCCATTTATTCAAAGGGCTTCATTGTTTCGATACATTTTGTTTCCTTTAAACACTTACAAACCGTGCAAGGTTTGACCGACAAATCTATAGGTATCATTTTGAAAGTGTCTCCTTCCCTTCTTTCTCGAACTTTCTCGAACTTGTTATCTTCAAATTATCTGCTTCGCTTATTACATTATTACAGTATTCTTATGTGACACACCTATTTCCTCGCTCCTATAAACATGATTTATAACAGAACTAAATAAATCAGAAATTTCTTTCCAACGGAAATGATAAAATTGAACAGCGAGATCATTTTTGCTTATTAGATTTTAATGTTTCTAAAACCTTATAATAATCATCTACAGTTAGATCTCTATCACAAAAGAATTTTTTTGGTCTTCATTTAAAATAGGCAAATCATTTTTTCAAACAATATCTAAATAAATATCACTTGTCTCTGTTCTCATATGCAAATTACTATAATATTTTCTGTTCTTTGCCAAAGGACGTTTGGTTTGCTATTTCTGTACCCTCATAATTAGTTATCTAATTAACATATTCTCCCATATACTGACTTTTCTCAATATAGAAATATATATATATATATATAGAAATATATATATATATCCACTACTTTTCTCCCCTTATTCATGTCATCTTACTGCAATAGCGACTTTTATTTATTATAACTCTATAACTTGACGTTTTCATATTCCTCAAAATTTTTATCGTTGAAATTGCTATTTAACTTGTCTAGTTTCTCTAGTAATTCTTTTTCACAGCATATTCTAGTTTTAAATTTTTTTTCGAATACATTATAGAAAACGTGTATACTTTTATGTTTTGTATATTCCCATTTTTGTGTCATATTGTCTATTTCATTTAATTTCCACTCCTGCAAACTTTCCTTTAGCTAACTAATATAACTATCACCTGTGAAATGTCTTGCAATTAATTTACAGTATCCCTTACGTCGCTCAATTGAATCTAATTTATGAAATTCAAATAAAATATTATAGTACAAGTCATACAGGTCATATAGGCGTTTAGTACCGACTGTTTCATAACGGGTGTAGTTTTTTAAAATTTGATTACACATACCTTTAAATGGCTATTATTCACTATAGTTCGAATCTCGTACATCCATATTTCTTATAAGGTTATTATATACACGATCCGAAAAAATACATACGGCAAAATCAATGTCAAAGTACTTGGACATTTCTGGACTAGTTCAACCTAAAGGTGTAATCAAGTACAACCATATTGAATATCTCGCGCTGTGGTGTCACATAATTTTCGTCAGGAAGTTTTTTGATGACATTGAAAGTGCAGAGCATTCAAAAATCAGACTTTGCTTAAGCTATATTAATATTAAATTTTAGAACAACAACTGATATTTAATTTAAGATCAGTAAATGTGCCTACAGGACACACACTATATAATGATCTAACAGAGTGAATAATATTTGTCTCTTTAGCAATATCTATAAGAGCTGAAAGAATACTAAAATAATATAAACAACACTTTATTAATGGCGATTTTTGTCTTTATGTAAGCTATTTAACTATTGAAGGTTTTAATCTCCAAATATCATTATTTAAAAAACCTCGATTATCTCATACATTTAAAAAAAAAAACAGTACATTGTGACATGATTAACCCACCCTCTTATTCATTTCATCAGAAACAACGTTCATGTCACCACCTATCACAGTATTGTCAGATGAGTTCAACTGCTTACTAATTATAAATGTTGCTTACTGTATATAAAATTGGATTTGTTGATTTTCTGCTTTTGGAGAGAATATGTTTAGCAAATGAACGATATTTTCATTTAACATGATTTTTTAATTAAAAATAATTAAACATAAATATGCCACTAGCATCTCTATTCTCCTCCAGCATTTCTCCGTTCAAAGAATTTGAAATCAGAATGAATTCTCCTCTAGTATGACTTGATTAATTTTGTCTACCCATTCATTTTCCAAAATATTTTCATACCCACTCTCCCTTGCTATATATTTCTTACCAAAGAGCTATGTGGGACCTTTTTCTTTTTTTCCGTTTCTTCCTGTCATTTATACTTGTTACATTTAAAGACAGAATCTTAACATCGATACCAGTCCTACTAAATATTTGTTAATTTTACATATAGCATTATACCGATATAAAATGCAATAAAATTACAAGATAGAGAAGCTCTGAACATACATAACGGTGTAAATAAAAAATTAGTAATACAAACAACAAGTAAAAACTCAGATCCATGCCCAGTTAAGAAAAAAAATAAACTCATAACTAGAGTTTCCATATTTTAGTCTCTGTGGTGACTTCATGAAATATTGTTATTTCCAAACGTTCTGGTTACATTCCATGATACACATTACACACTTTTTTCACAATTTAGTGGATGGGTCTAACGGTTTTATATTGATAAAAACATCATAAATTTTCTGCGTTTCAAATTATAAAATTTATTGGGCATTACTTAGTGTTAAAGGAAAGATAAATGTACAAAGGTTTTTGAAGTAATAAAATGATGAAGGTGGCGATTAAAATACAGTATAGGTACTACCAAGCTACATTTTATTTGTTTAATCAAAAGTTCAAAGATGCCTTTATATGTGAGGTTTGATCAATTTAGAACCATAGCGTCAAATATATTGCATATATGTCCAGAACAACAACAACGAGCATAGTGCATGATGTACGTCATGGTTAATGAATTTTTATTTGACAATATACGAATTGCAAGCAGGGATCTACGTTTTAAGATTGATTAGCATAGGACGTGTATTTACTTCATTCATTTAATTTCTCCCGTAACCTTGCTGGTCGTAGGAGTGCCACTGATGACTTTGCGACAATCTCTTTCCATTTCGCCCTGTTCTCCACTGCTCTTTGGGACTTTGCAAAGTCCATACCTGTCCACTCTTTGATATTGTCTTCCCATCTCTTCTTCTGTCTGCCTCGTTTTCTCTTTCCTCTCACTGTGCCCTGCAGGATTGTCTTTGACAGGCCAGTTGAGCGTGAGACGTGACCATACCATCTTAGTTTGCGTTTCTTTACAGTGGTGAGCAGATCTTCATAAGGTCCAATTGCGCCTTGGATTTTAGTGCGCACCTCCGCATTAGAGACGTGGTCTAAGAATGAGATTTTCAGGATCCTTCGATAACATCTCATCTCTAAGGCATGGATTCTTCTCTCTATTTCTGCTGTTAGGGTCCATGTCTCACATGCATATAGGAATATGGACATGACGAGGGAGCGCATACTCTTAATCTTGGACCCATGCGTGATGTTGCTGTCTTTCCAAATAGGCTTCAGCCTAGCCAGAGCAGCTGTTGTCTGCGCAATCCTGGAAAGAACCTCACGTATTGAACCTTCATCAGAGGCGATAACACCTAGGTACTTGAAGCTTGTTACTGTGCCCAGCTTCTGTCCATTCACTCTTATTTCCTTTTGGATGCCACTCAGGTTGTTTGTCATTAGGTTTGTCTTTTCAGCGTTGATCTCCATCCCATATCTTAGTGATGCTTGATTGAGACGGTTCACTAAGGTTTCCATTTCTTCTTCATCTCCTGCTAAGCAATCGATATCATCAGCGAAGCGCAGGTTGGTGATTGGTCTGCCTCCAACACTGACACTGCCCTCATGGTCTTCCAAGGCGTCGGACATGATCCTTTCCAGGTAGATGTTGAAGAGAGTGGGTGAGAGAAGGCACCCCTGTCTGACCCCGATTGTGGTTCTGAACCAGTCTCATATGTTGCCATTGACGAGAACTGTACTAGTCGCCTTGTCATACAGAGTTTCGATAGTGCGGATTAGTTTTGCGTTTATATTGTATATCCGCATGGTGGCCCACAAGGCTGCATGCCATCTCTTGAAGTCAATGAAGACATGATAGAGGTTCTGTTGATGCTGGAGATATTTTTCACAGAGGATTATGAGATTGAAGATCTGTTCTGTAGTGCTACGTCCTGCTCTGAAACCTGCCTGTTCTTCCGCAATGATGTGCTCTGCTTGGGGTTTCAGTCTATTGAGGATGATCTTAAGCATAACCTTGCTTGGGTGACTGATGAGACTGATTGTTCGGTAGTTCTGGCACAGTTGTAGATTCCCTTTCTTAGGAAGAGTCACGATCAGAGACTGGGTCCATTGGTCTGCTTATTACAGTATGGACCGCAAGCTTCTCGCCAGTCTGCTTGTGCGTCTTCTCCTACCTTAGCAGTCTCCTTGAATAATCAGAATATCCTTCTTGGGTGTCTGGTCTATGAGAGTTTGAAGCTGGTCGTATAACTCATCCAGTTCCTCTTCATTATGGTCAGATGTTGGGGCATAGACCTGCATGATAGTGATGTTAAAGGGAGATGCCCTTACGCGGATTGTGATCATCCTGTTCGACACTGATCGACAACCCATGACTGCAGTCACAATGTCCTTATCTTGCCCACTGCCTGTCCAGCCCAAGGAAGTTCTTAGTGTTGAGCGTCAAACGAGGTAGCTCTTGGTGCCATTTTTCATTTTTTTTTACAATGGCTTGGCCGGGATTCGAACCAGGACCTCTTGCATATGAGGCCGACGCTCTAACCACTGGACTATTGGAACTGGTGTGTATTTACTAGGTTTGATAAATTATTGTATCACTGACGTCCACCTGTTGACATAAAATTACCAAATATATGGGCTGATGTTGCACATAATCATTAGGAGACAAAGTGACCACGTTTTTCTTGAACTCTCGAGCGTATCGAAACATCCTCAAGTAAATAGGTGGGTATAGAACTTAGTCATTTTTGCAGCTTCGTAATAATTTATAAATTAATTAAAAAACGACGTTAGTATTTACATTTATTGTCGTTTAGCTTATTCAGCTTTTATTTTCTTGTTCCTGCCCTTCTTTTCTTCTTCTAAATTCTTTATATAAACTTTCTAAACGCATGAGCTAGAGACTTGAGTGTGTACTGAAGTTAAGACATTTAATGTTAATAGAAAAAGAAATTAAGCATATAAATCCTGCAGAACATAATACAAATTGCAAAATTCATAGGTTAGCTATTTGAAGCAAGTGGTAATACTCGAATTATTCATTTTGGCATGTATTAAAGAGCAGTATGTACATTTAGTTGCCTGCGCTAAAAATATGCTACGTTAATGTGTCTTTCTTTAAGTCATACGCAGAAAATCAGTTTTTGTTTTATTTGTATGTTGCATGTACAGAAAGTATGTAAAAACAATGTGATATCGAAATTATGGTCAAATATTTCCAGCAGACGTGTGTATTTTCAAATTTTTAAACCTATCACGCGAGTAATTCAGGCTCATATTTATTCTCTGTGGAATGTTTTGTAATGATTGGAACTGAGTTGGTTAAATACAGATTGTGGATACCTAAAGTGAAAGTTAAACTTGATCCATTTTTTTATTATTATTTCTATCAAACTTTTCTTTGCAATCATTCATCGTTTATTTTCATAAATTGCAAAGAAAGTAAACAGCAAAATGCCTAATTTCAGCTAATATTCTAAGTACCAGGTCATGATTTGTCTTTAATATGTAGAATTCCCTCTTGAAACTAAATGTATTCACGCATAAAACAAAATCACTCAGTCCATTATTAGCAATATATATATATATATATATATATATATATATATATATATATATATATATATATATATATAGACACAAAAGTTGAAAAAAGGTTGGAGATGAAAACAAACGTTTCGTCACATTCGCGAGTCGTAAAAGACATGCACGTCGACAAATACAGAACAGTCTCATTCGTTCAATTATTGTATAATATAGTTTCAATTTGATCAAAAATAACTAAAAGAAGGATACTATTAAATACTAATTGGCAATAAAGGTATACATTTTATCATAAAATTAGAATGGGAAATGTGTTCATGTACATTGCGACACTCTTCTTCGTATCATACCTTGTAGTACCAAGTTATGCTGGGAGCAGGAAACGCACAACTATCTGTCTGACATTTCAGTGTAATAGATTCATTGCCAAGGTCTGCATCAGGTGTGGTTGGCTGAACAATCTTTACACCATGTGGAGATGCTGAAACAATTTTTAAAAAATGGATCCGAAAATTATTCTTGTTCATAAAAAGAAATACTTGCTGAGGAAAAGTTTTCATGAAATGAGTTTATGTGCCTGAAATATGTTCACCAATATTTCTTTATTTGCTCTACAAGTAGTCCATGGGGTTACTCTTGACAAAACAGTGACACTCTGGGAAAAAAGGGAATTTAAAATAATTGAAAATTGTATCATTCCAGCACAAGGGGAATTTAACGCTAAAAAGTGTTCATAGCATTAACATTGTAGGTTACTCTGGGCCCAACGGGAACAATAATACACTTTGTGAGTTGGCATGACAATTATGGGAATCTAATTGGGCCTCTATGACGGTAATGGCCTGCCAATGTTTAGAATAAATAGCACGGTTTAAGGTCTCATGTGAATTTAACATTGTGGCACTCGAACACTTATCCTTACTAATCTGATGATATAAAGCCAATAGGACGGCCATATGCATAACAAGAAAATTCACGTGACATGGCGAAATTCCAAATGGCGGCTGTAATGAGGTGAAAGAAGAATATTTTTAACTTGGTGGCAAAAATATATCCAACATGACTGCTAGACTAAATGTCGTCTTTTAGGTCCAACACTGACACGGAATTAAACTGAGCTGTGAAAGAAAGAAAAAAACAACCACCCCACACCCCCATGAAAACAAAAAAGAAAAAAAATGAATAAAACAATACAGAATATTCTATTTAAAGATATGCCCAGACCTAAAAGTAATACTACAATTTAGAACTGAAATTGACATGGAAATTATATGAAAGTTAAAAAACGAACGGGAGTATTATATGAAAAATATATGCCGAGGCTGAAGTTAATAATAAAATATCGAAATTAACACGAAATTTCGTTAAGACTAAAAAGCCAGGGATATTTTATTTGAAAGGCAGCGGCCGCAAGTAATACTAAAATTCCAGACTGATATGGAATTTATTGGAGTCTTAGAAAAATGGAATATTGTATTTACAAATTTGGCGTAAACTAAAAGTATTACTAACATTCGGAAACTGACACCGCATTTGACAGGAACCCCACCACACTCCCTAACAAATTGCAAAAGTGTATAAATTGTTTTTCATAAATTTTAAAATTTTTTAACAAAAGTTAGAATTTAAAATCAAATTTGCGAAATAAAAAAGAAACATTTAAAAGAAAATGAAACAGCTAAACATTTGAAGTAAAAATAAAGAAAAGAATTATAAAGAATTACAAAAATTTAAAAATTATTTCAAGAAGATGCAAAAAACGTAAAATAAGGTGAACAAACAAATAAATCAAAATTATTTTTAAATTATAAAAAATTAAAAATTCAATCAGTTTAAATAACATTTTAGAATAATACACAAAACATAAAATAAATTTGAACAAAGCAGAAAAACAAAATTTTAAAATGTTAAACGCAAAGTTTATAAATTTATACAAATTCCAAATCCAAAATACAACATTGAAAAAGTTTAAAACTGTAGCTTTGAAGAAGTTTAAATAGTGGCAAATTGAAGACATGAAAGAGAAGAAACTAAAAGATATAAAATATTGAAAATAAAATATTGGTAAATATAGAAACCCCTACGCACCTTGAATGCATGATCAAGGTTGGGGAGTGTTAGGTTGGTCACTCTGCATCAGCAGTTAAGGTGTTCTGATAAAGTAGTGGAGGGATCTACAAGACATACATGTGGCAGACTAGATCAACAATTTCTTCATCTTTTTTTTCTAACAAGACTGGTCGCAAGTCAAGTCAGAACAAAAAGAAAGGCGGAGAACAACTTGTTGGTTCAATATGAGACTTGCTGAACTTCTTTTTGTTATGCAGCAGAATTATACGTTCCACAAATATTAGAGATTAATTGTTAGATGCTGTGATGTATTATATAGAAATATAATTTTTAAGTATGTTGATTATCCAGATCAGCAATCTATTTGAATTTTTCTTGAAGTGGTTTTCTAAATCTTTCTTTAAGACTTAATCACTAAGGGTATATTTTACACTCTGTTATGAAGATAGTTATGTATTTCCATGTATGATGTATACAAAATTATCTTCTATAAAATCAGGTTATATTGTTTGAAAAATGCTAAAGATGCCAATCATACAACAGATTCTCTGGTGATTGCTGCCCCCTGTGACATAGGATCTTTCATACAAGTTGAACAACTACAGGGCAATTATTTAATCTGGATCAAATGTGATTCAAGATTATTTAAACCTGTAAAATTTTAGATATTGATGAAATTTATTATAAAAGCATTTAAAGATGTTATTTAACATAAATATTAATAAAACATATTTAATAAACTCTTGCATCAAAAAATGTGTAGGAGTCCATTATGGATTTCCTGTTTCTTCTGTTTTACTATAATCCATTCATCATTAACTTTCTTCCTGTTCAACTTTTTATTTGAAAAAAAAAATAATTCTTTGATAAAAAATGAATGGGTGTGATTTCCAGCGCTCTACATAATTTACATGAGATATGTTCCCGGATTGTTTGCCCACCTGAATTTGATTTCTGCAGAATTACTATACCAAGGTTTGTTAAATTTCAGACAGATTTAGCATCTCACTTAATATTGATATGTTCCTGCTAGAGTCTGATTTCCAGCAATGCAACATCATTACTGGAGTTATGGTCTCTGATTGCTCATCGTCCTGGTTTAGTTTCTGCAGTATAACTTTACTAGAATTAATTGGATTTCATTAAAAGTTTACATGCTGCTTGATATTGATGAGACCTTGAATGATTTTGATTTCAAGTATTCCTTGACATCATTTACAGGATGTATGCCCCTGATTTTTATTAAAGATTATTGGATTTAAACCAGATTTGGCATGCAGCTTTATATTGTTGATTCCTTCAATGATATGGATTTCCAGTGTCCCACAGTATCATTTATTGGAATTGTGGCACCTGATTTCCCATCCCCTTAATTTTGGTTTTGCAGCCAAGTTTTACTGAGGACCTATGGATTTCAGCCAAATGTGGCATGCAGCTTTATATTGATAGGACCTTGCATTTAGGGGTGAAACAATACACCTCTGCCAGACTTATCATCTGTTTATATGCCATTCTCATCCTTGACAAGATTAAAAAAAAAAAAACAATACTTCGAAACAGACTAGCCGTTGGTGATTTTTATTCACCCTTTTAGGCCATTTCAGGCTGCTCTATTCGATCATATGCATGACTGATCCTGGTCACCACGCCCTCAGTTTTACATTGAATGAATGTTTATAAAACATCTTATTGCCAGTTTCATGTCTTCACTTAAATTTTGAAGAGATTACGGTGTTATCTTCAAAACAGAAGAAACAGTGCAATTTCCTTATGCAAGGAAATTCTTATCTAGAACAAATCCGAGTGTGAGAGCGGAGATGACTAATAGCCAGATCCTTCACATTGTACTTCCTGCAGATGCAAATCAACTGCCGCGGACACAGACATTTCTTTCTGTCAGCGAAAAAGGAAATTATTGATAACACCCACTCCCTTTCTACAAATTGACTAGGTGGCTATAACTCTTGCGGTTTGGAATCTGGCCCCTTACCGATTCTGTGCTATTTTTTTTTTTTATTCCCATCGGCAGGTTCGGTCACTGATTACATATATCAATGTAAAAGGAGATATTCCAAACTTATTCTCCATGTACGATTTAAGTACTTTACACATATCATTTAATAGTCACTTTTGTGTGAAGTTTCTATGTTGCTTTGTGTCTATTGGATAGAGTTTGGATGCTAATATTTCAGGTATGTCACAAAGTGAACATGCTACAGTTAGGAATGATTGGTGGTTATTGTTTTACCCTGGACTTAAACAAACAATAACCACTAATCAGAATTGCATATAACACCGCGTGAGACACCTGATGTGTAGGCTTCAATTCGATCCAAGTAGACAAGATGCGATGCAACAGATAAATTTCGTGTAAAAGTGGTTATTAAGTGATCAGTAAATAGTTAAATCATACATAGGGAAGAAATCTGCAATGTCTTCTTTCCGTTGATATATGTTATCAGTGGCTGAAGATGCAGACGAGATAAACTAATTCGCATGGAATTGGGGTGGGAGAAAGGGGCAAATTTTGAACCATGTGAGTTAGTCACCTTGTGTTAATTTGTAGAAGGCGAGTGGGTGTTATCAATTGCTTTTTTTTACTGACAGAAATGAGTGCATGTACTTGCTACGGCTGTCTCAGATGAATTCTCAATTTAAAGAATGAAAAGGCAAATAACTAATAATTATTCACGACTGCTGAAGATTAAAGTAACTTGCATAGAGTAAGTATCATTTTGTATCGATTCTTCCCCTCTTGTATCGATATGGGTATCGATATAGAAAAAGTATCGATATATCGATTAATCGTTTCACCTCTACTTGCATTAGTTTAATTACCAGTGATTCACATTACCATTTAGAAGAGTTATGGCCCCTGATTGATTGACCACCTGACTTTCATTTCTACAGCATTACTTTACTAAGCATCATTGGATTTCAACCAAATTTTGAAGAGTTATGGATCCTTATTCATGCATGATGACATTGTTCATTAAGACAGGTGATCACTCATAGCAGAGGTAACTCAAATCAGGTTTACTGTGTATGCCTGCCCAAAAAGGTTATGATGTACATCCATCTGCCTGTTACCTTTAACATTTTCACACAGTCTAATTAGTTTTGCACATCTACCATCAGTAGACTTTGTGGATGACTGGCAAATGGAGTAAAGAAGAAGCCTATTGATTTGAGGGCCAAATGTCGAGATCATTGTAACTGAAAGAATAAAAATGGTTTAGGCACAATAGCATTAGTTCCGCATCACACCTGAACTAAAGATTTGGGATTCCATAAACTTGGGGTCAAGGGAGAAACGTTTTGATTTTTTGGTCAAAAGGTAAAAGGTCAAGGTCACACTGATTCAAAGAAAAAGGTAGTTTCCACACAATAACTTTAGTTCTGCTTTAATATCTGGATTAAACTTTGTGGATGTCTTGCATTTAGAGTACAAAAGAAATCTGTTAATTTTGGGATACAAGGTCAAAGAACAAGGTCATTGTAAATCAGAGAATAATGGGTTTTGGACAGTAACTTTTGTTCTAAAGTAAGTTCCTTGACCAAAACATTGTGGATGGCTTGCACATAAGGTAAGTAAGAAACATAGAGTTGGAAGTCTAAATGTCAAAGGTTGAGGTCATGGTCCTATTAGTAAGTCTTTTTAGTACTCAACCATGTACCTTCGCCAACGTCTGTGGATGATTTACACATTGGGTAAAAAAGAAGCCTGTTGATTTGGAGGTCAAAAGGTCAAGGTAACTTAAAGAATAAACATGATTTTTGCATCATAACTTGTACCTTGACCAAAGTTTGTAGAGGACTTGCATTTAAAGTATGAAAGAGACCTAATAATTTTGGGGTCAAAGGCCAAGGTCATTGTGCATAAAGAAAAATTGGGGTTTAGTAGAATCAATTTTGTTTTACAGTTGGTTTTTTGACAAAACTTTGTGGATGGTTTGCACTTATGGTATTAAAAAGTCCTTTAGATTCTGGGCTCTGAACATTAAGGCTGTGGCTATGGCAAGTTTAACAAGAAAATAATGATGTATGCACAGTAACTTTAGTCCAATGTTACGGCATATGTTACGGCATTATGTATTATCATTAAATTATAATAGTTTTCATTTGGGTTTATAATCATTGTATTATAATTCCTTAGTTCAGTAGCATACGCTATTTGTAAAGTACAAATCAACATGTTTACATAAGTTGTGCTAAGTCCAGGGAAAATCAATAATTATGTCGTTCACCTTAACCCACAATGGTGCATCACGTGATTTAGCGCGTGCAGAATCATGACCTAAATCCTATATCAACATCTTGTTGATTTGAAATAACGTATTTTAATTGTAGTGCAATGGCACTACAAGCATTATCATGCGCGACCTAATTTCTGATTGGTTAAAGAAGGTTGTTGACAGAACTCTTTCTAAGTCGTAGTTTAGAATTTTAAATTCTCTTTTGCGCAGTAAGAGACTATATAATGCCAATATAAGCATTGAATGGGCATTCTTTGCAGTTCATCAGAATAATATGGTTATTGAGGAAGATTATTTTTGTTGTAAAATAAACTGGTGAAAATCTATTATATAAATAGTACATTTTGGATTTCAGTACTATTCTTCAAGGAACTTTACAATATTCTACATTCACAGGAGTTTACCTGGGATTAATAACATTTGGATTTAAAACTGTGTTTCTTGTGGCATATCAACACATTAGTGACTTCATTCAGAACATTCATTCATTCGGAATACTTTGGATTAACTTCCGGATTATCATAATTCAGTAGGACATTTAGGATTATTTAGGAATTTCTAAACTGTAAGTTATTTTTAATTCTTTCACTTTGTTTGTTTGAAATATTTAATATTTTAGGAAATTAAATTTATATTTTAGAAATTGAGAAAGCTTGTTTGAGTCGTCGTTTCTTTTGCTACTATTTATAACCCCTTGACGTAACACCAAGAACACATACTTTGACCAAAAGTCTAGGCCATTGAAACCGGTTTTTCAATAAGCTTCAGAGCCAGTCATGCCCTACTAGTGCCTACCTAGAGGACCATTAAACATGGGGTGGATGTATAATGTGCTGTTCATGTTACTCAGGTTTTATTTTCCTGCTCTTCCAGCACGTGATGATGAAATAAATCCACAGTTGTTACTAGCCTAGCAACACTTGAACAATTAATGTTTTGATGTGCATAAACTGAATTTCTGAATTTGTTTCTTTCTTTGCACGCCTGAAATACAGCATTGCAGATGCATTTGAAGGTCTATTTTGTATGTTAAAATATGATTCAAAATATCTACAGGACATGCTGACAGTACCTTGAGCGCTTCAAATGTCTGCGACTTGACTAGATCAAATCTGTACATATGATTGTTCATTATATTGAATAACGGACATGTCATTCAAGAAATACAACTATATTGCAGCAGAGTTGCTAAACACGTAAAACTGTTTGATCTGTGGCTGGTAGCTAGTCACATGCAAGACTTCTTATGATCTCTTGGTTATAAATTAAAATGGTGCTGATATTACCTCCAGTATGGCCACCATGGATGGCATTTTGAAAATTTTGTTATTGCTACTCGTCCTAGTTGATATTATATTGACATCGGGTTTTCAACAAAAGACTTCTTATGATGTGTAGTTGGCCCTAAATGAAACTGGTACTGTTCTGACTTAAAATATACAGTAGCTACCATGGCAGCTATCTTAAAAATCTTGTTATCGCTATCCGTTCTGAATGAATGGTCATATTCACATGGAGTTTTCACCAAAAGACCCACTGATGTCTAGTTGGTGCTAAGTGAGAATGGTGCTGATCTTACATTTATATATTTCTGGGTTTTCATTTTCGTTTTATATCTTAAAAGTTGTTTGATGTTCATGGATGAACCATAATACATTTATGTTTCACTATTTGATGGCATCTCAGATATACCAGACAAGGTTTTATCTTCAAGATCAAGTTTATTGATAAATTACTTCCCATTTTCAACAGTTTTACTCTGATCTCTGAGATAGAGACATGAAACTTGATTGCTTTCCATGTCTGTCTAGTAACTCTGCATCACAGGATTCACAGCCAGATTTCATCACCTTTGGTAACCTCACCACAGTAGACTGGGAACAAACATTCACTGAAATTGCTTGTAATCTATGGTTGTACAAGTCCTGAAAACACTTTTCAGCCAATGTAGACTCGTTACCTATAGAGTCATATACAGGAATATTTGCTGTACATGTACTTAATCATTCTGGCAGTTCACTTTCTATCCTTTGTTTTTCAGCAACTGGGCTGTTTCAACTGTTTATTTTCAATGAATACATAATAACATTGACTTGTTGTTTGTCATAATTTCAGGTATGATGAAAACTAATTTGGCCCCAGCCAGGAATGGAGTGTGTCAGGTAGGGGTGAAACGATACACATGTTTCGTGTATCGATACGATTCACGATACACAGCCTACGATACGATAATTATCCATACACATATCAACTTGACGGTTTTTTATCTTTAAAAGGTCCGTCATTGGTAGGATGGTGCCCTTGTATGTGTGTTGACATATTGGTTATATTTCCTGTATGCATATTACAGACAGACAGAGACTTAGCATCTGCTCATATGCCATTTTCATCCATGACAATATAACAAAAATATTTCCTAACATACTACATGTATCCGTTAGTTGTCAGTGATTTCAGTTCAACCTTTAAGGCCATTTCAGGCGGCTCCACTTGATTGGATGAATTACTCATCTATGCCACCACTCCCTTTGGTTTGCACTGCATGAATGCTTTAAAAACACAGCGACTAAGCTACAGTAAGTTCTGATTGGTGGTTATTGTTTACCATGGACTGGAATAAACAATAACACCAATCAGAATTTAATGTAACACATTTCACTGAGTGACACACCAGAAGTGTAGCCTTCAATTTTGCTCCAATTAGACAAGATACGAAGCAACAGAAAAACTTCGCGTAAAAGTGGTTATTAAATGATGGGTAAATTATTTCATTATACATGGGGGAAAAAATCAAGAATGTTTCCTTTATGCTGAACATGCTGATGGGATAAAATAATTAGCATTGAATTGGCGAGGAGGGGGGTGTGGCATATTTTGAACCACGTCACCTTGTGTTCATTTGTAGAAGGCGAGTGGGTGTTGTCAATAGTTTTGTCGTTTTTACCGACAAAAATGAGTGCCTGTGCCAGCGATGTCTGTCTCAGATGAATTCTCAATTTAAAAAAAAAAATTTAAAGAAAAAAATATCAAACGACTAATAACTATTAATGACTGCTGAAGATTAAAGTTACTTGTATATGGTAAGTATCATTTTGCAACGATTCTTCACCTCTTGTATAGATATGTGTATCGAAATGGTAAAAATATCGATATTTACTCCTAGTGTCAGGGAATAAATAAACGATTTTTATAATGCTCATCTCCCTCAACAAGAATTCCAATTCTGTAATCCTGGTAAATATGGTAGTGAAATATTTGCACTTGTCAGGACATGAACAAATCCCATGTTAGTAACACCAGAGGTAAAGTGTTTCACTTGTAGAATTTGATTAATCTTTGGAGTTCTTTTTTTTCCTTTTCCAGATGGATTTAGAGTTTCAAATAAATTTTTTTCTTTGTTCACTTAAATAGGCACATGAATCACATTGAAGACTTTCTCGCTACACTAGGCTACATTGTAAATCTGAACTAGGGTCAAAGAAAAAATGTTCTACTCCAAACCTTATTCTTTGTGTTGTGTTCTGAACTAAGGTGAAAGAAAAATGTTCTGTTGCAAACTTGATTCTTTGTGTTATGTTTCTTTGTTGCAGCATTGAAGAATTCACACAATATCCTGCGATGAAAGAACTTGTATGTTTTCAGCTCTGGTGTCTGTGACAGATGATCACCCTCTACGTTGGCTTGCATGAACTGGTCCGCTAACTTGGAGATGACGGATGGGGTTAAAGCACTTTGGCGGTAGAGTTCTAGGCCTTGCCAGCAATATAGAATACAGTTTCAGTTTGATCCACTTCTTCCACACCTGTGACTCTATTATTGCATTGGAGTACTTTTCTTGACTGGTATCTTAATGCATGCAGATGCTGATCCAATTCTGATTTACCAATTATTACAACTTTCAAACAACTTTATTGTACATAATTTGAAAGTACATTCAGGCTACATGTACATAATTGACCAACTCACTACCATGGATTAATAATCAGAAAGCAAAAGTGATGCTGTGTGCAGGTGGTCTAACCAGAAGCTCATTTGTGGGTAATAAAACAATTATCTCCTGCTCAACTGAGGTGCTTCTTCCAATGTCTTATCATGATACTAAAACAATGGGATTTGTTGTTGATCAGTTAAGGAACAAAGTAAATAAAATTGATTCCCCCCCCCCCAAATGTGTAGAATTTTATAAAACTTACACAAAATAAATTTTTTTGAAAGAATGGATAACAATTTCCACATTTACTAACTATAGTCCGATTATAACTTGTGGAACATATAAATTATTAAAAGTTTACTTTTTCTCCAAATTAGTTTTGGTTTCGAACTCTGCCATATCACCCTGCACAGTGCAAGGGAGACAACTCCACAAATTGGTAAATGTTGTAGGTGTGCTAACACAATGCCGCTTTAGCTTTTTACCAGAGACGTCCATAATATGTAAACGAAGTTATACTAGCAACATACCTGCCAACAATTACTCTTTTGGCGTAATCATTCTGCTTTTTTTCTCACCTAATTAAGTCTTACGCTTGCCTGTACATGGATTATACTTTTTTTGGTACATTAATTAAAAAATAAAAATAAAGCAATACAAAGTTTTGTTTGTCATTTTTATTATCATCTCTTTAATCCCACAAATATACATCTGAGAATATTCTTAAAAGAAAATGCTGCATAAGAATAGTGTAAGAGTACAAAATGTCATAGATCTACATGTATTCTCCTTATTTTCTATTTATAGCAGCTGTATATGACACATTTCCAAGAAAACAGATGGGGTTTCTTCAATTTGAAAACCTGTCTCTCAGATTCATTATATTAATACACAGAATGTTTTAGAGGACCAGTCTATACTTCAAAAATGGCTCTTTTACAAGTGATGAAGGATTATTTGTGGGTACAAAAGTAAATGACTTCCCTATAACCATGCTGGTGGATACAGGTGCAAATGTGAGCATAATTAAGAACTGATTGACCAGTGGACTCCTTCATCACGTCCAGAAGTAAAAAATGTTCATGTTACTTGGGTTACTGCCACAGGTGAGACTTTTATAAAAAAATTTGGTATCTGTCACTGTTGGAAAACATACCTTTGTACATACATTTTTGGTAGCAGATATAAAGAATGATGGACTTTTAGGTATGGATTTTGTGACTGATGTCAAATGTGATCTTTTTATTAGGCAAGAAACGTCTAGTTATTCACGGAGAGAAGATACCTTGCTTTCAGTATACATGTGATACTGAGTTGAGTTATTGCAGAATTGTTGTTGCTGAAAGCACAGTTGTCTCACTGAGTGTGAAATGATAGTGCAGGGAAAACCTGCTGATATTTTATTTGGTGGGAGAGTTGGTATTATTGAGGCTTGCCCTGGTTTCATAGAACGGTTTACTTGTTGCAAAGTCAGTAGTAAATATTTCTAAAGAAACCATACCCTTGCTTGTTGCAAACTTGAGCAGTGAACCATGTAAGATTTATAAAGGTACCATAGCTGCAACCTATGAACCCATAGATGAGCACTGTATCATACTGCTGAGACGGTCAATTCTATTGACCATTGCAATGACCAGAGTTCCGTGTCCAACAATGCAGACCTTAAAATACCTGAACATTTGAAAACTTTGTTGGATGAAAGTAGTCACAACTTAAATTCTGATCAGAAGATTAAATTGAAGGCATTGTTGACTGAATATAGTGAGATTTTGTCAAGATCATCTAATGATATTGGGTGTACCAATCTTACAGAGCATGCTTTTGATACTGGCAATGCATGCCAAATCAAGAAAAATCCAAGATGGATGCCACTAGCTAGTAGGGAAATAGCAGAGAAATAAATTGAGTTCATGGCTAAGCACAGCATCATAGAACCCTCTTTTAGTCCATGGGCATCGACTGTGGTGTTAGTGTAAAAACATGATGACAGTACACATTTCTGCATTGATTTTCGTACGCTGAATGATGTCACAGTGAGAGATAGTCAGCCTTTACCATGCATTGATGATACTCTCTACGCTTTGTCTGGTTGCTAGTGGTTTTTGTACTTTGGACTTAAAAAGTGGGGTTTTGGCAAGTCAAAGTTGCTTAAAAAGATATACACAAAAATCCTTCACAGTTCCTGGATGTGGTTTATGTCATTTTAGTGTCATGGTGTTTGGAATATGCAATGTACCAGGTACTTTTGAGAGATTAATGGAGCATATTTTTTCTGGGTTATCCTGGAAAATTTGTCTTTTGTATTTCGATGATATTATCATATTTGCTAACACATTTGATGAAGAGCTGACCAGGCTGCAGCAATTATTTCAGAGGTTAACAGAAGCAAATTTGAAACTAGTGCCTAAGAAATGTGTACTGTTCCAGGTCAAAGTTACTTTTCTAGGTCCTCTTGTAACTGAAGAAGGTATTGCTACTGAGTCATCAAAAATAGCAGTTGTGAAAGAGTAGCCATTGCCTAAGAATGTCAAGGAAGTCAGGAGTTTTCTTGGATTATGCTCATATTACAGAAAATTTCTCGGTCATTGCTAAACCTTTGCATTGATTGACAGGAAAAGACTGTCCATTTAATTGGACAGATAAATGTAATACTGCTTTTGAGAAGGTAAAATATTCCCTAATAACAGCTCCTATTTTAGTATGCCCTACCGCTAACAATCATTTCATTGTTGACACTGATGCTAGTAACTGTGGTAAGGGTGCAGTGTTGTCTCAGTTGCAGAATGGGGTAGAGGAGGTGATGGCAAATTACAATAAAACTATCAGTAAATCAGAAAGGCATTATTGTGTTACCTGTAAAGAGTTACTTGCAGTTGTTTCTGCAGCAAAACACTTTCACCATTATTTGTGTGGTCAGCACTTCACAGTGTGCATAGATCATGGTGCACTTTTTGCTGGCTCTTGAATTAAAAAAATTCTGAAGGCCAAATGGCCAGGTGGCTTGACAGTTTGTTGGTTTATGCCATGAAAATAGAACATCATTCTGGTCGCATTCATTCAAATGCTGACAACTTTGCCTAGGAGTCCTTGTAATCAAGACTGTTTACACTGTAGGTGTGCAGAGCTAAAGTCAGAAGTTACTGACCAAAGTTCTAATGCGATTGGGTCTGACATTTTTAAGCAAGTTTGAGTTGGCTCACACAGTGCATGTGAACCCATTGAATCACACTGATGACCAATTTTTGTAAAAAATATCTGGAAATGCCACATCTTTACTCTCCTTCAGTTCTGAAAGTGAGAGCTATTCTTGTCTAGCTATCTGCTACTCTGATATGCTGTTAGCTAGAGAACCCCAGGTGTTTATAACACATTACAGAGAAATACAGTGACTAAATTGTATGAAATGCAAAGCCAAGTTGAGATGTATCCATGAATATTGCTGACTGCTTTGATATGCCATCTAACATGGAGTTAGCAAGAGAACCCACACTTGAAATCGGGGTTAATAACTCCAGGCAGACTGATGTCAAGGTTGACATAGGCCTTGCTCACTAGGTGCAGTTGGTGAAAATATTTTGCTTGATTCTACAACAGTCAATTAATGCATGGATATTGACACATGCAATGAGTTTTTTTTTGGTAAGAAATATTGAAAATGGCGCAGTCAAATTCAGTTTAAATATACGATGCATCAAACGTGCAAATAACTCCCTGGTGAGTGAATCTGAAAAGCATTTGGAAGACGGTAGAACTACAAAAGAAACAATGACAATTACAAAAGACATCCTGATATTAGTCAGTTTCTAGCTTGGAAACAGTTGGGACACAAGCCTCAATGACACGAAGTAGCACCTTGTAATGCCGCTATGAAATACTATTGGCACAGATGGGAAACTTTAGAACTACATGAAGAAATTCTGTACCAAAAATGGGAAAGCGATGAACTTCCTCACTAAGTCCATAGTCTGATGATTTAGTCAAAAGAGCATACACAACTATAGAATTTTTGTTTTCAACTTTTGTTTCTAAAAACCAAAGGGATTAGGATACCTTCATTCCCTTGTTGATGATGGCCTACAGAACTTTGTCAAGACATTGCCTTAACAGTTGATGTTAAGAAAAACCTAGATTAAAACTTAAGGTGGTGCATCACAGCAGATTAGCAGAATATCACGGAGAAAATAAGCCTGCATGATTTCAGATGCCATTAATGTTTAAAGTTGATACTGATGATAAACTTGATTTTAAGATAGCAATACTTTAACTTTAGCTGAGAAAATACCTCTGTATCATTTCAGACATGTGTGGATCTGTACAATCTGTAACAATTGCAAGACGTTTAAACAACTTGGGTCCATTGAGTGCCATGTCATGGAACAACACAGTGCCAGGAATGTTGAAATCTATTGGCTTGGCATGACAGCAAATACTAGAATTGCAAAAATGGACCAAATCTACAGGGAATGTTCCTGTTCTGTAGAAACAGTGGTGCAACAGGGAGTGAAGTTAGGTCAGGGCTGGAAAAGTTATGTAGAGAGATCCCAAAGATTGCTAGAAGACCAACAACAAATAATGTGTTAAATCAAAAATTCTGGTCTGAACAGATGGCCATTAAAAGATCTTGGAAGGTGGTTGACTGTTCCAGCAGCAGATCTCAAAGACGCGAGGAGTGACACAGAGATACATCCCCCTGCCGCCTCACTGTTGCCAATTACAAGCATAGGCACCATTATTTAACTCCAACTCCTTCACCAGTGGCTTATCTTGCCCTGATGCCGTGGATACCATTGCTAACACACGAATATCAGGTATACCAGTTACACCTAATTGTGCTGAGACACCTTTGCCTGTTTCTGGTGCATTGCCATCCGTTACTGCAAATCCTACTGAGATGGAGTTGCCCCATCTTGGTGCATAATGGACTACACAGATTGCACTCCTCTAGATCTTAAAGAAGAAATCCAAGAGACCTCAGAGATCTTCATCGTCATCTTCTTGTCTTCAAGCTCATCATCATCATCATCTTCTTCCAAGTCTAGTGTGGCTGTTCTCAGCAGGATGTCCTTTCTTAACATGCAGAGCCCACCAAGTTTTGCAATTATTTAGATGGGGCTAAGTGCATCCTTCAAACCAGGCATGTGGTTTTGAATATTGGTGGCCAAAAGTTTGAGACCTCCAGAAATGCCATGAGGTCTGTTGACTCCAGTGTTTTTCTTCATCGAGTGGATTTTGTGCCTGAGAGTGATGCTCCAATTTTGATCGAACACAATCCTGCCCACTTTCATATCATCTTAAATTATCTGCGTCAGACAACGATATCCCTTGATGTTCTTCCCCGAGAGAGAAGATAGCTACGAGAGCTGAAGATGGAAGCATAGTTCTATGACTTACCAGGACTTGTTTCTTTGATACAGAGGAAAATTGATCAACATTTTTTACTAAAAAAAAAATGAACAAAAGACATTTCTTGTTTAAATGTTTGTTTCATCCGCATTCATGGACAGAGGCTGTATTACTTCTTTTTCTTTTCTTCTTCATTCTCTCTTCTCTTCATCTCCAGTTTTTATTTATTTTCCCTGCAAGTAGAAAATGTAAGACATTTTTCTATGCTATTATATTTCCAATTTGAGTAGACACTGCATTAGGTTTTAGTATTTTTGAAGAAAAAAAATGTATCGTACTTTTTTGATGAAAAATGAATTAACCAGTACATTTTGACTAGTTTATACTAAATTATGACCAGAAAGTTATCTTAAATTCATGGTCCTAATTACATTTTTTTTTACAAGTTTAGATTTTTATTTTTCAAAGTTAGCTGTGCATGGTAAGGATGATAAGAACATACAAAATCTTTCCGTAAGTGGAAAATATTGCATTTTTTTACAACAAGCATAAGTACCTCAAAGTATTTGTGATGTAAAACACCTTAAATGTTTAATTGGAGTAAGTATGTACTGTGTCAGATAAGCTGACATTATATGATACAATTTACTTTAAACAACTGAAGTATATTTTTTGCTCTGGTACTTATAAAGCATGGTGTTATTGGAAGTTCTTGTGATGTTTCTTTTATGTTGTTACAATTCCATGAGTCACTTGCGATACGAGTTTCTGTTCCCTCTTGCATAGAAGATTATTGTGGGAACTGCATTTTTTTCACGAAAGATGAAATTGGCATGTGTCGATCTTTTGTCTACTGTGATGATATTTATGGAGTGCATGTTGTTGTCGAATGCATGGCTAATGGCTTATATTTATATAAATGTACAAGTAAAGATAAAATGTATGGAGATTGCTATTTAATATTTGAGTAATATAAACAGTAATGTAAATTGTAATGATATTTTCACTCCTTTCATCATAGTAGTCACTTGTTTTAAGTGAAATCATTGTAACTGCCATGTTTGAAAGTTTTCACTTGATGGCCATATAGCAAAAATGCCAAAGAACTTAAGTTGTTGTGACAAAGCGTATTTATTACAGCAAGGTTTCCAGGTTGTTAAGTTTTTGAATTGTTAAATTCTGAGGTTGATAACTAATTGGCTCTTGTTCATGGTCATCTAGAGCAAACATTTTCATTCACTTATGCCTTAATTCCATCATGAAGCATGTGTGACCATGTTTCAATTTTAAATGGTGTTTCAAGCATTTTTTCTTTTGTACTCAACTTATCTGTTAGTGCCGGCTTGTATTTAGACGTATACAGTTTTCCCACTGTCACATGCTGTCTAACCGGAAGTGAAAAACTTGTTTAAAATACTTGCCTTTCATTCTATCTGGAGACCAAATTCTATACTAGGAAGGGGGCAATGTAACGTCGTGCTGACAGTTTAGTTTGCTATTTTGTGATAAAGCTCAAAAGCTATTCCTACAATATAAATATTAAATTTGATATTCTTCATTTTAACCGGATTAAACACGGTAATGAAGCCACATGTCAAGTGTAGTTACGTTTCGACTTCATTCATTGAATTAACACATTTTTCCACTTTGCTGTTCATTTTTAGTCATTAATATACACTTATGATATCTTAAATGTAACTTACAAGTCCACTTCAAGTTATGTCCATGCATATTTTATCATAAATCTTTATTATTAGTTGCATTGTGTACATTAGCATTGTTCTCTGCATCTCTGATCGTTTCCGATGAGGTATGTTAGCCGCCTTCTGATTGGTTGCTTGACATGCGTCTTCGGCAGTGACTGGTTCTTGGGCAGTTGTTAGGGTTGCAGAGGCGCGTGCCTTACTACTATAAATAGCGGTGTGTTTGGTGGGTCAGGGAGAGCTTCCAATAAAGTTTGTCCTGTAAATACATATTTCCAAATCTATCCTCGCCACCTCGGTAAAGTTTGGTGAACTTGACTCATCATGTCGGAGGCACAGATTCGCCAAATGCAACACAGTTCGGTATGCATATGATGTTGATTGACTATACAATGCTCCATTCACTTCAGTGACTGTACTTTGCTCGCTAAATTCCCCATTGGTAACCTTACAGAGTTTCACAGAGTTCAGAGAGAAATCAACCTAGTTTTACCGAGCTCTCTCAAGTCTATCTACCTATGTTGGGCCGCCTTTATTATTATTATTCCAATGCATGTTTGTTCCAATCTAATTACTTTTGGTAGTTGTAACCTGTTTGCGGTTCAATGAATTGCAGCGGTAGGGATATTCAGACCTGACCTAGTTTTACTGAGCTCTATCATACATGTATGTGGCGCTAGACCGGTGTGTTCCAATGACATAGGTGGAATCTCCATTCTATTACTAGAACTTGCATGTACTTTTACAAAGATTGAAGTGGATACTTGTTCCTTGCTATGTAATCTTCCACACATTGAAAATCTTGTAAATGATTAAAGTTAAAGCAATTTAATGTCAATGAAATCCTTGAATAAAGAAGTCATTTAACCTTATTACACTCTTTCTCTTTATTAGTATCCCTCGGGCCATTTATTTAGTCAGTGTTATTGATTATTTCTGTAGCATTGTCTCCAGAAAGGGTTCTTGTGCTCTGTGTGTGCCATTCTTGGCAAGATCATCCTATGATTTGACGATTTATTATGTAATGCGCTACACTGATTACACATAAAATGGTCTAGGTGACAAAGATCTAAATTGGATTAGAAAGACTATGATTCTGCAGAAGTGAGAACTGATCTACACTATGTATTATCAGATTGTGTGCTAAAAATAATAAAAATTTTAAATAAAGACTATCATTTTTCCTGTTTATTCAAAATGTGGTGGTACCAACCTCAACCACCTTGAGTGAACAAGACTTTTATCCTAAGGTCTGATTGAATTCAGTTTTTTTTTTTAAAAAAATGAAAATTCCCCTGAAAATTAAATGGTGTGTGCCAAGAAACATTGTCTTATTGATTCTTAGTTAGTCAGTGTTAATGATGAATCTGTCTTTCCAAAGCAATTTTAAAGTAGACAGGTATGTCATTTCTGGTGTTACGGAATTATGTATATGGAATTTATAATGTGCCTAAACTTTGTTCTATGACTGTACTTTACAATTGTGTCAAATAGTGAGCCATATTTAAGTTAGGTTAAGTTGTACTTTAGTAAAATAAACAACATGTTTACTGACCTTTTGTTCAAGGTCAGAGTTGTTTATCATCCCTTGATTATTTTTCCACTAAATCGACACATTTAGTATTGCATTCTGGGTCGTAATATGACATGTTTCCTGTTGTGAAATAGGTCATTTGCAAAGAGTATAAAAGACCTTGAATACGAATTATAGACAATCCAATTCTAAATCTTGAGTTGAAAAGATCTGTTTTTATGATCAGCTTTTAGAATCATCAGTTGTTTAAAATAATAGCCGTTCTGGAATTTTGTAGCGCTGTAATGCTGAATTGCTGTATAAATAATTCGAAAGGAATTATTTATTGGAACATTTATCGAAGTTACCATGGAGTACTTACTAACGTTTGGAGTTATATTTAGGACTTTTTGATGCCTGTGAAACTTCTTAAAGATGATCTGGATATCGTTGGAACATCAAGACATTCCAGACCCATTCATTCGGAACAATCTTTCATTTGGAACATTCACCCATTCGAAGACACATTCGACTGGAACATTCATTCATTTAGAACATTTTATAATTTCTATATGTGATTAGGACACTAATAATTTTATAGGATTATTTGGATTTTAGCACAGGTTATTGTAAGTGTCTTTTGATTTTCACATTAATTATTTAGAAATAAATTGTTTGTTGATTTTTACAAACATTGTTGGTTTCACTTTCTTTTTGTTACGTTATTTATACCATAGGGTCGTAACACTGATATAAATTACTCTTCAAAATGTGATAAATATTTTTTATGGATATCAATGCTTGTCCAAATGTAGCACACATACACATAAATAGAAATCAAATTTTTGCACGGTACAAAAGTTGGGCTTTCCGTGTTTGAGGTCCCAAGGGGGGTCAGTGCGCGTGACCTCCCAAAAGCAACGTCATCCAAATGAGAATAAGCTATCTTTTCAAATTAGCCTATAGTAAATGACTCAAAATTTAAATCTGAATAAAAGAAAATACAATATTGTAACGTATTTTCGAGGTTAAAGTCACACCTACTGCAGTGAAGATTTAATGTATTCTCAGGCTGAATTAATGAAACAGGGTACTAATTTAAGCAAATACACAATTTGTGATTTGATTAATTATTTCATACTTTTAAAATATTAAAATTCAATGGTGCAGTTCATTAGACGTTATTTGATCACACGATAAAACGTTATAGCAATCATGTGAATGCCCAAGGAAAATATGAGAAAGTTAAGGTGGCAAAACTGTCAAAGCAAATAAGATTATCTCATTTTTTTAGCACTTCTAGTGCATTACGTACTACAATTTTCCTTTGTCCCTTTTAAATGTTGTGTGTCTCCAAATCTGGAGGGTGAGGGACGCAGAGTCCCCTGACCTTTCCATCCTAGGTTCAACACTGCATTAGAAATTGAATGGTGCTGTTGTTGAACCTACCAAAATAATCATGTTTTGAATTTTATATAAGGAGTAAAAATCTGACTGCAAAGAAACGTTGCCGCTGATCAAACACTTTAACAAAGATGGCTTCAACATTCTCATTCAATGCAGTCAGTGATGTGTAATAACATTTGTTTTTCAACACACATCTGTTTGATGTACTTAACTTCAGACAAATTGGGTTCTTCCACTTAGTGTACTTTATCTATGCAAATTATCCTAATGTGCTCTCCCTCAGCAATGCTCCAAGGAATTGACACAACACATCACCCTAGCTATTGTGAGTCAATTCAGTAAATCTCTGAAAGGTGTCAGTTCATCTCTGACTACCATACCTTTTAATTGTCTTTTAAACGGGTGTGTATAAACTGCCCCGAGGATAGATTTACATGAGCTCTGAGCAAGATTGTTTACTGTTTATTGTTACGACTAGAGGTAATGTAACAAAAGAAAAGACTCAAACAAGCTTTCAAGATTTAAAATACAAAACTTTAATTTCCTAAAATATTAAAATATTTCAACAAACAACTAAAGTGAAAGAATTAAAAATAACTTACAGTATAGAATATCCTTAAAAGTCCTAAATTGTTTTAAAATTCACTGATCCGGTAGTCAATCCAAATATTCCGAATGTAGTATGTTCCGAATGAAGTAACCTTCACTGTACTAATGTGCCTATTAAGAATCAAATATATCAAAGTATTATAAATTCTAAATAATAACTGTGAATGGAATATCACAAGTTCTAGAAATGTTTCCGACAATTCCACGGAGCTGTATAATTAATAAAGGTTCAAGACACAGTACTGAATCCTAAATGCACTGTATTAAATATATCACATAAGTAGAATATCCCACACACAAAATGAACAAACTTCGTTTATGACCTCTCAATCGAGTGTAACTATGAGGAATGCCCGAATGTGGCTATTAATCACATAATATAGTCTCCCACTATGGAAAAACAAAATAAAACTCATTACGTCTTTGATAAACAACTGGGCATTTCGAAATATTGCAACCCTCTCCGAACCAATCAGAAACTAGGTTATGCGTGACATCTCTAAAGTACCAGAGTACCAATATTTAAACAGTAAATAACGTATGGATTTATATAATCTAGGTCAGAAGTTCACCCTCTTCATGCGCGCTAAAACCACGTGATATGACTAAGGCTTCGAAATATTGATTGAAATTACCGTATGTGTACTCACGGCAAGACGACAACTGTTAGACCAAGAACAGAGATCACAAACTAATAAACTATACCATTATTAAAAGGAAAATGATATATAATTCTGTAACATTATACATACCACATATTACGGGCATATATCATTGTATTATGGCATGTATGCTATATCCTTTCCACCAGATTTTGCTTACAGACCATAACTAAAAAAAACTCTTCTGGCCGGTTGATAAACATATTGTTTAATTTCGTAGATGTTCATTTGCTATTAAGAATGTTTCTGCTTTACTAATCTTAGGGTGGTCATCTATCTTTACATGAATCCATCCAGATCCCTACAAAATGCATTTACTAAGTAAGGTACAGTCAAACCTGTTTTATGCAGCTACCGGTGGGACGTGAGAAAAGTTAAATCCTGAAACAAGTGGTTGCTTAATGGAGGTTTGTTTCAACAATCGTTGTGCTTGAGAGATCTAGAAAAATTGTCTCTTTTAAGACAAGAGATTGCTTGATACAGGTGAACTTTAAGGCAGGTTTGATCATAAGTCTAAAACTGTTCAAGATATCTCTTTTAAGCTTGGAAAACTTGTTGGACTACTGATCTGAATGGGCCTTTGAATATTTGGAATTTTTAAATTTTAATATTGTGAATGTTTTTATTCATCCATCCATTCTTTATGCTTTTGTTTCTGGAGTTTCAAAACTTTCAAGATATCTTTACAAAACTTGGTAAACATATTAGACTAGTGGTCCAAATATGTTTTTTTTTATTAAGAATGTTTAGTTTTAAGTTTTAAAAATGTTTTCATCCATACTTCCTTCCATACATCCTTTTCCGTTATACTTTCATTTCTGGAGCTTGACTCCTACAACATTCAGGATGTCTATATGAAACTTGGTATACATATCAAACTAGTGGTCTAGATATACCTTTGGCTATTAAAAATTCCTAATTTGTTTATTTTTTCAATATTTCCATGAAAACTGTTTGCAATTGCATTCATTTCATTTTAAGAGCAAAAGTCCAAGACAATTCAAGATATCTCTACAAAACTTGGTACACATATCAGGCTAGAGGGTTAGATGTCCATTTTGTTATTAAGAAATCTTCAGCTTGAATATATTTATGTTTTCATCCATCCATCCATCAATCCATACACAGTTTCATTTTCAGAGCTGAAACTGTTTGAAAATATCTCTAACTTTGTACATGTCAAACAGTTATGTAGTTACTATGTAGACTTCTGTAGTCTAATACTTTTGTTTTCAATAGAAATAAATTCCAAATGTCATTTCAGGAGAGGGAATATAGACAATTACGTCATTTTGCTGTAGTTAAATATTTTTTGGTAAATACAAACACATTCCAAATGTCATTTCAAAAGGGAGAATATAGACAACTATGTCATTTCTGGAGGGGGGATATATAGACAACTATGTCATTTCAGGAGGGGAAATATAGACAACTATGTCATTTCAGAATGGAGAATATAGACAACTATGTCATTTCAGAATGGAGAATATAGACAGCTATGTCATTTCAGAATGGAGAATATAGACAGCTATGTCATTTTGCTTATTGTATAATGGTGATGATGTATATGTAGGATTTAATGGTACATCAGCACTATCCTGGCTATATAGTGCCAAGTAAGTTTTGGTGTCCAAAAAGAGGTAAAGAAAACAAATATTAAGGCAAAAACATATAAATTCCTTAAAATAAAGAGTCATATTTTTTAATAAGCTACACTTTTTTAAAAAGTCCAAGACCTTATGAGCTGTAGTATCATCAAGGGACACGTTTCAGGGCCAAAAGTTTACCACCATTAGTTGCCCCTTACATTATACAGGATGTCATGCCTATTTTACATACACAAGCCCATGGGGTGGTAATGGTGATGAATGTGTCAAGGAATGGTTATGAAAATTCTGATCATGAATTTAGACTCAATTGTTCTGGGTCGATACTAGAAATTAAAATACTGGGTCAAAATTCACCTTTACTCAAAACTAGTAGGAGTTTTGTCTTACCTGCTATGCATAGGCAATACATACGGCTTACTTTTCTATTGGTGGCGTTGTTGTATGAGTCAGAATTGCATTTAGCTCAGTTTCTCAGACACTGTTGTATGTACAGTCATGAAACTTTATGGGTGTATTTATCTTGGAGGGTGCTACTCCTAATGGACAGACCTACTTTTCACATCCCAGCAATTATGTTAAGTTTTAGCATTAGCTGTCTGACACCCTTGTATGTACGGTCATGACACTATATGGGTATAGTTGCCTTGAAGGGTACTACCCACCACAGTCCTGTATGTGATGCACTTTAATCCATGGTTATGAGATGTGTTTTAATCTGTGCAAGTCCTGAACACAATTTTCAGCCCATGTAGACTCATCACCTCTTGAGTGGTTTCAAATAATATTTGTTGTACATATGTTTTAATGATTTGAGATGCCACCTTCTGCTCTTTGTTTTTCAGCAACTGAGCTGGTTCATACCACTTGTTTCCAGTGAATGCAGATAGCACTAACTTGTCTGTCATATGTTCAGATATGGTGAAAGCAACTTGGGTCCCAGGCCTCACTGGAGTGTCTCCTGCACTGAGTTGGCGATTGTTGTATCATATGTCCCTCTCAGAAAGAATTACATGATCATCAGGTAGTTCTCTGAACTTTAGTATGCTTTTTGAAACTGTTTTTTTTATTTCTTCCATATCTTCTGTGTTCACATCCATAACTTTCTTAGCCACTAAGTTTAGCTGTTTGAGTAATCCTGGCGAAGATGGTGCTGGAATACTTGCATTATAAGAACACAAACAACTCCTGTATTAGTAACTCCAGAGTTTAAGAGTCACATTTCTAGTGGTTTAATAATTGCTGCAGTCTTATTTTTCTTATCCAGGTGGATTTAGAGTTTGAAATAAGTTTCGCGGTTCACTTAAATAGTGATACAGTTCACAATTTAGCCTTTCTTTCTACACAATGCCACATTGTTACTCTGAACTAGGGTCAAAGAATTATTTTCCACAGAAAACATTGTTTTTTGTGTTATGTTCATCTGTTGTAGTATTGAAGAGTTCACACAGTATCCTGAGATGAGAGAGTATGTATTTATTCAGCTCTACTTCCTGTGATGGATGATTATCTTCTACATTGGCTTCTAAGTAGGGATATTATGGATGGGATAGAAGCGGTAGAGTTCTATACCTTGTCAGCAGTATAGTATTGCATTCTAATGCCTGAAGATGGTCATTCAGTGCTCGTTCTATGCCGATCTTAAGCCCAGCATATTATATTATGGTAGTGTCTGTCCGTGCATCCATCCATCTGTGTGTTAACATTTGCATGTCAAGCTCATAACTTTGTAATTGTTGGAAATATTATAATGAAACCTTGCCAGCTATTTAACATAACTAGATGGTGTCTCACATACCTTAGCCATAAATTTTGAAGAGATTTTAATGAAATTGTCTAATTATATATCATGACTAAACAGTGTATCACATTCCATAGCCAGCCCCCACCCCCGCGCATAATGGTCAAGGTCACATCAAGGGGATTATAAATCACTGACTTCTATCCATGTACTTGTATAACTTTTGAACCAATTAAGCCATTTTAATGAACCTTTAACTTGCTGTATATTTTATCTTTACAATTTCTCATATATTCAAAATCCTACACTAGTTCTCAAGGTCAGGGTCAAAAAACGGATAACAAAATGTAATTTAGTGGCCTATTTCCTCGTCCAAACTCCTCAGGGTAGCATATTGTTAGTAACCCTTTTAAACATCAAAATTAACAGCATAGTGATACTGATACACAATCAAGGACTCGAACTTTGTCTGGGGCATTTAGAACGTCCCCATCAAAAGCCTACATGTTCAGGCAAACAGTTCATCACTTTCATTCAGATTAATTAAATTGGTTCTTCAAGTTATCTTCTGATCCATTTAATCCTGCATAAGATGTCTTCTTTGGGCTCTAATATCAAATTCTGTATGATGGCAAACCAAATTTCATCCCACCTATTAGCATATGAATCTGTCCTTGTCTGGATCCAGCAAAAATCAGTCCTGTCATTGCTGCAAAATTCTATTTTCAAAATGCCACCTTGGTTAATGCACCCACACCCATAATATTTTATCTTTTCCATTATAAAATGTTTTCTACCAATTATTTCATTTTCCAGAGTAAATATAATAAATCGACTTATCCCATTGTGGCCATATGTCCCTGTATACAGGTGATTTGAAAGACACAGATACAGTTGCAGCTGCTGTTAACACACCTCACATCACCATCTGGATCCGATAACTTGATAAAGCCTCCATTTAACTGCAGAAATTACAGTCACACTCATATCTTTGAACTACATCAAAAACTCTTATAAAAGAAATTTCATCATCATTTTAGATTCCATTTCAATGCCGAAAGCCTTGCACAGTTTTAAATTTGACAATATACTGATATCCCAGATCTTGCAGAAACATGATATTTTCTTAAAATCTTGAACAATTATCCTGTGTTGTTGGCTACCTGGTAACGTTGGAATAAAGGGTAATGAAAAGACATATAAAACAGCTAAAGCTGCCACGCAGTCACCCATTTCTGAATGGCAGAGAAACTTGACCCAGGTCCACACTTTCCCTATCTCAAAGGTCAAGGTCATTAGTAGGGGAAAGGTCACAAGACAGGCATATCATATGTGACTTGTGGTACTCGTATTGCCCAGTATTACAACTTTCACACAACTTTACTGTACATAATTTTAAAGTACATTAAACCCACTACTAGGGATTAGCATACTAGAAAGCACAAGCAATGCTGCATACAGGTAGCCTACCCAGGAAGATCACTTAGGGGTATTAAACCAGTTATCTCCTGCCCAAATGAGGTACTTCTTCCCCTTAGTTAGGGTATTAAATGCTTATTGAGTGCCTTGTCGTGATATCAAAAGAAAGGTAGTCTGAAGGTTTCTTGTTTGATCAGTAAAGGAACAAGGTAAAATATTTTCCAAAAATTGTATAAAATTTCTTAAAATAATTTTAAAAATTTAAATTTTGGGAAGACTTTTAACAATTTATGCATTATCTAAGTACAGTCTAATTAGAACATATGATAGAATTTGATAAGAAATAATAATTGAAAAATTCAGATTTTGGTTTTTCTCCAATATGGTCTCTGTGGTGTGCACAATAAGGGAGACAACTCCAAAACTAAATGTAGGGATGCTCACACGGGATCTCGGTTTTTCTACAATAGACACCCTAAATAATTTGTAAATGGAACTATACTAAAATGCATACAATTTATTGGCTCAATGTATTACTGCACTAACTGAGCCAATCAGATGATATACCTGCATCCCGTTGTATTTTCCTTGAATAAACTTTAAAAACTTATCGTTTTTTCCGGAGCAGTTGTTCTGAGTTCCAGATGTCATTTGGAATGTCTTTTATTTGGTATTCAATAAAAAGTGTACAGGAAAATATTTTGTTTTTCGTTTTGGCCATCCAACTGTGGCCTGAGATCATTGACTTTGATGACCTGGAGGACAGGTTATCAGTTTGAGAGACTGGTGGTCCAGACTTTTTAAAATATTCTTTGCTTTAAAGGTTAATTAATGATAGTAGTTCTCATTTCTTTCTTATATTCTTTCAGTTGGGATTGATATAAATATATACATATATATATATATATATATATATATATATATATATATATATATATATATATATATATATATATATATATAACATATAGTGAAACTAATTAGTGATATCTTTATTTATGTGAAATTATTCCCTTCAAACATTTGACCTACATCTATGGTGTATGTTATCTCACAGGCTGCATTCTGTGGAGCTTTTTGTGTTCCATAAATAACTGTATTATTATTCCAGCTATAAGTTTCGGCAGTGACTGGAGGGTGAATTCATTTGTTTTGTTGCACTTGTGTAGTACTTGAGTGTTCAACTCGTATCTTAGCTGTATTATTATGCATTCCAGCTGTAAGTTTTATATATGCTTGAAGGGTGAAGTTGTTTGTCTTGTGACCACTATTGTCTTGTGGCTACTAGTGTAGTACTTGAGTGTTCAACTCACATCTGAGCTGTGAATTATTATTATTCCAGATGTAAGTTTTAGAAGTGGCTAAAGGATGAAGTAATTTGTGTTGTGGTCACTATCTGCAGTACTTTTCTGATTACTCATAAAAGAACGTTGTATTCTTTTTCCTAACGCATTTTTCGATTGAATTGCTTGAAAGACATGAATGTATACATTAAGACAAGTGAGCATCATCAGGCATATCTAATATATTAGTGAGATTCTTATTCAACATGTCCCAAACATCCATATGGATTGTCGTTGTGTTGATCTAATCTATACATCTTAATAACTTTCATATTTATCTTACAACAACATTATATATATATATATATATATATATATATATATATATATATATATATATATATATATATATTCAGAAGAGTTCATCTTCATAATAATTTTATGACCTTTTGTCTCTTTTAGTATTCCTACTATGTAACGTTTGCCTTTTGCTTCAAGCCAGAGGGCTTTATTATGTTCCTCAAGACATTATCATGGTTTTTACATCTACCAGTTTTACTAACTTTTGCTTGACACTATGTTGCCAGGATTGTGATGATGTGCCGTTTGACTCTATACATACATCTTACTTGATCAATTGTGCGCGCTGTCAATAAAAGAAAGTCCAGTGCCAGAACATAGTGAATGTAATTGCACTTGAAAGAATCATTATTGACATGCTGCTAAATGCCAAAAACTTTAAGAAATGCAGTTATAGTGGGTGAAAATGGCTGTATTTGCCATTGAGGCTAATGTGGGAGTACAGTAAGTAGCAGTGAGAAATTTGAGGGCATTTCACAGTACCTACCGCTGAGAAATTATAGTTAGTTGAGAATGACAACAAAATTTGGAACAGAATGTTTGATGATGAGTTCTCAGATGAAGCGGGTGTGCAAAGTGACACCAAACATGTCACAGAGGGGGAGACCAAGTACTTTGCCACTGAAATCTTATATTGAAAATTTTAAAAATCCAGACACAGTTAGAAAGTCTCTGTGAGTCATTGCAAGATTCAAAGCATGATTAGAAATTCCCCCTCGTTTGCAGAAAATTTTACTCGTTTTTAATTCGACACTTATATTGGTGCCTAGCTGGTCACTTTAATGAAACCAGATGGTTGTACCAAGAACCAGATACTCTTAATAGTTACAACAGAGCTTTAGACAGATAAGTAAGGGAAAATAGCTATGGCTAGAGCATTTGATCTTCAAATGAGCTTGCTACCTGCCACAAAGTGCTGAATTCTCGGCACAAAGACCTTCAACAAAAAGGTTTAAGAAATTGAAGAACAAAAACTTCTAAACCGTTCACCTGTTGATCTCGTTCCTGGCTGCAGCACTGATGACACAGACAAGAGACGTTCCACAATGTAAATCATTTAAAATACCAACACCAGCCAATAACCATTTCAGCTTCAGACTTTCAAAATATGGTCTGCGTAACTGTTTACATTTTTTTTATGGAGCAAATATAAGTGGAGGAACTGTCAATTTGTCTATTAATATTATTCAGGATTCAGATCTGTTTTAGTAAATCTGAGGATAAAATTGATAAACATGTGCAACATAGAGGTAGACATATTACAGACTATAACTGAAATTTAGAAGAAATACATCTTGTTACAGTGTTGTTGAGACTTTTTCATTACTGGGGCACAAGCAGCGAATTGTACATTTTAAATTCTTGCAAATATTCAAGTAGAAAATAAAGAGAAGAAAACAACAATATTGCTTCGAATTTTCTTGTTAAAAAGTATCTAAATGAATATTCAAAAATTGTAACAAAATCCATTTTAAGGGAAAGTCCAAGTTGATATCATATCATATATTTTTTGGCACAAGTGAAATATGACATTCGTGTTAGATACAAAAGATAGATATATTAATGGATACATTTTATTAAGAAGTATCTTGTCAGTGCTATTTTATGGGGCCACCATGTTAGAAAGACTGGTGACATCGCAGAATCACCTTACATGTGCTATGTCAATAAAGACTGAGGTGATCATCTGTGTTCACAACTCAAATTTTGATGTTTCATTAAAAATTACAATTGTTCCTTACTACTGTGGACCAGAATTAATGGCTGAAAAGTGTTAAAATCTGGTTACAAATGAAGTATGTGCAACCTGGCTTTGGATGTATTTGTCCATAGTCTCTTGCGCACTTTTGATTGTTTCAGCCTCAAGTGGTTGTGCCCCCACCCCCTTTCAAAATCGCAAGTCAGGGATTTAGTTTTAATATTCGATTTAGAGCTGTTATTTGTGTGTGTTTAATGAATATTCTCTAGTATACAACTCTTTTAGAGTCTCAAATAATATGGAAAATTATTTATATTTTTCACATATCCTAATATTGCTATTTCTGTCTCATTGAATTATGAGCCTTACTGTATTGATTATTAAAGTACTAGAAAATATATTCTAAATCTGTCTGAATAAGAATAAAAATTGCTAAGTACATCACAAATATCAAATTCAATATCGATACTGATTACTTTTATCCTTGCAGTTGTTGCTGTGGGTGTTCTTTCTGTCATAGTAAATTAAACTAATTATTCGAATATTGAAATGGAGTATAATTTTGGATATATACTTTAACCTTCATATAATCTTTCACTTGGAAGTGTTACTGAATACTGATGAATATTATAATAGGACACAAAATCATTAAATACTTCTTAAAATGAAAAATGCAAATGCTGGCAAGGGAAAATAGAAGATACAGCCGAAGGAACAACTGAAGAAGAGACATGTTTTACCAGTGATATAGTATTAAAATAAGAATGTATCACTTTCATTAAATTTCATTCAATTCTTTATCATACATTGTTTCAGATAAATTTAATCATTTTTTTAGCAAGGGAAGAAATAATGCATGAAAGGAGATTATCACATTAAATTATGGCAAATTGCTTTAAATTATAATAGAACAAATAAATGAATAAAGAAAGAAAGGAAGGAGAGAAGGAAAAGGTAAACAAACAAACAAATGAATGAATTGATGGATGATTGAATGAACCTATGCAAATTAAAATCACAGATTTCCATTTTTGTCTTCTTTCTTTAAATCATACACAGCTTTCTGTTGTCAACATTATTAGTTCAATCAGTAAATAAACATAAATATTGCCTTGTCCCATCTCAGTTGTACATTTAAATGCATGTCTGAAGGCATTATTTGTATCATTTTTTTAACATTTCAAACAGTAATTAAACAGAATCAAACTGTCATAAGAATTATTTATGTGCAGTAATCCCTAACATATCACTGGGCACAAACCAATAGTGTGATATAATGTGTATTTGGATCACCTCCAATACATTTAGGTCAGCTAGGTAGTTTAGTTTTCATGCTTCATATATTTGAGAGCTTTATGATATGGTAGCAGCCATGATGGTTGGGGGGGGAATAGGGTAATTATGAGATGTTAAACGTCAGATATCTAAGGCACCGATTGTTTTTACAGAAATTACTTCAGATTCCAAAGTTTTTTTTGAAAATATCTTTCATTTGACGACAAATAAAAACCAGCATGGACTTTCCATTTAAAATGTAAAATATCCCATTGATTCTTATAAAATCTGTAAAGAATATTTTGGGGTGGTTTTTTTTTTTTTTGGCTAAATAGTCATTTCAAGATGAATGCCTATTAACCCTAATTAGGATTTCATTTAGATTTCTATTTTTCGACAACTAAATTCTTCAAAAAACTATATAATTGATCATACAACAATATACAATCAAAGTGTACAAAATGAGATTGTTAGATATATAAGAAACACATACTAATACTTACAGGTTAAACTTCTTTGTGTAAATAAACGTCATGTATTTTTTAATATTTTTAAAAAATCTGAAAAAGAGTATGACACTACAGAATGATGCATTCTGGGTCATTTCATGTCCTAATGAATTTTGTATCAAATGACAAAATTGAAAATTTGAAACAAATATAATATTATTTTTTTAATATTTCCATAAGTTTTTTATTTTGTAAATTTCTTGAACTCAGCATATCATAAATATACATTCTGAGTTCTTTCAAGTTCACTCCTTCCTTTATTCACCCTTTATTTGAGGGAAAAATGTTTTCACATGATAAGTCCAGTTTTCTGCACCATATTCTCATAAAACCATATAAATGAACTTCCTTTTGGTCAAATCAGAACTCTGCAGATCTAAGGGTCATGTGCCAAACATGATAGTTACAAGAGCTGATATCGTATTTGTGGGTATCCATTGGATAAGTAGTAGTATCCATCCAGTTTATAACAGACTACTTAATTGGACTACCTCCCAGCAGGGGCAGCTTTCCGTTCAGTTGATTGTCAGAATTCTCAAGGTCTTTAGATAACTGGGTCCTGTTTCACAAAATGATGTATGCCATATATTTCCGAAAGTTTTTATGTACGATCTTTGCATACGAGTGCGGGTGTTTCACTAAAGAGAATTACGTAAGTTTTTCCATACATTGTTCTTGAATTTCTACGTAGCAACCCACTAGATGCTACCAATAATATTCGAGAGAACTGATCTAAGTGATAATCTAAGAGGCCAGTGATAGAGAAATGGACTTTTCTCCATGGGGATAATATCTTACCATGTTTATCAAAATGTGATAAATTTACTTTGTTTTCATTATAGCTATTGTGGTGAAGAACATGTAGATCTATTACTTTAGACTGACTGTTATTCAAATGAAATGTTTCCGTTGCCCATCAGAGTTTCTATGTTCGGTTCTATGTACAGGTGTTGATTGATTTATATTAATCTTCACCTTCCCTCATCCTCATTTCCAGTGAAATATAAGTACACTTTATATTTATTTATATTTGTTTGCAGCTTAGGCGAATTATTATTATTGTCCTTTTAAACACAGTATTTGTTGCTATACATGTTTGTTGTCCATTTGTAGTATTACTTGCTTTAACATAGAACATGTGATACTTTAAAACTCATTGATTCATATAACTATGCATAGAAAACAATATATCTTCATAACAATACATCAAGATCGACATTATTGTTGTTAGCATTAGTAGCAGTACTATTAGTAGTAGCAGTAAAGTCACATAATTTGTATTTAGAATCATTTCATGCTAAAACAAAACACGAACTCTTAAGAACTTTTTATACCAACTATTATATATACCTGTATCCAATCTTCATGATTGCCGTTATCGTTGCCACAATGAAACTCAAAAATTAAAGGTTCACCAATACAATGTTTTGATATATTACCCCACTAATTGGAATCTATATTAGCATTGCAAAAATGAACAGTTTGCTTGAAATACTAAAATATTAGGTCAGTTTTCCAACCATAAGTTTAAAAAATGAACAGTTTTCTTGAAATACTAAAATATCAGGTCAGTTTCCCACCATAAATTTCAAAAATGAACAGTTTTCTTGAAATACTAAAATACTAGGTCAGTTTCCCACCATAATACTAACATACTAGGTCAGTTTCCCACCATAATACTAAAATACTAGGTCAGTTTCCCACCATAATACTAAAATACTAGATCAGTTTCCCACCATAATACTAAAATACTAGGTCAGTTTCCCACCATAATACTAAAATATTAGGTCAGTTTCCCACCATAATACTAAAATACTAGGTCAGTTTCCCACCATAATACTAAAATACTAGGTCAGTTTCCCACCATAATACTAAAATACTAGGTCAGTTTCCCACCATAATACTAAAATATTAGGTCGGTTTCCCACCATAATACTAAAATACTACCGTAATAACGGTAAGTCTTGAGATACAAAATTTTTTTTTTTTTCATGTCTCAAGACTTATATGCACGTAAGATATATTCAATTTTGGATGTTCCATAACTTGTAGACACAAAAAAATGTAAAGACAAAATTGGGAAGATCGCCATATGTCACACAGCAGTAGGGGTGGAACGATCCATCGATATATCGATGCATCGATACTTTTGCCATATCGATACAAGAGGTGAAGAATCGATACAAAACGAGATATACCCTATATAAGTTACTTTAATCTTCAACAGTCATGAATAATTATTAGTCGTTTGCCTTCTTATACTTTAAACTGAGAATCGATAATGTATCGTATCGTAGGCTGTGTATCGTGAATCGTATCGATACGCGGCACAGGTGTATCGTTTCACCCGTACACAGCAGTGACCTGCTCGTTCAATTACCACATCAATAAATTGTTTAAAACTACTATGATTGTTTTTATGTTATTATTCTGCATGTGCATATTTTCCGATTTCTCAGACATGATTTAAAATAAAGGTAAATAAAGACTTCATAATTCACGAACCGATTAGATTTAACGGCAGACCTGTAATATAGTATACAGTACTTACACTGCGCAAATCATGCTTGGCGTCACTTATATCCTTGTTTATTCCCAAAAATATTCGATGCAGATTTTGCTTTATTCATCTTTTTTACCAAATCGCATTCTTCCAGATTACATTTCATCTCGATCTTCATTGCTGTTTCATTTATTTGGATTCATATGATCAACATTTACTGTTTTTTCAGTGGTATAAGCGATCCTACAAAGTGATGTAATCTATATGAAAAGACAAACGTGTTTAATTATATAAAGCACTTAACCAGCATAAATTCAGATAACTGTCATATATTCATGAAAGAATGATCGTAATATATGTTACAATTCTGAATATAGATCGATTACGATCATCATTGATCCATTTTAGTTTTGTGTTTTGGCTTCACACAAGCGTAATTTTCCGCACATTGTTCATTCCACTTTTGATTTTGGCAACTGGTTGTTTTGGCGTCTCCTTTCTTTATAATTGGCAGATTTTCTTTTGTTTTCCGACAACAATCCAGGGCAGTTAATTGTTTAAACCCTGAAATTGATTTGGGTAAAGAGGAAATTTTGTCTGGCGGCAATGCCGGTACTTTGATGTTTAATTGCCTTTTACTCTGTAATATTAGCACAATTACCGTAGCTGAATAAAACATGTACTTATATAAGGTCGCTTAAATTACAGGAAACTATCACAGCGTTTTATTTTAAAAACATTATTTCTGAAACTTCTTTATCGTATTTTAGAGATATTATTTAAGTTTAGTGCGGTGGTGCCTATGATTCGAATCGAAGGTACAATATGTACTTCCTTCAGTGCAAGTAAAGTCTTCAATGTACATGTGGTGATGCCATGATGTAAACATGCACACAATAAATGCGAGAGTTGAAATAAAAACTATTTTCGTTGTTATCATACAGGTATCACATTTTAATGAGTTAGGTATTTACATTTTCAGGGCAAAAAAACCCCCCATAAGTACAGGTGAATTTCGACAATTTGAATGCAATAATGCATGTAAACTGACAACAGTAAACTAGAGCACAAAAGGGAGAAGTTACTGTTGAATCGGTACAATATACCGCTAATGCTCAAGTCTTGTCATCGTCTGAAAAAATTATACATAATTGAATTCGGTAGAAATAATAAGAAAACAGAAAAATTAAATATATTTATTGACTTTTCAAAAAGATTATAATAATTTATAACATTTCCACGTAATAATTTCTAATGAGAGTTCCTTAACAACCACGAAGTCTGTTTATTTGACATGAGGTAAGGATCGATGCAATATGCCAATCGATCATTAGAGAAAACAATGTTTTAGGTGTCACAAGACTTATAATACGTGAAAAATTGCTTTAACTTCCTGTCCCAACTTTTATAGGTCATAAAAAAATTACTTTTGAAAATAATTAAGGGTGTCCCAAGACTTGTAGTGTCCCAAGACTTACCGTCATTACGGTAGGTCAGTTTCCCACCATCATACTAAAATATTCGGTCAGTTTCCCACCATAATACTGAAATATTAGGTCAGTATTAGCTAGATAGCGTATGTGCAATTTCTTAATGAAATAACTTGCAGTCAAATAGAATACTGTTCAGTTTCTCCACCCCTTAAGATGATAAATTACCTTAAAGTTTCATTATAGTATACATGTACAATGTACTTGCATTGTGATCTTTCTGTTAACATTTAGTAATACTGTAATTTTTCTCTTCATGTATTTTTTATATGGATTGTGCCTTTGCTGGGTGAAACAGTTTCTTTTCCAAGATTTTTTTAAAACATTAATATAGAATATAGTTATTTTATTTTGTATCGTATGGGTATAGAAGTCATCTAAGCACAATTTAGTACTGTGACACAGGTTCAAATCCTGCCTTGGGCTATCATCTTTATTTTTTGTTTCTTGGTATGTGGGGAAATCGCCCATGCCCATGCACGGTATTTTTTAAATTGTGTTATTATTGTTATTATATTATTATTATTATTATTTATTTAGTTAGTTTTTATTTTATTAATGCATGGTTGTCTCATAAGGATACTAGATAGAAATATCATGATTTGCGTGATCTGCCATATTCCATTTCGAGCATGTAATTATGCATATATAATGTTATCTGTACTTGTAAAAAAAAATGTGGATGTGATAATAGATGCTTCTTTTAAGTCCAGCATGTATTTTAATTATGATCGTGCCAATACATGCAGTTATAGGAGTTGGTTGGAGTTAATAGGGAATGATGACATTAAGTACCAACTATATGAATGATGATAACAAATTTTAGAAAAGCTAATTAGCTACTCTGCAATAAAGTTGCTACAAAAGGAAATACATTTATTGTAAAACTAATGTTCATTAGTCAATTCTTTGGGAATGATTTTATCAGTATACCATATCAATGCAATTGTCAGCAATGTTTCCTCTTTTTGCATAAACCGAACATATCCATGCAACCTAACCATCCCACGTAGCCTCAGGCAACATTACTTGTAATAAAAATATATCTACATAATATTCTTTCATTTTTTAAAAACTTTTTTCCAGGTCCTTGTCACTCTGAGGTACCTTATAAAGGGGGATTTCTTTTCAGAGATGGGGGATCCACATGGTGTAAGCAAGGCCTCTGTGTCAAGATCTGTAGAAGTAGAGGTGGACTCCATAGTGAGGAAGATGGACAATATCAGATTTGCATAAAATCCTGATGAACTGAATAAAACTAAGATGGGCTTTTATAGAGTTGGTAGAATTCCCAATGTAGTTGGTGCAGTTGACTGTATTTATATTCCAACTGTTGCTCAATCCAGCATTGATGAGGATGAGTTTGCTTAAAGTCGTTTACACTGTGTTATACCTACCAAATTAAGCGATGATAAAGTTTAAAATATGACATCTGTCATCTTAAATTTGTGATCTATTATAAATCACTAGTCATAAATAATGTTTTTGGTTTTATTGAATAAAATCATTTTGTGTTTTGAAAAACTATAAATAGATAATCATGAATTTTACTCATTTCAAACGAAATTTATAATAATCATTCAATTAGTTCAATATTTTGCACACCAGTCTTGAAAAAAGTTTACATTATTCAACTTATGTCATACATTTCATATGTAATGATCAATGATGTAAGATTGTCTTACAATTAGTTACAAGAAAAAACAATGATATTATCACGTAGGTTTAATTCATATATCTACGTAAAAGAAATGATCATAGCATAAACCAGAATCCTTGATTTTTCAACTGCACCTTTCATTTATATCCAAATAAAATCCGAACAAATTATGCTTAGTCTATAAAACTTGTACACTAATTCAAATCTGTGCTGTGGATGTATTGAAGTACAGACAGGTGGATAAAAATGCACACGGACACCAAAAGTGATCACTATATTGAGTTTATGTCAAAGCTGACGATAAAAATGACAAGAGTAACTTTACAAAATAAATAACAACTGAAATAATTACAGCAATGTACACACATTGTATTGGTACAGGTGCATGCAACAAATACGTGAATATCATTTTAGAAAACCAATGATGACAGTTGATGCTAATTCAGTTTAAACCTTATGTGATACTAATGAATCAGTATAAGAGATTTTCTTGCTCACTTTATACATATATAGATAGATTTCCCATTGTAGAATATAACCTGCTGTAGTTGTTAGGTCAGTTTGGAAGTTATTATGACACTGTAAATCCACAGTCTGATGTTATAATATATTTTAATCAGACGAAGTAATATCAAAAGAAGATGATTCATGCCTTATATCTGCAATTCTGGATGTCAAACATATCGCATGTAATGCATTAATGTTTGTGAGGCATGGATGACTCAGTTACTTCATATTGTGTCAAATTTTTATATTTTTCTTGAATTTCAGTGTTTATGTTCAATTAATAATGTTGTCAATTGATACATGTTATAGGTATAATTATTGTAATTTTGTAATATATACATACACAGATACATGTGCAAAACAAATACACACACGTGCACACACACTATAATTAATGCCTTTGAATTTGCAGGTTTACAGATGTAGTTGCAAAGTGGCAAGGATCACAACATGATGCATTCATTTTTTATGGTTGTGTATAAAGGAGACCCTTGCTAGCAGCAATATGGGATGGCTGGTTGGGGATTCAGGTTATGCTATAAGAAAATACCAGATTACCCCCAGGTTTACACCATCATCCCAGGCGGAAATCAAATTTAATACAGCCCACTCAAAAACAAGAAATGTCATTGAGAGGGCATTGGGTGTACTGAAATCTTGATTTAGGTAATTAAGTTTTAGTTAGGTAATTATCCACTTAATTTTTGTACAAGAGGTGTGGTGTACATGATCTTGCCTGCAATGCTAATGTGTTTGAAATATGCAACTCCTCCTAGTCTGTTCAAGATAGACTTCAAACATTGAAATACGATTGTGGTGGTCAGTATTTTAGGAATTTCAATGCAGCTTTTGGATGTTGGAGATCAGGAATTGGGATGGTTTTGTGTAAATAAGGAACTCCACAATTATAGACTGTTATGACTCTATGGTCTAAAAAAAATGTAACAGAAAAAAAGTGAAACCAACGACTCAAGTAAAAATCAACAAGCAACTTATTTCTAGATAATTAAAATGAAAAATCAAAAACGACACTTACAGTAATGTGTATTTATATCCAAATAATCCAATAAGAATTAGTGTTCTAATCACAAGTCCTAATATAGAATATTCCTAATTCACGGCTGTATCCTTGAATGTTATGATGTGCCAATGGTCTTCAAAGTCCTGATGTACTAGTAGTCTTTGATGTGCTGATATCAAAATGAAGTACTAAAAAATATCTCTGAATAAGTTCACATAAATTCCAAAATCATCAATTAAAAATCGAAAAATCCAAAAGTCTATGAGCACTGTTATAATCCAATGAATATTTAAAATAATTCCTCTCTTAGAATTTGGAATGACTTTCCACAACTGTAATAGCTCTTTACAAGACTGATAGTAATGTCGAAACTGAAAAACTGTCCACTAAACATGGTATATATAAAGATTGGTCACATGACAGAATATTCTAGAATATGTGTCATCTTAATGGAAATTTACTTTTATGGACATGACTTTTTACACATAACTCTAAGGATTTTCCAGTTTTATCTGTAAACAAAATCAACCTTGACCTCAAATTGAGAAAACATTTTGTTGAATAAAACTATCCTTTAGCTCAAATCTGAAGTAAACAACCTAATTCAAGGACACTAGTTAAACATAAACAACATTAAGATTCAAGCAAATATTAAAGTCAAGAAACATTTATAATTTCCTAAAATATCTATAATATTATATAAACATCATACATAACACCTCCCCTCATAAAGAAAAAGAAAGATTTATGTAATAACAAGACTAACATGCCTGATAATAGACTGTTCATACATATATTGTAAACAATTTCATGAAATGAATATTGTTTACTCATGTATAAAACAAACCTTTCAAATATAAATTGAAATCTAAGTTAATGACCAAGACTCAAAGTTGTTATGGCATTTTTTTAATGTATCGAATTATGTGAAGATCTCCTGTAACTTTTTTTTTTTTTGGTAAGGATTTTCATTCCTTTGTAATTTGAAATAATTGTTTATAAGTTTAAGAAAAAAGAAAACATAGCAAATATTAATATAAAAATGCAATGATGCCAGAAGTAATGGATAGTTTTGAATCTTTGTTTCCTGTCGGGATATGAAAAATTGAAACTTTGTAAAAATATTTTTTTCTATTGTAATGGATATCCCTTTCAAAGTGATTACTTCATAGTTAGAAACATACTTATATTAAACTTAATGGATATTTTTGTATCCATCACATAGCTTGTGAAATGCAGTTATTGTTCATAAACTAACAAATAAAAAAGTGAACATGACATAACTTTAAAAAACAAGCTTGAAATTAATAGCATTTAACATGACTGTTCAATCAGGACATTACTGACATACGAAAATAATATAACATTCTATAGTCTATATTAATTCAAACAAGTGGAATTCATTTATGTATGATTGTTTTCTTGTTTTTATTCACAGATGATTGCATAAAACTGGCGGGTGCTTCCCTTTCAAGCCTGGAAAATGTGCTCAAGTAATTGTGGCATGTATGAAACTGCACAACAAATGCATCACTGAAAAAATCCTGGAACCAGATCTACTACATGACCTGAACAATGTCAGTGATGAGATTTATGATGAGGATTGAAATAACAATGTCAATGGACAACAAATTAGAAAAATGCTTATTAATAATTGTATGCCATAATTTTTTTTCCCTAGGCTTTAGTGTTAGAATACTAGTGTTGTGTTAGCCACAATTGTCTATCTTTTATCTATCTCATCTTATCATATTAAGTTTGTTGGAAATTCAGGAAACATGTTTGTTATTTTGTCCATACTGTAACATTATGTACAGTATGGATTTTATTCTTAACTGCATCCAATGGGGTTCACACATGTACACACATTTCAACTACAGTGATGTTTTCTTTTTTATGCATAGCGCTGACGTCGTCCCAGCAACAACATATACAATATATAAATTCTATTTGGGTATTGACACCTCACTCATTGATGGGGTTAAGGGCATGGTGAATTTAGGTAACTATGTAATACAAACATGGGAGGATCTGGAATGGTGACCTAATGAAGTTGTGAGATAATGAATTTGCTCCTTTTCCAATAGAAACCACTTTTCTCCTTATCAGTGTTAAAATAATAAAATACTGCAATAATAGCTAGCTGTTTGCTATTTCTTATCCATTAATTCGAGACATATACAACACCTGTTCACCAAAAGCAAGCCAATATTTACCATATTTGAAATTTCAGCAACTAGGAGAAGTTTTACATTCATATGTTTTCTCTCTGCTATTATAACACTTGTGCCTAAAGTTGATCACTCACATGTCAAGATGTTAGAGCATCCAGCTAAGCATCATAGGATTGAACTATCCTTACAGGATAAAATTAGTCTTTCAAAGTGTATGAATCTTTCCCAAAACATACATTGAAGAAATTAGGAGACAAATTAGGCTGATATTAATTTACTTTTATTTTTCCTGTCTGTTTAATTCTAATGATTTTGTGGACACCTATTTGCTTGAGGGGAAAGGAATAACAGGTAAAATAGACACCATTTTTCTTTCATATTCCCGAAGTAATTTTGCCTTCTTTAAACCGACAAGCTCCTCAATGAGCTTAATCTTCCTTTTTTCGATTGTGACTTCTCCCTTTCTATTTGAAGTAACTCCGCTGTTCAGCCACATGATCTCATAATGGAACAGGAGCCTGAAAGAACACAGACACATCAGAGGCAACAGATCCTTACTAACAGCCTGTATATATAAATAAGCACAGTCTATGTAGATCTTGATAACATTGTCAACTGCATGAATAAATATGTATTTTTATGCCTAGTAAGTGTATATATAGTTATAGGGGGAAGATATAAAAGGTTTCTAAGATACAACTATGTGGTTATCTCCTCTGGATTAGAGATGGATCCCATGGTCAATACCAGTTTGATACAATCTTTTTCTTTCCTGCCCAATAATTGTTTATATCTAATTTTTGGGGAGATAATTTCAGTAGTTTTTATTTTATGACCCGCTGTTTATTAATGTGGTGACATGAGTGATCATACCAATTATTGACCAATATCACTTTTAACATGTGTAGTGAGAATTGTGGGAAGGATTATATTGAAATATTTACATCATTATCTGTATTAAAAATGATCTACTTTACAAGTACCGGTCATGATTCCTACCATGTCATTCTACAACTCACCAGCTCATTGATATTTATCATAAAATTTGTGCAACTCTTAACAATAATAATAATATGTGTATGGTCTTCTGCAATATCTCCAAGGTTTTTTTAGAGGGCATGACATCGTATTCTTTTGCACAAACTGAAAACCTTTGGAATTAGACATTCACCTTTAAAATGGTTTAGAAGCTATCTGCTCAAAATAAAAATTGTGTGGCTAAACCCCTTTCAATAGGAATTTAGGTCACTTTAAGCAGGTGTTCCAAAAGGGTCAGTTTTATGACCACTGTTCTTTTTTCTATATATAAATGGTATAGCTGATGATTTACTTAATCTTGTGAGACTATTTGCGGATAATAACACTTTGGCATATGCATTACAAACATACTAATGGTAAACCAGAATGACGTGTTTACATTGCTGTCACTGATCACATCTTCCAAATCGTAGATATGTGATACATACAGCTCTGGAGTTATTGAAAATGTATGTAAAATCACCCCTTTAAATCCATCCCCTCCTCCACGCAAAATCAACATTTCAAATATGCTGGCACAATCAACACCCTTATGTATGTACATATAGCAGTAAATATGTATGTATGGACTGCATGACAGTATATATATTTTTTTAAGAGATAAAGGATAATACAATATGTGAGAATACATGGTTGCAATACATACAAAGAAGGTTTACAGATTTATTAATTTCTGAATTTTTTTCAATCTAAATTACAATGAAACTGAGTAAAACTTTAGCATATAAACATTGTATAATACATTTTCTCTGATTTAGGACCTTGCTTGAGATTTAAAAATGATAAATTGTCACATGGGTACTTTACAGGATAAAATATATTGAAATTATGTAAACATTTTAAATTGATATTAATTCTTTGCTTGGTTTTAACAATGATACTTTACCTTTTTTGTTCTCTGATGAAACATGCTTGTGTACTGAATGGCTGTTATATTTTTCTGAAAGATATACAGTTTATGATTTATTTTTTACAGTATAATGACACATTATTAGTTATATGAAAAAAAATCTGTTACTTATCCAGCTCTTACAATGGTATAAAAAAATTCCAAATTTTTGTTTGAAAATTAATGATGAAAAAGTATTTGATAATTTTATGAAATATACTTCATACCAACATGAAACAAGCAGACACTATTTTCAAAATTATTTTTTCTATGGAATATTTTCAAAAAATTGCATATATATATATATATGTTTTTATCAAGTTTGTAAGAATAAAAATCAATGCAGGAAGCATTTCATCTATCAACCTTGTGTTAAACATATGCACATAGAAACATGTTAATTTGTATTTACATACCTATATTAGTTGAAAGCACTTTACACCCTTTCAAATCCGGCAGTCCATATGTCTCATGTGATTGTATGTAGACAAAAGTTTCAAGGAATAAAATGGTATTTGCACACAAGATTTGTTATTGTAAGTCTTATAAATTGTGTATATATAAGATATTTGCTTTCATTTAAAAAGACCTTTTATAATAATTTGTATTTTCTTGTAAACTAAATATGCATTTTAAAAATTCTATGCCAACAAGCCAATAGTAACCAAAATATTGAAAATAATTGCTTGGAGCTAATGCATATCATGTTTACATATATATATATATATATATATATATATATATATATATATATATATATATATATATATATATATATATATATATATATATAGCTGAAACTGAAGCTAGCATTGGGATTTATAGAGATGGTAAGCGTGTTTCTCAAAGGAAGTTAACATGGATAGACCCTGATACAGCAGACAAGTTAAAAATTGGGTGAATTGAATTGATGAGTTCTAGACCAGATATAAAAAGTAAATCAAGTCGTGATATATGATGTGTGCATCCTTGCAATCTCTCTCTCTCCCTCTCTCTCTCCCTCTCTCTCTCTCTCTCTCTCTCTCTCTCTCTCTCTCTCTCACACACACACACACGCACGCACACACTAGGTTACATACACACAAACGCACATTTCCACAGATGCTGTTGATCAAAAATACATAGGTCTAAATTGCATGCGGCCCTTTAATTTGTCATTTATCGAGGATGTTTCGTTTGAAACAGCATAAACAACTGCTTCGTTTTTTGTTTGAGAAACGATTCTTTCTTGATAGTACTCATAAGCAGCCCTCTCCACCCCCACCACATCCGCTTAAGCTTTAAAAAAGAGATTAGCTATCAGCTCTTGTCAACCAGAATTTAACTGCAGAATTGTTTGACAGAATTGGCCATCTCCTCATGGTAGTCCCACTGTCAAAATGAAATGGTTGGTAGACATATGAAAAGTGAAAGTTGGGATTCTTCTTTTCAGTACAACTAAGCTTATTTTTCAAAACATGTATGAACTATTATTCTCTCTCATAATGAATTTTTATTATTGAATTTGATACTTAAGATGAATTTAAATGTGCTAGTGCGGGATGGTCAAAATTCTATTTAACTTTATGGACCTGCATTGTGCAAGTTCCTTTCAGGTTCCTAGCCAAAGGCATGTTTTCTTTCTTAAAATCTTTATTTCTGCTCAAGATGAATACATAACAACTATACTTTGGCATAGAAACAAAATAATATAATTTTTAAAAGTTTTATTGATGAGAAAGATCACTATGTCCAGTATCCATTCCTATTACCATATTCATTGTATCTTGACATTGTATAGTGTTTAATTTAAAACTCCAAACATCATGGTGCATATGTGGATGATACTGTTGTTTAGTACAACATTTATGAAACTTTCCATTTGATATGAAGACGAATCTATTTAGTCAATAGGCCATTGTTGCTTCCAGATTATGTGACGACTCAAGAATGAAATTTAAAAAGAGAAATGTGACATAACCAATAAATATTTCTTGCTATGAATTTATCTTGCTTTGTGTTATGTAACTTTTCAATTTGTTCACATGATTTGTATTAACAAATTTATGAGGTATGGAATATATAGTTGTTAGAATTTATTGACAAATTCATGGCACTGGTACATGTCACACTATGAAACTGACAGGTATTGAATGTTTACAGCAAGATATAAACAAGCTCTTTGTGTGTTATGATTACCGGTAAATGCAGATTTTACAAGGGACTATTTCTAGAGGTCTATAACTTCACTAAAGTACTCGACAACATAACACTTTTTTTTATCTTGCATTTTTTTCTCTAGGAAATATCTCTAAACTGAGTTAAATGAGCTAATGTAATATTTTAATTTCTAATTTTCATTTTGAGTTAGGTTATATAATATATATATATATATATATATATATATATATATATATATATATATATATATATATATATTGACTTCAGTTAGTCACACAAGATTTTTTAAAAATTAGTTATTGATATGAAATTATTAAAAATTTTAATCAACTCAATCAATTTGGAGATGCCAATATCAATAATAACTTTCCAATAAAGTTACATATGTACATTACATTTTAAAGATACAAGTATGTTATGCAAACCTTCTCCTCCCAAGCTTTTAAGGGTTCGGGGGGAGGCCACCTCCTGCCTTCTGTGCCTTTCTTCATTCCATTTCTTTCCTTTCTGCTACAGATTTTAAATCAGAAATTGTTTTCTTTGCTTCCTCCACTGTACTCGCTGTGGTACCTCGTGAATTTATTATATTATGGAAAATACTACAACCCTTGTATACCTTGCATATATATATATATATATATATATATATATATATATATATATATATATATATATATATATATATATATATATGAACTGAAAATGTTAAAAAAATACTTTCCATTTTAAATATCTCCAATAAAACCTTGGCTGGAAAATAAATGTTTTTGGAGAGAGAGAGAGAGAGAGAGAGAGAGAGAGAGAGAGAGAGAGAGAGAGAGAGAGAGAGAGAGAGAGAGAGAGAGAGAGAGAGAATGAGAGAGAGAGAGAGAGTTGCTCTATCATATGTCACTTTGTCAGGGTGTATTTGAGATGTTCACTGTCAAAGGATTACCACAATCAAACAATCCATGGCCATTTAAATCAAGCTTAAACCTTAAAATGTAGTTAAGCTTGTGGGAAATTAAATTTTTGGTTAAAAATCCTTCCCTACATTTAATATATGAGGCCGGCATAAGTTATGAAAGGTGTACTGTAGGAAATTAAATACATTTTAACAAAATGTTTATTTACTTTTCAACACTCTCTGTCCAGATTTTGATTTTGTTTAGGGCAGTGATAGAGACAGAAACATATCTCGTCAACACTGTCCTAGACCAAATAAAACCATCCACAAGTGCAATTATTTGGTCTTCAGACCAGTTGTTTTTGCATACGCTAGACATTTTATTGTCATCTGTCAACTTACAGATGTGCGCTTACCGGATGTTTACGTATCTATATCTGTTTCCAAGTCTTTCCTACATCCGAGAAAAAAGAGCATCTTACGAAATTTTGTTTCCGTAGGCATACAAAACACACTTACTAAATTTCATATGATTTTTTACGCTTAAAACTTATGAAAATTTTGTGTTTTGAGAAACAGGGTCCTGGAGTTCAGATTAGGATTTTGATTTAAAGTTGACAACCTGAGTTTCTATCACCTATTTCTTACCAAGGTCTATGGTTTTAAATTTAAGGGGCAATTATTGATTCATGTCAGAATAATTATCATAGTGTAAGGTCATTCATATGGATTAGATATGTTACAATTCCACATTTACTTAGTCAGTTTGGGAGGGACTAGGCTGTTGAAATTGCAAATCTTTTGATAGCAGTTTTCTTTTCTGCAATCATGGAAAAATTAACTTGCATTTGTTACGACTCTTGGTCTTAAAATAATGTAACAGAAAGAAAGTGAAACCAACAATGTATGCAAAATCAACAAGCAATTTATTTCTAGACAATTAAAATGAAAATTAAAAAACACTTCAATAACGTGAATTAAAGTTCAAATAATCCAATAATTCTAAATGTCCTACTCACAAGTCCTAAATATATATTTGTTCTGAATGAATTCCAGTAGCCTTGAATGTCCTAATGTACTAGTCGTCTTGAATATTCTGATGTGTCAGTAGTCTTGAATGTTATGATATGCCCGAATGATGTAATCTAGAATATCTTTGAATGAATTCACATACGTCACAAAGTCAAGTATTAATCTAATATGAGAATGAGCACTTTTGGTAATTCCAATGAATATTTCAAATAAATAATTCCTCTCTCTTTCTGAATTTGCTCTGAATTTTCACAACACAACTATAAACATCTGATTATTAAAATAAATTACTTAATAGACTGATCTTAATAAAATGAAGTTTAGTATATGAATGGAACCTTGTTTACCAAATGCTGTATAAATATATGACAAGTCACATGACATAATATTCTAGAATATGAGTAACTCTAAATGGAATTTTATTGGTGTACCTGATTTTTTGCTCATGTCAAGATACGGAAAATTCCAATTTAAGTACTAAATACTAGGTAAACAAGTCTGATCTTGAACTCAAAATGACTAAAATACAACTTACCTCATCGACACATATTATAAACTCAATATACGTAACACATTTAAACCAGGTAGTGGAATAGGCACTTTATTTATGAGTATGTGTCGAAGAAGACCTGTTGTTCTTCTGTGTATAAACCTTTATCAAAAATAACTGTTGATTTATGTTTATGATCATTCCTGTTACGACTCTATGGTCTAAAAAAAATGTAACAGAAAGAAAGTGAAACCAACAGATCAAGTAAAAATCAACAAGCAATTTATTACTAGATAATTAAAATGAAAAATCAAAAAGTCACTTACAGTAATGTGTTTTGAAATCCTAATAATCCAATAAGAATGATTGTTCTAATCACAAGTCCTAAATATAGAATGTGTCCTTGAATGTTATTATGTGCCAATGGTCTCCAAAGTCCTGATGTACTAGAAATCTTGATGTGCTGAAGTCAAAATGAAGTATTCCAAAATCTCTGAATAAGTTCACATAAATTCCAAAATTGTCAATTGAAAATCCAAAATCCAAAAGTTTATGAGCACTGTTATAATCCAATGAATATTTAAAATAATTCCTCTCTTAGAATTTGGAATGAATTTTCACAACTGTAATAGCTCTTTACAAGACTGATGGTAATGTCAAAACTGAATAAATGTCCACCAAACATGGTATATATCAAGATTGGTCACATGACAGAATGTTCTAGAACATGAGTCATCTTAATGGAATTCTAACTGTAAACAAAATTCAACCTTGACCTTCAAATTGAGAAAACATATTGATCAAAACAACCTAATTCAAGGACACTAGTTAAACATGTTTTTCCTGATAACATTAAGATTTAAGCAAATATTAAAGTGAAGAAACATTTACAATTTCCTAAAATATTTATAATATTATATAAACATCATACATAACAATTCCATAACCACAGAATCCCACAATATTAGTTTTTCTTCAGCTGTACTGGTCATAGCTGTAGTCATCATCTGACATCTGTTGTCAATTATCTATCCATTCTTTAGCACAAGTTTGCTTTTCACTACTCCTCCTGAATTACGTTTAGGATTGTTATGGAACTTTACACACACGTCCATCGCATGGTCTAGTTGCTCCTACCTGAAAGTGGTGCTACTTGGACATCCACTGAGGCCACCACAGCAGCCATTTTGAAAAGCTAGTTATCATTACTAGGTCTTAGTGGAAATTCATTTCAAGATGGGGCTTTCACAAGAAGACTTCTTATGATGTCCTGAATTAAAATGGTGATATTCTGTCATCAAATATGACCTACACAGTGGCCATTATGAAAATCTTGCTATAGCCACGTCTCCTGAATGGATGCTCAAATCAACATTGGGTTTTCAAACAAAACAACAAAAAAACAAACAAAACAAACTTCTTATGTTGTCTAGTTGATCCTGAATGAAAATGCCACCAAACTGATTTCCACCAGTATAGTCGCCATTACAGACATCTTGAACATTTTGTTATCACTACTCCTCCTGAATGGACTGTTATTCCAACATTGGGCTTTCACCTGACTACTTCTTATGATCTTTACTTGAGCCTAAATACAAATGGTGCAGTTCAGACATCTAGTATGGCCAACAAAGTGGTCATTTTGAAAATATATTTATTGGTACTTCTCCTCAATGGCGGGTCATATTAACATGGATTTTTTTCTGAAAGACTTAATAATATGATGTCTAGTTGGTCCCAACTGAACGTTGTGCTGATCTGACCTCAATATGGCCACCATGGCAGCTATATTGAAAATCTTTGTTATTGTTACTCAACAGATAGTTATATTGACATGGGATTTTCACGAGAAGAATTCTTACAATGTCTAAAGTAAAGTGGATCTGATCAGACATAAAATTTGGTGTCCATTTTGAAAATCTTGTTATCACCACTTGTCCTAAATGAATGGTCAAAACGACACGAGGTTTTCAATAAAGGATTTTTTATGCTGTTTAGTTGGACGTAAATGAAAAAGGTGCTGATCTGATATAGAGTATAACCACCATAGCAGCCATCTTGAATTTTTTTATAGCTATTCCTCCTGAATGGATGGTCGTATTCAAATGGGGTTTTCACCAAAAGATTTATAATGTCTAATTGGTCTGTAATGAAAATGGTGCTGATCTTATATCTAAAAGTTATTGCCATAGTGACTATTTTTAAATATCAGAGATGGTTTCCACACTCATCAGTTAAAAAGAAGAAATCATTATGGTCGCATCTTGAATTCCTGGAAAAAACTTTCAGTCAGTAGGGCATCAATCCTTTCAATGGACTTTTATTTTGAGATTAAAGCGAATTTGAAATATTACTTTTGTCAATATTTCATTACTTTGCATATTTTATTCTATAATTTAGACAGAAGCAACATGCACCATGTACAGTTTAAATGGGATGAAGCTATGGTAAAACGTTAATTCCTGGATATTTGATGAGAACAAAACAGGACAAAAGGCTAGTAACCAGGTATATACATTTATTAACATGTCAAATAAACTGCATTAAAGAATTATGGATGGCTTAAAACTGGATCTCTCTTCTGAGGATACATATCTTCCATTCAATTAAATATATAATGCCCCCCCCAAAAAAAAAAACCAACACAACTGACCAATTTTGTGAAGCTTCAGCTGATTTGAGACTGTACTATTATTCTCCTTTCCTCCAGTTTTGGGTGTTATTCTTTGATGAAAAGAATTATGCGTGTTTTGTGGCTTTTGTCCAGTGTATACTTCACATCTTCTCAAATGGATTCAATTGACTTTCCGTGCCTTAGTTTTCTAAAATAGATAAAGAAAATGGAAAACATGGCTTTTTAACCTTGGCTGTATCTCAGTAGAACCTTAATGGTGATATATTCCGTTTATACACAACAAAATACAAATTTGTATAATGAAAGGTTTAGTATATGTATTGTAAGAAATTTAAAGGCTATACTAGTATAATGCATTATCTATCTCAATTCTAATGCATGTTTCTATTCATCATTACAAATATTTGACCAATTCAATTTATATATATATATATATATATATATATATATATATATATATATATATATATATATATATATATATAATAACATCAATAGCTAAATAAATTAAAATAGTTAGCTCTCTCTGTGGGAGCTACTCATGGGCTAGAGTTTGAATGGAACACTGTACAAGACTTGTACAAGATGATTTTCAATATGTGATAGGCTTGTCCCAGCGTAATATTGCATATTGGGCATGGTCCCAGATCAAGTATCAAATGTGATAGGCTAATCCCAGCATTAAAGTGTATCTGTGCTAGGCTGATCCCAGCATTTGAGTGTATTCTGGGCTGATCCCAGATTAAGGATGCTATGCGCTAGGCGCTATGCTGATCCCAGCATTATAGTGCATTCTGTCCGATCCCATCTTAAGAAAATCTATGCTAGGCTGATCCCACATAAGAGAGTATTCTGGGTTGATCCTAGATTAGTGGAATAGTGTTAGGCTGATCCCAGCATGAAGAAAGTATTCAGATTTTTTCCTATTTAAAACCGTATGAGAAATGTATTAAAACAGGCATGGCGTTTATGTTATTAGACAAGAATTTGAGTATCCGATTGGGAAAAATGTTTTCAATAATAATAATCAATAAGTTTTTAGGTCCTTTATGCTGATTTTTGTACTTTGACAAGACCAAATGATAAATAAGTTTTTAGGTCATTTGTGTTGACTTGTGTACTTTGACCGAACTGATAAATAAGTTTTTAGATCCTTTGTGTTGACTTTTGAAAAGAAGAAATTATAAGTGGTCCGTTGTGTGTCATTCATAGATTTTTCACTGCAATTAGTACCATTTCCATTCACACTGTTATCAGCATCAAAATATGCATAAGCTATCAGCTCAAATGAGTTTCCAAGATTTCCTAATCACAAGCAAAACATCCACCGCTTGGTAAAAAAATCTCAATAGGTTACCCAAAAGCTCTGTACAAAACTTGTAGATATAACCATGAGTTGTCTAACTCATATCTAAGGGCTTGAATTTGAAAATGCATTAGAAATATCAATGTTGAAGGTGCAGTTCACAGTAATAATTGGGATTGCATTTGCTAATTAGTCATAGAGGTTCATTTGCAGAAATGCTGAATGCCAGTTTAGATGTCTGGCAATTTTTCATTACATAAAGGTTCTTTTGAGCTTGATTGTATATTTCAATAACTGTCCTTGATTTCTTTTTTAAGTTGAAAATGATATAATATTGATTGTAAGTTAATTGTCTTGGCTATAAGTCATTCGGCATACATCATAGGTTTTACTTACCAGGTATCACAACCAAGCATCGATGTGCAACGTGCACATGAGCTTTATAAAAGGGTTTTGACTAACATTTTCATGGTACTAGAATTTCTTTTCACAGTAAATGTACTGATGCATGCCTCATATATGTCAGATTTATACTTGCTTCAAATGGTGATTGACAAGGATTACAGAATTCACTATGCTATGATGAGGTTTCTTGTTATTCGTGTAATAGAAAATAACTATTCTTTGTAAATGATTTCATTGTTAACTTTCTTCATAAAGATTTACTGAGTTACATAGAAGATCACATAAGCTAATAATGCTTTTTATAATTGCCGGTAGAACAATGATCGAGAAACTCCTTGACAATGTAGAGGTAATGGTGGACATTAAGTACAAAAATAAAAGGATGAAGAGAATAAGAACAAAAATTGTAATGAAGGAACCAAGTCAAAGATAAAGGTTGAGGAACAGCCTACCATAATAACAAGTTGGGAACTTTTCTATGATGCAGTGTTTGTATGCTTACCTAACTGTAGGTAATATGAACTTATGGTATTGTCATGCTGTCGTTGTCTTTAGTTTTTTGTGTGACTAGTCAGCAATTTCTTGTTACCACCATGGAGACTTTATTTATGATCACATTTGGATTAAAACTGATACTTGTATATGGCTCAAAGTTACAAATGAGGTCACTGCTGACCCCTGCATGTAGTAAAATGTTACTTAAGACTGATACTTGTGCATGACCCAAGGGTGCAGAATAAGATTGTTCCTGACCCCTGCTTGCTGTTAAACGGTTACTGAAGATTGATACTTGTGCATGGCCCAAAAGTGCAAATAAGACCAATGATGATCCATGCATGGTATAAAAGATTATTTATGACTGATACTTGTGCATGGCCTAACGATGCAAATAACGCCACTGCTGACCCAAGCATGCTGTAGAAAGTTACTAATGGGAGACACATAAAAACACTCGCACATACACACATATATACAATGTATATGCATATCATTGTAAAATGAAATTCTGTGTCTGTGCAACATTAATTACCATTTAACTTTTCACTCAAGAGTTCCAGCCATGTACAAGTACCAGTTTTAATCAAAATTTTACAAAGGGATAAAGCCTCCAAGGTAGTAACAAGAATTTGCTGACTATGATCAATGAAGGCATTGCGATGCCATAAGTTCATATTAACTACAGCTAACTAGAATCGAAGCTAATATCAAAAAGTTAATTTACTGGAAGTAACATATTTGCCTTTCAGTGAGAAGATTCCGATGCTAATTTGCTGAACTGATTACCACCTCTTCTTCTTTCATAGATATTGATCAAACTTGGCATGATAGTTTACAGAAACAAAATCTTGAACAAGTTTAATTGTGAGTTTTGGCAGATATTGACCGAACTTGACATGATAGTTTACAGCAACACAGCATTGAACAAGTTTCGCTGTGTGCTGCATAAACCTATGCATACTAATAACTGGATCTGGTATCAAGCATGATAATTATATAAACTGATTGGAGTTTGAAGTTAAACTAGATAGTTATTCTCAGCTAGTTAGAATAACATAACAAACGTAAGTTTATTTCTTAGTGCTTGAATACAATTTTCAAACTCAAATTTGATCTCAATACTGCCTTAGAGATTTTATTTCTGAAAAAAAAAATATTTCTCATAATTGGTATGAAAACTAACGTCAACAAGAGGAACCACTTGATTTTCCACTCAATTAGATTGTGATGGGGCATTTCATGTCTGTTTTATAAACAGGATAATTTCCTAATTTAACGTATGTTAATCAAACAGCATAATTTCATGTATGTTATACAGACAGCATAATTTCATAATTTCTCATCCGTTTTGTGAACAGAATCATTTAATTTATGCATTCAGAATATACTTTTTATGTGTAAAAAATAATTTTATACTGTTGAATAGGCAATGTATAGTCATTCTGTTGTAAGAGTAGATACGTTGTACAAGATACCATTGTGCACATACTGTATATGCTGTGCACAACGTCTCCATTCTCCATTTTGAAAGTCTTGCATATCAATATCTAGCACATGCATAAGCAAAAATATTTTGAATATTTAAAATTTTAAACCAGATCAGAATGCAATGCATCTTAAGTTTGTAGTTAAGTGTCAGATGTAATTATGTTTTGTATAGTTTGTAAGTAAATATATTATTATGATAACATGTCTTCTCTGTTACTGATCAAGGCATACATTGTATATGCATATACTTGTAAAATTCAATTCTGTGTCGATGCAACATGCAACACCATTTCGTTCCCCGGCTATGCACAAGTATCAATTTTAATCACAATTTGTTGCAGGATAAAGCCTTCAGGGTAATAACAAGAAATCGTTGACTGTGTTCAGTGAAAGCAGTGTGATGCCATAAGTTCATATCAACTACAGCTGACTAGAATACAAGCTAATATTGAAAAAGATCTGGCTAATTTACTGAACTCATCACCACCTCTTGTACTTTTGAGATATTGATCAAACTTAGCATGATAGCTTATAGCAACACAATCTTGAACAAGCTTCATTGTGAGCTACATAAATCTATGCATAACAATAGCTGCATCTTGCACCAAGCATGAAAATCTCAAAACTGAGTTTAGTTTGAGGTTAAACTAGAGATTTATTCTCAACTAGTCAGATAAACATAATAAAAGTAACTTTATTTCATATTGGTTGAGAACAAATTTCAAGCTCAAATACATGCTCAGTGTTACCTTAGAGACTTTATTTCTTAAGAAGTATTTGTCATAATTGGTATGAAAACTAATATCATCAAGGAGACCACTTAATTTTCCACCGTATTACATTTGATAGGGCATTTTCGTATATGTTTTATTTAAAAATAAATTCCTAATTTCATGTACGTTATGTGAACAGTATCATTTCATAATTTCATGTCACTTATGCAAATGGTATAATTTCATATCTATTCTGTGAACAGAATTATTTAATTTGTGTTATGTGGACTGAATATAATATGCTTGTTATGTGTGCAAAATAATTTTTTATGCTGTTGAATAGGCAATATATAGCCATTCTGTGGTAAGAGTAGATACATTCTGTAACATACTATTGTACACAACTTCTTGATATTCCATTTTTAAAGTCTAGCATCTTATTTTAGTAGCAATATCTTGGCACATGCATATGTCATTTGAAGAAAATAGTTTGACTAGTTTAAACTGCGTCAGACGTGAATGCATTTGAATCCCATTTGTGTTGTTAGGTGTCAGATTTGCTCGTGATAGAGTATGTGCTTATGTTTGTTTTATTGTTTGTAAATACATGTTATTTTTTATAACGGGTCTTCTTCTATTTTACTGGTCAAGTCACTGCCATAGAGTTTTGATCATACTTGGTATATAAGTTAATATCAACAAGAGGAACCACTGTATCTGTAAAAGCCAAATAAATAATTTCAGATCCTTTTGGGTCTTTTGTTTTATTTACTTTCATGGCAAATCTTCACTAAACTCTGAGGGCATGATCATTATGAAACCAGCCTGCATGCAGCGTGTTTTAATATCAGTAATATGTTGCCTGTAGTTATTGCATAGCTTACCTTCTCTGGGACGGAATTACCTCCATCCATAAGAATTCATCCTTCCATGGGGTGAACGTTTGGGGAAATTCCGGAAAGTCTAGACTAGTACAACACAGACCCAGTCTGCTCCCCGTGTCACAAACCCATGTGCAGTATTCATTATCTTTTTAATGATGATCCTCATTTGCATTAGTTCAAGTTAAAAATGCTCTGCAGGAAAATCTCCTTCACAAAGGTTTACTATGCAAATCAGACATCTCAATACATTTGTTTTGCATTCCATGGGTGTTTATACTGTCAGTCCACTGTTTATTCATTCGTGAATTATCTCCCTTGAGAGTTATAGGAATTTGTTGTATGAATTTCAGTAGTACCATTTTCTTAAGTTACCTCACGGCATTCGGGTAACTCTATATTTATTTAGTGAACATAGTGTTGATGTTTCGTTCAGTTATGTTTTATGTTGAACTTAAGACTCAAATAAAACAAATGTTGATCACAAATCAGCAATTTATTTTAATTGTGTGTTCCGGTGGTCGCACACCATTCTTTTTATATTATAGTGAGTAAGGATAGTACTCCACTCATTTTATTATTATTTTTATAATACATATTGCTGTTTGCAACAATATATCTATAGTCTTCAATACTCTGTATAGTATTGTGAGCTAGGATGTGTTCCACAGGTAGACACCACTCTTATACACAAGATTAGAGTGAGTTGGACTAGTACCCCCTCTTTCTCATTTATTCAATAGTACCTTGTGTTGCTGGTTTCACTACAATTATTCTAGTACATCAATATTACAAAGTTAAGTATTGTTGATGTTTTATTTTCATCAATAATCTGAGCAAGTAAGATATTGCTGCCTTTACTTTGCACTGACCCTATGTCTCACGCAAATCATATATATCTTTGTGATTATTGTTCTTTTTTCAGAAAATTCTTTTACATCAGTATGTCAAATTAGAGTGCGGGGAAAGGCGGGCATAGCAAAACCCCATGGAACACATACCCGAACTTGCTTGCACGTACCAATTACAAACAGACAGCTAGATTTCTGTTTTACTGCCTGTGGTCAGATGAGGTATGGAACATCGCAGAGAGCAGATGCACTTATAAGGGAAAGAGCAGAGAGATTTTCTCCTCCTCATCTGATGAATAATTAAGTTCCTTCTTTAAGTCTCTTGGGTCTCAGGGAAGGCAAGATGGCTCTTCGGTGCAGAAGGGCACTCCTTGATCCCATTCCGGTCATTTAAGACCGATCGATCCCAGACCGTTTATTTAACCCAGTCATAGCCTGTAATGGTCAGGTCAAAGTCCCTACCAAGGGATGACATAACAGGGCGGAGCGCAAGTCGTGTGCCCCCCTCCCCATATGGAGGAACAGTACCATCTTCAAGCCGACACCTTGGTGACGGTTTAGAGTGAGAAGCACCCTCTCAGAGCCTGGAGCCTGTTTATAGTGACAGGAACAATCCTCCCTGCAATGGAAGAGCTATGATTTAGTTATGTGAGGTCTGAAGAGAGTTCCTCCTACAGATCAGGGTCGTCTGACCAGTCAGTGGCAGGTTACCGGGTACCGTCCACCAGGCGCCAGCCAGCATTCACCGGGCACAGGCCAGCTGTCATTAGAGTTCTTCAGTACGGGGACAGGGATTGGGTAAAAACTCTCTCTTGCCAGGCTACTGATAAATCCCACTAATCAATGGGAATCAGCATACACGCACCATACTAGAGAAAATATCAGATCGGCATCACCCTCCCCCCTTTTTTCTATAATCTCTCTAAACCCTACAGGATGTGGGGACATTCACTCCAGGGAAGTGAATGGTCCCTTCCCAGTTATGCCGCCAGGAACTTCAGGGTCTTGGCCCCATAACAGGGTTGATGAGGCAGGCTGTGGGCTGGCATCCCTTGTTCATAAAGTGGTATCAAACAGAAAGAATGGAGGTCGGTCTTCTACCCCCAGACACTCCAGGAAGGTCAAGAAATGTTTTCAGACCTCTGTTGAGATGGTAACATGGGACAATCCTCGTTACATGTAAGGAGTTATGGAATGAGGCTCCACTTACCAACCCCACCCACTCCCGGTCTCCTTCGGATCAGATATACAAGTGGTCACAATGTCCTGCTTTCCAATACTGAGAGCAGGACAAAGACGTCCTGTCAGTTCTAGTGGACTTGAATGAGTTAGATGCAGAACAGGCTGAAACTGTGACTCCCCATTCTTTCGATTCCCCTGTCGTCCCTCAACCGTCAACTCGGAGTGCAGAGGAAGAAGAGATCTGGTAGTTTGATAAGACCGTAAACGGCTTAGGGGACAGGAAAGTTCTCTCCATGTTGGAGAGACTATCTGGGGTTATATTTCCTTTTGCTCCTCCATTCAGCCATGGTCATGTAGCTTTCTCAAAGGTTCTGTAAGGGATAGGACTCTGCTAAAAAGTGTAAGGGGTGATATGTCGTCCCCATCTACACTGAGATGCCTCGTCTCTGCAGCTAGCTACATGGTGCATTCCACTGCCTTGCCTCTTAAGACGCCCCCCCCCTCCCGATGCTGGGGCATCGCACGATGGCATTTCTACAGGGACCTGGGCCCACCATCCAGTAAAAATGGTAGAAGAGCTGAAACTCAAGACTGAAATATTCGTCATGATAGCCTCACATGCTGATGTCTTCTCAGCAGCTTACTCTCCCAGCAGTGCCACAGCACTTGCCAGAAGCAGTTGCCAAAACATCCGGGTATGCGTTATCTTTCTCCTTGGTGCTATTAGTGGAGCTGTTCCACCTCCGTAGGGATGTTGCTTTGGACACTTCCAAAGTCTTACTGGAGCACGGTAAAGACCTTCTTTTAACACTTTTCTGGAGCCAGAGACCTTTGAAGGGCTCATTCTCTCAGTGGCATCTCAATATCTAAAGGAGCGAGATCATCGCTCCCTAGCATCCACTCCTGGCCCGTCAAAACCGGCCAGGAAGCGTGATCATCATGATCACCCGCAGGGGCTGTAAGGGAGGTTTTTTAAGAAAAATTCAGGCCCAATCCTAAAAGCACCCACAATTTAAATTTCCCCCTTGACCGTCAGTTCCTACATGGGCCTGCCAGAAAGGTTCAGGGAGGAAATTCCTGGGCCCTTTGCCCTTTCTTGAGGAAGGGGTTGTGCACAGCCATATGACATGCTCCCTCTCCTGCATTCTATCCCGCTTCCATCAATTCTCAAAAGTGCCCTACAAACCCACTTTTCAGAGGTTTGGTCAAGCATAATGGACTATGGGTGGGTCATCTCTATTATAAACAAAGGTTACCAGCTTTAGTTCAAAGAACATCCTCCTCTGCAAAAGGATGCAGTAGAGAGTGTGTTAAACGACCAGTCTCGGGTCTTCTACTCCAAGATTTTCAAAAGATGGAGAGCTTAGGCTGATTATCGACCTTTCTGCCTCAAATGTCTTCAGGAGGGACCTTTCAAGATTGAGACCACAGCCTCAGTCAGGAATGCCGTAAGGCAGAGCGACCTCCAGGATGCGTACCTTCACATCCCTATTTTTCCTCACAGGAAGTACCTTCGGTTTTGCTTGGGCCTGGAGGTTTTCCAATTTCGCGCTCCGTTGTTCGGCTTAGCCTCTGCGCCCAGATCTTTTACCATGATAATGGGAGTAGTTGCCGGTCACGCAAGGTCACAGTATTTCGACGACCTCTTGATCCACAATGGCTGCTTAGAGTTCCTCAGACAACAATATTTTGCTGCTGGTCTGAAATGATCCAGCTGGATCACTTTCTCAGCCTAGAGAAATCGGAGTTAGTTCCATCTGATCATTTTGTATACATGGAGATTAATTTCCTCACAAACAAGGGATTAGACCGTGCCCCGCTGGACATAGAGAAAGAAGCAAATAATATAATAAGCAAAACTCTGGCAAAGGGGATTATTATGAGATCTCCGGCTAAATTGGAGGTTGAGGCCGATATAGTAACAAGTATTTCTTTAATTTAGGGGTAGGGGTGGGGTGGAAATATGTAGATACCTTATTTCTAAGATATATTATAGAGCTTGGTGATGAAATTACAGACCTACACATTATTCTTATGGAGCAGAATCATTTCTACCAAAATATGCCATCCATTAGACATTCAATAGCTGATGAATGACATTATTTGTTTTTCGTACCTAACAACCATTGCTTTAGAAAATTGCCCCAAGTAGACTCTTGCAGTTTGATGGACCAGAAATTGTGCAATAATGTCTTTCGGTGCCAAACAAAGCGATTAATAATAAGGCAACTGGATTTGGTGGGTTTACTGCCAAATTAGGCTTGTCTGTTCTGACCTTGGATAGTATTTATGCTTATTATAAAATTATGCATATTTGATTCTCATTGAAGTTTTCCAAAGACAAGGTATAATAACATATTCACCAAAAGGAGGCAGATCATACTTGTATCTAAACAATGTGGCCACCCATATCATTGCTAAATGTGCATATACAATAGATTTTAGTGGGATAGAAAAGAGTAAAAATATTGGTGAGTGTACCCGCTTAACATATTATATAATAGAGAACACAGAAAAAAATAATACTTCAGGACTTTAGTTCTCTTAGATTAAAAAAAAAAGGTTTTTAATTTTATAGAGCAGAATTTCCTATTTCGAATTAAACTTTAAGGTTTGGTCCTTCTCCAATGAAATATTTTACTTGCATTTACAAAAATAGGTCTAGTTGTCTTGACTATTGGTTGTTGTTCAGCATTTTGCTTGTGAAAAGAGTTGTTGGGCAATGAAACCCTTGTTCACATTACCCTTTTATACTTAATGCAGAATAACTAAGCGCTGCACCTAAGGATGACCTAAATATAACTGGTATTGACAAACATAACTTTGATGTTTATGGCTATTATAATTCACTGAGTAATGCTTTAAATATTGTCAATTTGTTTGGGTCATATTCAGGTGTGAAGAGCAATTTTGATAAAATTGAAGCAGTATTGATTGGCCTAAAGGGGGGCTGCGATGAATTAAGAACAGAGAAAGACAAAAGAGAAAATCGAGGCATTTTGCAAGAATCAGACATAAGATGGAACCTCGCGGGATCTTGCAAGAGAAAGAAGTTAGATGGAAAGACACAATATGGAATCTCGGAGGGGGGGGGGGGGGCTTGCAAGAGAAAGAGACACAATAGAATCTCGAGTGATCTTGCAAAGTACTTGGCACCAAATATAACCTTAATACAGACAATTTTGTAAAGAAAATGCAATCAGCAAATATTAACTTAATAAACACGTGGTCGTTTAGAAATTTATAATTGCCAGGAAAATATGTGTAAGTAAAACTTTACTCTACCTATTTTAATTTACAGAATAAATGTTCTCTCAAATCTTCCAGAATATTTTAAAACTGATTAACACTGTTTATTGTATTTGCAACACATATGGTTCACTGTAGTAAAATATTTCTTTGTATTATTAGTTATAGATAAACTTGCACGTATTCCATGAATTTAATTCTCTCATAATTTTATAAACATAAGGTTAATGTTTTGACCGAAGGGACAGGGATACAGAAAAGGCAAGGCAATATTAATATTCTATTCGTTGTTCGCTATAATTCAAAGTTTTAATGTTTACCTATCGTAAACTACCTACTTATTTGTTTTCAAAGACCCCAATCCTGAATTTAAAGACCCTTTTGTCATATGCGGTTTCAATTACAAGTCATTAAACAGTTTTGAAAAGTAAACTTTAAATTTGACAGTGATAAGAGCAGAGTGGAGAGTCAGTACTCGTGTACTTAAAGCTTTCAAACGTCAATACAACAATGTGGCTTGTACTATTGAATCATGGGAAGCAATACATCTGTAAGCTGGTGAAATAAATTCTATGGCAGACACATATGAACCTACTTGATGAACTTATTTATTTCTGCAAGATAGCAATGGATTAACAGATGAGATTTTATTGAATCGTCAGCTATTCCTCCTCTGCATATTAATAATTAAGAACTAGTTTATTCAAATCTTGAAAAACAAACTTACTGCTACAAATTTACCGCCATCAGTGAGTGATCCACTTTTTATTCAAAGCATGTTAAACGACGATCTGCAAAAATTCTCGGATTGGGCAAATCGCTGGTTTGTTAATTTGAATACAGCGAAAACATAGTGTCTCCTTTTCACCAACATGCAGCTGGAATACATACCAGACCTTGAATTTTCGGGTGAAAAGATTCGTTTTGTTACATCACATCGACATCTGGGAATTATTTTATCATCCAATGGCTCTTGCAGCAACCACATTGAATCTATAATTCATTATGTATCTATGCGTACAGGACGACTGAGGAAATTGAAATATGTATTATCAAAACATAACCTGAATAAAACTTTTTTAACTTACATTCGCCTAGTTCTGGAATATGCATCTTAAATTTGCTCTTGCTGTACTAACTCATATTCTGAAAAACTTGAAATATTACAGCTTGAAGTAGCCATAATAGTTTCAGACTACCATTTCCTAGCACAGAAGCAAGTTATTTTGAAACTGTTTGGCCTTCTATTGCAAAAAGGCGAAACATAAAATAAAAATGTCACTGCAGTTTTTACAAAACTATCAACAATCAACAAGCGGTCTTCGGATTATATGATTGATTTACTCCCATATTGTTTGCGAGACACAGTGCCTTATAATCTGAGAAACAAGAACAATATTCATTCAATATCAACGTAGAACCTTTTTGTTAAAAAAAAATCGTGTATACCAACACTTATCGACTCATGGAATGATCTGCCACAGTCCACAAAAAATGTACATCTATACTGACGTTAAAATAAGATATTACCGAACACAAAATTTCTGCTCCAAGTTATTTAACATGTGGAAATAGACAAGCTTCTATGCTTCTAAGCTGGTTAAGAAACAAATGTTGTGTCGCTCGATTATGATTTATTTCGATGTAATCTCATCGCCGATCTTTCCTGTTCTTGTGGATCTCCACTGGAAAACGACCATCATTTTTTTAAAACCAGACTGTTTATTAATGCAAGAATGAGCTTCATGACATTATCCATAATGAATATTAATATTGATTCTGACACACTTTTATCTGGCAACAACTTTACAAAGCAGAAATAAGACCATTTTGCTACAAAAGGAAATGCATAAGTTTGTTAAAAAGATTCATAAACATATGGTTACTTTTTCTTGCATTATGACGACAACTATAAATTATATGTACCGGACCACAGCAAGCACTGTCACTCTCTTCCTTCTTTCATCCCTGTCATTTCGTTATATATATATATATATGTATGTACGTCACCTCTCTTGACTATTTCCACAACTCTTTCCCGCATGCTCGTTAATTAATTATCTATGTTTATAATGGAGAGGAATTTGTATGTTGAAAAACTTGTTTCCAGTCCTTTTGCCACGTATACATAGTTGTGATCTTCTTGGAAATACAAAATATAGAAACTAAATAAATTAACTGAGAAGGGAATAACTACACTGATTGAAAGTATAAGGTTGCTTATCATGGCTCATAAAAGTAACGGTGTCAGTGATTGGCACACAGAATATTACGTCTAGGAACAAAACATTGTGTACACCTCACGCACCTTCCATGTCAACTACGGTTCGATACAATAGAGAATTTATTACCCGTGTTGGAGTGGGGGGGGGGGGGGGACATATGAAGATTTGTTCACCCCTCACGCACCTTCCATGTCAACTACGGTTCGATATAATACAGAATTTACTACCCGTGGGGGGGGGGAGCATATGAAAATGTGTTCACCCGTGATAAATGAGGTTCAACTCAGACTTCGCCCTCCTGTCTTGCCTTGTGTGAACATATTTTCATATCTCCCTCTAACAAGACAATAAATGTATATCAGTTGAGATATATCAGGTACACGTTATGTTAGCCAGTCGAGCTATATCAGTTGAGCAATATCAGATTCACTTGGGCCTTTTTGTTTTAGGTTTATATTCATTCAACTGCTGCTACGGCCTCAAACATAGAAAGGATCAAAACCCAGCATAAGCAACACGTCAGACTGATTCATGGGCTCTGGTTTCGTTTTCAAAGGAAGTTTCCAGCTGTTCACACTATTCATTCTGATAACAATATGTGCATTGTTCGCAAAACAATTACATTTCTGGACAATATAATATGTTGTATGTTAGTAAAAAGGAATCATTTTTATCTTTCATGTATTGATTTACTTTGTATTTAAGTAATGATGATTATAAACCTACACCCTGTTGCATGTTAATAACTACTTCAAACTTCCTCCCATGTGTGAACTGGGAAAATTTTCACACAGTGTATCTTAGATATAAATTTCCGATCACACAGTCGCTAATTCATAATCACCTAACTTATTTTTGACATGTTTCGGTTTCGATTTCCCTGTTACTCACTGATGGCGGTAAATATGTACCAGAATGTGGCCTATGTATTTCCATACATGCTTGGCTTAGAACCAGGAACCAGGACTTGGTGAAATTATCTTTTCACAGATTTTAGGAAACGCACATGGTTTCACGGTATTGGCTTTTATTTAAATTAAATTAAACCCTGAAATGGAATAAAATATATTCAGTACCGTAATTATTTTGAATACTAACTTAAATCACAATATTCCATTCTGTAATTATTAAATAGTCAACTGTCATTTGGAAAGAAGAAAGAACACACCAAAGATAGAGAGATCAGGAAAGAGAGGGAAATTACGTAGACAAGTAGCAAACAATTACATTTTAAAGAATGTTTCAAATTCTGTTTACATATAGAAAATATGAACATGGCATTATAGAATCATTACAAAAGCATTTCACGACAGACACGTACCAAAACAAACATGTGGATCCAGTAATTAATTCTCATTTTAGTACACAGTCCCTCCAGACTTAGATGAGAATTAATTACTGGATCGACATGCGGGTGTGTCTGCTACGCACGAATGCCAATACCACCGACTTTGTAGCATCATTTTTAGGTGATGTGCCCATGGTCGATATGGCATAGGGGTTTGGTGCTTACAGGTGCCGGAACACGCGGATCCGCAGTTCGAATCTTCGTACAGTACGAACTAAAATTCTATAACCTGCATGACAATAGTATTTATCCGTATTGTTTTTTTTAAAATGTTATCAAGCATTCTTCTGTAGGATCCAAGGAGAGTACTTTCCGCTCTGTTTGGTGTATATTTGCAATTCTCTCTCTCTCTCTCTTTATATATATATATATATATATATATATATATATATATATATGTGTGTGTGAAAGCTTTGTTCTTTCCTAATCTTAAGATATAATATTCAGCTGCTGAACTAAGTAGCTTGTGATCATTCATCATTCATTAATCAAGCAACGCGGCACATTACTTGAGCATGATGTATTTATACATTACAGTTACCTTTTTAGGGAACCGGTGTTATAACTTTACGTTTTTTTTTTTGTTTTTTTTTTTGCAGCTACATGCCTCTGACCGATATTTTCTCTATGTGAAGATATATACAACAATGAACATAAATCGTCATTACAATTTTCAAATTCTAAGAAACGAACAGGCAGACTAACTGACAGACATATAGAAGACAAACAAGCAATCAAAGGGACAAACAATATACTTTTTTAGGATACCACTATTCAATTATTTATCTCAGCCTGTATTATATATATATATTATATATATATATTACTTTATTCAGGACTTCTTCAGAGAATAAAGTATTGTTATGAACTGCAATGTCTTGAATTCCGAAATTGCAAACAACAAGTAGTGCTAGTTTACAATTAACTTCAAGATAATGTAGTAACTACTTATGAAACAATAGGGACTCTTACTGGCTAACTTAGTAACATTGCATGCCTGTTACAAACACACTGTATACTATTGACTAATACTCATAACACCACCCACCCCTCTATACAATTGTAACACGTGTACCTGTTTTTATTACCTGCCTCAATAAGAGTAGTTGAGAACTATAGGGTTCTTCTTTTTAATTTCGTGATGAATATTCGAACTCGATTGCTTATGAAGACCAAGATAGAAAAATCACATCTTTGCTAACCATGCTTCAACCAACGACTTCTAACATCTACGAGCAACACAAGGAAGAGAAAAACATTGTATAAGGATTATTAGACTGTTTTATTTTGTTATCTTGCGATTCCATAAAATGTCTGTATGGAAGTTGTTAGACACTTGCATTTTTGTATCTCAAAGATTATAATACAGCTAATAATCTTAAAAGTCTGAAAAGCGTACAGTTAGAACTCCCTCCACCATCACCACCGCAGACACACATACACATACAAACACACACACCGTAATACAAGCATCGCCTACATTAGGAGAACGTTGTAAATCTGCTAACATTAAATCGTACATCGCAAGAAAAGCATTTATACGCTCGCTTCCCTTATAGTCTATTTTGGTTTCTTTTACACAAGAACATGTCTCTAGCGTAAAACTAAATTGTGAAAGGATACATTTATATTTTCTTGACATGCTGTGTTTTCCACATATATTTGGAGGATACAAGCTGTTACTAGAATTAGGATCACTTATCTTCTATAAATGACACACCAGGAGGAAAGAAACTCCCACAGTTGTTGTACGTTGAACTCGAGAGACCTTCGCAGAACTACACTCTCCTGGTCCACGGCAATATTTCATGATTCATTATGCTTTGTAAATTGCAATTATTTTATTGATTATATTTTAACGATTTGTTGCTGAAGTATATATATTCACTTTACATCTAGAAGAAAATGCTGAACAACACCTATAAATATGGCCGCATTGGCAGAAACGCAACACAGTGATCATTTTGGAGTACGTTTGTGTCTCCGAACTTCCTCTGTTCATCCACTCTCGAGATTAAGGTCAACTATAAAGTTTTATATTAAGATCAATGTTATTGTTTTATTTATAGCTAAATAAAAGTCTTGTCTCCCCATATAAAAACATACTGAAAATACCCTATTGTCCAAAACTTTCAATCTTTATACTAATTATGCTAGTATCAATAGTCTGGAATTGTCAGGTTACATATTATGTTAAATTTTATTTCCATAGAAACATACAAACTAATAAAGGTGGAAAATTATAAGCATGTAAAGGGCACGCTACACAATTTGCTTGGCATGGGTACCATACTGTGCTGAGATAAATTTAAATATTTGGAAGTTATGCTCTGAAATCGAAATTTGTTTTGCGGACAGACATACAGACAAACAGACGGACATGGCGATATATATCTCCTTGTAATACATACCAGCAGAGGAAAATTAACTAATCCCTACACACGTATAGTTTGGTTATGGTTCGATGTTGTGTAAACTGGTATAATGAGACATCCTGGTATTTTGAAGTGATCCCTCGTTCGGTTGAGGTGAAAACTTAGTCTTTATCCTTCGTGTAATCATTATGTTCATAACCTTATTTTGCAGTTCTTTAAGAAATATTCCCTCAATTAATATTATTAAGGTATTAATGAAGGCCTTCTCTTCAAAACATTCAGTACAATCATGGAGATTGATTAAATATGGTGACTTGAATTTGATTTTAAATCTCTTAAAATTGTGGTGCATATACCGTAAGAACCTAGTCATTCATTCTCTGGTAGTAGCCAAAATTGGCAAGAGAATATTATAGGCTGGTAACTAGTAAATCTGTATTTCCCAATTGGCTAGTCGGTGACGTCATTCGCACAACGGTGACGTTTTTCCCATAAAACTGCAGTGATTGACTGTGAGCTTCACATCGGCGCGGTGCATCATGCGAAAACAAAATAGAGATTTCTTATTTTCACTAATAATGGCGGATTATTGTTATTTGCGGTCTCATGAGCACAGGGAGTATGACAGTTTCTAGCGAAGGTCATTCACCCCACTGAATGAGGTGGTTCACGTAAGGGAGACACCCAACAACAGTTCATTACGTCACAAAAATAAAAACACCTATTGAATTCAAATAAACGGATGAATGTCACAAAAGGTGATTGCGGAAACCACAATGATAATGACTAGATTCTCTTATACAATCTGTGATCACTAATTACTCCTTGTGAGTTATACTAAGGGGATGGCTGGAGGAGTTCCTCTATACTGATAACTAGAACTGAGTGAAGGCATTGTTAGGTATGACGGTATATCAAGAGGTGTTTTTTTAAATAAATTTAAGGTGCACGATTGGGTGTTTATGTTTAATGGAAAATGATGTCCATAATTAGCAATGTCTGGTTTGTTAATTCGAATTGTGTATCTGAGTCCAATTAGGTCCTAGGAGCAAGATTGCAGACTTTTCCAGTCTGTCTTGACATCGATATGTTTACGTCACAGTGAACACAATATGGTTAAAGCGTATCTGTATCTAATTTTCAGACTGGTACATGCATAGGTATTGGAGGTTTTGGTTCGTTCCCATATGACGTCACAGTCACAGTCAACAATGTGCATTTGAGTGACCATCAATCCAACGGCCATTGCTATATAATTATATTAAATTAATTATAGTTAGTACTTAGATTCTTCTAGATATCCTCTCATGATATCCCCAAACTTCAACGATTTGAATCAGTTCTTACTGTTAGCAGTTTTGAAACACATATCTACGATTTTCAATTAGTGATTAATATGAACAAAGGTGAATCAGGACCAATTAATTTCATATCATCTAAAATTCAGTTCAGTCCAGTTTATATAATTCAAAATCTGAGGGGTAATTCATATGTTTCGACATGAAAGTCTTTTTCCACTCTAATCAAACTATGCCTCGATGTTATGTCCGTATATATAATTATTAAGGCTGACTTTATATTACTGTTTAGATGACAATATCCATAAATAAAAAATTTCACTTCGGCGAGAAAAAAAACCTATTCCAATGCAAAACAGGACACGTACAAAAACTTGTGTAAGCAAAATCTTATATATTTATTGAAATAAATAGGTTATATATCAGAGTTATATTTGATTCAGAGAAAAGATACAACGTTAAAAGCGATTATTTTAAGATGAACTTAATCCGATGCTACATCGATACTAGAATATGTTCTACTTCATATATGATTTAAAATTGAATATACTTTTATTAAAATGTCGCCATTTACCTGATTTTAAGATAGCAGGAATGAGATAATAAAATGTGTGTGTGTGTGTGTGTGTGTGTGTTGGGGTAGGGTCACATTTACATCAGATCTCTAACTACACTTAGACAATGGATTTTTGTCCGCACTTCGTGATCAGGATTTGTGCTGGGTGAATTATCAATTCTCTGAGGCCTTTTTTTATTCTTTCTGATATTGTTCTTCGTGACTCTGTATTAGTAAATGCCGCATAAAACCAGCTTCTCTCTGGAATTTGTCTGCCTTCATATGGGTCTTTTAATGGCATAATGGCAAGTTTAGCTCCATTATTATTTGTTTCTTTGTTTTTCGTATTTTTTTTTAACCACTGTGTCACGTGAACCCCAATCAAGACCAACTTCTCCCTGGATTTTTTTTAACCTCCTAGGGCGCTTTAACTTTCTCAAATGTCTCTTTGTTGTCGTGCTTTGTGTTTTGTGTGAACATTTTAAACACTTTCCTAATTGTTGAGCTTATATTTGTTTTTGATTGCGAGAGTATTTGATCACCTTTATTTTAATTCACTGTCTCTATAAACAAGGACGCGATTCACAACTGTTTGGAAGAAAATTAGCCTCTGGCAAGAATCGAACCTGAGACATTTCAATTTGCAAAACCCGCGCGATACCCCTAAACCAAGCAGCCCCGATATTAAAACACTGTAAAGGTTATATTCAATAAGTTTCTCCAATGTCGGGCTACATTAGAAATTTTAAATTTGTGAAATATTATCCTCGAGACTGACTGATTCCAAATTTTATAATTTCATTTTCAATGTTCTCTCATCCATATAAGAGATGGTGTCACAGAAATTTTGATACGCCTCAAAGCCTAATTAGTATGGTATTTTTTAACTTTGATTTTTAATATGATAAATAATACAAAATGAGAGGAGGAAACAACACATCTATCTTCTTTGTAATAAAACTCGTTTTTGCTGTCCCACATTCTGTAACATTTCCTTTCATATCTTGTAGAGAAAATGAGAGAGACAATTCATGGAAAGAGCAGTTACCCATCATTTAATAACAAGACCATTCTGAATCGTTTGGGCCATTTTTAAACATCAATTTTTTTGTGTGTGTGTTTTGTTTTTTTTTTAATTAAATAGAAAGTACGAAAGTCTCGATCTTTTTGGTATCTTGATTTTTGTCATTTATATCGGTTTCATGGCAACGACACTCATGTCCAATCATTTATTAACTTAATTAAAAAGTCCTCGCTTCTCAAAGGATAGGAGGAATAATATATATTCCTTCCACCCCAACCGACGCAACCCCTCAGATTCTACCTTTTTCCTCAAAGACGTCAATAGTTAAGACCTCAAAAACCAGGTCTTTATTCTCATCTCGTGACATTTTCCTTCGTACATTTGCTTTTAGGAATCTAATTTCTTAACTAAATTAAATACAATTTTTAAATACAAGGTTTCATAATATCAGATATATCTAGGTTATAAGTAAATCATGGAACGATTCACTCCACAGAAACTACACTTGTCAAAATTTAATTTTAACAAATTTTGATATTAAAACATGCTAATTTAAAGCGGTTGCATAAAATAAGAAGAATATGTAAATTCAAAAGAAAAGTCCAGCGCGTTTACACGAAAAAATTTATTCCGTTGTCTCTAATGCCTTTGTTGTACACACAGATTCTAGACATGCAGACATCTAATTTATATTCAATATTGTTACTACCTCGAGAAGATCAGACATTTTCATGCCATACCATAAACAATTGTATACCTTAGATTAAAGTGGAAAACCTCGTAGTGAATGAAATACACATCTCTGTACCTGTATCCCACTTGTCTGTGTCTGTGCATAGTTGTGAGTCTGTGTGTATTTCAACCTTTTCTTTCTCTGTCTTTCCGTTATTGAACACAAAGATAGTTACTCACACGTTTGTTTCTTTAGAATAGATTCACATCTTCCAATTAATCTGGCTTAATCAGTCGAATGCATTTGCTAATTGTATCACCTTGTTTTGTTTCTTTAAGACCCATTATGTAGTGAGACATTGTAATCTTATTAGTATCTTCTATATAAAAACGAGACAAAATATTGTTTGCATTTAAAGAATTTTCTGTACAGTTTATAAAATAGAGCATGCATACGGGTAACCGTGTAAGACTGCATTACTAAAAGCTACTCTCAAGCATGCATACGGGTAACTATGTAAGACTGCATTACTAAAAGTTACTCTCAAGCATGCACACGGGTAACCGTGTAAGACTGCATTACTAAAAGCTACTCTCAAGCATGCACACGGGTAACCGTGTAAGACTGCATTACTAAAAGCTACTCTCAAGCATGCACACGGGTAACTATGTAAGACTGCATTACTAAAAGCTACTCTCAAGCATGCACACGGGTAACTATGTAAGACTGCATTACTAAAAGCTACTCTCAAGCATGCATACAGGTAACTATGTAAGACTGCATTACTAAAAGTTACTCTCAAGCATGCATACGGGTAACTATGTAAGACTGCATTACTAAAAGTTACTCTCAAGCATGCATACGGGTAACTATGTAAGACTGCATTACTAAAAGCTACTATCAAGCCTGTTTTGAGAAGAGTTTGAACGTATACATTTTGTGTTTATGGCAAAACAAATAAAACATAGGAAATGTTTAAATGGCTGAACATCGAAAGGTTCAATGCGGCAGTCAGTATAAAAAATATTAATTACTTCGATTTGTGCAATTTTACCAATTTTAAAAGAAACAATTATGACAATACCCAATTTAATTTTTTTTAAAATTATGCCAGTCGACCATCAAATATGGCCGCCATTACTAAAAATAATAGTTCAAATAAATTCTTCTAAAAAAGTCGCTTTACAGAAGTTGACGAAATTTGGCACTAATAATCATGTCATGAAGGTTTTTTCAAATTACATCAACTGATTCCGATCCGCCATCAACTATGACTCGTGCTACTAAATTATGAAAATCTTCAAACGACTTCTTCTCAAAACCAGTTCAACAGAATTTTACCAAATTTGATAGAAAACATCTGGGCATAAAACGCGTTTAAGTTTGTACAAATGATTCCTATTGTCATCAAAAATGGCTTCTAAAAATATCTAATAACTTTTTATAAAAAGCAGCTAAAAGAATTTGACAACATTTGACAGTGGTAGCTTGAAGACCTTTCACATTTATAGAACTGATGCCGATTCACAATCAAACATGGCCACCGTTACTAATGGTAGAAAACTTTCAAACGGATGAATGTATAGAAACTAGAGAAACTTTGAAGCAATTGCTTTCATAATATATTCAATCAACAACATTGGAAGACATTTCTAGTGTAAGCATCATACTGACCTAGATTTTCTGACCATCATCTCTTGCATTTGGTAATTATGTAGATGTCAGGCCGGTGAGCAATTGCAGGTCCTTAGGCATCTTGTTTTTATAAAAGTTTTTATACAAGAAAAGTGTAATTAATGGACAATAATTGGACTGATCCATAATAATCTTTTACAGAGAATTTCCTTGAGAAAAATGTACTGAGTGGATATCAATTGGAGCATGAGCAATTTTGGATAAATTAATAAACGCTTTAAACCAGATTGATATCATACATAGAGTTATGTGGAATACAAATAATAATAATAATAAAATAATAATAATAATAAAAATAATAATATAATAATAATAATAATATTATTATTATTAATAACTAAGAAAATTAAATGCAAGGTATAAAAGGACGTAAATTGTTTTATTTGAGGTGCTACGCAATGTTTCTAAACAACAAATTAGTCTTAGCGATGCTAAATAATTACTAACTATTGCTAATTACTAATTTTACTAAGAAGCAAATTTGTCGTAGTGACAATAACTAATTCACCTTTTAAAGAAGCTTCATTAGTATTGTAATTCATAGGGCTGCTATATCTGATTTTATTGCGTGAGAGCTTTATTTATGTACACAAAACAGAGATATGTATGTACACGAAACAGAGATAAAACACACATGAGATAAAATACACATGATATAAAATATACATGATATAAAATACACATTAGATAAAATAGACACGGGATAGAATACACATGAGATAAAATACGCATGAAAAGAAAAAAAAATCCAGATTTGAAAGTTAAGCACGCCCCTAATTTTCAAGCAATACAATCCGTGTGATTTGACAAAGGTTATTTTTTTCTAGATAGTGTTATGGATGCATTGTGACAGTAAAAGTTAAATTACTCAAATAAATGTTCTTGCTAGTTCGTTTGCATTCATTGCTATTTCAGAAAAGTGTGATAATGCCAAGATTTGCTATTGATTTTTCGTACTATTTTGAAAAGACTTAAAAGGTACAACAGTTGTACAAAACAAAAAAAATGAATGATGAGTGACTTAAGAAAACAGCAAATAGGAAGGAAATGTGGCTTCTCCCTGTGTGTGTGTGTGTGTGTGTGTGTTAGGGCAAGGGGCGCAAGTGGTGCAATTCTTATATATGCTATTCCACTTTGGTGGAGGATATTAAGTAATTCTGATTTACTTAAATTTTAATATATATTTCGCATATAATTATTTAAATATGTGAAAAAGCAATGTCTTTAAAATTTGTAACATATTTTTGAAAACAGCACACCTCAGTATGTAAAGTTTCTGCCCTGAGTATAGTATATACTGGAACTGCACCACTTACCACCTATCCTGGGTGTCGTACTTATCGGAACTGAACCATTTACCACCTAACATGGGTGTCGTATTTATCGGAACTGAACCGCTTACCACCGCCACGGGGAGGCCACTACCCTATTACAGTTCTTTTCTACGCTCCGTGATAGACCTTCTTGCTCCGTGGTTTGCGCATACTAGATCCTCTGTATCGCTTCAAATATGTTAGCCATGCGATTAATGTGTTTTCTGCATTTCCTGTATATAACCTTTTTCTTCAATTATTTAAGCACAAACCACAATAAAGCTATACATTCCAGCTACTCCTAATCCAGCAGCTGTCACTCCCATTCAACCGGAAACGGTCTCTACGCTAACATATACCCAGTTCAAATTGTATATGCTAAATTTTTATATCTCTTTCTGGCACCTCCACAGTGTTAAATCTGTATATGCTACATTATACCTCTTTCTGACAGTGTTCAATCTGTATATGCTACATTATACCTCTTTCTGACAGTGTTCAATCTGTATATGCTACATTATATCTCTTTCTGACAGTGTTCAATCTGTATATGCTACATTATACCTCTTTCTGACAGTGTTCAATCTGTATATGCTACATTATACCTCTTTCTGACAGTGTTCAATCTGTATATGCTACATTATACCTCTTTCTGACAGTGTTCAATCTGTATATGCTACATTATACCTCTTTCTGACAGTTTTCAATCTGTATATGCTACATTATACCTCTTTCTGACAGTGTTTAATCTGTATATGCTACATTATACCTCTTTCTGACAGTGTTCAATCTGTATATGCTACATTATACCTCTTTCTGACAGTGTTCAATCTGTATATGCTACATTATACCTCTTTCTGACAGTGTTAAATCTGTATATGCTACATTATACCTCTTTCTGACAGTGTTCAATCTGTATATGCTACATTATACCTCTTTCTGACAGTGTTCAATCTGTATATGCTACATTATATCTCTTTCTGAGAGTGTTCAATCTGTATATGCTACATTATACCTCTTTCTGACAGTGTTCAATCTGTATATGCTACATTATACCTCTTTCTGACAGTGTTCAATCTGTATATGCTACAATATACCTCTTTCTGACAGTGTTCAATCTGTATATGCTACATTATACCTCTTTCTGACAGTGTTCAATCTGTATATGCTACATTATACCTCTTTCTGACAGTGTTTAATCTGTATATGCTACATTATACCTCTTTCTGACAGTGTTCAATCTGTATATGCTACATTATACCTCTTTCTGACAGTTTTCAATCTGTATATGCTACATTATACCTCTTTCTGACAGTGTTTAATCTGTATATGCTACATTATACCTCTTTCTGACAGTGTTCAATCTGTATATGCTACATTATACCTCTTTCTGACAGTGTTCAATCTGTATATGCTACATTATACCTCTTTCTGACAGTGTTCAATCTGTATATGCTACATTATACCTCTTTCTGACACCTCGATAGTGTTCAGTCCTTTTAACCAAAACATTCTTAATTTCTTCAACTTTTGTAACTTGAAATTATTACCATTCTTTCTCTGCAGTGTAGGATACAATGGTGGTGTGCTGGGTATTTGTTTCCCCATTTATAAGTAAAAATAGATTAATTAGACTTGACGCTATCATCAATGTTTATTTTTTTTTTAAATTTAAATTATATTTTATCATCAGTGCGTTTAAATTTGAGATTTATGTCAAAGCTTTTAATATTGAAATTTAATTACTTTTATTCCAGTAGCACACATAATTTAGTTTATTTTTACTACTTAATTTTGGTTGTTTAGTAGAATTCCGTGTGCAATGACATAGTAAATTGTATCTGGCTAAATGATATGGGAATAATCATCTTTACGACTTCTTCAAAAGCCAAACTAGTTGGTGCACGTATATTGAGCATCTTGTTTTTTTCTAAAGGATGCTGTAACCGAATTTAAGATATAAATTTAGTGTTGCGTAGTAAGTGGTGTTAGTTATGATGTTGGTCTTGCTTGCCATTTATGACTGCACTATTTGAAAACCCTTGTAGTAGGGGATTTTGTCGTTTTTCTTTTTAATAATTTATTTGCAAAGTGATCAATATTTCTTTGGTGGCTTTAAGAACTTTTGTAGTGGTTGTAAGAGAGCAAAACTTTGCTTCTTGATAATACAAAACAGAATACCTAAAGTACTCATACTACCACCTATTCAATAATATATTTTGTCTTAATGTTCTCAATTTCATTTTTAATATAATTTTAGGGCAACGTTGGTTCTACTTGCTCCTGTCAAAGCCTCTCTGCTTTAAGCCTTTTAATTCCTCTGAACAGCTGCCAACTTTCCTGCCTGATTCAGTTCTAAATGTATCCTTTTGTTTTGTGAAGCTAACTCTTTTGGTGATTTCTCAATCATTAACGTTTCTTCACTTGTTTTTCTCCTCCTTCTATTTGTGTTAAAATGAAATTCAAGTTATTTTGTATAGGTGATGAAACAAACAATTTCAAGACGACGACGATGATACTTACAAGATAACTTATAAGGTGACAGAGTACAATTTGAGTAATGAAAATTGATTGAAATATAATACAAACATATCAATGGAAACAAGGAAACGCTCAACAAAATAGAAACAAACATAATTTAGTTATATAGAACCAGCTTATATTCCAAACCCTTTTGGGTCGTGTTTTGTGGTGTGTGTCGTGAAATTATGGTCTGGAGAGTGCCTGGTTGTTAGTTGATTAGAGGAACATTATTTATGGTATTTGCCATTCAGTTGACACGTCGATTCTGGCCTTTTAACTATAAATGGATAATTAATATAAAGACAATTCTTCCATAGGGTATGAAGATAATATGTATGGTTAAATAATAGTAATGATAACATTAGAGCCATAAGGAATTATCTTAAAATCGTTCTCCTAGATGAACACAAACAACATTGGCTATCTGTTTTAGAAAAATCGTCCAAAGGACAACATTGTAATATTTATAAAACGAATATCCAATTGGAAGAATACTTAATTAATTTTCCTAAAATGTGTATTTGCCTATCTTGAAATTAAGGAAGTTAAATCATACATTATCTGTTGAAATTGGTCGATGGAATACAATTTCATATGAAGGAAGAAAATGTACAAAATATCAGATGATCGTTGTAGGTGACGAATTTGCCGTTATTTTTCTGAGTATGAATACTAGAACTCCCTCCTAGGAACCGTTAAGTTCGGGAAAAAGAGGGAGGCATACCTAATATGAATTTATCCTAAGGATTTGAACATTGAACTGTGATCTATGAATGTTGAACTACGCATGTTGAATTTTAAACAATACATGTGGTTATGTGAACAAGCCGCTCATTTTATTGAAATTATATTCGCATTATGGTGAATACCAAGTTGCAATAGTTGTATATGACAGAGTCATCATAATTTAACATTTAATAATATCATGCGATTCCTTTGCATATATTTAAGGGAGTGTTGTTCTCCAATTTTGATGTCACTATCTTGTGTATGTATATAATCCATCGTAATTGTCTCTAAGGGGACGCTAACGCCTTGTGTGAAGTGGTAAACATTGTGTTGCAAGTTCGAGTCTTGTAAGTGCTGTTGTTTTTTTACTTTGTATTTTTATATCATTTTGTTGATGTATATATATATATATATATATATATATATATATATATATATATATATATATATATATATATATCAGTAATCAGTAAGCATCAGTAATATTTGGTGTAGGATCTCGTACTTCGTTATCATTTCATTCACATACATAGTGTTCGGTGTTTTCACTTAATCCAAACCCATTCGATTACAATCTTATGACAATTGACAAAAAAAAAAAAAAAAAAAGAAAAAAAAAAAACAAAAAAAAACAAACAAACAAACAAACAAACAAATAGTGAAAAATATAATCATATTTGTTAGCAAAATTAGAAACTGAATAGAGGCATGGATAGCTACATATGCTGATTTCACATATCAACCTATCGCAACTCTTTAATATATAATGTTTAGATAATGTACGTTCTCTCTCTCTCTCTCTGTCACTCTCTCTCTCTCTCTCTCTGCCTCTTTCCGTTTTCTCTTCCCCCTCTCTTATTTATTTTACACCATATAAGACAAATTTAATTGTACTTGACTCGTATGCCATATATGTATCCTCTGAGTAGAATTTTGTTCTCAATAAAGATTTGTTCTCTTCTGTTCTATTTTGATAACGACTTTTGTCTGTATGTCCTTGGAATTATGGGAAACACCAATCTCAAGCCAGGCTCAGGCATGTGTTGTTGGATTAGCTCTGCAGTGAGACCCCTTACATGTTACAATATTATTATTATTATTACTAGTAGTAGTAGTAATAATAATGTTATTTTCATATAACAATTCTCTTTTCTCACCCATGATTACAATATAATGTACTATGTTGCTTCTTCTTTAAGATCTCGGCAAAATTATTCATTCGACCCTGTCAAGAAACGAGTGCCCCTTTAACTAATGGCTGTCCACACTGGTATCTCTTAATGCACACTCGTACATACTTCAAAAACGACAATCCCTTTGTGTCCTTTATTAAGCTGAGAGTAGCGCCGTCATCTGTCGAAGGTAATTATTCCGTTTTGACTCAAATACAATTTACAAATAAACGTATATTGCCCCACCCCCTTCTTTCAGTCTATTAAACATACATACAAGTCAGTAAAGTTTATATTGCAATCTCTCATATATTAACACTTCGATGGCACATTTGCTTCATGTTATGAAATCTGTTCCACACTGCTTTGCATCAGTTTAATAGTTTCGATAGTATATTGGTTATTCTCTGTGTATTCTTGTATTTAATTTATCTGTTCCAATGAATTGCAGAGCTGTTTTAAATACAACGTAAGTTTAGAGTTCCGATCTTGCCTCTCTGTCTGTCAGTTTTAATTAAATCTATCCACCTCCACCCCCCCCCCTCTCTCTCTCTCTCTCTCTCTCATATCAGTATCACCCCATAACATCAACTACAAGGCTATTATGAACACAATCACTGATGTGCTCATCCAAAGACACAAATACATACATCAGTGTATGGTCAGTTAATGAAAGGACCGTGTCACTGATCAATTTCACTGAGTACCAACCACTTCATTACAGAGAATACGTCGTGGCTGCAGGTAAAATATTTATAAATATGACGTCCGTGATGAGATCGATAATGCACTATAGACTTGTATTCCTTAATTTACTGACTGAAATCATCAAATATATTTGTCATACTTTTCTCAGTAATAGTGTCTTTTGCACATAAACAACTGTCTGGATAAATTTGGAACTAGATTAAACAACTGTCTGGACAGGTTTGGAACTAGATTAAACATCTGTCTGGAGAAGTTGAATGAAAACTGTAGCCTGTGTTTTCTTGTGAAAGGTATTGATGGGGCCGAAAATTTGAAGAGGAGCTTTAAGAATAATATGAGATGTTTTTAAACAATGGCATACTCAATTACAGTTCTTGACCAATTTAAAAACGAATGTCTTTCAATAATTCTCATAAAATGGCTAAGTCAAGTGCATGTAAAGTAAGAAAGCCAAAACCTTTCGTGCACAATTAATGATAAAGCCGGCTGCCTTATTGGAATATTATTTATAAAATTCTACATATAAAGGTATTTTCTGAGATATTTTGATTATACATAAATCAGTTGCAAATTCGTTTGCAAAATAAGTCATGTTCTTTGTAAAGTTCACGAGGAACACAGGGCATGCTCTATGAGAGAACATCTTGCAGCATTTTAAAGAAATATATACATTATTCAGACTCATTCGAGTAGTACTCTAACAAGAAAAGGGTTCTAACAGCATCTCACTACCGAGCAAAACAAGAGATGCCAAACTGTTGAGTGAGGATGGCTTGAGGTAGGTAGGTTTACCCCTATCTCCAAGGACATCAAGACATCCGTCGTTCTCAACAGAAGGATTCTTGAACTCTCTAAAGCCGCAAATAATGTTTCTCTAATCAACTAATCAACTAATGACCACACATTCACAAAACTCTAATGTCACACTTCCGAAGTTTTCTTGCTTTATATTTGTATATTATGTCAGTGCGTTTTTCTAAGCCGTATTTCATGCTACGTACAACAAAACATAACTCAACCACCTAAATGCACAGACATATTCCTATATCAATCGGCTAAAAACTTATAGGCGAGGGGTCATTTTCCGAAACTAATCCACGCTACCATAAGGGCTCATGAATACTGTACATTATGACGTCTGCTCCTAGCAATTGGCTAATTACTCGGGTTCAGAAATATCTTCCCAAAACCGACTCCCCACAATCAAACAAATAATCGCTAAATTCTAACTATGCTATAAACGGAGACATAAATACAAATAGCACATACTTTAACTTTCTTACAGAAAGTTGATTTCTTTCTTACGTGAGGAAAGGGCAATATTTCCTAAATGTTTCATATAGATGACATCAGCATGCACCTTAGACCTACGATAAGTAATGTGCATGGATGTGCTTTGAAACATTGGTACTACATGTATGTATTCTTCCTTTAAAAGAACTAAATTATGTAAACAATGGTTGATGCCCCTGTAAGTTATATAATTTTTTGCTGTTTTTTATCTAATTTCTGTAATGCGTGAAATCAAAATATACATCAATATCATACGGGAAAAACTGTAACAGAAAATCAAACTGTGATATTGCACCGCCAACCTTTCAAGCGTTTTTTGGCTTTAGAGTGCTGTAAGTCTGTTCTTGACTGTTTCCATACATGTGTAATTCTTCATAAGCATCACCTTCAGGAAGGCTGAAAGGGGAAATAAAAGTAAATACTATACCTATTATGGTATAGACACACAAAAATACGTGTATGCATGCAGACATACATACATTGTATCTAATGCACAGTATCAACTTCTGTCTAATGTCTGTCGTTTATAATCTAAAAGTATTGTAAACTTTCATGCGCATCAGAAAAACATGCTACGGAAAGTTAGAAACAAAGTTTCTGACATTCTCATCCCTTTGCTAAGTGACTTAAATTATACTACAGTAACTGAAATGAGACAATTATACATAATATGATGAACGAGTTTATGATTCGTCATCGACTTGTCGTTGTTGACTCTGTTACCTGTAATTTTCGCTGGCACTATAATCTGTCGTGGCATCTGCAAAAAGAAACACACACACATATATATATATATATATATATATATATATATATATATATATTAATAGTCCAATTAGCACTAAATTAGTTCATTGTTGACAAATTTGTTTCTCAACACGTACACACAAATGATATCTTTATATGTTGATTCGTGTATTAATGCGTTGATGCATTATATTGTGATACAACACGACATACTTCGTGTCCGCTTGTTACATATTGTGCTTTCGATAAGAAATGCGAAAGAACCCTACAGAAACAGTATTGTATCATTGTTTTAATTGACCGCGTGCAGAAAATTGAAACCACGTTATTGACATCTGAAATGTTTCACACAACGTCAAAATGGATGTCTCAGTAACATTTATAAAGAATATTTAATTAATCCTTCTACTCAGGCTACGCTATTCCCTATTCCTGCGACTTGTCTGGATAAGTTTCAAACTAGATTAAAGAACTTGTCTGAAGTTGAAGGAACATTATGGCCTGAGTAAAATGTGTGTTTGTCTTTAGAAAGGTCTTGATATAGCCGAAAATTTGAAGAACAGCTTTAAGTATAATATGGGATTTCTTATGAGTTAATTTTACACTTGTAAAAAGAATGTAGCTCATATATAAAAAATACCCCAAAAATGGCATACTAAATTTCAGTTCTTGACCAATTAAAAACGAATGTTGTTCAAAAATTCTCACACAATGGCCATGTCAAGTGCAGGCAATGTAAAAAAGTCAATAACTTTCGTTGCACAATTAAAGACACGGTCGGCTGCCTTTGAATCTCAACTTTTCCATTTAATTATTCGACATGTTTCTTTCTTAATTCTAATGTTACGGACTAAATTATACAACTAAAATATGATGACATTACGAAAGATACGGCAAAGTCCATGATGGTAATTCCACAAATAGAAGCGATAATCTTATCGTATTGGGAACTTATTTGCAAAACTCTACATATAAATGTATTTTTTAGATTCTTTGATTATACAAAAAATAAGTTTCAAATTAGTTTGCAAAATAAGTCACGTACATTGTAAAGTTCACGAGGAGCACATTACAAGTTCCCAAGGAGAATACATTGCAGCATTTGAAAGAAATATATAAATTATTCAGACTCATTTACGTAGTACTGTAGCACGCAACGAGTCTAATAGCATCTAACTACGAAGCGAAACAATCAATGCCGAACACTTGCAAAAGGCTGACTTAAAGTCGATGTTTCCCAGTTTTTAATGACGTGAAGAGAACAGTTGTTGGCACATTATATGTTCGTAAAAGCGCCAATAAAACAAATACTTTTCCTCAATCAACTAACGACCACGTATTCGCAAGACTCTAATGTCACACTTGCAGTCTTTTTCTTGCTTTACATTTGTATGATTTATCTGTACGCTTTTCTAAACCGTACGTCGGTATTTCATGCCACGTACTACAGAACATGACACAAACATCTAAATACACAGATTTAGTTCTATCTCAAATGACAAAACACATATATGCGAGGATATTTCGATAATTTCTTATGTTAAGAAATTAAGAGAGGGACCAGTTTCCGAAACTAATCCATGCTACCATAAAGTCTAGTGAATATACTAGACATCATGGCGTCTGCACTAGTAATTGACTAATTACTCTGTTGAAAAATATCATACCAACACATACTCCCCAATATTAAAAAAAAATAATGGCTAAGACCTAACTATCCTATAGACGTAGATGTAAATACAAATAGCACATACCCTAATGTTGTTACAGAGCGTTGATATCTTTCATAAGTGAGGACCGGGTAATATTTGCTAAATCTTACATATGGATGATATCAGCTTGCACCTTAGCCCTACGATAAGTAACTTTGCCAGATTCTGTGTGCATGGATGTGCTTCTGAGACATCGGTAATGCACATGAAGATATTCCTCCTTTAAAAAATATAAATTATGTAAACAGTTGTTGATACCCCTGTAAGTTATACAATTTTACAAAACTGTAACAGAAAATCAAACTGTGATGTCTAATACATTTTCTATCAGCAACCCAAGTAATTTCATTATTGATAGGTAAATTATTGCACCGCCAACCTCTCATGACTTGTTTTGGCATTACAGTACTGTAAGTCTGTTCTTGACTGTTTGCATACATGTGTAGTGCATCATAAGCATCACCTCTGGGAAGGCTGAAAGGGGAAATAAAGCTAAATACTATACCTATTATGCAATAGACATATATATATATATATATATATATATATATATATATATATATATATATATATACATACATACATACATACATACATACACACATGCATACATACATACATACATACATACATGCATGCATGCATACATACATACATACATACATACATACATACATACATACATACATACATACATACATACATACATACATATATGCATATATACATATATACTTTACATCTAATGCTCATTATCAGCTTATATGTAATGTCTGCTGTTTGTAATCTACCAAAGTATTGTAAATTTTGATGCGTATCAGAATAACACGGAGGAAAAGTTAGAAACAAACATTCTGTCATTCTGTCATTCCCGATTTTGCACTAAGTGACCTAACTGGAATGAGACAGTTATAGATTGTAAGATGAACGTTGTTTCGTCATCGACTTGTCACTGTTGACTCAGTTACCTGTAATGTTCACTGGCACTGTAATCTGCCATGACATCTGCAAAGAGGAATATATATATATATATATATATATATATATATATATATATATATATATATGTATATATATATATATATATATATAAGTACACACAAATTGATAATGGCGCAAATTTAAACAGTTTCCCAACGTTTCGAGCTAACCAAGCTCTTCTTCAGGTGAAGAAACAATGTGCATCCACAAAACAAACATTAAACACAAAATCCAAGAAGAATTTTTGACCCCTACATGTTTCAATGACGTGGAATTAAACAAACAAAGGATAAACAAGACAAGATAGAAATAAGACAAAATTAAAAAATGGTCTAAAACGGGTGAACTACATATCTGTGTTATGCTGCCATCTGCTCAACAAATATGTGCACACAAATTCAAAGAAGTGTTTATCGTGCGTATCACGAAGAGGACCAAAGTGCATATAAAGTCAGATTTTGTATTTGCTTCAAGTTTCGCAACACACACACACACACACACACACACACACACACGCACACACACACACACACACATATATATATCATGCCAAACGATGTGTTTATATGGTTATCCGAAGGGAGGCGCGTAATTTTGTGAGACACTACTACATACTTCGTCTTTGCTTGTTATATCTTGTATTTTCAATAAGAAACCTGACAATAACCAACAAAAGAAGTATTGTAATATTGGTTTTATTGGCGACATGTTAGTGTACGAATTGTAAAGCTAAGCCATTTTAATAAAATTGGGGTGAAAAGTCTTGAAAGGCTGGGTAATACGGATCATTTTGCGTTTTTTACAGACTTCTTTAAAATGTTTGTACCAATAGTAGAACCCACAGAAGTATGGAAGTGTCCAATTGATTAGTCAATTAACAATAATTAACTCTTCAGTTTTAACTCCACTTGTTTGCAGATACTTTCAGTACCAAAAAAAAAATAAATAGAAACCTTTAATATTTTGTTAAGTGTCCATCCCGCATTAAGACCACAATACAGCATGAATAATTATGTACCATGCAGACATTATGCCTCGTCAAACGTTTTGTAAGAAATTAAAACGTTTGACAATAAGTTATGAATAATTGTGACACTCGGAAGTTTATCCTGGTTTTGGCAAATTAAAAATAACATTACATATATTTAGCATGAATATACCTGTTATGGGACTTAATTCATTGTGTATGCTTACCGTCTGGGTTATGGAGTGATCGGAAACATATCAAACAAAATTTTGCAAGGAAAGGCATTTACTAAAAATGAAAAGTTAGTTGTCACGTTAGATATGCAATTTTAAGATCACTGAAAACATTTGCCCGCCTTATGTACATATTCAAAGTTTGTAATCCTTTAAGGTCCTGTGTTATTTAAATAATCTCCAATCTAGAGAAGTACTTCCAACAGATTTCAAAACGGTTCAGGACACAAACTTTTACATACCAGGAATTTCTAAGTAGGTTTTTTCATCAGTTGTGTTAACTCGCATATCTTCATGTTCACCACTAACCTCATTACCCTGGGCAGAATTAATGTTTACTGGACTCCTTTCTATTCTGTAAATACAAACAGAAAAACAAATATCTGGCCTGCAGAGAAAAATTATGTTAATGAGACCATAACAGCAATAAGCATTCAGACATTACCTTTTTATATTCCATATTCTTTGCAACAAACGCTCTCTATACGAGAATTTCGGCACAAATGCGCGTCTATAAAGCATACTGAAAGATTGCATATATTCCAGTAGATGAACTGAATGATATGCAAGTGATTAGTTTAGATTTTAGATCTAAAAAGGATATCCGTGTTTACTGAATAAATTATTTTTCTGAATAAGATGTGTATGACGGAATGATGTATCCAATTTTATTATATGAAAACAAATCACACTAAGAGATTTCTCCCTTAGGATGTGTCAGAACCACAAAGCCTACATTATGTATTGTTCCAGTAGTTTACTGAAAGTTTATTATTACCTCTTCTCATTAGTAAACATTTTGAGCATTATAAACCAATGGAAAGATTATTGAAATAGCATTGTTACTTAGACCCTTAATAGAGGCTTCACCATATTGTCTTTTTAATAACTGTCTCGGTAATGACACACTATAAAACCAACAACGGTGATTAAACTCTATACTAAAAGTTACAAGACCAATCATTCTTGCGTGTATCATTTCATAAATTGAAAATCACTAGACCAGTGAGACTAAGACAGTTAGTGAAAGAGCTAAGTCTGGATTAGCAGCAGAGAATCTAAACGATATAAGCTGCACAGTGAATAATCAAATCTCATCTGCTAATATACAATTAACCGAAGTCCGCATTACATTCAAGTAAAATTTCAAAAATGTACTTTTTTCAGTATTAGTGAGCAGAGTAGATTGGTGCTGTACGGCTTTGTTCTTGTCTTTGTAAAGATGAAATGAGAACCAGCTAGACGTTTATAGAGCCAACAACATAACATAAAGCAGACCAACATGGATCAGCGATCAAATTATACATAAACTACGCAATTAGATAGGGTTGTAAATGTGAACAAAAAATATGTGGTCTGCAAACACAGAGAAAATCGCATGCATGAGCCACATGGGACAAAGTTGATACGTAATCGTATTAAGAATTATATAAAGTTAAAAGACTCTAGGTCTTGTGTGGGTTTCATGCATATGATCCTAATGGCATGATGTCAGGAACAAAAAAAAAAAAAAAAAAAAAAGAAAATGAACAAACAGAAGCAAATGCGACTAAACAAGCGAACCAAAGCTGCAACCTGAACGCAAGAATAACGAAAAACTCAGATAATGAGCTGCTCTTATATTGGACTTAGGTACACAGAGCCGCGTGACAGAGAACAAAGTCTGATCGTGAAGCGTATTGCAAAAAATGTCGCCACCCCCGGTGTCGCAATTGGTGCACTTCAAGTATAACTATCCACAGCGTCAGAATCTATCAACTAATGTGCGAAAGAAGTAATTAGGTAAATGTCAAAGATCACACACATTACGTTCAGAATATATATATATATATATATATATATATATATATATATATATATATATATATATATATATTCCAGTTAATTAAATCGGAACGAATTGCTGAAGTGAGTGCAAAGCACAAAAAGAGCGTGAATATTTAAATAAGTGAAACTACACAAACCCCAAAGTTAAGACAAAATTATCAATCCCTTTAATACGTTTAATAGTAAAAAAGAAATTAATAGGGCAAATCTACAGAACTTAAACAGAACCATAAGTAAAATACTTAGAGATCTAAAAGAAAAATAAATGGGTAGATATTCTATGGCGTCAGTAAGATTTGTATGAATTGTTCAATGACGTTGAACCATAATTCAAGAAAATCATCATTCAAAAAGATTGACCGTTTGGTTCAGTAAAATCTCAATTAGAAATAACGTTCAAACTTATGAAGAGACCCAAGAAGAGAAACAAAGTTCAATACATAATATTCAGGACACAAACAGAAATATTAAGTTAATAATGCGAGGCGACGTAAATAATGTAATGGAATGTTTATTCTACGGTTGATATATCACACTTGGACTGGGAAGAAGCGAAATTACAAGATGGATGTTTGACAGAATAGAATATTTAGCACTGTATATAGATAGGTAACAAACGCTTATAAGAAGCTTATACATAAAGTTTCCTGAATGTATTACAAACAAGAAGCTTGCATCATTGTAAAACTGGAGACCAAAATGTGTTTTATGCCGTTGAATCTGTGTTAAATACACAACGAGATCATGTTGATAGACCATTAGAATACAATTTAGATATATACAGTCATTGGTTGACAGATGTTACCTAAAAATAGAGGACATTACAAAATTTGAAATAAATTTTGTCCATTCGTAAATATTTATAAATAGTTGAACTATGTTCCACAAGCCCGTTTAGAAAAACTAAAGGTAGAAAGTCATGTTGACATGTTAAACATATTTCAATGTAGTTGGAAAGTACATTTACGATTAAAATTGTTTTTCGTTCCTTAACATTATTATCATTACATATATAAAGGCATATCGCACAGAAATATGTCAGTTAAAAATGCTTGATTTTTAGGGGTTTTGGGGGGTAGGTGGGTGTTTTGAATGCACCGTAATACTTGTCTAAACACAAACGACTAACTCGATAGATATAACGAAAGAAGAAGGTAAAGTTTAAAATTCAAAAGCTATCACCATCAATTAGAAGTTCCAAATGTGATATACTATTATTTTCAAAGTATCGTCGTGCCACAGGAACAAGTAAATCAACAATGATGCGAAGAGTATGTGTGCGAAGCACAATCTGTCATATACTGGTAGAATAAAATAAAATAAAACAATAACATTTAATGAGTACTGTATCTGTTAAGATAAAAAAAAACAAATAAATGTTATCAGGGTTTTCTGATTATCTCAAATCAACCTGCAAGAGATATATATCCATAATCTACAGAAAAACCTACTGTGTTGAAGTTCATTACGATGTATTGAGTAAAATTACAAAACTAATGCATGAATAATTCAGGACAAGAAAGCTATTGCAATTAAAGAGGAAGACAAAATACCCGTTTGGCTCAGCATTTATGTGATGGAAATAATACTGAAGATAAAGTAAGAGATCATGATCACTTAACAGGTAGGTATAGTGTTCCAGCACATAACTAATATATATTATATTCATTCAGTTATGATTGTCACATATTCATCAAGACGCTTGTGAACAATGAGGCAAATGAAGAGGTTACAATTATAACATTATAACAGACAAAATAAGAGCAATACGTATCATTAAGCGAAGATTTTGTAAATGATAGCTTCATGAAAACAGGAAAGAAAACAACAGTGAAAAGGACAATCATGTTGAGATACATGGGACAAAATGTGTATCAGCTGGCTAAACGTTTATGTCATGAAAAATTCATAGAAACATTGAGTCACCATAGAGACTTAAATTCCATATATCTGAGGAATGACATTTAACCTTGTGAATTCATGGATAGCTTTGAACGATTTATTTAAATATCTATTCCAGCCAGAGAAAACACGCTATTAGATAAAATCCGATGTTAAGACAGTTCATATCTCAAGGAACGGTGACGCCAAAAGAATTCTAGCACCCATAATTATAGGGAGATAACACTGGTAGGGACTTATTAATTACATTACGTTCGACCCCCATCCCCCCCCCCCAAAAAAAAAAAATTTAAAAAAATAAAAATAAAAAATAGCAAACAAAACAACAAAGCCACACAAAAACAAGGCTAAATAGGGGAATATCCTGTGGAATGTAGAACGGGAAGATAACACTGGTAAGGACTTATCAGTTACATTAGGTTCGATCCCACCACCCCACCCCACCCCCCTCCGCCCCCCAAAAAAGCCACACAAAACAAGGCGAAATATGAGAATATCTATTGGAATATAAAACGGGATATAAATATCCATTGGAACCGAACTTACAGTACAAAAGCAAACCAATAGAAGTCCCAAAGGAAATTAAGATGCAAACAATATGCATTAATTAAACGTGTTATTAACAGGTAAGAGAAGCAGAAAATATTACAGATGTATAATATGAAAATGGAGAAACTTTACCGTCCATAAAAAGATTATTTAGTACACAAGAAGTATGAGAAGTATAAATTTTGTCGATGATGTAAATGTAAAGATACACTTTAAGTTAAAATATTGAAAGGATTTATTAAAAGGTTAGATAATAATTACCACTAGGAGAAAGGTAAGAGAGTTGGATGAATTTTTTGTATTTACTTTGTATTTCTTTTTAAATTATTTAGTACATCAAACAGCCACCAATGTTCCAAAAGGAAATCTTAGACACAAACTCTTTTCTGCTGCACAAAAATGTGTTTGAACATCAGAAATCACAGCTTTTGAAATAGAAAATAATTTAACTCGTGTTTGGAAACATATACCATAGGTACTATGACTAACAATATTGCAGTTTTTAAAACACTTTAAAAAAAATACTTGATGATTTCTCAATGGACAAATATATAGGATCTTGTTTGCAGATGTATAGATGCCTGATGTAGCTGTAAATCTACATCATAATGTGTTTTATAGTTATGAAGAACTGTAAAATTGAATCTCAAATTGCTGATATAGCCACTGAAATAAGTATAGTAAACTTTTAGTACTTAATGGATTTAGGTTCTTTTAGTTATTAAGAGTTATCAAAGAGCCATATTAGCGAACACAAAAAAGAGAAGACTTGAAATAATGGCAACTAGTTATTCGAACTATCAAAAAGACTGCTCCAACATTGCCTGTAATTATTGGCAGTGTAATAAGTGGATTTGAAAACAGCTCAATAGGCTTCTTCATTCTTGTTTAGTGATCACGTAATTTCGCTCATTCGAGAATTAGTTGGTCTGTTGTCTGCATTTTTGATCCAAAGCTTAGCAAGCAATGAGCATGGTTTGAGATTCTTTAACTTTTTTAAAACGTGAAGTAAAACCATCCCTGCAACAATTATAATCAATATAAATGATTGTTCGTTTATTTGGTGGACAGTATTGTGTTTGACACTGTAAATCGGACCTTGCTTGCACGTTTTACTTTTCATGTGTCAATGTCTGATAGTATGACTATCATTATTTTAATTCTTTTCCTCTACAAAATGTTTTTGTGCTCACTTTGTCTATACTTTTATCGGCTACAAAGTTCTTGACTTGGAGCAAGAGTCTTTATTAACCTTTGAAATACTATTTTTATTACGTCAAAATTGATAAGAGGATTTAATACCAGCTTAAACTTGTCCACCCAATTTATTGTTGTATCTAACGACACCACCAATATTAATGGCAAGGTCAATCGTTAGCAAAGAGATATCATCACGACCAAAAACTTCATTACTGTATTGTTGAAATATTGTCATAATGTATTTATCTGTGTCGTAATCTTGCTGTCCTCAAATGAACAAATCCAATAAAGTTTTAACAGTGGAAATATATTGTGTGAGATAGATGTTCTGCTTTACGATTGTGCACCTAAAATGCAAATTACATATGGTGTGTATGTATATACACGTGCGTAATTTTTAATGGCACATCCGCATAATCCACAAAGAAGTAAAAATCTTAAAATGCAAAGTCAAACTTGTGATATAGACCGAACCTTTTAAAAAGTCTAAGACATTATCAGATGGAACATCATCATAAGACGCATCCCACAGCGATGCGATGCTTTGATTTAACCGTGCGAATCCTTCTTTTCTGCGCTCGTTGATCTGCTGCCGAAACAAAGACTATATCCAACCTAGTATATCTTCTACAGTAATTATTTTGTTGCAACAATCATTTGACATTGCATTTCAAATTTGCAAATAAATTCACGAAATCGCTTACCCCCGCCCCTTACTCCCGCCCCCTCTGCAAATCCACCCATTTATTCTTATTCATATCTCCATTCACGATTAGAAGGAATGCTAAAATTGTTGCAGATCGAATTCAATTGTTTAAAGCCAGTGCTATTGAAGTTCATAGCTTATTCACTAGGTACAGATTTTTTACAGTTTGATAGCAATTTTACATCTTGAAATAAACGTTAAGCCTACAAAAAGATTTATCAAGCCCTGGTGTATACTTTAATTTGTTAAATATCAGTAGGAAATCCCACAACCAGGTGTTGCCAGCTACACTTTCTAGTATTGTTGATTTTGCCCAAATGTCATGTCACACTGCACTCTGTATCTGTTAACAGTGTCATCAGGGTGAAATTGTAAAGTGCAGTTATCGAAAATATTTAAAACTTATTTATATGCAAGCAAACTGAGTTTCACTAAAGTAGATATTTATCTCGTTAAATATTTTACGTCCGGTTCAACCAGAAGGTTAGGCTCAATTACAAGGATAAACTGACTTGGTTGTTACTTTTTTTAAAATCTAAAGTCTACCAGATTGGGAGTAGACCATGTCTTTAGAACTAGAAGCCATTACTTTAGAACTAGGGTTCCCCATCATTTCTAAACGGTCTATAAATGCAGTATTATAGCTAAATATGAGGCCAATGCATATCATTTATAATAAAACAAATACTGTGAAATCAGCCTTTTATGCAACTGCATTGAGTCTCTATTAGCTGTTTTGTAACAATCACTTCGTTGAGTTTCTCTTTGTATTACCATTTTAGAATAATATCTTTTACACAATAATAAGATCTCATGTATTTCACTGTTTGTTTACCCATTTTCTCTATCAATTTTCTTCTGTAACATTTTGCACTGAATTGACTTCAACACAAGATCCGATATTGATTGTACCATTTATTTGTGTAGTGTAATCAGTATCTACACACAATGTGAAAGGTATGCTGTATTTACTCCATCTATATGGCTTGAAATCTCTTCCCATATCAACTAAATTTGTTGGAGTTTGTGATAATCCTTTCTGACAGACTCTTTTCTGTATGCACTAAAATTGTACATCTTAAATGTGTCCATGAAAATGCATATATCACGGTGTAATTGGTATGTATTCCTTGAACGAAATTTGAGGGACGTGTATGTCGTCCATGACTGCATCAAAACTGATGTGATTTTCATACCTGCAACTTGCTTAAAGTCTTACACATCGGCTTGTAGAATTTTCATTGCATCTGTTTTTCATGTAAACTATTATGTTATTTGCTGATTTTGGATCTACTTATTGTTTTGTGACAAACACAAATTCACATATCATACACACTTCAACTCCTTTTCGTACCGAATCATTATGTTTACATAAATCACATATCATACACATTTGAATTCCTTGTTGTAACGAATCATTATGTTTACATTCATCACATTTTAGATAATCTTTATAATTTTCTAACTGAATTCTATGCAATCACTCTTCTTCAGCTGACTTACATGTAAAAATTTGTCTTTCGTACAAAATTTATTTATTGCATAATATTTTCAGTCTGTACCTATCGGTTACTCTTTTTATTATATCCAATCCATTTAATGAGTATGCACTATTTATGGTTCGTTCAATTTTGCTTTATTTGTTATTATTTGAGTTGGTATTTTTTATTTTATTTTTTATTTTAAAAACTCTTTTTAACGTTGTATCCACGAGTTTGCTTGCCATAAATAGATAACTCGTGTTCATAAAAGATGCCCACTATACCTCGTCCATTCAAGTCTCCCTGGATCACCTAAAATAATGTGTCTACTTTAAATATTTCTTCTGTAAAGATAGAAAAGTTCTATCTTGTAATTCTAACCGTTTCACAGATTTTGAATTCGGGCGTTACAAATGTTTTAGTTGTCAAGTAACCGAACAGATTGATTCATATTTGTGATGTGTCTTTTTTATTTCTTGCTTTAACAAGAGTCATGTCTAATAATATGTTATGCGTGATATCATAACCATCTAAAGCTTTGGTAAATCGTTAACCAATTTTTCCGGTTTTGTTTTGTGCCAGATACTTATACTTTCTGGTTTTTATGTTTCTGTTAAACATTGCCAAGAAAGAAGCCTTTTGTCTGAGTAAGTTAAATTATTCAATGTTTTTCTTTACTTACGAATTCTTAACTTTCCTGTTGTATAACCCTTCTTCTTTATCAGATTTTCTTTTCCGTCCGTTACTCTTTAAACATTTTTCTAAAAGCGTTGTGTATCCCAGCTCCCTTTTTCGTTTCACATTTCCCGCCCTATCAAATATCTATATCTATCTATCTATCTATCTATCTATCTATCTATCTATCTATCTATCTATCTATCTATCTATCTATCTATCTATCTATCTATCTATCCATCTACATATGCATACACGTACATACGTACATACATACATACATACATACATACATACATACATACATACATACATACATACATACAGCGAAACCCCTAAAAACCGGAGTCGGTATAACGGAATCCCCTCAAGATCGAAAATGTTGGCGGGTCCCGGATCTTTCCGTCTTTAATATCATCAGTTTTTGCCCCTGCCACTGGTCATCGACGTAGCTAACGTAAACTATTTTATAGAAACATCTTTTCCTCGCTCGATTGTGCAATATGTAAGTAGATTGTTCAGTTAATCACTATTTTGATTCAGAGTATTTCATTTTCCTTTCGACCTGTTTCGTCCGTTCAGACAAAAATAATTGATATTTATTTCAACAGTTTGGACTTTCAGGATCGTTGTAAATATGCCATCAGTTATGTTCTTTTCCTGTCATTTGAAAATTAATATAGCAACATCCAGAGAAGGCTTCATATCTGATAAAATTTCTTTAGCATTTAGCATTTCTTGTTTCAATCGTACAAACGATGTAATATTTATGTAAAATGTACAATTTCATTAATTGGATCTAACACAGCTACTTCGTATTATCACACTGTGATGTTTTGAATTAAACTTTTTCATCTTACAAATTATATATCTCTCGTTTTGCTGAATTAGAGTAGATTGAACAAGTCAGGTTTACGAGATCTTCAACTTGTAATTTAGCCGCCTACAAATTTGTATATTTACCGACATAAAATACGTCATGTAATCCTTCCTGATAATGCATTGTTTTAATCATCTTGCTTTCAGATGCTGTCTAATATTAGATTCGTTGAAAGTAATCTGAAAATCTGCATATTTTAAAAAAGTTGTTGTTGTTTGAAATCAACCAATTAGCGCTTTTATTCCTTGATTATTCTTGTCTCCACACAAGCATCTTAGATCACAACTTATGTCATCCATACCTGTAAACAAACAGGCATAATCTAACAAAAATGTTACTTTGGTGTTAAACTGATGAAATATTGATATCACGTCTCTACAAAATGCTGGAATTATTGCAGTGTATCTTTGTGCCATGGTTTATAACCCGCAAACATTTTCACTTTGCTATGCTCCGCACAAGGCTCAGCTACTTTTCTAAACTTTGTGTCACTGATCTAGCAATTTTTTAATGCTGAATCAATTTCATTAAGTCTGACTGGTCTAGAAATTGTTAGAGTAGTATACCTTCTGAGTATTGTGTAGTGAGTTATTAAATTTATATTTATTGAAGACTAAATGGGGAGAAGCTCATATTACGGTTGTGATTACCACCGTTAATTAAGTAATTTACTAATTGGTCCAACATGCTCAAAATGTATACTAATGTTGTTACAGCCACCCCATCCTCCCAATTATTTTAGCTGCTATCGTGCATTTTTAAGTTTCCTTGTTGTATAAAAAGGCATGCGTGCTGGAAAAATTGAAGAAAGTATGTTTGTACTTATGTATGTTTGTACGTATGGGATCGAAAAGCATGCCAACACAATACTGGCTATATGGTGCTATTTGTAGATTAAATTCTAAAAATGTAAAGATACATAATTATAAACATAGAGCTCCTGGAAGATAAAGCTCTTTAAATAATCGTAAATATTTAGTATTACAATATACGATTAAACTTAAAGATGTTAAAAGGAATGGTTCAAAATGTATGTCCACAACAAATACTAATTAATCGGATTCAACTATATCACATCTAGAGACAGAGAAAGATTAATGTATTCTGGTGAAACCGTTGTGGCTAAGTGGTCAGTGTGACGGACTCATACCTCAGAGCCCGAGGGTTCGATTACTAGCTAGATCAGCCCATGTCAACTGTGTTGTGTATCTGGGCAAAGATCTTGACTCCAAATGCCTGGGCACTGAATAGACTTTAATGTATTGATGTGCCTTTAATGAACAAACAAAGAAGTATATTTATGTCTCTTCTTCTATAAAGTTAAATGGAGAGATATTATACTAAAAGCCGAGAGGAAACAAAATTGTCTGCCATAATCAGTCTTACCCAGGCTCGTTGATTTGGCCCGATTCCTTGCCTGCAAAGAGCAAAAACAATCTTAATAAAATGCTCTTGGAAACTTTTTGTGTTTCACACGAACTGTACAAAAAATTATATAAAATAATAATGATCACTACGTTTGTTTTTTGCAATCACGAACACATTCAGTCATGACATAAACATCATTTCCTCTAACACATTAAATCATGACATAGACATCGTTTCCTCTAACACATTAAACCGTGACATAAACTTTCATTCCACTAACACATTAAATTATGACATAAAAATCGTTAAATCATGACATAAACATCGTTTCCTCTAACACATTAAACAGACTTAATACTGATTTCGTTTAGGTTTGGTGGAGAATGTTATTTACATAATGCATCATTGCAACAGAGGTGAAATAGATATATTGTAAACAGTTATAAATATTTGTTCGGCACCAAATTACGTGTGTTACGTTCGGAGTGTAAGCATTACGAGAGACAAATGGACAGTGGAAATGATGTTACACTAATACAGGTCAGAGGAAATGGTATAGTAGTTAAGTCATGCATATTTCCACTCTATTCTCTGTCACATGCAAGTCAAAACACAGGTTTAGAGGGACCTTAATTTGCAAATAAAAAATGCCTGTAAAAATATTTTTACCAAGAATAAGAACGATTAATGCGCATGTTTACTACTCTGTGTAACACCATCATTTACTAATATAGACGAGCATTTCTTTTACAACTGTTGAAGCAGATGCTTTGTCTATAGGTCATTCCACAGTGTTGCCTCACATCCACACCAGGTATATTGGTTGATCACATTGGTAATTATATCGACTTGACTATGACCAATTAAACTGCAACTAATAAATAAGCAAAGACAAAACATGCCAGATACAACTCAGAGATACCGGCATAGCAGAAACGAAATTTTAGACTACATGTAGTGGTTGAGATAATGAATTGGAGGAATCAACGATAATAATAATAATAATAATAATAATAATAATAATAATATTAATAAACGGGACTTATATAGAATATCCGCATGTACAAATCCCTGATCATAATAATAAAAATAACAAACGGGACATGTCACTCTTACATTAAAGAAAAACAGACTTCTTGTAAAAAAAAAAGCTATTTTGTAAGATATAAAATGTGTAAAAAGTAAGACATTTAGCGAAGGTTTGGTTTTTAACACTGTTGTAAGGAATAATTTCTCGATTTCTTTACCGCAATTGTCGGTTTTCGCAATGCTCAGGATCTTGCTATATTTGTAAGCTTTTGATCTGTGAAAGCAATAATTATGCGTACCTATGACGTAGTTTAGTCCATTCCGTTTACTAGTATGCGACAAGATGGCAGTATGTTCAAATCAACTTAAGATTTGATAGTTGTTAGAAAGTTTGGATTTAATTGGGTATAATCTGATTTTGTATGAAAAGTTCACGTCTTGCAGTATATTGCTGTATCTTCATACAATTTGTGAGTTTGTTTAACGAATCATTTATAGTTATCTTAGCAAAGTGAAAAATGGCAGGTTATCGGAGTAGGTTGCATAAATCTGAAAGCCTTATTAATTGGTTCTTCGTATATCTCCATGGTTTGAATTCATCGCCATTATTAACTATATAGATTTACATCGTTATTCTATGTGAAGTGTTTTTAACAACTACAATATGATCTTCAGCCCAAAAGCGACAGTTGAGGAATGAATCGGCGATAGACCGACCGCCACATACTGACATCACAACTATATCCATCATAACCCAGACTATCTAAGTAATTGTTTGAAATTACTCGGCGATATCTTTACAATTGCAAAGTGGACATGAATCATATTTTGGAATAAAATTGTATTCGCTCAGTATATTCATCCAAGGCACATATGAGAAAAAGAGTTTTTGTTTTCCTTTACGTGTTTCTTTTATAGAAAAAAAATGAAGGGTACACTTAAACATGATTCTTGGTTAAATTCTTACCGTCATGTATTGTTAATTATATATTTTATTTTTGAACCAATTTATACGTTTGCTAGTTCTTTTCTAAAGTATTATCTATGTCTATAAAGTAAATTGAATTCATGCTGTTTGCATGTGGCTATATATGGTGAAAAGTAAAAAAATATATATGAAGTTGCGAAGACAGTTTGACTTAATTTATGAATTTACTTCACTATAAAGATAAATGAAATGTCACCACACAACCCTCTTCCCAAAACAATAAAATCATTATCAGACTTACTCATTTATTTCAACTATTGAAAGAACTTCCCTCAAATCAAATATGTGTCCTTTAAGAGTAAACTGGGCATGAAACAAAATTATGTATTGATTTTGTACATTGGTCCCGTTTCTATCCTGAATCCTGCCCAGCAGATGTTGGGTCTCATTTTAAACCCATGCTATATTTAATATCTGTTTGATTTTTAGGTTGATTAATTTTTTAATGCAAATATATCAAATATTGTCAAGAAAACCGGGTGACTTTGCTGAGTAATTTGAGCACTCTACATAATCTCAGCATATCAAGCATTCTAACGAATCCTATACCTAGGGGTTGACACAATTAAACTTCTATATTTTCGTTAAATGTTATCCGATGATCAAGTTAGAAATGTTTTTTATTTTATCACAAGAAGTCCCATAATGCGCATCATCGTTTTCATGAAATTGCTTCTTTAATGTTACCACTTGCCGTGATACAATACACAACAACGCAAATGTCTGGCTGTCTAGATCAACACATCAACATCAGGGGTTTACGATTTGCTTTATTTAGAGTAGGAGAACAATAAATACAATCTTGTCATTCACATTATCAGACTTAAGTTTTCAAGTTGTTGATAAGATGTTTAGAAAGACTGTCCTGCAGCATGTGTTACAAAGTTATGATGCTTAAATTTACTAACCTTGTTTCTTACAAGTATCATGAGTGCACCGCCGTCTCTTGCTGAGGAAAACAGCTATTGTAGCGACAATAAACACAAAACCTACTACAGCCACTACTAAAATCCATGGTGTCATCGCTGTATCAGAGTTTACTCTTTCATCTGCAGCAAATGGAACTATAATTGCATTTTCTTGTCATTCAATAACGTTTCAAAGATATATAGATATATAAATTGATATATAAATAGACTGATAGATGCACAAATATAGATGTGCATGTATGTGAACTCATTGAATCATTTTCCTATGGAAAGGTCAGCGATTATGTTTTAGTCACATAAAGCGCATTAAAATGCTGGTGGTTGTGGTGGCGGCTGGTGAGGGGGAGCTAGGTAATGTATTACAGAGACAATTACGCACAATCATGCCCAGAATGCTTCGTTTTGCATGACCTAGCAACGTCTGCAGGACTGGGGTATAGTTTTCTGAATTTAATTCACAATTAATTACGGAACTATAATTAATGCCTACTACATACTTTGTCGAATTATAATGCAGGTGATCAAAGGCAGTACTTAATTTTCCCGATACATCAGAAAATACGATCGATATGAAGGCATGTTTTTCGAACCGCCTGCACGGAATACGCGAGTAAAGAAAAATAAATGAAGGCATTTTATGTCAGAATCAACTGTCAGCATCCTACCAATGCTAGTTTAAGGTTACAAACAGTAATTATTATGACAATATAATTATTATTTATATTTTTAGAAACCATTCACATGACATACTGGTTCATAAATCCTGTAAATCGAGCAGCGAAGCAACAGTCAGTAGAGTAGCATAACCATATATGCTGTTTGCTGTTTTCAAAGAAACAGGAAATGTAACAACCTTAAAGTACACGAAAATCTTATCTAACGCCAAAGTTTGGCCTTGTTGCCAGTGCAACAATGTTTCGCGGTTTTTTCACCAACATCGCATAACAATGGGTAACAGTTCCAGTTCATTGAACGCATTAAATCTAGGGCTACAAACACACAAAAGTACATTTATAGCAATGTCAACCAAATTTACATTGGATATTTTGTAACACACTTGAAAATGAAAATGGCCTTTCACTCCAGGGTTGGCTAATATAGACTGTGTTGCTTTGTCACGATCACTCACCATCACATAAGCTACAACCCGTTCACATGACTTTATATTAAATTCCCATTGTCTTCATAGGAGCATACTAATGTTAAACTTAGGGATAATTGTCACATTACATTTCCCTTGTCTCCAGATTGTCTCACCCTATTCAATCCATGAACGTTTATTACTTTTCTCATTGGCACCAGATGGTCATACTAATGTTAAACATATGGACCAATATTAAATTCTCTTTGACGCCAAAGGGTCATGCTTTCAAGATGTTGTCGTAATGTTAATTCCCATTGATGACAGAAAGTCATGTGGGATGCCACGGTAATTCCCTTTACTACTGATGAAACAAGGTTACAAAAGCCTACCCTGACGAGAGGGTAGTAAATTCTTCTACTAGGTGGTACATAGCTGCTGTAATCTATTTCATGTTTTGTATAATCTTGACTAAAGTTCAAGGAGAGCTGGTAAGTTTTCATTCTTTGCATTTTTCCTAGACTTTTCATTAAAATTGTCTTATGTGACGCATGCTTATCAAGTCCTTTACTAATTTGATCAACAGTGATAATAGATGTCCACTTGCTTTTCAGTTAGTGCCATGTATTTACATTTTGAATTACCCTTGCAGCATGATCTTCCTGAACGGACTTCTAACAACCTTCAACCTTATAGATATACCATGTTGGTTGTGAGTATAGTTAGGAAGGGTGTGATATGATGGTATCTATAGACAAAATGACCACTGACACTACATATAAGCACTCAATTCACTCCACAAAAACAACACATCACCAGCAAGCAGAAAAAATATATACAGAAACGCGAGAGTGAAGTTATATGAGAATATCAGTAAAGCACTGGTATAAAAGTTCGATAAAGAAATAATTATTTGATTTTAGAAATGTTGCAAAATATGCACTTATTTGTACCTTCCGAAATAAACACAAAAACCTCCACTGAGTATGGACTTTTGCCAAAGTCATTCCAAGAATACATCCTGTAAAAGTAACTTCCAGGTGGAGGCAGTGTGACATTAACAAAATATTTTCTATTAGATTGTTGATACTTGGCCTGTTTCTCTTTCAGATCTGTCACATTTATATTCTTCCAGACTGATTCAGGGTTGGTCGCTGATCTGTACTCGATGACGAAAGTTTGAGTTCGACCTCCATTAAAACCGGAATCAAAGTGAAACTGAATTCCACCCTCTATAAATTTGTTATAGTAAAAACTTTCCACCATCAAAGGGGGACCTATTAAAATATATGTAGAGATAGAGTATAATATATTATTCGAGATATTAAATAAGATTTCGGTTGATCAAGGTTTTTTCTTTTTTCATTTTTTAAATGTAATTATGTTAAAGTATTTTTAAGTGTTATGCGAACTTAAACAATTTCCTCTACCTCATATATGGCAATATAAAATGTTCACCAACTACCCTCCCTATAGCAGTAAATTTGTTAATGATCGCAACAGAAGTGACGCTATGCAATATCAAAAGCAAACTGTCCTGTGCTACCGATGTATGGCAACGTTCTGCTCCTTGCCTCAAAGTACACTACACCTTACGTCGAATTTAGAACTTTAACTTCTGTTTTCACAAGTAAACTCAATACTTTTTGCTGTCGCGTCCACCAATAGCGACGTGGAACATCAAAACATATGCAGGTATTGAAAACAAATATGTACCTTTTGAATGTGGTCCAAAAATAAACGCCATCTTAAGCCGAATTTAAAACTTGATAGTTTGTTTTTGAAACAAAATATAAAACTGTTACAATAGCGTTCATGGAATGAGGTCAACTTTCATTTGGCTCTATCAAGAAAGAACTCGAATTACCATCTGTGACATTTTGCAAACTCTTAAATTATTTCCCTGGACATTGTCAAAAGAGGGACTGAGCAGTTCAAATATATATTGGTCAGTCAAAATAGGTGTTGGACATTCAGAAAAAGCATTAATCAGTCAAAATAAGATTTTGGTCAGTTAAATTAGGTGGTGATCGGTCAAAATAGGTGTTGGTCAGTCAGAATGTGTGTTTGTCGGTCAGTATAGGTATTGATCACTCTATTATTTGTCTATAATTAGGATAAAATTAAATTATCTATAAGGGGATCCACAGTGTCATCCGTAATGTTAAATTCTCATCAGGGTCTATATTATCTCCATAATATTAACCCTCCACAGGTCCCCATTACTCGCATATTAATATTAATTTTCTTAGGCCCGAACCACTAATGTTAAATTCTCGTAGAGCACTAAAGTTACTCAGTAATGTTAATTGCATTAAGGCACTAAAATATAATGTGAAATTACCGTAGAACCCCAGAAAAGCTCAGCAATTTTTAATCGGCGTATGACCCCATACTGGCCCAAAACATTTTATTGTTAAATTCCCGTTAGGTTCCACAGTGGTCCATTAATATTAATTCCCTTAAGGTCCGTTACTTACCTTAAAAAATATGTTCACGTTAAATTCCCGTAGGACCCCAAGGTGGCCAAGTAATGTTAATTCCCATACATCCCCATAATGGCCATGTAATGGTAATTTCTATACATCTACGCTGTGGCTCCCTATACTACTCTTATATGATAGAAGGATCAACACATAGGATTTCAGGAAATATTATCAAATGATCAAATTAAACTATTCAGAGGTGATATAAGTAACAAATGATAGTACCAACTCACATCATCAATATGGTATTCATGACTCAATGTAAGCAAGAACTGGGCTAAATCAAACCGTCATAAAGATATAACCCTTCAGCGTGTTCACTGCTCATATAGTCAGACGCCAGATTACCTGATCAACTCGCTCTCTGTCAAATCAGTCAAATCTTCTTGATATAAATTAAAGATATTCTCAGAATTGTAACAATGAAAATGTAGTAGTTTTACATATCGAACCAGGAATACAACACTGCATTCTTAATGATTTCCCTCAAAATCTAATCTGTAATCTGGACGCTATACATATATATGCTAATTGTAATCATGTTGTTTTGAAAATTACGCCTCTGCGGTATTACAGAACAAGCATTGACAGACTAATATACAAGACATTCTTTAGGCTTAAGGTCATATTATACATTATTTAGGTTGTAGACAAGGTATCTATAAATAAGTAAATAAATACAAGCTATAGCTTTGCTTTCAAAAAAGAAAAATGATGAAAGGACACGAAAGTTATAATGACATTATCAAGTTAGAATTTAGATCTCATGATTTGAAAATGGACTACTATATTACATGTTATTGACATTCAAAATTATTTAACGCAAAATACATAAATAAGACTATTCAAGCCATTATCCTACAATTAAGAGAATAAAACCCATGTCCTTATCTTAGCCAAATTTTGTTGAAAGGAATTTGAATAGCGCAATTCATAATCCTTCACCATCACCACCACACCCCACTCCAACAAAATAATTTTAGAAAACTATACGTTGTTTCACTCAAAATTGTAACATGTATTACACAAAGGAAGTTTAAATCATCATGGCTACTCAGTTTTATGGCGTAACCATGCAAATGCTGCATGTAGAAAACATTAACACAATTGTAATACATTAGGTATAATTGGTAAAATATATACTCATTTAGGATGCTATTGTGCCAAATGTAAGATCCACGGCGAAGGTTACTTTTGTCCAAAGACAGTATCTGTATTAAGAAATATAATAACTTCCAATCACATTTTAGGTTTCAAATAGACACATCCGTCATCTGCGAGATTAATTAATGAATTATATATATATATATATATATATATATATATATATATATATATATATATATATATATATATATATATATATATATATATATCATAGAACCGTAGTTAAATCTCCGACCTGGCACTGGCATCAAAGATTCGTAGACAACTTATCTCTCCCTAGAAAACACCGTATATTGATACAAATCTTTGAGAGCTACTTTGCTCGCTCTGTCATCTACAGTTTTTACGTACCTGATGCATTTAAGTGCAATTTAAATTCTGTTTTATTATGTGCATTTTCTAGCACAAGAATGTATTTGTTGAAGTCAGCCTCTGTTAAGTTCTTAATCAACAGATTTGCCGTCGAAACTTCCAACTTAACCGTTGTATTATAGAACATTAAGTCAACAATGTCTTTGTGGAGAAATATCATTGTCCTGCTTGTATTCTTGACTTCTGAACCATTTCTTAGAAATTTAAAGTTCATGATGGCCGGGTCACTATAAAAGGGTATGGATATGTTGACAGATGAACCAGTTTCTCCAGCAAATGTGTCATCTTTTCGATTTATTACTTCTGGCATTCCTAAAAAAGAAGGAATGAAACATATCAAAGGTTAAGTATTATCCGTCATCCTGGTAACAGGTTTACTTTAGGTCAGTATGATACTCATCATGAATAGAAAGTAGGAGAAGCTCGAATTTGTATTACAGATACGTATGCCTACTGGCGAACTTTTCTTATCGTATTTTATATAATTCAAATTCATAACATTTTTAAAAAGTAGTGTGATTTACAAAGGTACACATGAAGCCGGCTGTTTCTCGACTTATCACACGTTTTGTTGCCTTTGCTCTGCTTTTTTCTTTTCTTTATTTGTTTAAGCAAAAAAAATTATGCACGTCTAACATAAAGGAAAATGGCAACGATCTTAGTGGTTTTCACCACAAAATTAAAAGATAGTCTTTTTTGTATCGGAAGCATATCAACAGAGTTTGACTTTATTTTCTGGATATATAATCATGTTTAAGCTTCTTCACTGTATCAACATTATCTTTGTCTGAGACATAAAGGTCATCTATTAAGCATTCGTTGAAGCTGTCATCTGGTACCGACATTTGACTGAAATTCTAATTGGTGAGAACATTGAAAAGGTACACTATAAATTGTGTAAATGTGAGTGGAGTTCACAAATATTTCCACTTTGTAACACGAGATATTTGCAGTATGATCTATTAATAACATATAGGATATATTTTACAGAATGATATGCTACGTATGAATGTTTAATGTCAATATATGTGTACCTTGAACTTTAAGAGCCACAGTACCGGTTTGTATAACCTGCCCATTGATTCCTTCTATAATGTTGTCGGCAGAGCAGATGTATGTTCCCATGTCCTGCAATGACAGCCTGTCTAAGGTCAGAATATTTGTACTGGAACTTGTGTTGCCTTCTGGAATACCCTGGAGACCAGATCTAATCTCCACCTCTTCAACCTTTTGCTTCCAGGGGTGGAATGTGTACTTTGGGGGGAATCCTTTGGCTTCACATGTGATAGTCGATGTCATGTTCTGATGAGCTGAACCTTTGATGGTCACACTCAGATTAGGAGCATCTGAATAGATACAGGTTTATTTATAAACAACTTCAGGACTGAGAAATCCACAACATATGTAGGTAATCCTGTAACCATTAAGTAGACCACTTGATTATATTTGCAATTTTCTACATATTTCAAATCCATAAATAAATTCTCTCTGGTAACATAGAAGTTCTTATAGACATAGATATTGCTAAGTATAAACAATAATATATATATATATATATATATATATATATATATATATATATATATATATATACATGCGTGTTTGTATATAAGATGGACGAGAACAAAAGGAGGATTTAGTGCAATTGACCACAGATGCGACAAAGAATTTCAGAGAATAATGTACTATCATTTCTCTTGAGGTGTTGCATTTTAAAAGGTGTCATCTTTATCATGTAGGAAAAGCTATGTGCAAAGATGTTCGTGGGCTTTGCTTGGGGAGACGGATAGTAATAATAATTCGAAATAATAAGTAAAAAGAATTGTATTGAAAACCATCAGATGTTACAGAGCTACAACTGTTTATATAAATTATAAACAGACGGGAAATTCCTGAGAAGGTTTGCCTCATAGAGTGGAGGAATGGACAGACAACATTATAGTTTTGGGCTCCTGCCGTTTACATCAAGCGAGTCGTCCATACAACTGCAAATTAAATAGTTTTAAGTTAAGTAGTCATCAACAAACTTTGAGTAGATACCACAAAACCACCAGATGATTATTTATTTTGGCATTTGATTTTTGGGATAATTATTAGTAAATATTACACACCACATTTAGTTGAAATCCAAAGAGGCATTAGCTGATTTTCAAGTTAGTAATCATATCAATAACGCGACTAAATAACAAAGTAAAATGCTGACATTCGAACTATTGAGAGACATGGCCATTTTTAAGCTTGAATTTTTTATTTTAATGAATAATTGTAAGTTTTGAAAAGGATGTAAAGTCACGACAGACTAAACTATGCAATTTCTTGAAACTATCTAGTTAAATATGAAATGTGTTATGATATCAAGAAACGATAAGTTGCTGGTCATGATTTTTTATCCAACTGCTGATGGAAAAGTCAGAAAGTCAAACTCATAGAAGATAACGTCGACAAGTATCAAAGCCTAAAATTGTACTAGAGTTCATGATGAAATAGAAATAACAACAATCTTGGACCATAACACCTTCAGATATTAAGATAATACATAACTGAACCAGAATTACTTTCAGAGAGATAGCCGAGCTTTTAACATGCACTTTTTATAGGCCGAGGATGAGTGGATGAACTGGTTAGTTTTTATATTATGGGAATTTGGCATCAACATTTTTGTATGAAGGGGGTCTTACATGGGATACAATTAATGACAATATGTTATGACGTTACGTATTGCCATTAATGATGTGTAATTTTCAATATATTAAATAACTGCTGTATTAATTTCAATATTTCAAAAATAAATATATGCAAATGAATTGCTAGGAAGAAAATATGACTTGTAAATAGTATATTATCATGACAACAATAAGTAACCAAAATGTTAAAACAGTGTAGTGATGCATTTTATATCAGTCATGGTGACAAATCATACATCAGCATTGTGGGGGGTGGAGAGTTTTTGTCTTGCTGGATGAAACATTCCTCTCTCGTTTTATTATTAGTGCTCTTGTTTTGTATTTTGCTCTTATTATTGTTTCGCAGTTTGTTTGTTTTTTTAAAGTGTTTAAACGCCATTTGCAAAATTCTAGATTTCTAAATCGTAGAAATGCCAGACGATTTGTCATCAGATTTGATAAAATGTCCTTTCTTTGCTGTAAGTTGAATTTTTTTTCCCTGTTCATATCATTCATATCCTAAATTTATTTGGAAAAAATAGAATACCAATATCAATTAGCAACATGTGTCGCATAGGTATTTGATAACGTGAAACTTGGTATGAACATGGATAAAAGAGTTATAATCATAGTACGAAATACAATCCCATATTCGTGGATAAGTAATGTATGCGTTATAAAAGGGAGTTGTAAGTAATTATATATACCAAGAGATATATGTGTGAATTTGTTTTATATTGTCCTGCTTTGTTTGTTTATTTGTTTTTTTAGGTGGTGTTCGGGGGAAGGGGGGGGGGTGGGGGGTGGGCAAGTAAGTGTAAATCTTACCCGGCATTCAGTGACGGGTATAGAACTAAGAAGCATCATTTTCTAACAATAGAACATTTTGATTAATGCAATCAAACTGCAGTACCTTGAAGTTAGCTGTTTCATGTTGTTTCATTGAAAAGATGGAATTAACTTCTAAAAAGAATTGGCCACAGAAATTAATGAATTGCGACATTTAAGCCATTTTAAACCTCTTGAAAGTGTATTATTTCATAATTATCCTGGATCTCAACAAGTGTACCATGCAACCATGCAGCTATTTACTGGTCTGAGACTTTACCTGACCTGTCTAAGATTAAATTGGAGTCATTTTTCACATAGGCTGAATAGGACATTTACTAAACCGATATTCCAATTTTTGCGGCTTTTTAAAGTTATAAAATAAGTGATAAGAGAGAGCGATAGAGAGTACAATTGATGTCTTAGAAACAACATTTATGTGTGAAACTGTCTATGTATATTTGTATCTGTCTGTCAATAAAACTCACAGCCTTGCGTTTACGTGGTGAAAGACACATTATACCTATTAGAATCGCGGGGAGCTAACACTCACATCCAGCGATTTAAATCAAAAAGAAATTCCCGTGCATAGATAACAAGAATTTTCATCAATGGTGACCGCAATCACGTGTTCCTGAGTAATGTGAGAATGAGAGTTTGAAATTTCTGTTACTGATCAGTGATAACTGTTTCTATTCGCCCCGACCATTCTCCAGCTGCAAAAGCACATGTATCCGCGACAAATTCCCGTTTGCGACAAACACGGGTTCGCGCGGATGTGCGCGCTTTTTTTGGTGATCAGTAACCCGTGCGGGAGCCTCCCGCGAGAAATCCCCATGGTGACCTCCGTAGGAACTTAGTGCTGTTTATATTGTTCACAAGTCTCCCTTCAGCTGCACTGGCATAAGTTTGTGCGTTTGTGCGGAACAGTTTAATCTGAAAAATTTCGACTCTGCGTGACTGTAATTCTCAAAGATGAAACGAAAAGTTTCGAATTAAGGTCCCCAACGGTCAAACTTGGTCAATGCCTATGTGAAAACGAATCGATTTATTGTTGGTGGACGTCCCAATTAATAATTTTTGAGATACCGAATTGCCATCGCAACCCTGACTATGATTGATAAATGAGACTTGTACGATCAAGTATGTTATTTCAGTGATTTATAAAACGAGACATGTACACTATAACCATTTTATAAAGAGTCATTCCACTCGAAGATAAAAGGCGATGCATGGTAATTGTATACAAGATTCAATTCTTTTTTTACATCGGCACTAGGGGTTGGGGTGCATTACGTGTTGTTCACCAACGCTCTCAAGTTTATATACGAGTTATTTTTTCCTACGCGTTAGGTGCAAAGCCAGGACAGCGAAGATAGTGAAATGCCCAGCCAAGACGTAAAAGATCACCACAATTAGATAAATACCTTCAGCATCATAATATATATATATATATATATATATATATATATATATATATATATATATATATATATATATATATATATATATTGTATCTACACTTACTGACCTTGAGAAGAAATACGAAACATGCTTCAACGACGCGGAAGCAAGGTGGCTAGCCCTGTGTGATGAGTTTACCAACAGTATGTTTGAGGATAAAGAACCAGATACCATATATATATATATATATATATATATATATATATATATATATATCAAGTCTAATACCATTGGGACGCAATCGATGCAAAGGTGTGTGTCTTAGAAAACGTGAACTTTGCGGCAGAACATGCCATTATGAATACTGTAAATCTCACTTGCTCGTGTTACGTGTTGGTGCTGGCGCTCGAGCATGCCTTAAATGTGGCATCGAAGTCAAGCCGCGTAATTAGCTATGTTGATCATGCGTATCCATAGCCTAGTACTCGCGCGCGTCGGCAAAGGCTCGCCAATGCGAATGTTGAAAAAACACGACGAGGTTTTCGACGCCGTCGATGAAGAAGCCAACGATATTGTCAATGCCGTCGACGCCGTTGAGAAAAAAAACACAGATGTCAATTAAATAATATCCAGGATAGAAGCGATTGCGGTTTCTGATCATGGCAAAGTAAAATTAATATTACAAAGATTTGCAATTCGATAATGTTTTTTATTATATAAGCATTCCTACCGTAAATAACCCTCAAGCAATTCGCGCGAGACCGTGGAATAAGGATACAAAGAGGTGCAAGAAAGGCAGATATACTTGCAATATTGGGACTTTTCCTCATGTCGAGCCGCTTCCGACTGTGAGGCAGCTTTGTGCAACGGCAGTGCGGTTTCATATTAAACTTCCTTCTTGGGTCAGGCGGGCTGAAATCGCACGTGTGGTCGCCAACGAGGAAAACTGTCGCCATGTTGCCGCTGAGGCTGTCGCGTATGGTCGTCATCTGACCAAAGTCCCGGAGTTCAAGTTGCACAGACGCATTGGTGATTTCGAAGATCACCGGGCAATCATCCCACACGCTTACAAACCAGGCAGAGACGCTATGAAGTTTCTGTCGAATATGCCTCCGGGACTCATATCGATATTGCAGTACGCGGCTCAACGTCACTCACTTTCGGGTGGTTTAGGTACGGAATTTACTATGCCTAGTTATTCCACCAAATGAAGCTTTGTACTACCTATAATCTCACAATCGTGGTTTTGGAGTGCTGTCCTTGTGATCTTGAACATCGAAGACACCGAGACTATCAAAGTTGAAATCGATAACGGCTTTGCAGCAGTTCTTTTGAAGTTTGATAAATACACCCGAGCAAGTTTAGGTGGTCTCTTTCCAGATGCATGAAAGTTGAAGTTAAGATTTTCCCGTATAATCCTTTTCGCGGGTCGAGTTATATTCCAATGCCAGCGTGTATTCTACCGCTGGCAGTGATAAGAGTGGAAAATAACGACAGCCAGTGTTTCGAATGGGCGATCTTATCGGCGCTGCATCGTGCGCGTGATAATAAAAATCAGCCTCAAGAATACAAACAGTAGCTGGGTGAACTCAAGTTTTGCATCATATAATTTCCTGCACAAGTTTCTAAGACCTTAATTGCAAAATTTTGAAGAACTCAACCAATACATCATTGTTAATGTGTTTCCTTGGAACAGCGACCTTCAGTCGATTGAACTATCTCCACATGCACGCGAACTGACTAACGTTGACCTGTTGTTTTTGAGCAAGATGGATTTTAGTATTCCATTACGTATGGATAAAAGATTTTTCCTGGGTGGTTTACTGGCGCAGCAAGCACAAGACGAAAAAAATGTCCGTTTCGACACTTCAAGCATATTTTTAGCACACAACAGTTGCTTGACTACCATGACTTTTACTGAGGGGGAGTTAGTGAGAAGCCGCAGCGTCCGACCATGCCGGAACCTGGTACGAACATTCTGAAGTCCACCGTTACGCAACGCAAGATGAAAGTCCCATATGTCATTTACGCGGACTTTTAATGTCTGAGCGTTCCTGACGAAGCTTAGCTTCCTGACGACCACGCGGTTTAATCGAATATGACACAAGATGCTGAACAAGTTCAAAGCCGGTTTTGTTACATTGTTGTCAGATGAGACGGAGCAACTGAGCCGCCGGTGTTGTACCGTGGCAAGGACACGATTGAGATGTGTTTTATTATGTTACGACTCTTTGGCCTAAAAGTATGACACAGGAAGAAAGTTAAAGCAACAAAATCAAGTCAAATCAACAAGCAAGTTATATCTAGACAATTAAAGTGAAAATTTAATTTAAAAAAAAAACTTACAACAACGTAAATTAAAGTCCAAATAATCCTAAGTGTCCTAATCACAAGTACAAACATATATAATGCTCAGAATGAATTCCAATAGCTTTGAATGTCATGATGTACCACAAGTCTTGAATGTCCTGGTGTACCACAAGATGTAATCCGGAATGTTCTGAATGAATTCACATAAATCCCCAAAAGTCATCAAATCTAAGAGCATTTTAGTATTTCCAATGAATATTATAATAAATATTTCTTCTCAAATTATATCTGATTTCAACGCTGCAAATACGACCCAGAGCGTCACCTCGATGATTACAATCGCGTTTGTTACAGTTGGCATAATACAGATTCGCGGCCTTGTGACGGCTTTGATGGGAATAACTCGTTTGTGTTCTCATCAGACAGTGGCGCAACTTAAAACGTAACTTCCCACGGGTGCATAAGACATTAAATCAATCGGAGGGAGGATTTCGTTGATGACCGTCAAAAACCCAAAAATTTTCATACGTGTACAGGAGCCTACACTCAGCTCTGCCATCTCAAATGAATTTAGAGTGTACGCGTTTGAGATCGAACAGTCGTTGGTGAGAACCTTTCTTTGTTGGCCTAAAGCGAATGAGATTCCCGAACGCAAACAAATTTTACGCATGGGATACAATATCGCTCCAAACATTGTCCGGATCACCTCCACGATCCAGGTTAATCTAACATGTGACTCAATCAGTGACAGTTACCGTTCAGACTGATCAAGCATAGACGCTGGAGGCATAGCCTTTCACGGTTAGATATTGTTTGGGTTATCCCCGAATGCTGTCGATTACTCCCGCGCCGCGTATTGTCCATGCAATAATCCCCGACTCGCGCATTTACGTTTTGCTATCGTGGACCAGGACTGGCACGAGTTGGACTTTCACGGGAAGACTCTGACGATACAACTGTACACTAGAAATCGATCTGATATTTTATATATACAATAACGGTCGTGGGAAGCTACGCTTCATGCGCACGTGTGACACCCGTGCGTATTATCAACGCGATAAAACCAGTTTACGCGACATATTACGGAAATGCTCTGATTGGTGAACGTCGTCCACTCGCTGATTTCGCCAAATGGTAACGTGTTGGTTGTTCCGGAAAATTAATCCGGTCCAAGATTGTAAATACATCGATGGACTATACCGGGTTAGTAGAACGACTTTGCACGCCTTTTAACTCTCCCGCTGCATGCAGACACTGAATCAAATTGTTTCCGAGTGAGTCTAACACGGGTGGTTGTGTAACTGATTTATGGGTAACGGTGACAGGCTTTTGTCGAATCGCCTGCTTAGGTTTTAACCCAATCACTCGTGTGATTTCATTATTCAGCGTTTTTATGACTGCTCGAAGCCATGCTACCCACTCGGGAGATCGTTCTTTACGATTCATTAACAAAATTCTTGCGCGTACTGATGTTCAAATAATTGTTCCACAAGTGTACTGTTAAATCGTTCCACACTGGCTTGATCGCGATATATACCAACATGTCCAAGACAAACAAGCACCTTAAGTTTTGGTAACAACACAGCATCGGCACCGATAAATTATTTGCCCCGGTCCAGCCGCGGCCATTTTAGCGGTGAACGTGTGTAAATACGTTTAAGCGCATCGGTGACACTCGCTGAATCTTTAGACGTCAACGGCTCAGCTTCCTTGTATCTGCTGGCAACATCTATGATGCGTAACACGTACTTTTATGTACGTCCACGTATCCGATCATGTGGAAGATACATAATATCAGCCTTATGAACTTCGTTGGGTGTCCTCACATCAAACCATCCATTGGAAATCTTCCTTGGCGCGGGTGGTTAAATTTGCAACAGCACTTGCTGTTGCAACTCCGTGGGTGGCCTTTGCCGCGCTGGCTAACTTTTCAACGGCTGCTTCGACTTTCCAATACCCTCGCGAACTGTAGTATATTGCGGACAAAGTCCTCAGGCCACGCTTTTCTTATTTATGTTTGTTTGGTTATTACATCAATATTCTGTGCTTCAAATGAATGCATGAACTTTGTCCACCACCAAGTAGTGTACTAGCGACCATCAAGAGCAATCTTGGCCTTCATACCTCCTTTGATGATCCATCTACCAATTCTTTCTCCGAGTGTAGGATTGATCGCGTTCAAGTCATGGATGAGATCTACGATATCACCTGATGCGTTATAAGCAAGATCATGTCGATAACATGCAGCATCGATGTGGTTTATAGGTTCTTCTCCGGGCTTCGGTCGATTGTTAGAATCAAGTCGTATATTCAGTCGTGTTCCAGGCTCGCAATAAATGTATCCGGGGATATGTCTTTCACCAGGATATGTACTCCATGATTGTATTATACAGCAATAGATATTCAACATAGCATCACGAAAAAGGAAATTCACCGTCATTGACCTTTTTGTGCTAATCATGGGCCCGGTGGGATCCAAGAAAACAAAATTGTTGTTCAATCTGATCATGATATGGTTAACATGGAATCGCCTGAATGTGAATCCGACTTCGGCTGACGACCAACCATGTTATGATGTACTCAAGGATTTTAAGGAAGCGCTTCAGTCATCAAATACGTCTTCGTCATCCACCATTGCTTTCTTTTCCACAGTCGATGATGCCCCTTGACCTTGACCCGAGCGTGATTAAACTTGTCGTGTAGGGCGATGTAATACTTGAACACCTAGACAACCCCGCGATAATATTTTCCCGAGGTCGACACAAAAACACAGACGTGATCTATGGGACTCAACGATTCCCACACGTGTCTAAAATGATCCGGGACAACTCCAAAATGTTGATGATATTTCGTGGCATTGACACACATGGTCTCGAAAAACATTCATTGGACCTAGTGTGCTGCTGACCACTCGAGGGATGAGTTTCGTATTATTTTTTGCGGAGGTCACCCGGGACCCCTATAGCTTCCTCACGATCGACTTGACTAGTGGAATGTAGAGCGGTCTCACCTCTAGGGGAAAATATCGTGCGGGTCTGGACGCGGCAATTTAGCAACTATAATAATCACATACAATGACGAAATCCGCCAGCGATGCCATAGCAGAGGAAGACCTCACAACGGGCTTCGAACAAACGTTTGCACCGTTGATCAAACCCTCACGCGATATTGTGAAGCAAGTGAAGAAAGTCGCTGAAACCACCGACGTGATGATGGGAACAGAAACAACTGGGTCATATTGTCAGGACAGCCAAATCTATTGAACGCTTGCCATAACAGATGGAGATATTCCATGAAGGCTTAGATGAACCAAAGGCGATATCGAGGACATTGGATAAAGTGTTGGTGTGGTTGCAAAAGGTACTCAGGTACTCGACGAAGACGTCAGAAAGGCTTTTAAGAATATTATATCACCATCACCACCCGCGTGCAAGTCAATGATGGAATCATCGCGGAAATTATTTAGCAACGAAGGTCGTCAGTGGATTTTCAAAATGTCATTTATAACAGACGACTTAATTGGGACGAGATCGTGCTGAAAATATCAGGGGAGTGATTGCAATATGAATATAATATATACAAGTAGATATTCAAAGAGATTACTGGAAGACAAAAATAATCCGGTTCCACGTGATCAACGTATCAAAGCATGACTGCTGCATTTAACAATAAAGACGTTGAACCAGGTGAAATATTACATGAAGACTTTATGGCTAAAGAAGAGGTGGAGAGGAAACGCACAAAACGAGGCAGAGGTGTCACTCATCCATACGAACCGGCAAATGAAAATGTTCGAAAGCATAAAACACTTGTGTGACAAGGAAATGGTCGACCAATGTGTGACTAGCAACAGGTAAATGAACTCGTGGATGCGTTGGAAACACTCTTGGGGTCAACTCACGCGGGCAACAACGCACCAGAAGTTAGCAATGAGGCCACATCAATTTGTCAGCGATTGCTCACCAACGACATCATGGACCCGGGGACATTTCGCTTGTTGATGCACGAACTCACTGAAGATATCAACGATGAGTTCCGAAATTCTTTATATTGAAACATTTCTTGTTTTACTCGAAATCTATATTGCTGTGCAGCGTGTCGTTGTAAACGAACCCCGAGCGTTACCTCGATGATTACAATCTAATCAACGAAACCAGAATTTGATGTGACTTTCTCTACATCAAATGCCGCGGAGGAATCACGCACACTCGAGATCGCACTAGCGTCGTTCCGTGTGTATTAAATTTGACCTAATATACGATGGCGACCGTTCGGGGGCCTTCCCGCGAATAACTCGTCAGTGCTTTCGTTGGACGGTGGCGCCACCTGGTATGATATTGAACTTCCCGCGGGCTCGTAGAACATGGAATCAATCAATGAAGAGATTCGACAGAGAATTTCGTTGGTGACCGGCAACAAGGACATTTCCGTAATATGTCATGAAAATAGGTTTTCTAGCGTTAATAACACGCACTGGTATCACAAGTCCACGTACGATTGTCATTGTATTAAATATCAGATCGATCTCTAATGTACAGTTGTATTCTCAAGGTTCCCCTGCTCATGTCTAACATGTGTCTGTCCTGGTTCACAAGAAAAAACAAATATGTGTTAACCTGGCATCATCGGAGTATGTATGTATGTTCAGCTTTCGTAACTGCCACTGATGGCGTCACGTGTTAAATTGATCTGAATCGTTGAAGTAATCCTGACAATGTCAGGAGAGATATGATATCCAGACCCCCAGATCCTGCGCGTAAGATTCGTTTGTTCTCAGGAATTTCATTAATATCTTCAGCCCAACCGATAATTGTTCTTATTGACGACCGTGTATTGTTAACCGTGTACCATACAGATTCGATTGGGATGGCAGAGATGCGTGTGGGCTCATGTTCACGCATGTGCATTGATTGACAAAAATATCGATGATTATGTAAGTGCATTGTTGAATATGCTAATACTCTGCGGATTTTTTAAAGTTCGGCACAGTCTCTTCTATAAAAAGATTGTCTCAATCTTTTGGGTGTGATACGGAGTGTGAAAATAGTAAAAATGAGAAACAAAGTTATTGCGTAGTTTTAGGACAATAAACTCTCTGGTGAAAGAGAAAATTATCAAGAGAAACAGAGGAGCTGTCTTGTTTCTGTGAGAGCTAATCCACAGAAATCTTCGAAAAAGCGTATGGCCTGTGGAAATAGGGCTTATTTGAGCAAATCCGATATATCTGGGTCAGAGTAAGTTTAAGAACCTACTATATTCTGAAAGAGTTGTTGATGATAGTAAGGAGGAGGAACGTCTTTTGGATATACATCATGTAGATTGGAATATTCTAAAGGAACCTATATGTGAAGAGGAAGTTGTAAACGGTATGCTTGGACTAAACTCTGGAAAGTCTTGTAAACATACATCTTTCAGAACACTTTATCTGCTATATATCGATCATTCCCGTTAAATAATCTGAATACAGTTATCCATACTGGACGAAAATCAACACGAATCTCCAAAAATATACCCCATGACTCCAAATATTTCAACACACACTACCTATCTTTCTGACTAGGAACTTGGAGTCCTTGATTACAAAATAAAGGAAATCTTTCTGGCCATGTTTAAACAGTCGACTATCATGGAATCTAAATAAGGATTAAAGACAGATTGCATTCGTTATGTCTTCGCGGCAGTCTTTGTACCAAGCACAAGTTCTTAGTTCTACTTACGTTTGCCACGATTCCGAAACTTGTCGTGGACACCTGGTGCGTTCGTCAAAGTCGCTGCTGCTTATTTGTCACAGATTCTTATCTATTGCCAAAATCTGGTTATAGGGGCGTTATTAAATTTGGCATACTTAATATCGGATGTGCACATGCATGTGAACAAAAAAAGATTGTGTTTCTCAACAGCTCTGCAGAGTAAGAAGAAAATTCATGATTTATAATGTTTTGTGATATCAGTTTTGATCCTTTTCTCTAATATTACGATGAGTGACTTAAAAGACAAACCTATAAGGAAAAAGAAACATAAAAAATCGAAAAACTCGCCTGACAATAGCGGTGTATTCAAGAGTAGCACAAACAAAACTGCATTGTCGTATTCTAATTCGATATCAAATTGTAATAATGTTCAACAAAGTTCTAATTTGCTGGTTATTTTTGCTCCCCATCATGTTTTTCAGCAAGTATTCCTTTGTACAACGCCAATTTATACATCACCGCCTTCACTCGGGTTCTCGTCACTGACACCATCACTCCTTTCTGCCTAAGTTTTACCTGTGCATCAAATTTTGTAATCGCAGCAGGCTGCTATAGCCTCTAAATCTGTATCTCCTAACAGAAAATGTCCAACGGAATTGTGATATCACACAGATTTTGTGGAAATCGATCTTTCGCACAGATTCAATTACGTTGTGCTAAAATTGATAAAAATTTATGACCTAGACGTACAGTTCAGGGGACTGCAGAAGGAAATTCAGGGAATGTGAATTCAATATTCAACTTTTGAAAAATCTACGCAGTTTATGAGTAACAAGCAATAAGAGCAGACCAAGAAACAGACACAGATAAACAAACAGCTACAATTTTAGACAAAACACTAGCCATATTGCAACTTACAAATCTGAAAATGAAAAAAAATATCATCAATGGTATACAAGTTAGATGTATGAGATGTAATTTGGTACTTACCGGGATATCTGAAACTGAAAATGAAGATCGCAATCCTGAAGAGGTGCAAACAGGTTTTATCACAAAAGAGCTACAAATTAACCCCACAAACATTGATTCTGAACGAGTGCATAGGTTGTATTCATCAGAAAAGTTACCCTCGTTAGATACCCAACAAAATTAGGGCCCCAACTTTCGTTCGGTTATTGCTCAATTCTCTATCTAAGGATTGTAACAATATCAGTACCTGTACTTCTAAAGGAGAAACTATATGACATAGATAAACAGTTTCCAAAAGAGGTTGCAGAACGACGCAAACTGATTTTGTCAGCTTTCAGAAATGCAAAGAAAAATGGAAATCTGAGAGTGAAACCTGCCACCGACGGACGTTTCGCATCAGTGTCAAATTAGTAAACGAGCAACAAGCAGAGTCATATGTGAATGAACACCCTCCATTTCCTCGGCAAAACCTGCCCTGGTTGAACAGCTAATGTTAATACTGATACTGGTTCTACTCAAGAATTTGATATGAACATATACAATCTGAATGTTTGAAACTTGTTTTTGTAATTTGTTTTGGTTTAAGACATGCAGTCTTATTACCTGAGATTTCTGAATTTATTAATTATTATGATATTGTTTCATTGTGCTGAAAAAAAAGCTTAAGGACGTAAATTATATCAATGCAATGGTTATAAGATAATTGAAAAAAAAACAGACGTACATGCCTCCAAAGTTCCGCTCTTATAACAGTACTTATTAAGGATTTTCTCTCTAATTGTGTGGATGCTGTAGAGTCGGTATCAGACTATACCCTTATGAATTAAAGTAAGAAACATAGAAATAACTGGTAGTTATCATGTTAAGGTGCTCGCGGCCTTGGCTTTGCGCGCTGCACGGATTGCTAAACAAGTAGCAATGTGAGCCGTTGATAGCAATAAACATGTTGCTGCTGATCGCTTGAAAAATCTGGAATTGGGAGAGGGTCAATCGACCCGAGATCGACAACTACAATTAGTGACTCCAGCATCACGGGTAGAATCAAAGGCGATTGCACTTCCATCGACAGCAACAATGCCCGCGCCGGTCAGTAAAATCATCAATGAAGCCACTCAACAACGCATAACAGATTCGATGATTGCTAATGCGGCAATGTGAAGCGGATTACGGTTGTCTAATGGGCCTGGACACGAGCGGCGATGGGACCAAAAAGATATTGGACAAAACCGATAATGTATAAAGAAGGGCAACATTTGAAGAAGTATCCGATTCCACTTTTGACATAGAGACGTCTTAGAAGATAGATCGAAGCAAAAAATATTTTCAGTATTATTCGTACCTGGTATGACAAATCGAAAAGACTTACAAGTGCATGATATATATCGTTATTTTCTTCCGTTTGTGGCCGTTTTTAAAATTTATGGAAAACTTGTACAAACGGAGCATCCCCAGGTTGGATTTGTAAACAACGATATTATGGCGCTGTTCAGCAGCGCATATTATTTCATTGATAGAAAGGAAATCGAAGCATGTTTGAGCAGCGTTGACATTGCCACAACAATTCTCGGACTCGCCAGATACAGTGACGATTATGCAAGATCCTGTGACCCGTCTATGATGTTTTACAATGATGGCTGATCAGTTCCAGTATACCATTGGAAAAGTAAGAAACATGGCAGGAAATGATAAAACGCCAGCTGTAATTGCCATAAATGAAGATTACAACCTTGGCTTCGCACAGCGTCGAGGTCAACTTCACGGAGACTCATCGTTTTCGTGTGCGATTCCACTCAGTCATATATTTGGATTTTGCAGGAATGTTTTCGGAGACAAACACAATCACATGATGCCAAAACCAACGAAAATGATGCAGTTTGGCGTCTGGAAAGTGCTGCTGTCAAAGTTGTGCTGTTGAAATTAGCATTGTGGATGCCTGTGATAACCCCTTCGATGGCTGCAGAAACACGTTTGTTGTCATTTGTGAGTTCTGGAGGCACATCACCGATATCATTTCACACGCTTATCACAGACTTTTATGAAGGTAACTTTCAGTAGTTATCATGGCAAATAATTACCAAACAAGGTAACAGCGCACTTAGAAATGAATTCATATCGAATCGAACTGTAGCCCCGGCGCTGTGGACAGGAGGTGAATCAAATGATATTTGACCATTTAGGAGTGTCTGAAGTTTCTTTGCGACTAAACAGTTATCAGGAACCCTCAGAAGAAATTTTGCTTCATTTCAACAATATCACGTTGCAAATGCATATCACACGCTGTGGTCGTTCATGGGCCGGGATCAAAACGTTGACACTCGTACGTTGTACCCGATTTCTTAATTTTCGTTGGAACACCTGGACTTGTACAGGCAGCCTATGGTCGACTTGCATTTTCGTGCACGCGCAACTCAGGTCCCCGCCGGTGGTTACAGATGAATTGCTGTAATTCTCTCTGATAAGAAGCTGTTGTTGGAGGGCGCATACGGTCGAATGAAAATCATTGATGCGCCTGTGGAAAACTCATAACATGGTGATTTAATCTGATACGTTTTCAAATAATGATGTCCAATCATGAAGTCAAGGTTGGGCCTAGCCCAAAAGCAGCTTGCGAAAATAAAGAGCGCAATACGAAACAATTGCGGGGTCACATTGAGGCTTTCTCCGACAAAGTTAACTGGAATCACCGGGTGGTTGACACGAACGAAACTTAGCTTAATGTGGCAAAACAAAAGAACACCTTGGTGAGATTACAATTATCTAAGTCAGAGGTGGCACAAATGCAAAAGACCGGTGGAATATTTCCATTCCTTGCAGCCATTCCAGCATTGTTAGTAGCTGCTGCTAACGTGGTTGGAAAGCCGCCGTGTTAGGGGCCGTCCGAACTGCATCCGGGATAACAAAGTCAGTTAAGCATTTGCGATGTGTCTTTATGTGGAATGAACCTGGCACTCATTAGGTTGCGTACGTGGTACGCCTAGACATCTTTTGTATTTTGACTCGGACGAACTTGAACCGCCATTTGAAGTTGCTGATTATTTAACCCGGGCGCTGGACGACAACCACTGTTTTATTCAACACTGCCGTTGCAAACTCGTCTCGACGGCCCCATATGTGCACCTCTTGTTGTTGAAGCGTTGCGTGCTCTCGAGCGTTCACCAAAACCACACACGCTTGTTAACTTTACCTTATCAATTAAAAGGTACGCTTAATAGTATACGAAATACCTATTAACAGTTACGGACGTTACTCAATACGACCCAGCGCTGATGTGGATCTGAACAGGTTTGCCACCAAAGTGGATTTGACTGAGATTACCAGCCGGGTTGTTTTTGACGTCGACCGGGCGAGCTTGTGATTTTCAAAGATCAAACTGCAAAACTTAAAACGTTTAACGTGGACATTCAAGATGTTGTTTTGAAGCTGCGGGGCGTCTTCGCGAAGAACCTATCCAAAATCAGTGAAATCCGATGAAGCAGAGACTCTGTGTGTCGGTTGCGTTTATCAAAGACTACGTCGACACAAATACGGTTTCGAAAGTTAAAAAGTCTGGAGATGAAATGAATGGGGACCTTGTTATGAACGGAAATCGAATTCGACTGGTTCAAGAAACCACATATGATGCTGATGCTGCAACGAAGCAATATGTGGATATAAAAATCAGTGATATCAAGGACGTGATTGGTAACGCCAAATTGCCAAGAACTGCAACGGTGCATAAGCCACAAAACTAGCAATTTATGCATATTATCTATTACATGTAGATATTAATGGGTTTTATTGCAGTGGTCTCTTTAGACTTGCTGCTGATATATCCGGATAATATTTCTTTATTGTGTACACGTCTGCATTTGCATGGAACTCTCTTGGTATTCGATTAGTAGCACAAAGACAATCATTGGAAGAAGATCATAATACTCGTGAAATTAAAATATTAGAATTTAAGGATTCTTTATTCAGATCAGATCTCAATGACAAGTCGCTTAAACCTTTTTCGGTTGCAGGCTCGTTTAAGATCAATAAGGACGAAAGAATAGAGATACATAGGTTATATGTTGCGGATGAAGCGGTATTAACCGTCTTTGGCGTTTGTGTTTAAGATTTGTTATTACATGTAAGTGATAGATTCTGACGGGGTGTTGGATCGGGTAACCAGTGATGCCAACATCGATAGTGATTTTGTTCCACTTGTCGATGCATACCTGCGTGAAAACGGCGTTAACAAACCCTTGTATACACTGAAATATAATTTTGTTAAGAGCAGTTGGGATCAGTCTAATGTACCAATACCAACTCGAATCCAAAATCAAAATCATTACATTAGCACCTGAAAACCCTCAGTCACAGAATTCACAGCCAGGTATGAAAACAAACAGGGATTATTTGTACAACGATGAGGTAGAGTTCATCGACAAATCTACCCCGGTTGCATTCCACGTTGATTATGTTGCACCAACATTGACTCAATCAAGAAGAGAAAAATCTCGACTGTTATTCACCATGGACTCACTTGTCCGTGTAACAGTTTCTTATGAAGACAAGAACGATCGTTTCTGAAAATATTCAAATCAGTAATCGGTGTGTTTCTATATGCGATGCCCCCTAAAGTAGCCCAGCCTGTCGAACAATTGTACTTCGCGCTCAGATTATTAATAGAAGAACTATGATAGACCCTCAATGTTACCAACGCGAGAAAATAATCGAAGCGGAACAACAACTGGAAGATGAAATCACCAAGAAAACCGCGCAACTCGTGAGATACAAACGCGTATTTCTGGCGGTAGATGCTATTTGCGGAATCACCGCCGCGACCACCGTTGGCCTTGATGTTGCTGGAATTGAAGCCACAGCAACCACTAGAGGCACGCTAGTCGGATTTGCTGTCGGAGCTATATCGATATTAACCGGTGGCGCAGGCGGTGCTGGTAAAACAATTTTATTACGGCTTTATTCACGAATAAGTGTTTATTCAGAACTTCTCGCGGTCGAACAAATTAGTCTCAATACAATCAGTAAATTGTTCTCGGTGGCTATCGAGGATAAAATAATTAGCATGGCGGAGTTCGAGACTGTGTTCTCGAAAATGGAAAACCACCGACGACTTCGTGCACAGATACGGTGATTGATTTACAGGCAGTGAAAATCGATTAACTGTTTGCCAGTGTATATCAATCTGTGGCTCACCGTTTACGCTAGCTGATTTTGCTGCGCAAAATTGTTGAGTATCAACAATGACACCGCATATATAAAGACGGAATGAAATAGACTGCACCTGTGGTTGCAGCGTTTTGACGGTGTTGCCGGTGGTTTTCTAAAGAATTACTAATTGTGTTTCCAAAAACATTAGTTGGGGCTACATCGGTTTACGCTAGTAGATGTTGCTACGCAAAATCGTTCACTCAAGCGTTAAAACTCCTGTTTACTGCCAATGTTTCAGTCATACCGCATACACTCGTGGGAGACGAGCTGCTAAAATATTATAAGTTCATGGTGTATAGAAAGGCATTGACCTATCTCAGCTACGGAAATCTAAAATTCCAAATTCCGTTGTGATACTACTGCTAAACATCACATAGAATCTGCAAAGTAACTATTATATACATTTGTTCCTGTCTAGTTGGTGTAATTAATCTTTGTGCCTTTCTACCATTGGCAAATCAATCGGTAGGCTCTTATAGCGCATGGGCTGGTTTCGCAATGTTATTTCCCGGTTTTACTTATTTTATTATTATTATTATATTATTATTATTATTATTATTATGATGCTGATGATGATGATGATTATATATATATATATATATATATATATATATATATATATATATATATATATATATATAAGGCTAGCGCCTTGAACCACTCGGCCAACAGCTGTATTCTTAGTACGCAAAAAGTTGTCTACCAGTTTGGACGTAAGCATTCTCATCTACGTCGTTTCACTTTTGACTTTGACGTTTGGGAACTTAAGTGACTCCTTCTACTCATTGTTTTGGTGTGATACATGATTTTCTTTGATAAAACTAGTCTTTATTCAGTAGCATTTCGTGTTCCTGTACTTAGCTTCGTGGGACTCGTATTTTAAGATGTTTTGTTATTGTATATGTTAATTTAACACCTGTCATTTACCATTTTTTTAAAAACTGATTTAAACATTGTTCTGTTTCATTAACATCGTTCAATAATATGATTTCTCTTATTTTCATCGCTCAGTAACAAAATAGTTTTGTATTCTCAGTGGTCAAATAATTTTTTTTCCAGACACAGGCCCTGGGCAAGTGACTTAAAAAAATGGGATCCCTGACTCAAATTCCATGTGCCCGAGAGGGCCCTATTTTTTTTTTTTTTTTTTTGACACAACGCTGACATTGTTGTACTTTAAATAATGAAAGATATAAACAAAAATCATATTAAATTTAATCATGCGCTAAATCGCCTCTCAAAATATTTCACTTAAAGCAATGTTTTCCTCCAGGTCCTGATGTCAACCCATTGTCCAATTTCTCCAGTGCTCAAAGAAAACTTCAGACACAGACAAAGACAAGTCATTTTTTTTATAAAATTATTTGCCCTGACTTAAAACCCACTTGCCCGAGAAGGCACTATTGTGATATTAGTCACTGAACCCTTGTTAACATTCTGCTGAAGAGGGGCTTAAAACCAACAACGTTTCCAACAATTTCTGCATGCTCAGATGGTAAATTCTGAATAACTGTGGTATACAACTCTGCTCTTGCGATTTCTGACTGTATGCCTTCAAGTCGATCTACAGTCTGTATTTCATCAAGATCTGTATGTAGGTGTAAGTATTATGAGGCCTTGGAGCAATTGCGTTTCCTGAACGCTAGAAAATTGTCCATGTTTCTCAATCAAAGTTGAAAATAGAATTGATGTCGGAGAGGTATTGATCTTTTTATATCAATCAGTCAAAACAGTAGCTTTGGGTTCGTGATTTGATCGTGTGGTAGTTATGTCACAATTACAGACAACACTCACTCGGTATCAATAGAATCAGTGGCTACGAACTCTTTGAACTAAATGGATTTAAATATAATGTAATGATCTCAGTTCCGTTATGAAGAAAAAAACGTAGTATTGGGCTCTTTAATAAGTCGGTAATCCCGTAGCTTAGCTTAAGTGTCAAATAGTCGCATAGGTACAGTTCGCTATATTTAACCAGCAATGCATTACCAAGTCAGCGTGAACAAGGGACAGCTTATTATTGTTAATGCATTAATGTCGTACACGTGAGCGCTAATTATAAGTAACCAATGAAATACGTAGAACAGAAATAGTACTATTCCCTATTCAAAGGTTACCTGCTTCGCTTTGTACACACAAAGTTTATGTATAGCCTTTGATAAAATTAAGCAGACGTTCTTCATAATGTGGCGGAATCAACAGTATCCTCAATGGAGATTTTATGTTTGTATCCCAAATTCTATATTATATTATTTTTATGTGCACATTTTCAGAAAGAGATAGTCGCGTTCGTGACCACATTTAGAACACATAAAAACGAGTCATGTGCAATAGTTTATACCAGTTACAGGTTGAGTAAACGTGCAAGGAAAGGTGAGGGAGACGTGTACACAGTACATATCATTTGATCATACACGGCTACTTATCGATGATCTGCCGCGTATGTTGACCGAAATTACTTTCCCAAACAAGTGACAAGTTTGTTCGCGGACTACATTTGTCGTATTAAACGGCGTCCATCGTTATGATTAGTAGGCTAGTATCAAAGAATCATTGATGAAGCAAAGAGTAAACGTTATATATATATATATATATATATATATATATATATATATATATATATATATAGGTATATATATATATATATATATATATATATATATATATATATATATATTTATTTATTTATATATCGGTAACGGCACATTTAGAAACAGTTTTATAACGTTTCGAGGAAGTCAAACGGAGAAAACAAGACTTAAGAGCAACACAGAGACGTAACACAAAGCCTAAAGAAAGCCTGAACTATTTTCATGTTTGAACGGTACGGGAAATCTACAAAAGACTCGTAGAATCATGGAAGTCATTATCTAGTCATCCAAAAGCCATGTTCAGTGGCTGCTTTTACCTCATTTGCTATGAATTAATATTTACAGTTGTGTATACAACAACTCTTAGACTGTTCATCAGGCAAATTTAATTCTTTACCAGACAACAACGAATCCAATATAAACCTGTTAAGCCCGTATGCTCATATTAGTTATGACGATGCAAGATCCCCAATATATGACACTTCTGGTTAGAGATTTACAGAAATTCATTGGAAGATAAGCTTTCAACAAGACTGCTAGAGGAACTCCAGACTTCTCCTATCAAAATAACCATGAAAGTAAAATACTTGTTATATCTCTTAAGAGAAAGGAAATTGGACCCTAGATTATCTACAACGTCAAAGAAAAGGAACCTCTCAGACAGGAGAGAAGAGAGACAAACGTAAAAATGCATGTTATCATTGTCAAGAAAAAGGACATTGGTCTACACAGTGTCAAAAGAAAGTGAATATAGAGGAAAAAAAAAATATCAAGAAAAGAAGACGAAGAAGAAGAACCCACTACAGCAAAGACAGGTAAAGCAAGACAAACATAAGAAACAGCAGAATAATCCATTCTAGTGAAGCAATTAAAGAAAGAACAACAGTTAAAGAAGAAAAAGAAAAAATGGACTTTTGTGATATATTTTGAAATTTCATTGTAATTTTTATTTGAGAGGATGTACCCAAAGAAAAATTATTTATGTCTTGATTGTTTTCATCAGTATTGATAAGATATTCAAGCACACTTTTACGGACAAAATAATTATTTTCTAAACAGGTACATACACTTCATGTACAACGCACAATTTTGATGTACTTAAGTTGTGCCATTTTTAAACTCGAACAGAAAATGCTACAACCTTACAGTTAGGAAACGTTAGCTTTATGTCAAATTCAGACCTTGTTTGACCATGTGGCAAGCTTACTTATGTCACTAACAAAAGTAATGGTACCCTTTCATTAAGCGTATTAAATCTAGATGGAGATGGACAAAATTATAATGAAGTGAACAAAACTGACGATGAAATATTTTGCAACACACTTTCTACCAATGATTATCATGCGACAATTTGTCAGTCAGTGTATCAAGTCTTGGGTGGCAAAAACAAAGATCGTAAACTTTTCTCCGCTAAAGTCCGGCACAGTCTTAGAATTTTAGTGTTACTTTTAGTCTAGTACAAAGTTTAAACTTTTTTCCAGACAAATTTCAATCCCTGCTAAAGTCTGTGACAATTTCTGAATTATAGTAGTACTTTTAGTCACGTCAATGTTAGTTTTATTATGAGCTATTTTCCCTCTTTAAAGCTATTTTTATCACCAGTAACAACATTTGTTGATTTACTGACACCTCCAATATGATCTGAGGTATAGGTAATGCTTTATATATAAATCTCAGATATATACATATACCCACTATTCGTGTTTAATAGTGTGTGTGCCATTTGAGGTTAAAATCTTTTAACACTAACAATGAAGCTCCATTTGAGGTCAACCACTTCTAAGAATGTTACCATTTACCCTGAATGTTAAACCTATGGGCTATTTTATCAACGAATTTTCAGTTTGACCTCATAAATAGAAGTACATCGCCTCTAACAATGTTACAATGTATCCCCAATGTTGAACCAATGATCAATTTCCATAGCTTTGACATTAGTAAATGCTAATTCTCGTAAATATTCCATTATCCCCATGTAACTACTGATAATATATGTATGAAAAGTTGGAAGAATTCCATAAAGAAGCCACACAAATAGGTTTCTTAACCAGCTGAATAACGCCTAAACAATTTCTAATTCATTCAAAATAAATGCGTGATTTTGATTCACACTTAAAATATCGGTGATTCCTTTATAGAAGGCATGCCAATAAATCGTTTTGTCATTACAATACACCGACAAACTGAACGTAATCACCATATATAATTGACCAAGTGCGCAATCCTGGCTCTTTCGAATTGTTTTCCTCCATTACCAATAATGAAATGTCAAAAGCAACGACAATAACAATTACCAATGCCAGTAATAACATTATCACATTTTCTTTTCACAAGAGCATTTTAAGGCAGACACGTAAGACTTACGAATGGTTATGAAACTGTTTGTTTCTCTATCTGTATTATTGTTTTTACAAAAAAGCCAGATGAGGCTATATGTATAGTATTTACTGTGGACATATGCAAGAAAACAATATCATGGTTAAAACTGGTGTTTGAACAAATCTAATTCTATTTTCTAAAGTAGGACCTATCCAGAAAACAAACTTACATTGAACAATAATGTCGATTTCTTTACTCTTTTTCAGCATTCCGTACTTCAATGAATTGGCTGAGGCCTCACATATATATTTGCCCCTATCTGTTCTGCTTATATTGTCAAATCTCAGTGTACTATCAGCAGATCTTCTTCCCCAAGAAGGCTGGTCAGGCTCAGGGTTTCCCTTGGCACTGCACAACACACTTACTGAACGTGTTTCATTTACGGTCAGAGGACTAGTGGTGTTGAACTCGATGATAGGAGAATCTACGGTTAAAAATACTTTGACAATGCCAAAAACATCCCCCTCTCCAAAGTAGAGGTTAATGGTACATGCTGCTAAAGTACATATTATATATATATATGTAGACACACAACACACACACACATACACATATATATATATATATATATATATATATATATATATATATATATATATATATATATATATGTATAAAGAACACAAATCAAATGGCGAATAACAGTCTTTTCAAGTGCACTGGATCCAGCAAGGGGTCGTGTGTGTCAGGGATTGATTCAGATAAATACAATAAACTGACAACGAACAGTACAAAACTAGTTTTTAACTAGCCTAAGCACTTTCGACTCTCACTGAGTCTTTTTCAAAGTCAAACACAAAACAGAGACAAGACAAACAATAAACACAAAAAACGTTCAAATTACAAAAGTTGACATAACTATTTCTATGGGAAGTACAAACTGAAAATGTTTGATGTGTCGTCTAGTTGACTTCAACTCGACTGATGATGTTGTAATCTAGTTGGTATTGACCTACAAAGGGAGGAACCATAGTACAGTCTGACTAAAAACAAAATAAAACTAGTTTGCACTGTTCGTTGTCAGTTTATTGCACTCATATATATATATATATATATATATATATATATATATATATATATATATATATATATATGTATATATATATATGTGCGTGTGTTATAATGCAAAACAATTTAATAGGCTGCATCTTTAAAAGAAGTAAACTGTGTGCACAACCGACTTTGTCAAGGAAACTCATGCACACACCACACAAACACACACACATACACATTAATTTTTCGTCATTAGTGGATTCAGTGTACAATGAACAAAACAAGTATCTCATAGAAAAGCCATATAAAACAGAGAGCCAGTCTTTGAATTTCTTGGTTCACTGACGAGAGGATTGAGTGAGTTTCATCCAACCTTCTGCAGAAAAGAAGCAAGAAATCAGAATTCATTCAATGTCTGGAAAAACTTCTACAATATTATTTATCTGATCATTTTGATTTGTGTTTCAACGCTTCATATATCCTATTGTTGATTGTCAAGTTAATATTTTAGTCGATATATGTGCATATACTTACATTCAATACTTAGTATTTTTGGCTCTGACATAACTCGAATATTTGCACGAATGGTGTAGTTGTTTGTAAGCTGGCAGAAGACCTTTTTCCCGTTGTCAGCTGGTATTAGTTCACTGATTACCAGATTTCCATTGCTGTCAATTGTACCTCTCTCCCGAATCCATGTGACGTTTGAGGCGGGGTTGCCATAGTCAGTTGTGTGACATGAAAGAGTCAATGTATGATTCAGCAACCAGGGGGCCTTTGCACCGTATTCACGTATTTCTGGCTTGTTTGCCTGATCTAACAGAACAACAAATATGCCATCGATATAAATTGTATCTTTTTTAAAAGTAATATATATATATATATATATATATATATATATATATATATATATATATATATATATATATATATATATATATTCTTTTCATATTGCTAATAAAGCAAGACATAGGAAATTGCGTCCTCTCTTTTCTTCATGAAAAATATATAAATGAAGACGTCTGGAACATCCTCTGGTTCATTTCTTTCCCTATGCATTTGAACATTTTGTTTTAAATCTAAGTAATAGACAGGCAATTTGGAAACAATATTTCAATGCCTTTATTACATTTAATTTTAATATAAGAATTTGATGAGAACCAGTTCTTTATTCACTCTATTTGACCAAGCCAAAACAATCAACAAGTATGAAGTTGACGAAAATGAAGTTGACATCAGCAAACTTAAATTTCGATAGGGACATTAGTTTAATTAATTATTATTTAATGCAAGGGTCATGATTATATGATTCGATAGTTAAATACAATACCATAATTTGTTGCAAGATAAAAATAAATTACATTAATTACAAATGGAAACTTTGCTCGAACAGACAATCGCTCTAGAAAAGAAATTGAGGAAATATTATATTAAAAACAAGTTCACAATACAATGAACACTTTCATCAACTGGACGTAGAAGAAACTAAATGATCAATCGGAAAATTTAACATAATACCAAGTGTCTTCAAAAATGATAAGTATATTGTTGATTGAAATAGATAGTGCATGATTTAATGTTCAAGACGTATGTCTGTCAATAGAAAAGAAAAAGAAATTATCCGATGATATGGAGAATCTCAGTATCCAATTTAAACGGTGTAGATATTCGGGGTTTTCTTTTGCAAACTAATATATGGTGAAATATTTAAAGGTGAATATGGTAAAGTAATTATATTTTATACTTTTGAAGTGCATTGTCAATTCATTGAACAAAATGAGTATGATAAAGACAACCTTTAACCGTTTGTAAAGTTTCTAACAATCGAATGGTTTTTTTATTGTTCTTGTTTTTTTGTTTTTTTTTTATTTTTTGTTTTGTTTTGTTGTTTTTTTTTAAATTGTTGGTACTATAGTATATTCATATATTACTCTTGTTTTACAAAGATGATCATGCATTACACAAAATATAGCAAATTGTATTAATCCTCAAAACATTTGGGGCTTTTATGCTTTCATATTTAAGAGATGAAAAGGTATAGTAAAATATGGAAGTTAGTGTGATATGATATACTGAACATGTCAGCTGAATTAGGACGTATTGATGAAGGCCTGTGATTGCATATTTTCTTATTGGCAAATAAATGATAGCAAATTACAGAGTTCATCGAGTCCGTTTACCGATGTCACATTTAGTTTCGAGTAAGGAAACTATTGTCTGAATCTCCAGTTTCTTTAGTTTATGATTCCGCTTTCAGTGCAATCAAGAATCGTAAAGAATTTTTAAAAAATGTATTGCCTCTCTAATGCTTTTAACATTTTTACACTTATGACTGGTGAACGGTAAATAGAAACAATAACTCGTTCTGATGATAATATATATATATATTACTGAAAAATGTATAAGGATATATCCAATTTGGAAAAATGTAATTTAATTAGTGTATTAGTATGAGGGTTTGTTTGGTGACGGTACAGGCCGAATTAATGAGCATCCTGATCGAGGCGAATTGGAATTATTATTTCAAAAAACTCGTATGTTTCAGTTACTGTTCACAGTTGAATATGGATTAATCGATTAAACATTTATAAAATTAGTATAATTTTCTAGCAAAGATATACTAATTATATTCCAGTCGTCGAGCTCGAAACCTAAAATCACTAAATATTTTACAAGATCTTTTTGAACGAGATAAAGAACTGGAAGAAATACAAACAGAAAGTAAAATAAAGTTAGAGACGAAACTGGACTGAGATCTAGAGAAAATGCTACAGAAAATGCAATATATTATGTACAGAGAGAACATACTAAAGGAAATTTGATAAATTCAAAATAGACGGCCTGGATGTTATTTACGAAAAACATTTTCCCAAAACTGTTGGATTATTTTTTTTAATAAACTATAACAATAGTCTAAAATTGTAGCAGGTTCAATTTAATTAGGTTTGGTGAAGATAACTCCAAATGTTAAGCTTAAACAATGTAACAAAATGGAAGATTTAATATAAGATAATGAATGCAGGATACAAGAAGTAAAGTTTCGTGACAAAAAGCGATATATCCTAGAATTAAATGGCCGAGAAGGTTATTAATTTTGAAACATCATTTTGAAATTTAGGAGGTCGACATAGAGAGAGAAAAAAAGAGAGACGTAAATGTTCAACATTTAATTAAGGTGAATACAGAAGAAAAAAAATACTAGCAATACAAAAGGAAAGCAGACTTGTGTTTCTGCACGAAAGTATAATGTCTCCACAAAAATAACGGGATCAAGAACACAAATTAGTGCTCGAAGATCCAGAATTAGGAGACATGAGTGTACAACAGTATAACTTAAAGCTTAAGAATAGTTATTTCGCATTTTAACCAAACCTAGCCATTTGTTTTGATTTCGAAAAAAATTATCTGTTATTGGAAGATATTATGGCTCTAAATTATGTGTCCCCGCAAAGAACAGAAAAGCACGGAAGATAAACATTAAACACTTTGTACTTGTTGTACAGGAACATATTTTATCATCCAGGTGTTCCTGCTTTAATAGTGTCGGAAATTTACCAAAACGCTTTGTTGAGTATTCTTTGTTGTTTTTTAAGCTTCAAATTTATTATTTAGTGCTGGAATTGGATTTGTGGAGTGGATGGTTTTCATACATTGGCTGCGTACGATTTGATATCAATAATATTGTGATTTATGTTTGTATGAGCATTGCTACACCTGCTGTAAGCAGTGTTACATTTTTACGTCTCTTATATTTGATACTGCCTTTCGCAACTATTGCATTGTACAGTTTCCATTTATTTGCTCAATTGAAGTTGCAATAGCGGAAGTAGTTGAATGTCACAAACGATGGCTGGTGGTTTTTAGTCTGTATAAAAAGAGCAGTGAGTAGGGGATACATTGTAACCCACTTTTTGCCAGAATACCTTTATATTTTATGAGGTGAAACCCTCGGTGTAAAGGTGTCAAATATTAGGAAACAAGTGTGTTGTAACATACTCCCTTCTAACTACTTATTTTGTATTAAAATTTAGAAAAGTAAACCAATGATATAGACTTAAAGCACGTCAAAGTACCTACTATCTTCAATCCATGAATGCCTTGTGATTCACGCGCCCCAGACTATCTCTTTCTTATCAAAATATCAAAGAGTTGACACCAAGTGACCGAGAATTGTATCGTATTTTTAAAGAAATAAATTGCGATACGCAGGATAAACGAAACCAGACATAATTTGTTCCAGGTAACAAAACATTACATGGGGTGCTAAGAAAATAGAAATGTCTTATAACGTATTGAATGGGATTGTGGCTAGTTTCCGTCACAGCAGGAGGATGAAAAACCGTCAGATGTTGCGAAAGATTAGTGCGCTGGAATCATTTCATAATATTATAATAGCTGACAATTTCTATTTAAATTTTGCATTTGTTCAAGATCAGCTGAACTCTTCTTCATTTACATTATTATAAATAATGGCGTTGGAAGTCATGATATTTACTTTACTGATAGCAATAGTTGTATTTGGTATGTGCTTTAAGATTGTGTCATAAGTCATTTTGACCTAGAACAAATTCTGCCACAAAGTCAGCAAACGTGGTATAGCTGCTGTGATATATAGCGGTATACTTGTACCATTTACAATAACGCTCAACCATATCGAAACTGTGGTGACGGTTTTTCATCCTCCTGCAGAAAAAAATTACAGATGGTAATACCAAGCTCGTGCCCTAATATACTATTTAATGATATCATGATTGAACTTGGTAGTTTTTCTTTTCGCGTAGTGGAACAATTCATTTTTTTTTCGTTTATCTCTACAATTTATATTTGAGTATGGAATATGATATGCTTAGTTTGCTAAGGTTCATTCACTTCGTGATTAACTGTTTACAGAGTAGGTAAAGAATGACTAGAAGTAAAATTTACAGTTACTAAACGCTGCAAATTATAAATATACCGACAATTTTTTAAAGTTGTTTCTGATTGTATGGGAAACAGATATGCGTTGTAAGACTTTCAATTTCTTATTAAGACTAATGCAAATAATGGATAGAAAGTCTGACACATTGTAGACTGGCATGACTGTTTAAAATAATGATAAAAGCAATCAAGTTCAATCATGATATCATTAAATAGTATATTAGGGCACGAGCTTGGTATTACCATCTGTAATTTTTTTCTGCTTTAATATTACTCTGATTGTATGTAATACTATGATTAGTTGGATCAAGTAGTTTACACCTTGACTTTTGTTTTCTTGCTTCTGTGGAGTTATATACTTTCCGTATTTTGCCACTTATTTAGCGACATAGCCGATTACTAATGAGAGCTTGCAACTTGAGAACTTGTCCTCTTTGATCACTTGCCTTGCTCAATAGAACTTATTTTCTTTGTCCACTTTACTCACAGCTACCTAAACCCAATGTAAACACTAATTTCCATTACAACTGCAATAAATAAATATTAATTAGTCATCTGCTTGCCAGAAGGTGATTAAGTTTAAGTTGCCTGGGAATCGCTAAAACAGCGTCAGGATGTGTAGAAGAAAGCCAGAGTATTTATGTTCTGTGTAACCAAGCCTTGTTAGTAATTTTTTATTCATACGATTTAGTAATTTTCCTATGTTTTCATTAAACTTATTAGTTGTCTTTTATATTTTGTAATTCCTCAAGAAAAGTAGTATGCCTTACTCTTTATTCGTTTGCACCAGATGGATCAAATAGATGAAATATAAGACTAGTTCCTGCGAATAATAAAGCACTATCAATTTTTTTACCAATCGTGAGTGTTGCTGTTGCAATTTAATTGTAAAGAGTTATGATACTCTCTCCTTTCAAAGGAGAATTAAATACTTATTTAATATCATAAACTCGTGTCACTAAAAATATACAATATTGTTCTCTTCAAAATAAAATGTGTTTGTTTCTTTATTCTTTGATATTTTAATTATGTTATTTATTATTTCCAGTTTCACTAGTGATATGTATTGAGTTAGAAAGAATTATGTCGCCTACCTTTAATACAATAATAATATATAATAAAAACAAAATTCATACACACCTGATTTATATATTTAAATAGCATAATAAGTTCTTAGTTTAGATTTCATTTACAATAAATTAGCAAGTAATCTAAGTATCATTTATAGGTTAGTCATAAATAGACTTATTGTAAATTTGCAAATTATTTATCAAGAACCTTAACTAAATATTATTTCTTGAACTAATTTTAAGAACTAATTTAATCAGATATTCTTTCTTTCTCACATATCTTAATTTGCTTCTCTGTTTCATCTTTTAATACATAATATGTAACTATATTGTAGAGAAAAACTACTGTAATAGTTGCACCAGCTTTTAGTGGAAAAGACAATTCCCCTAGTATAACACATCAAGCACACATTACGATGTTCTGGCACAGCTTATTTAGTTTGGAATAATTTCATGCTTAAATGGTATTAACTTTTGCACTTAAGGCGTATAGATGTAATCCTAGTCTAAATCATAAAGACCCAGTGAAATATCTTATTCCATTTGCTGGTAAGTAAACTTTGGTCAACTCTGTCTTTGAAATGATCGATTAGATGATAATTCCTAATCAGATATGCTACCCCAAGTATTATTTGACAATCGCTTTGATATATTTGCTTATTTAATATTTCATACATCCATTTGTTATCCATTTTATTTAAAATCTTTTCTGTTAAATATGTACCAGCTATCTCTTTATATATTTCATTCGCAATGTATATTAATAGTTCCTGTTTGTATTCTTCTTTTTATTCTCTAACTTTTGAACTATGCTCTCTATCATTGTTTTTCAAAGAAGCATCATTCTTTTTCAAGATGTTTTGATTCGTTTAAATAGCAAACAAACTGCAAACTTTGCTATAATAACACTTCATTATACTGTCTATGATTAAGATTTCTAAACTCTGTATGATCATCAAGCGAGAGATGCAGTAATTAACTAATGTAATATAGATAATTTATCGAATGTGGGATATCAATTTGTTTACGCCAACTAAACAAGCGAAAGCAGCATTGCCTGGTATTATTGGTTGTATAATGAGCTGATTTCTCAATGCAGCCGGAATTATTATTATTTGATAGCTGATTATATTGATTGTAGTTATTATAAGAATAATTGGTTTATCGTTTGCAATTTTGATTAAAGGTTTAGAAACAACAAGAAAAACGATAGACGTGTGATATAATACATTGTTTAATCTTTTTTTTACTAACTCTATTTTATAACCGTTTAAGAAAAGAAGAACGCAAATGCAAAAATCCACTCTTCTGCTGCATGCTTAGCTCTGCCAAATATTTTAGTTTCTCAGCAGCCGAGGAATATAACGGAATCGCTAAAGCTAGTTATGCACCAAGTTCGAAGGTTGGTTTACCCGTAACCTTTTCGGTTCCCTGCAACCTTGAAGCAATGTTCACGACGGTAGTTTGGCAATGCCCACTAACTGTTTGCAGAATCTGACTGAATCCGAGACCAGCTATCCGACAAGTCGCCTACTCTTCAGACACCAGACATTACTACAACGATTTATGCATACATAACGACTTATATATAAACTATTTCTGTACTTTGTTGTCAAGTTTAAGCCGTAGGTAAGTTTTCATATAATGTAATGATGCTAAAAATACATTTAATATAGAGAAGTAACTGTAATATTTTTGTTTATATGTTCAAACCATGCCAGACCCACTGACGTACTTCATTGTATGACTACTGTTTCAAGGAGAACAGACAGCTTATAGATGACAGTCAAACTGTCACCACATTAGCAATGCCTCTCCTTAAGGCTGCGGTAACAAAATATTAAGTTTTACAAGCCTCCATTTAGGGAATCGCAAATACCTACCTTGAGTGCGGCATGCAGAACTTCCGTAGAAATGAACAATGCTATTTATAAAAATATTCGTAGGTGATAGAAAGAATACGTTATGTGTAATTATTGATTTAATGTACCAATAAATTCACATGTGAAAGAACTGATAGTGGTTACTTATGCTACTTCAATTCAAGTATGTGATAACTTACACAAAACGGCTATTTGAACTGAATTTGACACCACAGAAGGCTGACCATTAATGTACCCAGCACAGAAGATTTTCTGATCCATTTGATCTCTTCCCGGGAATATGGTAATATTACTCGTCAGCACATGCAGCCCATTCGTATCAGTTGTGTTTGTCTCAGTGATATTCTCACTCAGATATGTAGTTGTATCCTTGGTTTGAAGACTCCACTTTATGATTGGCACAGGTCGTGAGGGACTACTGATACAAATCAATGTTTGGGGAAAACCTTCGTAAAATACTTTTGTCCTGCTTGCTGAATCTACCAGTTTGACAATACTCACTTGGACTGCAAGAAGAGAAACATTGTCTACACGTCAGCAACACGAGCTGTACTTTGCAAAATGATTCCACTCAATCTAACAGACAAGAGATAAGTTTCACTAATCTAACAAACTCAACGGAAACGTTGCATGTCTTTGCTAACTTACAAGGAAATTCTGAGCTAAAGTATATTATTCACATAGTCCATATAGTTTGCTTTATTGAAAACATCTGAAAAATATTAACAGATTGAGTAGATTAGTTACGGAGAATTCGGCCATCATTCATTACAATTTTACTATACATAATGTTCGCTATATTCTCGTAATGGCGCTGTATCTATGGTGTGCAACACTCAGTTTCGGTTGTTGTGCTGTCAGTTGTTAAACTGAGCTTGTATAAGAATAGATGTATCTGATCAAGGACAAGAACATTGTTTATATATATATATATATATATATATATATATATATATATACATGTATATATATATATATATATATATATATATATATATATATATATATATCACAGTAATGAGATCTTGATTGCTAGATCAGGTCGTGTTGTCAGCATCAGTAAAAAGCGGATCATTACAAATGGCAAAGCGTCGAGTCATGAGATCCGGATTTTCTAATGCTGATAACAAGACGTGATCTAGCAACCAAGATCGAATTACTATGATAATGATATGTGTGTTATATATCTATTAATTTTCAGATAATTTAATAAAAGCACTATAAATAACTGAAAAACTGAAGAAATTGCTTAACGTTTCAACCTTTATTAATACGAACTTCATCTTAAATCATAAATCGAGTTACATATTGTTCAGCTGATATGCGCATGAATATCGCATCTTATGAATAAAGAGCGTTGAACAACAGTCACTCATTTTCACTACGATCACTGTTAGCAACACGAATTCTTAGAGCATGGGGACAGTAGACCTATATATTTTTAGAGTTACTGTGCAGTTGCCAAATTTTGTAACACGAGAGTTTTCAACAATTGAATCACTCTTTAAGTTTCTCACCGAAGCCAGGCTAATATTTCTTGAACTGTGTCTGGCAGGACATTTGAGAGACTCCGATGGGAACTTCTCATGGGAATAACATCATTATTTTAATAGTTATTTCCAGTTGGATTGGACAAGTTGTTGGAACTTGATGATACAGATTTGTTACCAAAAAATGTTTCTCGTTTTCTTTTGTGTGTCTTGTGAGGCTACGGCATAGTTGTTCACGCCTCCTCATTTGTAAGCGGGAAACCTCTGGAATAAGTAGCTCCAGCCTGGTTTGAGACGATAGTGACACGGAACTAGAAAACGAGAGTACTGTTTTCCTACTTCTAGGAAATGACAGTAAAATTATGGCTCTTTCATGAGTAATAAAATTGATTGGTGTATGATTAAAACAACAACAACAACAACAACAACAACAACACATATATCATTACACATTTATCTATATCTTTATATATTTATCTTCATAACGGTATCTACCATCATCCCCTTTAATTATCACCAGCTGTTCATGGGTATAATTAACTTCGAGAAAGAGCGTTTTTTTTGGGTCTTCTTTAAAAGAGCACTGAAAAACATTAAAAATGTTTCACAAAGGTTTCAGTCATGAGAGAAAGGATCCTTGTAATTACCCATTCACCATAAATCCACACATTGTGTGAAAAATCTGCAGTTTGATCATAGCACCACACCTATGGTCAGCCTGGTAGGAGTGTGTGTGTGTGTGTTAGTTTGTGTGTGTTAGTTTGTGTTTGTATTTTGTGCGTGAGCACGAGAGAGATAGAACGTATAGTGTACATTACAAGTATGAATAAATGCACCTGCTCTTTTCAGTCGTAAAGTATCGAATACACGATACATTATATGAAAACAAACATAAAATAATCAAGAACATACAGCCACATGTTTTATGTAATTTGATTCATAATGTCGGTGGTCATTAAAATAAAGCTTACAATGTGCTGTCAAGAACGAATGTGGAGACAAACCACATTGAATGAAGCGTTATATTCTTTATCACTATAATAAGTTGATAGTTGACTTCCTTGACTATGAGTACAAATTCTTTATCACTTTCCCCGACAAACTTTTAAAGGCTCTATTTTAATGCCTTAATGCAGTCTTCAAAAATTATCAGATCTCTTCGCCCACTCTTTCTGTAAAGGTACAGTCTATTTACAATGTACCATGGTTGAACTTCAACAGTGTTATCTTTATATCCATGTCTTCCAACTCTCTGTTGTCCAGTTCACGATGTACCAAATGATGGAGACGTTAATGTATTGATTTTTTACAACAGAATTACATGCATTGAAGGTCGGCCTGAGGACTGTCCTTACCTTCCAATCTTTTTTTTTTTTTCTCTTAATTTAACTCTTTGTTGTCTGCGCCAAAAAGTATAAGATATTTGTAGTGTTCAACTTCAACTAGTGATTATAATCTCTGATTGTCAGGGATATTTATAGCTTCTGTCTGCCATGGTTGATGCTCGCACTTGTCGATTCCGAGTTCCATTTGGATTTCAGCGATGATACTATTTTATGTCTGAACCAGGGAGTCTATTACAGACAAATTTTACCCATATAGCTTCCAGTCATCCATGTAAAGATGTGATTGATTATTATGGGTTGTTTCTATCTAGAACATACTTACTAATGCTCTCCCCGTACTTTTGTCAAAGGGAATAAGTTCAATCATGAACAGCAGCTCTGACACTTCCTCTCTTTGGAAGATACACTTTTTGGCCATGATATAGCTGCTACATTGCCAATAAGCCTGAGATGTTTTCTGGCTATGCTAATCAGCCATACTGTGTCATAGGCTTTATAGTATTTAACTCAAGCATCCACTTACATTACCATATACAGTATATATTTCCTTAAAATGATATGCACAACAAAACTATATATATATATATATATATATATATATATATATATATAGATATATATATATATATATATATATATATATATATATATATATATATAAACTAGTCAGTGTTTACGTTACGTAAGTCTAAAGTTTTGTTCTTATACCTGCAAATATGACATCATTGGAAGCGTTTGAGTATCTGGTTTTACCAGGAAAAGATTCATGAGTTACACCACAAAGGAACTTTGCTTTTAAAGGGATGTTCCCTGAGAAGTTAGTTCCACGTGATAGCTCTAGAGTGTTGGTATACATAGCCTCCTAATGGATACATTTACTAGTATTTGTATATGTCTTGCCAGAGGATCCTAGATACTGAATTATCTGCCCATCTTTCTGAAAGAAAATTATCACATAGAACATACGCAAATATGGATAAGATGTCGATTGTTTGTTTAGTAATCTGACTTATCGGCTAATTCCTAGGAATTGCATGTTATACTGATTTGTTCATGTTTCTCTGTTCTTTTCCATCTGACCATGTTTTTCCACGAGGCAACCATGATAAACTATTAACCCATTATTTTAACACTTGCTTATATACCCTCATAAAATATATCTAGCAATTTTGTAAAGTACATTTCAAGTTGAATTGTTAGCACTCTCCATTGACATTATCAGCCTATCGTATCAAAGGCATTTTCGAACTCCTCACTAAGCATTATACCAGAAAGATTTCTTCTTTTCGTTACATCCATACTATCTAAAATTGTCCTAATAGTGTCACCAATATGTCCATCTTTCACAAACCAGTAAGATTTTCGTGAATAATATGAGGCAGCATAAATTTCAATCGAAAAGACAGAACTTTTAAACTTTTTTATAATGTACATTTAACATGCTGATTGGGCGCCAATATTTTAAATAAAGTTAAAAAATATATCGGCTATATTTATTAAATTGTTCAACTTATCTTACTTTTAACTTCCCAATAACAACTTGTATTCTTTCTAAATCTATGACTTGTATGTCGGACTTGACCTTCTCATATTCCTCCATATTTGTATTGTTTAACTTGTTCTCAAACTTATGTAGTTTTTCGATTATATTTTGTCACAGCATTTACTATTTTAATTTTTTTTTTAATAAATAAATTATAGAAAACCGGCGTATTGTATGGTTTATACATTCCAATTTTAATATCGTGTTCTGCATCTAATCTAATTTCTACTCCTGCAGTTTTATATTAGCTGACTAATGTGTCTATCATCTGTCAAAATTGTTTACAGTAAATCTCCAGTATCCCTAATTTCCCTTATTGGAATCTAATTTATGAAATTCAAGTGAAATACTATAGTGATCTGACCTAATTGAGGAAATTATTTTTGTCTCTTTAACAAAATCTATATGGGCTATAGAAATGAGAAATAATCAAAGGGATATTGTATTAATGGAGATTTTAGTCTCCATGCAAACTTCTTAACTATCAACTTCGCCCCCTCCAAATACCATGTATTTAATATATAAACACCATCAGCTTATACATCTTCGAAATAACAGCACACTTTAACCTGATTAATCCACCTGTCTTATTCGTTTTGTTTATATCTAAAACAATATTTATGTCACCAACTGTAAACTGTCAGAATATTGTCAGATGAGGTCAAATGCTTACTAATTATATATTTCTTCAATGTCTATAATATTTGATTCGATAAGATCCTGAATTTGGAGAACATACGTTTAGCAAAGGAATGATATTTTGATTTAATGTGGATTTAAATAAAACGTTCTACCACTGACATCTTTATCCTCCTGCAGAATATCTCCTTTAAACTAATTTTAAATCAGGATTCATACTTTTTTACTTTGATTATTTCCATTTGCAAATTTACTTGTCCTTCCTCATTCATTTTTCCAAATATCTGCACACTCCTCCTTACAATATGGTTCTTGAAAAATCTAATTAAGCCTTTTGTTTTCTTGTCAATTTAAAAACACCCTCCATTTCTTCATTTAATTTACACCTATATTTACATTTAATGAAAACATCGTAAGATCTTCAAATCATACCTTGTAGTGCCAAGTTATATTGGGAGCAGGAGAGGCACACCTATTTGTCTGACACTTCAAGGTGATAGATTCCATGCCAAGGTCTCCCTCAGGTGGGATGGGTTCAACAATCTTTACTCCATGCGGAGATGCTGAAAAAGAAGTATTTACGACTGCGAATTATTCAATGAAAATATTTCCTGAAATCAGTTTATGTGCCTGGAATGTTCTCACCAATATTTATGTATGCCCTCTATAAATAGCTAAAAGGGCCACACTGGGCAATATAAATGACACTCGGGGCAAAGGGGAAGTATAACATTACGCAACCATTTTGAAAATATGACCCTTTGGGCACTAAGGGGATTTTATGTTAAAAATGTCTATAGGATTGATATTAGAAGTCACTCTGGGCGCAAGGGGGAATTTAATGTTGAAAACGTATATAGGATTGAAATTGTATCTCAGTCAGCGCACAGGGGATTTTTTAAATTTAAATAAAATCTCCATAGGTGTAGCATTGCAGGCCACTCTATGGAGAAAGGAGAATTTAGTGTTAAAACATCCGTGGGCATCACACTGTGGGATGATATGGGATCAAGAGAAATTTAACATTACGTATGTTATTCTGGGCACAAAAGGAAATGGCCACAGATTTATCATTGTGGGTCACTATGGGCACAAGAGGACTTTAATGATAAGAGGACTTTAATGACAAGATGACTTTAATGATTAAAGCGTCCATGGGATTAACATTGTAGGTTGGTATGGCGGTTATGGGAATTTAACATGGACTACCATTTTAAGCAAAACATTGTGCCTCTATGACGATAACAGACTGCTTTTTTTTTTTTTAATTTTCACGATATGGGGTTTAAGGCAAATGTTGAAATTGTGGATCTCTAAAAGGGATAAAACACACTTTATGACAATAAAACACACATCCTTGATATAAAGTCACTGGGGCGGTCGTAGACTTAATACGGAAGTTCGCGCGACTTGGTGAAATTACAAACGGCAGCTGTAATGAGGTTATATAAGTGAGGGAAGAATTTTTTAATCATGGTGGCGCCCATAGATCCATCATGGCTCCATTAAGTTCAATCTTATCATCCTTGTCTCTTTACGATGCTTGGTTCCTTTGTATGTAGTAAATATCTTAAGCTTGATAATACATCCAAAAAAAGAAGTATTTTGCTTCATATGTAAATGTGTAACGCATATCGAGCTGAATGAATTTATATGCACATTGCAAAACGGCTCTGACAAAGGGAGGTAATCTGAGATTGTTACTAATGCTCCGAATCGATGTAAAATATTCAAAATTGTGGGGTTCTCAAAACGTTACCAAATGCACCTACATAAAACCTGTATTGTTTGCCTTTCTTCCTTTAGAGGGCCTTACGGGCAAATATGCATATGAAGGGTGTGTGTGTTTTGAGAGTGCCATCGAAAAGAGAAATACATTTTGGAATCCACTCCTCCTTCTTCACAAATTTCAATTGTTACCACGTTTAAGAAACCAAGCTGTCCCTATTGGTGTAAATAAAATCTCAAGTTATATATGTTATGTATTATCAAAGGAAAATGTTTCCTCTGTCATTTGCGTCATGTTACCCAAGGGGGAGAGAGATCCACCCCCTTACGGAATCATACCTTTTTACCTTTTTATAATGATTTAATTTACTAATATATGATCTCTGTTTTTAGTCTGAATAGTGGTTACCATATCAGTATAGATACGACTAATGCTCGATCAATAAGTGGTCACATGATCAATTGCGCGGGAAAATGAAGTCGACCTGGCTTTGTACTTTTGGAAATCAATATTGAAAGGTCACATTCCATACTACAATAACATTATGTTTACTCTTTAAGATTTTTAGTACACTAGACCTTTGGGTAAATGATGCGTAACCTAGTTCCTGATTGGTTCTTAGAGGGTTGTGTTATTTTGAAATACAATATTATTAAAGACGGAGAAAGGGTATTCTCTTTTAATTCTGCGCACTTAGTAAAGATATATAGGGAATAATCTTGGGAATTATCATTCTTTTACAGTTGCTTGAATGAAGAGAGGTTATTGAAATTATTCAGTTCAGTGTGGAATTTATTTAATTAGTAATTCATCTGAATTACTATACAGCTCCGTGGAATTATCGGATATTATTCTAAAACTTGTGAGATTCCAGACTTGTAAGGATTATTTTGGATTTAATCAGAACTTGTCAACATCAGCACAGTACAGGTTATTTTCATTCGGAATACCACATCCTGATTACTCGGATTAACATCAGGAAGTGAACTTTAAAACATTTTAGGACTTTTCGAATATTCTATACTGTAAGTTATTTTAATTCTTTCACTTTGATTGTTTGTTGAATTATTTTAATTCTTTTAATATTTTAGGAAATTAAAGTTTTGCATTTTAATCTTGAAAGCTTGTTTGTGTCTTTTATTCTGTTACATTACCCCTAGAGTCGTAACAGGATAAATTGGGGGCTCGTATTACGGGATTAGAAATTAGAATAATTTCGGGATCCGAATTTAAATTTTTTGAAATTTAGATTTAATTAAATATTTTCGAAGTTGTAATATTTCAGAGATTTTGATACTTCGGAAAGTTTTCTTTTTGGGATTTGAATTTCATTGTTTGAAATTTTAGTGGTTTGTTTGATTTCCCGATTAAGAAATAAAGAGAAACTAACAGGCTTTCATAATGACATCCAGAGTAGAGAGTTTCTTAGCTGATCCTACCCAGGAGAAATTTGAGTCCTTAAAGAAGGACGAATTACTTGAAATTGCTCAACATTATAGTCTTACTGAAGCGAAGGCTTCCATGTTGAAGCAGGATATTAGAAGTATCTTGATTCAATATTTGGTACAATCAGGTATTTTTGAAGAGGGGGTTTCAAGTGTTAAGAAAAAATCTCCGTCTGGTTTGGAAAAGAAATTACAGATAGCTAAGGACATAGAGATTGAAAAGATCAAACTTCAATGGGAACAGATGCAGATGCAGGAAAGAAGGGAAGATAAGGAAAGGGAAATACAAAGGGAGGAAAAGGAAAAGATTAGGGAAAGGGAGGAAAGAAGGGAAGATAAATTAAGAGATAGGGAGGATAAAGTAAGAGATAATGAGATACAACGGGGAATAGAGAAGAAAGTAAGAGAAAATGAGGAAAGAGAGAGACAAAGTTAGAAAATTTCAGAATCAAAATTCTGATAGAGAATTCAGATTAAGGGAATTAGAATTAACCAGCAAAGGGCACTCTCATGGAAATCAGGGTTCATACTTTGATTTGGACAAACATTTGAGACAGGTTCCCCCTTTTAGAGGAAATGAGATAGACAAATATTTTCTCAGTTTTGAGAAATTGCCGAGAATCTAGAATGGCCAAAAGAGAAGTGGACCTCATTATTGCAGAGTGTGTTAACTGGCAAAGCTAGTGATGTTTATACTACACTCTCATCTGAACAATCTGCTGATTATGAAGTGGTCAAAAAATACATTTTAAGTGCTTATGAGTTGGTACCTGAAACTCATCGTCAAAACTTTAGAGAATGTAAAAAGGAAACAAATCAAACTCATGTAGAATTTGCTTGGGAAAAGAAACGTTTGTTTACAAGATGGTGTACATCTAAGAAGGTTGAAGGCAATTATGATAATCTTGAACAACTGGTATTGATTGAAGATTTCAAGAATTGTGTCAGTGATAATATTAAGATGTATCTTAATGAGAAAGGAGTTGAGACTTTAGAAAAGGCAGCCATCACAGCTGATGAATATTCTTCAATACACAAGGTTCCATTGACAACTAAAACTTTTCCTCAACAATCTTACGTTAAGAAATTATTTCAAACTCGTTCGGGTAATTTCAGACCTCAGGGTGATTTGATTGTAAAGAATCAAAATTCTGATAGGGAATATCAGAAAACCTTATCTCTGCCCACGTGTTCATATTGTAAGATGAAGAGACACGTTATTTCTGATTGCTTAAAGTTGCAATTTAGGCCTCAGAATTATAATAGAGCAGTTCCAAATGCTCTAGTTATCAAGAAGTCAAGGTCAGGGTCATTTATCAATGATGATGATATTTGTTTGGAGGCTAGCTTACCTCAGTCTGATTTTATAATGAAGAATTACGAACCATTCATGTCGAAGGGTTCTGTGTCACTTGTTGGTGACTTGGATAAGGCTACTCCTATTAAGATATTAAGAGATACAGGAGCTTCTCAGAGTCTATTGTTAGATAGTACTTTGCCGTTTTCTGAGAAGTCTTCTACTAGTGAAAGTATATTAATACAGGGGGTAGATTGTGGATATGTTAATGTCCCTCTTCATTGTGTTAATTTGTCATCAGACTTAGTTTCGGGACCTGTGACCATAGGAGCAGTGGCTTCTTTGCCTATAAAGGGCATCCATTTATTACTAGGTAATGACCTAGCTAAAGATAAGGTCGTGGTTAATCCACTTGTAACTAACAAGCTTAGTATGGATCAAAGAGTTGATCATATTGAAGTAGAAATCCCTGGTTTAAATCCAGCTTGTGAAGTTACTAGAGCTATGGCAAAGTATGCTCTTGAGAATATTGTTGTTGAACAGGATGTATTTCCTTTAGCGGACACCTTTGTGGGTCAGGCTTTTCATGAGGTCACTTCTGCTCCTCAATCTAGTATTGATAGTGATACTCTTTCAACTACTATGTCTCATAAAAATAGTCAGGGTGTAATAAGACAAGCACCAGATGTCTTACAACAGGGAGATTCGGATATCTCCTGTTTGTTTCAGGGGGCTATGACTGAAACTGAAGCCACGCAAGAAGGTACTTGTTACTTCTTGACGAGTGAAGTCCTTGAACGGAAACAGAGATTGCTTAGGGTAATTGCTGGTGATGAGTGGTCAGTTGGTAAAATAGTAGTTCCTAGATACTATCGTCAGGAATTACTTAGTGTAGTCCATGAAACGTCGTTGTCTGGTCGTTTAGGAATAAATGAGACGATGTTAGGCAACCAATACTTGTCGGCGAAGTGTGCGTCTACAAGTTTTATAAAAGCTATTCCTTTGTGGAATATTAAAACTGAGACCATAGTGAGAGTTTTGGTCGGGTTCTTCACACTGTTTGGTCTTCTGAAGCTGATACTATATCAGGCTTTAGAACGAATTATTGTAACATATTGTTATGAGATGGTATATAATTGGGAATTGTTGTGGAACAGGAAGGGAGTTGGTTGAAGGTCTCCAATTATTGTTGTTTTCTGCGAGGGGTCAGTATAGGAGTTTTTTGTCGGATAATAGAGTATTAGTTTTGCTACCTATACCCCAAAAATCCTCTTTAGGTTAAGTATTTTGGTCCTTATACTACTGACAAAAGGTAAGGGAATTTAAATTATTATTAATACTTCTGGGAGGAGAAAGCAGAAACGATTTTGTCAAAATGTTAGAATGTTAGAACAATATGTAGATAGAAATAGCCATATAAATTATCGATTACTTTAGTAGTACTTGTCTCACACATTGAAGATTTGAATGAAGATGAGAAATCCGATAGGATGATTTGAAGTCGCTACTCTTCGCACATACTGCCGCCTGAGATTTACGAACTGAAATAGTTGATAGACGGAAATGAATATTTATTTGCAGACATTCTACATGAACCAAATAAAAGTGACTGGAGTTTACCATGTTTCAGTGCAGGAACAAAATAACACTTTCCGTACATGTATAGAGTATAGAAAGTAAATAGAGTCACCGGGACATATTCATTTCCAATTTCTAGACAGGATTGGAAATGACTAATACGTCACAAGATATTGACCTATTGAAGGGATTCTACCAAATTTCACTTACGGAGAGAAAGAAAAATTTGCATTCACGACTCCAGAACTTTACCTATACAAAGTCGTACCATTTGGGATGAAGGTTCCCCAAGTTTCCAACGTCTGATGAATATAATAACATCCGAATAGAAATTGCGATGCATACATCGATGATGTCATCATTTGCAACGACATGTGGCAAGATTGAACCATTCTTCAAGAGATTCAGCGAAGCGAACCTGATCATCAATATTAAAGTGACTTTTATCGTGCCTGTGTTACCTTTTCAGGGCATGATTGTGAGACATGGACAAATAAAATCAATAGAAGCTAAGGTTACGGCTATTTCTTAGTAAAATTTAATCGATGATGTATTTTCATGTGTATAATACCACCATTACACTGTTTTGTATACATGACTGTATCATGTATTCATTTTTCTTTTGATTTAATTACTTGTATTTTGGAAGTACATATTAAAAAATAAGTTTTTATTGCATAAATCCTTATTTTTTCCGTTGATGGGGGAGGGTGTTACGGAATCATACCTTTTTACCTTTTTATAATGATTTAATTTACTAATATATGATCTCTGTTTTTAGTCTGAATAATGGTTAGCATATCAGTATAGATACGACTAATGCTCGATCCATAAGTGGTCACATGATCAATTGCGCGGGAAAATGAAGTCGACCTGGCTTTGTACTTTTGGAAATCAATATTGAAAGGTCACATTCCATACTACAATAACATTATGTTTACTCTTTAAGATTTTTAGTACCCTAGACCTTTGGGTAAATGACGCGTAACCTAGTTCCTGATTGGTTCTTAGAGGGTTATGTTATTTTGAAATACCATATTATTAAAGACGGAGAAAGGGTATTCTCTTTTAATTCTGCGCACTTAGTAAAGATATATAGGGAATAATCTTGGGAATTATCATTCTTTTACAGTTGCTTGAATGAAGAGAGGTTATTGAAATTATTCAGTTCAGTGTGGAATTTATTTAATTAGTAATTCATCTGAATTACTATACAGCTCCGTGGAATTATCGGATATTATTCTAAAACTTGTGAGATTCCAGATTTGTAAGGGTTATTTTGGATTTAATCAGAACTTGTCAACATCAGCACAGTACAGGTTATTTTCATTCGGAATACCACATCCTGATTACTCGGATTAACATCAGGAAGTGAACTTTAAAACATTTTAGGACTTTTCGAATATTCTATACTGTAAGTTATTTTAATTCTTTCACTTTGATTGTTTGTTGAATTATTTTAATTCTTTTAATATTTTAGGAAATTAAAGTTTTGCATTTTAATCTTGAAAGCTTGTTTTTGTCTTTTATTCTGTTACATTACCCCTAGAGTCGTAACAGGATAAATTGGGGGCTCGTATTACGGGATTAGAAATTAGAATAATTTCGGGATCCGAATTTAAATTTTTTGAAATTTAGATTTAATTAAATATTTTCGAAGTTGTAATATTTCAGAGATTTTGATACTTCGGAAAGTTTTCTTTTTGGGATTTGAATTTCATTGTTTGAAATTTTAGTGGTTTTTTTTGATTTCCCGATTAAGAAATAAAGAGAAACTAACAGGCTTTCATAATGACATGCAGAGTAGAGAGTTTCTTAGCTGATCCTACCCAGGAGAAATTTGAGTCCTTAAAGAAGGACGAATTACTTGAAATTGCTCAACATTATAGTCTTACTGAAGCGAAGGCTTCCATGTTGAAGCAGGATATTAGAAGTATCTTGATTCAATATTTGGTACAATCAGGTATTTTTGAAAAGGGGGTTTCAAGTGTTAAGAAAAAATCTCCGTCTGGTTTGGAAAAGAAATTACAGATAGCTAAGGACATAGAGATTGAAAAGATCAAACTTCAATGGGAACAGATGCAGATGCAGGAAAGAAGGGAAGATAAGGAAAGGGAAATACAAAGGGAGGAAAAGGAAAAGATTAGGGAAAGGGAGGAAAGAAGGGAAGATAAATTAAGAGATAGGGAGGATAAAGTAAGAGATAATGAGATACAACGGGGAATAGAGAAGAAAGTAAGAGAAAATGAGGAAAGAGAGAGAGACAAAGTTAGAGAATTTCAGAATCAAAATTCTGATAGAGAATTCAGATTAAGGGAATTAGAATTAACCAGCAAAGGGCACTCTCATGGAAATCAGGGTTCATACTTTGATTTGGCCAAACATTTGAGACAGGTTCCCCCTTTTAGAGAAAAGGAGATAGACAAATATTTTCTCAGTTTTGAGAAAATTGCCGAGAATCTAGAATGGCCAAAAGAGAAGTGGACCTCATTATTGCAGAGTGTGTTAACTGGCAAAGCTAGTGATGTTTATACTACACTCTCATCTCAGCAATCTGCTGATTATGAAGTGGTCAAAGAATACATTTTAAGAGCTTATGAGTTGGTACCTGAAACTCATCGTCAAAACTTTAGAGAAGGAAAAAAGGAAACAAATCAAACTCATGTAGAATTTGCTTGGGAAAAGAAACGTTTGTTTACAAGATGGTGTACATCTAAGAAGGTTGAAGGCAATTATGATAATCTTGAACAACTGGTATTGATTGAAGATTTCAAGAATTGTGTCAGTGATAATATTAAGATGTATCTTAATGAGAAAGGAGTTGAGACTTTAGAAAAGGCAGCCATCACAGCTGATGAATATTCTTCAATACACAAGGTTCCATTGACAACTAAAACTTTTCCTCAACAATCTTACGTTAAGAAATTATTTCAAACTCGTTCGGGTAATTTCAGACCTCAGGGTGATTTGATTGTAAAGAATCAAAATTCTGATAGGGAATATCAGAAAACCTTATCTCTGCCCACGTGTTCATATTGTAAGATGAAGGGACACGTTATTTCTGATTGCTTAAAGTTGCAATTTAGGCCTCAGAATTATAATAGAGCAGTTCCAAATGCTCTAGTTATCAAGAAGTCAAGGTCAGGGTCATTTATCAATGATGATGATATTTGTTTGGAGGCTAGCTTACCTCAGTCTGATTTTATAATGAAGAATTACGAACCATTCATGTCGAAGGGTTCTGTGTCACTTGTTGGTGACTTGGATAAGGCTACTCCTATTAAGATATTAAGAGATACAGGAGCTTCTCAGAGTCTATTGTTAGATAGTACTTTGCCGTTTTCTGAGAAGTCTTCTACTAGTGAAAGTATATTAATACAGGGGGTAGATTGTGGATATGTTAATGTCCCTCTTCATTGTGTTAATTTGTCATCAGACTTAGTTTCGGGACCTGTGACCATAGGAGCAGTGGCTTCTTTGCCTATAAAGGGCATCCATTTATTACTAGGTAATGACCTAGCTAAAGATAAGGTCGTGGTTAATCCACTTGTAACTAACAAGCTTAGTATGGATCAAAGAGTTGATCATATTGAAGTAGAAATCCCTGGTTTAAATCCAGCTTGTGAAGTTACTAGAGCTATGGCAAAGTATGCTCTTGAGAATATTGTTGTTGAACAGGATGTATTTCCTTTAGCGGACACCTTTGTGGGTCAGGCTTTTCATGAGGTCACTTCTGCTCCTCAATCTAGTATTGATAGTGATACTCTTTCAACTACTATGTCTCATAAAAATAGTCAGGGTGTAATAAGACAAGCACCAGATGTCTTACAACAGGGAGATTCGGATATCTCCTGTTTGTTTCAGGGGGCTATGACTGAAACTGAAGCCAAGCAAGAAGGTACTTGTTACTTCTTGACGAGTGAAGTCCTTGGACGGAAACAGAGATTGCTTAGGGTAATTGCTGGTGATGAGTGGTCAGTTGGTAAAATAGTAGTTCCTAGATACTATCGTCAGGAATTACTTAGTGTAGTCCATGAAACGTCGTTGTCTGGTCGTTTAGGAATAAATGAGACGATGTTAGGCAACCAATACTTGTCGGCGAAGTGTGCGTCTACAAGTTTTATAAAAGCTATTCCTTTGTGGAATATTAAAACTGAGACCATAGTGAGAGTTTTGGTCGGGTTCTTCACACTGTTTGGTCTTCTGAAGCTGATACTATATCAGGCTTTAGAACGAATTATTGTAACATATTGTTATGAGATGGTATATAATTGGGAATTGTTGTGGAACAGGAAGGGAGTTGGTTGAAGGTCTCCAATTATTGTTGTTTTCTGCGAGGGGTCAGTATAGGAGTTTTTTTGTCGGATAATAGAGTATTAGTTTTGCTACCTATACCCCAAAAATCCTCTTTAGGTTAAGTATTTTGGTCCTTATACTACTGACAAAAGGTAAGGGAATTTAAATTATTATTAATACTTCTGGGAGGAGAAAGCAGAAACGATTTTGTCAAAATGTTAGAATGTTAGAACAATATGTAGATAGAAATAGCCATATAAATTATCGATTACTTTAGTAGTACTTGTCTCACACATTGAAGATTTGAATGAAGATGAGAAATCCGATAGGATGATTTGAAGTCGCTACTCTTCGCACATACTGCCGCCTGAGATTTACGAACTGAAATAGTTGATAGACGGAAATGAATATTTATTAACAGACATTCTACATGAACCAAATAAAAGTGACTGGAGTTTACCATGTTTCAGTGCAGGAACAAAATAACACTTTCCGTACATGTATAGAGTATAGAAAGTAAATAGAGTCACCGGGACATATTCATTTCCAATTTCTAGACAGGATTGGAAATGACTAATACGTCACAAGATATTGACTTATTGAAGGGATTCTACCAAATTTCACTTACGGAGAGAAAGAAAAATTTGCATTCACGACTCCAGAACTTTACCTATACAAAGTCGTACCATTTGGGATGAAGGTTCCCCAAGTTTCCAACGTCTGATGAATATAATAACATCCGAATAGAAATTGCGATGCATACATCGATGATGTCATCATTTGCAACGACATGTGGCAAGATTGAACCATTCTTCAAGAGATTCAGCGAAGCGAACCTGATCATCAATATTAAAGTGACTTTTATCGTGCCTGTGTTACCTTTTCAGGGCATGATTGTGAGACATGGACAAATAAAATCAATAGAAGCTAAGGTTACGGCTATTTCTTAGTAAAATTTAATCGATGATGTATTTTCATGTGTATAATACCACCATTACACTGTTTTGTATACATGACTGTATCATGTATTCATTTTTCTTTTGATTTAATTACTTGTATTTTGGAAGTACATATTAAAAAATAAGTTTTTATTGCATAAATCCTTATTTTTTCCGTTGATGGGGGAGGGTGTTACGGAATCATACCTTTTTACCTTTTTATAATGATTTAATTTACTAATATATGATCTCTGTTTTTAGTCTGAATAATGGTTAGCATATCAGTATAGATACGACTAATGCTCGATCCATAAGTGGTCACATGATCAATTGCGCGGGAAAATGAAGTCGACCTGGCTTTGTACTTTTGGAAATCAATATTGAAAGGTCACATTCCATACTACAATAACATTATGTTTACTCTCTAAGATTTTTAGTACCCTAGACCTTTGGGTAAATGACGCGTAACCTAGTTCCTGATTGGTTCTTAGAGGGTTATGTTATTTTGAAATACCATATTATTAAAGACGGAGAAAGGGTATTCTCTTTTAATTCTGCGCACTTAGTAAAGATATATAGGGAATAATCTTGGGAATTATCATTCTTTTACAGTTGCTTGAATGAAGAGAGGTTATTGAAATTATTCAGTTCAGTGTGGAATTTATTTAATTAGTAATTCATCTGAATTACTATACAGCTCCGTGGAATTATCGGATATTATTCTAAAACTTGTGAGATTCCAGATTTGTAAGGGTTATTTTGGATTTAATCAGAACTTGTCAACATCAGCACAGTACAGGTTATTTTCATTCGGAATACCACATCCTGATTACTCGGATTAACATCAGGAAGTGAACTTTAAAACATTTTAGGACTTTTCGAATATTCTATACTGTAAGTTATTTTAATTCTTTCACTTTGATTGTTTGTTGAATTATTTTAATTCTTTTAATATTTTAGGAAATTAAAGTTTTGCATTTTAATCTTGAAAGCTTGTTTTTGTCTTTTATTCTGTTACATTACCCCTAGAGTCGTAACAGGATAAATTGGGGGCTCGTATTACGGGATTAGAAATTAGAATAATTTCGGGATCCGAATTTAAATTTTTTGAAATTTAGATTTAATTAAATATTTTCGAAGTTGTAATATTTCAGAGATTTTGATACTTCGGAAAGTTTTCTTTTTGGGATTTGAATTTCATTGTTTGAAATTTTAGTGGTTTTTTTGATTTCCCGATTAAGAAATAAAGAGAAACTAACAGGCTTTCATAATGACATGCAGAGTAGAGAGTTTCTTAGCTGATCCTACCCAGGAGAAATTTGAGTCCTTAAAGAAGGACGAATTACTTGAAATTGCTCAACATTATAGTCTTACTGAAGCGAAGGCTTCCATGTTGAAGCAGGATATTAGAAGTATCTTGATTCAATATTTGGTACAATCAGGTATTTTTGAAAAGGGGGTTTCAAGTGTTAAGAAAAAATCTCCGTCTGGTTTGGAAAAGAAATTACAGATAGCTAAGGACATAGAGATTGAAAAGATCAAACTTCAATGGGAACAGATGCAGATGCAGGAAAGAAGGGAAGATAAGGAAAGGGAAATACAAAGGGAGGAAAAGGAAAAGATTAGGGAAAGGGAGGAAAGAAGGGAAGATAAATTAAGAGATAGGGAGGATAAAGTAAGAGATAATGAGATACAACGGGGAATAGAGAAGAAAGTAAGAGAAAATGAGGAAAGAGAGAGAGACAAAGTTAGAGAATTTCAGAATCAAAATTCTGATAGAGAATTCAGATTAAGGGAATTAGAATTAACCAGCAAAGGGCACTCTCATGGAAATCAGGGTTCATACTTTGATTTGGCCAAACATTTGAGACAGGTTCCCCCTTTTAGAGAAAAGGAGATAGACAAATATTTTCTCAGTTTTGAGAAAATTGCCGAGAATCTAGAATGGCCAAAAGAGAAGTGGACCTCATTATTGCAGAGTGTGTTAACTGGCAAAGCTAGTGATGTTTATACTACACTCTCATCTCAGCAATCTGCTGATTATGAAGTGGTCAAAGAATACATTTTAAGAGCTTATGAGTTGGTACCTGAAACTCATCGTCAAAACTTTAGAGAAGGAAAAAAGGAAACAAATCAAACTCATGTAGAATTTGCTTGGGAAAAGAAACGTTTGTTTACAAGATGGTGTACATCTAAGAAGGTTGAAGGCAATTATGATAATCTTGAACAACTGGTATTGATTGAAGATTTCAAGAATTGTGTCAGTGATAATATTAAGATGTATCTTAATGAGAAAGGAGTTGAGACTTTAGAAAAGGCAGCCATCACAGCTGATGAATATTCTTCAATACACAAGGTTCCATTGACAACTAAAACTTTTCCTCAACAATCTTACGTTAAGAAATTATTTCAAACTCGTTCGGGTAATTTCAGACCTCAGGGTGATTTGATTGTAAAGAATCAAAATTCTGATAGGGAATATCAGAAAACCTTATCTCTGCCCACGTGTTCATATTGTAAGATGAAGGGACACGTTATTTCTGATTGCTTAAAGTTGCAATTTAGGCCTCAGAATTATAATAGAGCAGTTCCAAATGCTCTAGTTATCAAGAAGTCAAGGTCAGGGTCATTTATCAATGATGATGATATTTGTTTGGAGGCTAGCTTACCTCAGTCTGATTTTATAATGAAGAATTACGAACCATTCATGTCGAAGGGTTCTGTGTCACTTGTTGGTGACTTGGATAAGGCTACTCCTATTAAGATATTAAGAGATACAGGAGCTTCTCAGAGTCTATTGTTAGATAGTACTTTGCCGTTTTCTGAGAAGTCTTCTACTAGTGAAAGTATATTAATACAGGGGGTAGATTGTGGATATGTTAATGTCCCTCTTCATTGTGTTAATTTGTCATCAGACTTAGTTTCGGGACCTGTGACCATAGGAGCAGTGGCTTCTTTGCCTATAAAGGGCATCCATTTATTACTAGGTAATGACCTAGCTAAAGATAAGGTCGTGGTTAATCCACTTGTAACTAACAAGCTTAGTATGGATCAAAGAGTTGATCATATTGAAGTAGAAATCCCTGGTTTAAATCCAGCTTGTGAAGTTACTAGAGCTATGGCAAAGTATGCTCTTGAGAATATTGTTGTTGAACAGGATGTATTTCCTTTAGCGGACACCTTTGTGGGTCAGGCTTTTCATGAGGTCACTTCTGCTCCTCAATCTAGTATTGATAGTGATACTCTTTCAACTACTATGTCTCATAAAAATAGTCAGGGTGTAATAAGACAAGCACCAGATGTCTTACAACAGGGAGATTCGGATATCTCCTGTTTGTTTCAGGGGGCTATGACTGAAACTGAAGCCAAGCAAGAAGGTACTTGTTACTTCTTGACGAGTGAAGTCCTTGGACGGAAACAGAGATTGCTTAGGGTAATTGCTGGTGATGAGTGGTCAGTTGGTAAAATAGTAGTTCCTAGATACTATCGTCAGGAATTACTTAGTGTAGTCCATGAAACGTCGTTGTCTGGTCGTTTAGGAATAAATGAGACGATGTTAGGCAACCAATACTTGTCGGCGAAGTGTGCGTCTACAAGTTTTATAAAAGCTATTCCTTTGTGGAATATTAAAACTGAGACCATAGTGAGAGTTTTGGTCGGGTTCTTCACACTGTTTGGTCTTCTGAAGCTGATACTATATCAGGCTTTAGAACGAATTATTGTAACATATTGTTATGAGATGGTATATAATTGGGAATTGTTGTGGAACAGGAAGGGAGTTGGTTGAAGGTCTCCAATTATTGTTGTTTTCTGCGAGGGGTCAGTATAGGAGTTTTTTGTCGGATAATAGAGTATTAGTTTTGCTACCTATACCCCAAAAATCCTCTTTAGGTTAAGTATTTTGGTCCTTATACTACTGACAAAAGGTAAGGGAATTTAAATTATTATTAATACTTCTGGGAGGAGAAAGCAGAAACGATTTTGTCAAAATGTTAGAATGTTAGAACAATATGTAGATAGAAATAGCCATATAAATTATCGATTACTTTAGTAGTACTTGTCTCACACATTGAAGATTTGAATGAAGATGAGAAATCCGATAGGATGATTTGAAGTCGCTACTCTTCGCACATACTGCCGCCTGAGATTTACGAACTGAAATAGTTGATAGACGGAAATGAATATTTATTAACAGACATTCTACATGAACCAAATAAAAGTGACTGGAGTTTACCATGTTTCAGTGCAGGAACAAAATAACACTTTCCGTACATGTATAGAGTATAGAAAGTAAATAGAGTCACCGGGACATATTCATTTCCAATTTCTAGACAGGATTGGAAATGACTAATACGTCACAAGATATTGACTTATTGAAGGGATTCTACCAAATTTCACTTACGGAGAGAAAGAAAAATTTGCATTCACGACTCCAGAACTTTACCTATACAAAGTCGTACCATTTGGGATGAAGGTTCCCCAAGTTTCCAACGTCTGATGAATATAATAACATCCGAATAGAAATTGCGATGCATACATCGATGATGTCATCATTTGCAACGACATGTGGCAAGATTGAACCATTCTTCAAGAGATTCAGCGAAGCGAACCTGATCATCAATATTAAAGTGACTTTTATCGTGCCTGTGTTACCTTTTCAGGGCATGATTGTGAGACATGGACAAATAAAATCAATAGAAGCTAAGGTTACGGCTATTTCTTAGTAAAATTTAATCGATGATGTATTTTCATGTGTATAATACCACCATTACACTGTTTTGTATACATGACTGTATCATGTATTCATTTTTCTTTTGATTTAATTACTTGTATTTTGGAAGTACATATTAAAAAAATAAGTTTTTATTGCATAAATCCTTATTTTTTCCGTTGATGGGGGAGGGTGTTACGGAATCATACCTTTTTACCTTTTTATAATGATTTAATTTACTAATATATGATCTCTGTTTTTAGTCTGAATAATGGTTAGCATATCAGTATAGATACGACTAATGCTCGATCCATAAGTGGTCACATGATCAATTGCGCGGGAAAATGAAGTCGACCTGGCTTTGTACTTTTGGAAATCAATATTGAAAGGTCACATTCCATACTACAATAACATTATGTTTACTCTCTAAGATTTTTAGTACCCTAGACCTTTGGGTAAATGACGCGTAACCTAGTTCCTGATTGGTTCTTAGAGGGTTATGTTATTTTGAAATACCATATTATTAAAGACGGAGAAAGGGTATTCTCTTTTAATTCTGCGCACTTAGTAAAGATATATAGGGAATAATCTTGGGAATTATCATTCTTTTACAGTTGCTTGAATGAAGAGAGGTTATTGAAATTATTCAGTTCAGTGTGGAATTTATTTAATTAGTAATTCATCTGAATTACTATACAGCTCCGTGGAATTATCGGATATTATTCTAAAACTTGTGAGATTCCAGATTTGTAAGGGTTATTTTGGATTTAATCAGAACTTGTCAACATCAGCACAGTACAGGTTATTTTCATTCGGAATACCACATCCTGATTACTCGGATTAACATCAGGAAGTGAACTTTAAAACATTTTAGGACTTTTCGAATATTCTATACTGTAAGTTATTTTAATTCTTTCACTTTGATTGTTTGTTGAATTATTTTAATTCTTTTAATATTTTAGGAAATTAAAGTTTTGCATTTTAATCTTGAAAGCTTGTTTTTGTCTTTTATTCTGTTACATTACCCCTAGAGTCGTAACAGGATAAATTGGGGGCTCGTATTACGGGATTAGAAATTAGAATAATTTCGGGATCCGAATTTAAATTTTTTGAAATTTAGATTTAATTAAATATTTTCGAAGTTGTAATATTTCAGAGATTTTGATACTTCGGAAAGTTTTCTTTTTGGGATTTGAATTTCATTGTTTGAAATTTTAGTGGTTTTTTTTGATTTCCCGATTAAGAAATAAAGAGAAACTAACAGGCTTTCATAATGACATGCAGAGTAGAGAGTTTCTTAGCTGATCCTACCCAGGAGAAATTTGAGTCCTTAAAGAAGGACGAATTACTTGAAATTGCTCAACATTATAGTCTTACTGAAGCGAAGGCTTCCATGTTGAAGCAGGATATTAGAAGTATCTTGATTCAATATTTGGTACAATCAGGTATTTTTGAAAAGGGGGTTTCAAGTGTTAAGAAAAAATCTCCGTCTGGTTTGGAAAAGAAATTACAGATAGCTAAGGACATAGAGATTGAAAAGATCAAACTTCAATGGGAACAGATGCAGATGCAGGAAAGAAGGGAAGATAAGGAAAGGGAAATACAAAGGGAGGAAAAGGAAAAGATTAGGGAAAGGGAGGAAAGAAGGGAAGATAAATTAAGAGATAGGGAGGATAAAGTAAGAGATAATGAGATACAGCGGGGAATAGAGAAGAAAGTAAGAGAAAATGAGGAAAGAGAGAGAGACAAAGTTAGAGAATTTCAGAATCAAAATTCTGATAGAGAATTCAGATTAAGGGAATTAGAATTAACCAGCAAAGGGCACTCTCATGGAAATCAGGGTTCATACTTTGATTTGGCCAAACATTTGAGACAGGTTCCCCCTTTTAGAGAAAAGGAGATAGACAAATATTTTCTCAGTTTTGAGAAAATTGCCGAGAATCTAGAATGGCCAAAAGAGAAGTGGACCTCATTATTGCAGAGTGTGTTAACTGGTAAAGCTAGTGATGTTTATACTACACTCTCATCTCAGCAATCTGCTGATTATGAAGTGGTCAAAGAATACATTTTAAGAGCTTATGAGTTGGTACCTGAAACTCATCGTCAAAACTTTAGAGAAGGAAAAAAGGAAACAAATCAAACTCATGTAGAATTTGCGTGGGAAAAGAAACGTTTGTTTACAAGATGGTGTACATCTAAGAAGGTTGAAGGCAATTATGATAATCTTGAACAACTGGTATTGATTGAAGATTTCAAGAATTGTGTCAGTGATAATATTAAGATGTATCTTAATGAGAAAGGAGTTGAGACTTTAGAAAAGGCAGCCATCACAGCTGATGAATATTCTTCAATACACAAGGTTCCATTGACAACTAAAACTTTTCCTCAACAATCTTACGTTAAGAAATTATTTCAAACTCGTTCGGGTAATTTCAGACCTCAGGGTGATTTGATTGTAAAGAATCAAAATTCTGATAGGGAATATCAGAAAAACCTTATCTCTGCCCACGTGTTCATATTGTAAGATGAAGGGACACGTTATTTCTGATTGCTTAAAGTTGCAATTTAGGCCTCAGAATTATAATAGAGCAGTTCCAAATGCTCTAGTTATCAAGAAGTCAAGGTCAGGGTCATTTATCAATGATGATGATATTTGTTTGGAGGCTAGCTTACCTCAGTCTGATTTTATAATGAAGAATTACGAACCATTCATGTCGAAGGGTTCTGTGTCACTTGTTGGTGACTTGGATAAGGCTACTCCTATTAAGATATTAAGAGATACAGGAGCTTCTCAGAGTCTATTGTTAGATAGTACTTTGCCGTTTTCTGAGAAGTCTTCTACTAGTGAAAGTATATTAATACAGGGGGTAGATTGTGGATATGTTAATGTCCCTCTTCATTGTGTTAATTTGTCATCAGACTTAGTTTCGGGACCTGTGACCATAGGAGCAGTGGCTTCTTTGCCTATAAAGGGCATCCATTTATTACTAGGTAATGACCTAGCTAAAGATAAGGTCGTGGTTAATCCACTTGTAACTAACAAGCTTAGTATAGATCAAAGAGTTGATCATATTGAAGTAGAAATCCCTGGTTTAAATCCAGCTTGTGAAGTTACTAGAGCTATGGCAAAGTATGCTCTTGAGAATATTGTTGTTGAACAGGATGTATTTCCTTTAGCGGACACCTTTGTGGGTCAGGCTTTTCATGAGGTCACTTCTGCTCCTCAATCTAGTATTGATAGTGATACTCTTTCAACTACTATGTCTCATAAAAATAGTCAGGGTGTAATAAGACAAGCACCAGATGTCTTACAACAGGGAGATTCGGATATCTCCTGTTTGTTTCAGGGGGCTATGACTGAAACTGAAGCCAAGCAAGAAGGTACTTGTTACTTCTTGACGAGTGAAGTCCTTGGACGGAAACAGAGATTGCTTAGGGTAATTGCTGGTGATGAGTGGTCAGTTGGTAAAATAGTAGTTCCTAGATACTATCGTCAGGAATTACTTAGTGTAGTCCATGAAACGTCGTTGTCTGGTCGTTTAGGAATAAATGAGACGATGTTAGGCAACCAATACTTGTCGGCGAAGTGTGCGTCTACAAGTTTTATAAAAGCTATTCCTTTGTGGAATATTAAAACTGAGACCATAGTGAGAGTTTTGGTCGGGTTCTTCACACTGTTTGGTCTTCTGAAGCTGATACTATATCAGGCTTTAGAACGAATTATTGTAACATATTGTTATGAGATGGTATATAATTGGGAATTGTTGTGGAACAGGAAGGGAGTTGGTTGAAGGTCTCCAATTATTGTTGTTTTCTGCGAGGGGTCAGTATAGGAGTTTTTTGTCGGATAATAGAGTATTAGTTTTGCTACCTATACCCCAAAAATCCTCTTTAGGTTAAGTATTTTGGTCCTTATACTACTGACAAAAGGTAAGGGAATTTAAATTATTATTAATACTTCTGGGAGGAGAAAGCAGAAACGACTTTGTCAAAATGTTAGAATGTTAGAACAATATGTAGATAGAAATAGCCATATGAATTATCGATTACTTTAGTAGTACTTGTCTCACACATTGAAGATTTGAATGAAGATGAGAAATCCGATAGGATGATTTGAAGTCGCTACTCTTCGCACATACTGCCGCCTGAGATTTACGAACTGAAATAGTTGATAGACGGAAATGAATATTTATTAACAGACATTCTACATGAACCAAATAAAAGTGACTGGAGTTTACCATGTTTCAGTGCAGGAACAAAATAACACTTTCCGTACATGTATAGAGTATAGAAAGTAAATAGAGTCACCGGGACATATTCATTTCCAATTTCTAGACAGGATTGGAAATGACTAATACGTCACAAGATATTGACTTATTGAAGGGATTCTACCAAATTTCACTTACGGAGAGAAAGAAAAATTTGCATTCACGACTCCAGAACTTTACCTATACAAAGTCGTACCATTTGGGATGAAGGTTCCCCAAGTTTCCAACGTCTGATGAATATAATAACATCCGAATAGAAATTGCGATGCATACATCGATGATGTCATCATTTGCAACGACATGTGGCAGGATTGAACCATTCTTCAAGAGATTCAGCGAAGCGAACCTGATCATCAATATTAAAGTGACTTTTATCGTGCCTGTGTTACCTTTTCAGGGCATGATTGTGAGACATGGACAAATAAAATCAATAGAAGCTAAGGTTACGGCTATTTCTTAGTAAAATTTAATCGATGATGTATTTTCATGTGTATAATACCACCATTACACTGTTTTGTATACATGACTGTATCACGTATTCATTTTTCTTTTGATTTAATTACTTGTATTTTGGAAGTACATATTAAGAAATAAGTTTTTATTGCATAAATCCTTATTTTTTCCGTTGATGGGGGAGGGTGTTACGGAATCATACCTTTTTACCTTTTTATAATGATTTAATTTACTAATATATGATCTCTGTTTTTAGTCTGAATAATGGTTAGCATATCAGTATAGATACGACTAATGCTCGATCCATAAGTGGTCACATGATCAATTTCGCGGGAAAATGAAGTCGACCTGGCTTTGTACTTTTGGAAATCAATATTGAAAGGTCACATTCCATACTACAATAACATTATGTTTACTCTTTAAGATTTTTAGTACCCTAGACCTTTGGGTAAATGACGCGTAACCTAGTTCCTGATTGGTTCTTAGAGGGTTATGTTATTTTGAAATACCATATTATTAAAGACGGAGAAAGGGTATTCTCTTTTAATTCTGCTCACTTAGTAAAGATATATAGGGAATAATCTTGGGAATTATCATTCTTTTACAGTTGCTTGAATGAAGAGAGGTTATTGAAATTATTCAGTTCAGTGTGGAATTTATTTAATTAGTAATTCATCTGAATTACTATACAGCTCCGTGGAATTATCGGATATTATTCTAAAACTTGTGAGATTCCAGACTTGTAAGGATTATTTTGGATTTAATCAGAACTTGTCAACATCAGCACAGTACAGGTTATTTTCATTCGGAATACCACATCCGGATTACTCGGATTAACATCAGGAAGTGAACTTTAAAACATTTTAGGACTTTTCGAATATTCTATACTGTAAGTTATTTTAATTCTTTCACTTTGATTGTTTGTTGAATTATTTTAATTCTTTTAATATTTTAGGAAATTAAAGTTTTGCATTTTAATCTTGAAAGCTTGTTTTTGTCTTTTATTCTGTTACATTACCCCTAGAGTCGTAACAGGATAAATTGGGGGCTCGTATTACGGGATTAGAAATTAGAATAATTTCGGGATCCGAATTTAAATTTTTTGAAATTTAGATTTAATTAAATATTTTCGAAGTTGTAATATTTCAGAGATTTTGATACTTCGGAAAGTTTTCTTTTTGGGATTTGAATTTCATTGTTTGAAATTTTAGTGGTTTTTTTGATTTCCCGATTAAGAAATAAAGAGAAACTAACAGGCTTTCATAATGACATGCAGAGTAGAGAGTTTCTTAGCTGATCCTACCCAGGAGAAATTTGAGTCCTTAAAGAAGGACGAATTACTTGAAATTGCTCAACATTATAGTCTTACTGAAGCGAAGGCTTCCATGTTGAAGCAGGATATTAGAAGTATCTTGATTCAATATTTGGTACAATCAGGTATTTTTGAAAAGGGGGTTTCAAGTGTTAAGAAAAAATCTCCGTCTGGTTTGGAAAAGAAATTACAGATAGCTAAGGACATAGAGATTGAAAAGATCAAACTTCAATGGGAACAGATGCAGATGCAGGAAAGAAGGGAAGATAAGGAAAGGGAAATACAAAGGGAGGAAAAGGAAAAGATTAGGGAAAGGGAGGAAAGAAGGGAAGATAAATTAAGAGATAGGGAGGATAAAGTAAGAGATAATGAGATACAACGGGGAATAGAGAAGAAAGTAAGAGAAAATGAGGAAAGAGAGAGAGACAAAGTTAGAGAATTTCAGAATCAAAATTCTGATAGAGAATTCAGATTAAGGGAATTAGAATTAACCAGCAAAGGGCACTCTCATGGAAATCAGGGTTCATACTTTGATTTGGCCAAACATTTGAGACAGGTTCCCCCTTTTAGAGAAAAGGAGATAGACAAATATTTTCTCAGTTTTGAGAAAATTGCCCAGAATCTAGAATGGCCAAAAGAGAAGTGGACCTCATTATTGCAGAGTGTGTTAACTGGCAAAGCTAGTGATGTTTATACTACACTCTCATCTCAGCAATCTGCTGATTATGAAGTGGTCAAAGAATACATTTTAAGAGCTTATGAGTTGGTACCTGAAACTCATCGTCAAAACTTTAGAGAAGGAAAAAAGGAAACAAATCAAACTCATGTAGAATTTGCGTGGGAAAAGAAACGTTTGTTTACAAGATGGTGTACATCTAAGAAGGTTGAAGGCAATTATGATAATCTTGAACAACTGGTATTGATTGAAGATTTCAAGAATTGTGTCAGTGATAATATTAAGATGTATCTTAATGAGAAAGGAGTTGAGACTTTAGAAAAGGCAGCCATCACAGCTGATGAATATTCTTCAATACACAAGGTTCCATTGACAACTAAAACTTTTCCTCAACAATCTTACGTTAAGAAATTATTTCAAACTCGTTCGGGTAATTTCAGACCTCAGGGTGATTTGATTGTAAAGAATCAAAATTCTGATAGGGAATATCAGAAAACCTTATCTCTGCCCACGTGTTCATATTGTAAGATGAAGGGACACGTTATTTCTGATTGCTTAAAGTTGCAATTTAGGCCTCAGAATTATAATAGAGCAGTTCCAAATGCTCTAGTTATCAAGAAGTCAAGGTCAGGGTCATTTATCAATGATGATGATATTTGTTTGGAGGCTAGCTTACCTCAGTCTGATTTTATAATGAAGAATTACGAACCATTCATGTCGAAGGGTTCTGTGTCACTTGTTGGTGACTTGGATAAGGCTACTCCTATTAAGATATTAAGAGATACAGGAGCTTCTCAGAGTCTATTGTTAGATAGTACTTTGCCGTTTTCTGAGAAGTCTTCTACTAGTGAAAGTATATTAATACAGGGGGTAGATTGTGGATATGTTAATGTCCCTCTTCATTGTGTTAATTTGTCATCAGACTTAGTTTCGGGACCTGTGACCATAGGAGCAGTGGCTTCTTTGCCTATAAAGGGCATCCATTTATTACTAGGTAATGACCTAGCTAAAGATAAGGTCGTGGTTAATCCACTTGTAACTAACAAGCTTAGTATAGATCAAAGAGTTGATCATATTGAAGTAGAAATCCCTGGTTTAAATCCAGCTTGTGAAGTTACTAGAGCTATGGCAAAGTATGCTCTTGAGAATATTGTTGTTGAACAGGATGTATTTCCTTTAGCGGACACCTTTGTGGGTCAGGCTTTTCATGAGGTCACTTCTGCTCCTCAATCTAGTATTGATAGTGATACTCTTTCAACTACTATGTCTCATAAAAATAGTCAGGGTGTAATAAGACAAGCACCAGATGTCTTACAACAGGGAGATTCGGATATCTCCTGTTTGTTTCAGGGGGCTATGACTGAAACTGAAGCCAAGCAAGAAGGTACTTGTTACTTCTTGACGAGTGAAGTCCTTGGACGGAAACAGAGATTGCTTAGGGTAATTGCTGGTGATGAGTGGTCAGTTGGTAAAATAGTAGTTCCTAGATACTATCGTCAGGAATTACTTAGTGTAGTCCATGAAACGTCGTTGTCTGGTCGTTTAGGAATAAATGAGACGATGTTAGGCAACCAATACTTGTCGGCGAAGTGTGCGTCTACAAGTTTTATAAAAGCTATTCCTTTGTGGAATATTAAAACTGAGACCATAGTGAGAGTTTTGGTCGGGTTCTTCACACTGTTTGGTCTTCTGAAGCTGATACTATATCAGGCTTTAGAACGAATTATTGTAACATATTGTTATGAGATGGTATATAATTGGGAATTGTTGTGGAACAGGAAGGGAGTTGGTTGAAGGTCTCCAATTATTGTTGTTTTCTGCGAGGGGTCAGTATAGGAGTTTTTTGTCGGATAATAGAGTATTAGTTTTGCTACCTATACCCCAAAAATCCTCTTTAGGTTAAGTATTTTGGTCCTTATACTACTGACAAAAGGTAAGGGAATTTAAATTATTATTAATACTTCTGGGAGGAGAAAGCAGAAACGACTTTGTCAAAATGTTAGAATGTTAGAACAATATGTAGATAGAAATAGCCATATGAATTATCGATTACTTTAGTAGTACTTGTCTCACACATTGAAGATTTGAATGAAGATGAGAAATCCGATAGGATGATTTGAAGTCGCTACTCTTCGCACATACTGCCGCCTGAGATTTACGAACTGAAATAGTTGATAGACGGAAATGAATATTTATTAACAGACATTCTACATGAACCAAATAAAAGTGACTGGAGTTTACCATGTTTCAGTGCAGGAACAAAATAACACTTTCCGTACATGTATAGAGTATAGAAAGTAAATAGAGTCACCGGGACATATTCATTTCCAATTTCTAGACAGGATTGGAAATGACTAATACGTCACAAGATATTGACTTATTGAAGGGATTCTACCAAATTTCACTTACGGAGAGAAAGAAAAATTTGCATTCACGACTCCAGAACTTTACCTATACAAAGTCGTACCATTTGGGATGAAGGTTCCCCAAGTTTCCAACGTCTGATGAATATAATAACATCCGAATAGAAATTGCGATGCATACATCGATGATGTCATCATTTGCAACGACATGTGGCAGGATTGAACCATTCTTCAAGAGATTCAGCGAAGCGAACCTGATCATCAATATTAAAGTGACTTTTATCGTGCCTGTGTTACCTTTTCAGGGCATGATTGTGAGACATGGACAAATAAAATCAATAGAAGCTAAGGTTACGGCTATTTCTTAGTAAAATTTAATCGATGATGTATTTTCATGTGTATAATACCACCATTACACTGTTTTGTATACATGACTGTATCACGTATTCATTTTTCTTTTGATTTAATTACTTGTATTTTGGAAGTACATATTAAAAAATAAGTTTTTATTGCATAAATCCTTATTTTTTCCGTTGATGGGGGAGGGTGTTACGGAATCATACCTTTTTACCTTTTTATAATGATTTAATTTACTAATATATGATCTCTGTTTTTAGTCTGAATAATGGTTAGCATATCAGTATAGATACGACTAATGCTCGATCCATAAGTGGTCACATGATCAATTTCGCGGGAAAATGAAGTCGACCTGGCTTTGTACTTTTGGAAATCAATATTGAAAGGTCACATTCCATACTACAATAACATTATGTTTACTCTTTAAGATTTTTAGTACCCTAGACCTTTGGGTAAATGACGCGTAACCTAGTTCCTGATTGGTTCTTAGAGGGTTATGTTATTTTGAAATACCATATTATTAAAGACGGAGAAAGGGTATTCTCTTTTAATTCTGCTCACTTAGTAAAGATATATAGGGAATAATCTTGGGAATTATCATTCTTTTACAGTTGCTTGAATGAAGAGAGGTTATTGAAATTATTCAGTTCAGTGTGGAATTTATTTAATTAGTAATTCATCTGAATTACTATACAGCTCCGTGGAATTATCGGATATTATTCTAAAACTTGTGAGATTCCAGACTTGTAAGGATTATTTTGGATTTAATCAGAACTTGTCAACATCAGCACAGTACAGGTTATTTTCATTCGGAATACCACATCCTGATTACTCGGATTAACATCAGGAAGTGAACTTTAAAACATTTTAGGACTTTTAGGATATTCTATACTGTAAGTTATTTTAATTCTTTCACTTTGATTGTTTGTTGAATTATTTTAATTCTTTCAATATTTTAGGAAATTAAAGTTTTGCATTTTAATCTTGAAAGCTTGTTTGTGTCTTTTATTCTGTTACATTACCCCTAGAGTCGTAACAACCCATAGTAAAAGCAGTAACATATTGAGACAATAGATGAAGATTATAGAAAAATAAGACAAATATTATCGTGAATAAATCGCCAAGTTAGAGAAGAAAGATACGACACTTAACAGACTGTAATCATCAAATCCCATTTATTGCTCTGTTTTTCTCCGAGTAGATGTAACCGGTTTGACAAAATAGGGAAAATGCAATATTTTTATAAATAACTTTAGTATTAAAACTGAAAGTTTTTCATCTATGGACAGTACTAATTGCAATCATCTAGTTTCACTTTTGAAAGTCGAGAAGTAATATGTATTTATGTTTTCGACTTTACGACAGACTGTGTTTGGAACAGGTATTATTAATAACACTGTTGAGAAAATGCATCACACAGCATTTTATTAAGCAATCCCTGACACCTGTTTTTCAAATCCTGTGTGAATAAAGAATAGTGCTGTAAGTACAAACGTCTAAAACTTACTCCCTAAAACTACAAACAAATTTAGCCAAACTGGTTGATAAAACGGGTGAGAAAAAGTTTGTGCATATTTCACCCGGGTCCTTATCCACTCTATTAATCTTCTTCTTTACTAAGCCATTGCCTGGCATATATTTTATGTTTGAAATCGATAAATTTATAAATAAATAAACTTTATCTCTTAATACTGAGATTGCTGCTTTTATGTTAGAATCATTAATATTCTGTGAAAGCTTCGAATCTAGCACAATATCATTTTGATCCATTATTCATGATATTTAAATTCGAATTAATTGCATCCTCTTCTCAATTCACAACAAACAGAGTATAATGCGGCCTAGCAACATAGTATGCTTGTTGTGATCTATAAATGCTCAAAATATATTTCACTTCTAATCGTTCATATTTGTACATTTAGTTATAAATCTTTGCAAAACGCCCACCTCAGTATCCAAAGCTTCTGATCCCGGGGGTAGAATTATCGGACCTTCACCGCTTACCACCCCCAGGGTGAGGCACATTTCCTATAGAAGATCTTTTTCTACGTTCCGCGATCAAACTGTGACTTGCACACAATACATATATATTGTTCTTCCAGAAAGCTAGCCATGAGATTCATTCTATTTTATTGCTTACATGCCATATTTGTATACACTAGATCCTGTGTAACGCTTTTAATATCGATGTTTGCTATATGATTCATTTTATTTTATTTATTTATTGAAATAAATTGCTTTAAATCTATCGTGTTTCGGCTGCGAATCATTTATTGAGCGTGATCATTTCTTTGCATGTTGTTCTTGTCAATGTCAAGTTTCAGAATGTATTTCGTTGATTTAGGTACATACGTTTTGTCAAATATCATTACTTCATTTTTATAAGAATGTTTTAAAATTTCTTTTGTTACGGAATTATGCATCATTTCTTTCAAATAATGGTATAGTTTTATTAGTTTATGACCTCTGTATTATAGTCTAATAGGTGTCGTTTTGCAGAGTGCACATATATGGTAATTTCAATGTGACCCAGTACATTGGTCCTTGGAAAAATCAATATTGTCGGTTGAAGCATTAGTCATGTCCCGTGATTCAGCGCTTGAGTTTTGAACTTGACCTGACCTGGTTTTCGAAGTCCCAGAAGTTATAATAAGATCGCAAGAGTAAGATGTAGATATGAGGCGGAATAAGTAATAGGTTTTGTTTCTTTGTAAGACGCAGATTAAGAAAACTATAAATAAGATGTAATCGGAGCGTTCGTCATTCTTCTTGATAGTACGTTCAGCCTGAGAGGTCATAAACGAGATTGGATCATTTTGTGTGGTATTCTCCTTCAGAGATATACAGTACATTTTGCGTTTAGTACTGCTACTTCAACTTTAAGAATTATTCAGCTCCGTTGGAATTATCGGAAACATTTCTAGAACTTGTGTGATATTCCACAGTCACAAGGATTATTTGGAATTAATAATATTTGGATATAATTGATTCTTGTTAGTACATCAGCACAGTGGTATTTTAATTCGGAATATTCTTCATTCGGAATAATTTGGATTAACTTCCGGATAAGTTAACTTTAGAACAATTTAGGACTTTTAAGGATATTCATCTATTATTAGTACAGTATATTTAGGATTCAGTACTGTCTTAATCTGAATTATTATACAGCTCCGTGGAATTATCGGAAACATTTCTAAAACATCTGAGATTCCAGATTCACAAGGATTATTTGGATATATTTAAACTTATCAACATATTATCACAGTGAAGGCTATTTCATTCGGAATGCTACATTCGGAATATTTGGATTACCTTCAGGAACAGTGAACTTTAAAACAATTTAGGACTTTTAAGGATATACTATACTGCAAGTTATTTTTAATTCTTTCACTTTAATTGTTTGTTGAAATATTTTAATATTTTAGGAAATTAAAGATTTGTATTTTAAATCTTGAAAGCTTGTTTGAGTCTTTTCTTTTGTTACATAACCACTAGTCGTAACAACCTAAATTTAGTCTTTAAGTTTTCAATCTTTTTTTCTACAGGTTTTATTTTGCCTCAACAATATTCATATATATGGGGACATAAGTATCGAGTTTCTGGTGTAAACTGAGGTGTATTTGTTACTATAGTTGTCAAAAATGTTAAGCTTTTTCAATTTAGATATCTACCATATGATACACATCTTTGCGCTGCTCGTATGCGATATTTAATGTTCTTGAACCATGTTCATTTTCTCTGCTATTATGCCAGAACATCAGTGTTCAGCTTTTAATAAATTTTGGGCCATTTATCTCTTGCAGACTCACCTGTGTGGTGACACAAAATCATGTACTTGTATGCTACAGAGTTTTAGCTTTATAAATAAGCATTAGGTCTGCAAATTCATTTTCGGAATGAAGATTTTCAATATATTTCTCATATAAAATCACATATATATGTGATATAAAGAAAATTGATGTAGCTTAGCCTTCCAATAATGTTACACTCGAAATTATTTGCTCAGAAAGCAATCTGAGTTTTCTTGTTCAAATTATGGTTTGGAGCAAGCAAATCTGTTAAAGGGAAGATACTGAATAGTTAAACAAAAGGTTGCGCTATAATAAATAGTGACCAAAAGATTCAAGATTTTGATGTATTAAAGGGAACGTAAAAGCAATATTTGTCATTTTGCATGTACTTATTGTGAAACTGAGAAGCTACATTGTTTTATTGAATTATATAGGGTTTCTATAAATTGCAAAACTATTTGACAAAGACTAGTCGTGTCGTCTTTATCCGTAAATATCGCTTCTGATGGAAATATAAGACATTCTGTGTTTAAACCGATTTTAACAATGGACATTTCCAGACACTTTGCAGTTTGGTTATTTATCTAAATCACTGAGTATATACAAAAGAGAAGGACCTACCGTAAATAGTAATGTTTTTTGTATCGCTTTCAATAGAACTATCCACAAAATGCGCACATTTCCATGTTCCTCCGTCTCTTGACCTGTTCAAACCATTAATGTAAGCATACGCCCCACTAGTGTTGGTTGTTAAGGTGTAACTGCTTTTATCTTTGTAAGCGGTGCACTGTTTACCGTCAAAACATCTGGAAAGTTCTATACCTGCTGGGTTATACCAGATGATAATACCACTGTCAAATAAGTTGGATGTCAGACATGACAGGGTCAGGTTTTCCCCTCTGATTGGAACCAACTTGTCACTTTCAAGCCTCATGTTAAACACCTCTGAAAAACATTAGATAATGTCTTTATATCTTAATTCTGGATATTAAGGAAAGCAATAGCGGTAATTCCAGAGTTCATGCTTATATAAAAAATTTAAATTAAGGAGTAATTTTGCAATTTATTTATTATTTCACAATGTTGATTTGAGGCTTGAAGGTAAAACAAAATTTAAAAGATGCAAATCATATCAAACTCGCAATAGGTTCGGTAAATCACGCCGAATCAATGAAACAATTTCAAGCCATATCAATCGGCGTGTCTATTACAAGACGCAAAATGGTAACAGCGAAGGGTTTGCGTAGTTTCCAAACATTTCAGTCTAGGCAATCACTTCGTCAGGAAATGAAAACACTTTCTAGGACAAAGCAAGCTAGCATTTGTTATGAACCATATGAGCGATAATGTCTACAGCAACATTGAATAAATAAGGTGATTATTGGTCCCATTATCTTACCCCTCTGTCTTTTTAAAAATAACAAGAAGAGAAGCATCATTCACAACACCTGCTTCTATACCCACATGAAATAATAATTTAAACCATTTCTAAGGTAAGCTCCGAAACTAACATTTTCAAGTACCTACTTATTTCTATCATATCGAGTCGTTCTCACAACCGGCACAATATAGACGAAGATTAGTTTTTGCTAAGTCATAATATCTAAACAAACCTTATATTATGACATGTAGTTTGATTTCGTATGTATAATTTGAAGTGTCTTTCAATCTAAGAGCCAGAGTTTTGAAACATTGTGATAGTCTATATTTAACAATAATAAAGGCGCCAATTCAACGATATTATCGCTGTCAATGTGATCATAATTTACAGACGAATCAAAAGATTTAAATGTTTTCAAAGCTTTTAATACATTCAACTTAAGTGAGAGTCCTATAAGAAAATAAAGCTGGGACTTGTTTTAAATTGTCAATTAATTTCTATTTTAAAAAGTCTCAGATTTAAAGCTGAAATTATTTTCTTTGGTAAGGCATTACTTTCGCTTAATCATTATAAATCTTTTTTACATTTTGTAAATCATAATAACGAACATTTGTACTGCCTTCCAAAAATAGTGGTGATAACCGAGCTAAGCTTACACACACACACACACACGCACACACACACACACACATCTATCTATCTATCTATCTATCTATCTATCTATCTATCTATCTATATATCTATCTATCTATCTATCTATCTATCTATCTATCTATCTATCTATCTATCTATATGTCTGTCTGTCTGTCTGTCTGTCTATCTATCTATCTATCTATCTATCTATCTATCTATCTATCTATCTATCTATCTATCTATCTATCTATCTATCTATCTATACACACACACACATATATATATATATATATATATATATATATATATATATATATATATATATATATATTGGCTACTTGTACTAGTAAATGGAACTATATTGAACTTTTTTGACGATATATTCAGATTTAATTTCTTACTTTTAAACTTCATTTTGTATTTTGTATTGGAAAGCCTGTTTCATTGCTTCTCTACAAAGGTGTTTTTTTAACAACTGAATTGAAAAAAAATAATTTACATAATATTTATACGAGAAACTGTAAATTTCAATTCTCTGCCTGAGAGTATTCTGCGAGTCGTCCCAGGTAGTCGAAGGCCTTTTTCTTTTTTCATTCGTTTACGAGACACTACGCGGCCTCGAGAGGCTTGCCTCCAACCTCCTTGTTCATAGCTATACAGGGTGCAGTTCCGACAGCCCCTAACGTAGCCGTTATTGCAAGCGCAGGAGCCGCAGCCGCTAACAACGCTGGAATCGCCGCGAGGAATGGAAATATTCCACCGGATTTTTAAATGTATGTCAACTCTGACAAGGATAACTTTAATGTCACTGAGGTGTTGTTTTTTTTTTTTTTTTTTGGCTGCAATGAGCTGATCGAGTTATGTTTAGGTTAACCACACAGGGACAATATCAGCTAACTTTGTCCGAAAAATCATGAATATGACCCCGCAGTCGTTTCGTATTGTCCTTTTGATTTTTGCAAGCTGCTTTGCGCTAAGGTCAACCTTAACTTCATGATACGACATTATTATTTAAATATATGACAGGTTTAATTACTAGTGCTCGTTTCCCACAGGCGCGTCGATGATTCCCATTCGACCACCTACGCCCTCCAGCAGCAGCATCGTACCAGAGAGAATCACAGCAATGCATCTTTAATTGGTGAAAGCGCGGTCAACAGTTGGATGAGCAACATGTGCATAAAAGTGCATGTCAACCACGGCCTGCTTAACCAGGTCCAGGTGTGGCAATGAAAAGTAATACATCGGGTACAACCCAATGAAGTCTTTTGGGGAAATCTGCAGACCTGTGTCAACGTTTTGGTCTCGACCCATAAACGACAACAGCTTGTGATATGCGCATGCAACATGATGATTTTCGAAGTCAAGCAAAATTTCTTCGGAGGGTTCCTGATGACCGTTGAACCGCAGATAAATTTCAGACACTCCTAACTTGTCAAATATCAGTTTATTACGGAGCTGTCCGCCACGCACCCCAGCTGTTTCTTCAAATACTATGAATACATGTCTTGATGCCCTGATACCTTGTTGGGTAGTTATTTGCCATAACAACTATTGAACGTTGCCTTCGTTAAAGTCTGTGGTAAGCGTGTGAAATGACATTGGTGATGTGCCTCCAGAACTCATATACGACAACAAACGAAAATCTGCAGCCATTGAATTGATTATCACGGGTATCCATAATATCAATTTAGAAAACACGACTTCACCATCATTAACACCACCAGCACGCCAAATTGCATCATTGTCTTAGGTTTTCGGCATAACGTGACTGTGTGTTTGTCAAAACAAATAGCCTTAATAACATCGCTACAAAACCCGAATATATGACTGAGAGGAATCGAGCACGAAAACGACTGAGAGTTCATGTTGACGTCCTCGACACGCCGAGAATCGAATGTTGTAATTCAGGTTTTTACTTGCCACAGCGGCGCCGCTGACACCAGATGTATCAGCAAAAACCAGCGGGTTGTGTATTCACGAAAGCAGCCTGTGTAAGCTGAAACCGCAAATACTCGATGTGATCAGCATGTTCGTTGGCGTCCTTGCAAAACATCATAGACTGGCCGCGGATCTCGCGTAGTCATCCCTGTATCTGGCAAGTACGATAGTCGTCGTGGCAATGTCATCATTGCTCCAATAAGCTTTGATTTCGTTTTCAGACATGGAATAACGTACGCTGCTAAGCAACGCCATTATGTCATTGTTGGCAAATCCAACCTTTTCGCCGCGGTCGTAATTGATACTAGCGTGGACATTTAGCAAACGTTTTCCATCAATTTCCAAGAGAGCTTAACACGGGAGAAAATACCGATTGTCATGCACTTGTAATTATATTCGGTCTTTTTTATTAGATTCCTTAGCCAGGTACGAATACTACTGAATTTTTGTTTTACTTCGATCTATCTTCAAAGGCTCTTCCATGTCAAACGCGAGGTCGGATACTTCTTCACATTTTGCAATTGTTATACGTTATCGATTTCGTCTAAAACCTCTTTACCACTTTGCCTAATAAACAATCGTAATCCATTGTTGACATCGATGGAAGTGTACCTGTTTTTGGTTCAACCGCTTTTGATTTTGCTAGAGTTACTAATCGTTTTAGTCGATCTTGAATCGATTGAAACGCCCACGATCCAATTTGTTTCAACCGATCCGCAGCAACGCTTCGGATGCTATCAACGACTAGCATTGCAACTTGTTTAGCGTTCGGTGCGGCGCGCGAAGACAAAGACGCGCGCACCATTGGCGCAGTAACAACATCATCAAGGCCATTTCCATAATATGTTTTGTAAACGGGTTTTCTCACGTTCACAACACGTACGGGTATCACACGTCCACGTACGACCATCATTATATTTATATCCCAGGTCGATCTCTATTGTCCAGTTGTATTGTCAATGTATCCCCGCGCAGGTCCAATATGCGCCAGTCCTGGTCCACAAGGGTAAAACGAATATGTGTTAACCGGAGATTGTGGTATGAAAAATATACAGGAGCCGTGGGAGTAATTGACAACAGATCACCCGGTTCGACAGTTGGAGAAAACCCAAACAGTATGTAACCCTCCAGGACCTACGCTTAAGATTCGTTTGTCCTCGGGAATTATATTAATGTCTTCAAGCTAACCAAGAATAGTTCTTATTAACGACCGTGCGATATTAACCACGTACGGTGCAAATTTTCGATCAAGATAGCAGAACTGAGTGTGGGCTCGTGTTCACGTATGACAATTTATAAAGTCTCTACCGGTCGCCAACGAAATCCACCATCGGACCTCATCAATGATTGATTCCATGTCGTAACTGCCCACGGGAAGTTCATTATCTCGTCAGGTACCTTCTAGACCGCTCTCTGCCGATAACATGAACGAGTTATTCGCGGGAAGGCCCCAAAGCTGTCATGTAAAACAGGAAGTGCATCAGAATTCATCATCGGTGTTATATACGTCATTGATGTCTTCAATAATTTCGTGCATGAACACGCGAAACGTTGCTGCCCGCGGGAACCGACCCCACTAATGTATCCAACCGGTCCAATAGATCATTTTTCTGTTGTTGGTCCACAGTATTTGAACCTTACAGGTTTAAAACCGGACGTGAGTGTTGAAGCCATCTTACGTGAGAACCTAGCGCCAGTGGAACCTTTGGTTGTCCCACGTTAATGTCCACGACCACTGAGATCTTTTCCGTGTTTAAATGGTTTCTCCTCCCATGGGGAGAAATATGTTTCTTCCTCGGGAGACTTTTCGTCGAAACGAGTCCCATATATTTTATTTTTGTAACTCTGTTTTCTCAAACTCAGTACATATAGCATTATCATTTCCTGTTTGATGAACTCCAGGCCACTCCTGGAATACCCATGAGGGCCAGTACTTATTGAGGTAATACCGGCTCGTATTCGTGGGTAGTTGAGAGTACAGCATATAGCTTTTTAATTCAATTGCATCAGGTACGTTAGCGGTAAACCGTATGACATTGTCAAAAATCATCTGCCTAGCTGGCTGATTAAATTTTGAACTAGCTTTTTTAGCTGTGATATGTAAATGGGTGGTTGCTCTTGTGGAACACGTTCAAGTGTCTCTCCACTTTTCTCTTCTAAGCCCTCTAACTATTTTTGCGTTTGTGCTAATTGTGCTGGCGCACGCCTGATCGGATCAGATCGTATTTCGGTTCCCATCATCGCGGCAGTGGTTTCCGCGACTTTCTTTGTTTGTTCCAAATTTTCCGCGGTCATGGCTAGAATCTCTTTTGTTGGTTTGATCAGTGGTGCAACCGTTTGTTCAAAGCCCTCTGTAAGATTTCCCCGTGCAGTCTGTCGAGACTGTAATATATCTTTAACACGGTTATGTGCACCCATGTACTAGCGAAGAAGTTCTAGTTGATCGCGCGCAGTTTTGCGGCGTAGGTCAGCAGCTTATGCTATAGCATCGCTGGCGGATTTCGTAATTGTATATGTTTATTACGGTTGTTAAATTGCTGTGTCAGACGCTTGCGTCCAGACCGCACGATTTTTCCCCCGGAAGCCATACCGCTCAAGTCAATAGTACAAAAAACTATACGGGACCTGGGTGACCTCCACAGACATATTCCAAAACTCATCCCACGAGCAGTCGGTGTCACACCTGGTCCAATGAATGTTTGTAAAGCCGTGCGTGTCAATGCCACGAAATGTCATGAACATGCTATAGTTGTCTCGGATCACTTTAGGCAGATGTGCGTATCGTTAAGTCACAGTATACGTCTGTGTTTTGGTGTCAACCTCAGGTAAATATTCTTGCGGGGTTGTCTTGGTGTTCAAGTATTACATCATCGCACACGACAAGATTATTTGCACTCGGATCGAGGTAGTCAGTGGTAGAAGCTTCATCGATTGTGCAAAAGAAATCAATAGTGGAAGATTTCCTTCTTGACGACTGAAGCGCTTCCGTAAAATTCTTGAGTACAACATAACACGGCTGATCGTCCACCTGAGGCGTAATCGCATACGGCCGGTCCCACGTTAACTATCTCATGATCAGTTTCGACAACAGTTGAGTCTTCCGGATCCAGCTGGACCAATGATTAACGCGCAAACTGAGTTTGAAAACATGTTACCTTACTTGGGTGATCTGGGCTTAGCTTGCGTAGAAAAGCCAATCTGTTCTCTCTCGTGATGCCATGTTAAATATCAATTGTTGTATAACCCAATCATGCCTTCATATTGTGTGCGATGCCGCGTGAAAACTCGTACCTCAAATCCAGCTCGGATTTAAACACGTAATGGTCGAGCCGCAATCGCGGGAACTTGTCAACGTGGAGCAAAGAAGTTCACGTTTGTGGGACCAGGCAAATGGAAACGCGGGTGTAAAACAAGTTGGCGGCGATGTCGCTGCTGCGTTAGCAAAGCTACACGGGACACCGTCGATTAAATACCCTGATGAAGAGTATATCCCCGGATACAATTACTGCGGGCTTGTAACGCAGCTGGATCTACGACTTGATTCTAACAATCGATCAAAACATGGAGAAAAACCTATAAACCGCGTTGATGCTGCATGTTACCGATATGATCTTGTTTATAAGGCATCAAACGATATCCGTGCGCGTCAACGTCCTGATATAGATCTCATCCATGACTTGGACGCGATCAATCCTACACTCGGAGAAAGAATCGCAAGATGGATTATCAAAGGATGTATGAAGGCTAAGATTGCACTTTGAAGAGACGCCTCTCATTGTCGCTTACAAGCCACATGGTGGAAAAAGTTCATTCGTTGGAGGTGAAATATATTGATATAATAAACAAACAAACACGGATAAGAAACTGCCGCGATATACTATAGTCCTTGCGGTTATTGGAAGGGTGAAGCTGCCGTTGAAAAGTTAGCGAGCGCGGGAAAAGTCACCCAATGGGTAGCTCGAGCATGGTTGGCTAAACAAGAGTTGTGGCAAATGTACCTACGCGCACCAAGAAAGATTTCCCGTGGATGGTTTGATGTGAGGACGCCCAACGAAGTTCATCAGGTTTTTGTTTCTCTCGCATGATTGGGTACGGGGACGAGGATACAAGTACGCGTTAACCATTGCAGATGTTGCCAACATATACAAAGAAGCCGAGCCTTTGACGTCCAAAGATTCAGCAAGTGTCGCAGATGCGCTTAAACGTATTTATACACGTTATCCGGTAACATGTTACAAGTGGGCCCGGGCAAAGAATTTCTCGGAGCCGTTCCTGCGTTGTTAACAAAATCTAAGGTGCGGCTTCGTGTTGGACATGTTAACATACATCGTGACCGGACTATTGTGGAACGATTCAACCTTACACTTGCGAAACGATTATTCGAACATCAGTACACGCAATAATTTGTAATGAATCGTACCAAGTGTGCTCGATCTCTCAAATGGGTAACACGGCTTCCATCAGTCATGGAATCACTGAATAATGAAGCCACACGCATGATTGGATTAAAACATGCTGAGGCAATTGGACAGAAGACTGTCACCGTTACCTACACAATGATTTCGCAACTACCACCGTTAGATCCACTCGGAAACAATATTTTCGGTAACTGTATGCACCAGCAGAGTTTGAAGGCGGGCAACGTCGTACTACTGACCCAGTATGGTCCATCTATATATTTACAATCTCGGACCGGATAGACACTCCGATGCTACCATTTGGCGTGATAATAAGGTCCACGGGAGGCAAAGCCTCCTAGTAGAGCATTTGTGCAAGACGAATTGCAAGTCATTCCCACCAACACGAAACTACCGCAAAGGTTTATACTCGATTCACAGTCGCGTGGTGCCCGTATGCATAGATAGTGATTCCGTCGGGGAATATCAACCGTTTGAGTTTCAGTAAACTTTCCCAGTCGCTCATGTACTCGTAGGGATAGATTTCTTTACGAATGAGCAGACTGAACTTCCTCAGTTCACTAGGGGAAGCACCACCGTATCGACAAAGTGATTGTAAAACGATCAATACCATTCGCAGCAGGATTACTCACTAGTTTATCCAGGCCGTAATTCAGAAGCTGCAGCGATTCAATGAACTTTAGCTGTCCGAGCCTAAACGTCATGTATTTTTCAATGTTGTTAGAAATTACGCTTATTTGTGCATTCGATATTGTTGCGATCGCTTGCATTATTAAGTGGCAATCATACCTGTTCAGGTTGTGAAGCTCTACGGGAATTCGTGTTTTGTTGCATGCGCTGTGTGCGGCTCCTCTGTACGCACCAGTGATGTGACAGTGATAACGAACTTTTTCATTGGTAGAACTGAAAGCTCATACACAGATCAAGAAATGAGTGGTCGTGGAAAACTCGCGTGTGTCATCGTTGATCATAATCATATCTGCGGTCGAGGAGAGGTATTGTCGGATCCATTTCGCTGTAATCTCGAACGATTTAAGAAACACCTGAAATTAGTCCTGGCCACGATACAATATTGGTAGGTCAGTCATTCCTTCGCATCTGGCTACAGTGTAGCGAAACTCGCAAGGGACTTGTTCAGCAACTTGCGATGCATTTGTTTGATTGTTGGAAAGAGACGACCTCTGGTATGGAAGCGAAGCTTCGACGGGAACGTTCAAACATTAAAAGTCCGCTTAGATGATATACGGTACCTTCATTTTTCGTTGCACCAATGTAAATTTTAGAATGTTTTTGCCTGGTTCAGGCATTATTGTCTGTTGTTGCTTTTTACTGATTCCATCGCAGTAAAACTCATGGTCCGCGAGCAATTGTTGCGTGCTAAATATGTGCATGCAACTTCTGTATGGGAAGGTTTTATCCTTGATGTTGCTGTGTCGGTAAACCATTCGTGGAAAATCTTTTATCCCCATATTATGATATGCCACCACTGAACCATCTATGTCGCTCAACAATAGCAAATTAATATTGTACCGCGCGCTCATCACCGTTGATAGTCGAATTGGTTGCAGGCCTTTATTCCAAACAAACACATTAACCGCGATGTCAGGGTTGAGTCGCTCAAACTTACTGATGTCAGTAACTTGTACAGAAAATTCAATGTTACCAAACTTAATTTCGCCCAAGTTTTGTTCGTATTTTCTAGATTGGTCTGTATTGTCGCTCGCGAAATGCAGCACGGACAAGAACGCCCACTCAAAACACTGGTTGTCAGCATTTTTTTTACATTGAATACTGACCGTGGTGGAATACACGCTGGTGTTGGAATGTAACTCTATCCACGAAAAGGTTTGTATGGGCAAATATGAAGCTGAACTTCCATGCACCTGAAGAGCATCCATCCTGAATCTCCACTGGAGTATTTTTCAAACTTCTCGAGTATCTTTGCATAACTTTTATCAATTTCATTATTAATTGTCTCAATGTCTTTGTGGTTCAAGATTAAACAGGCACCACTATGAAACCACGGCTCTGATGTTATAAATGGTGCAAAACAATCTTTAGCTACATAGCCAGGTATGGTTAATTCGACATTGAGAACAATGTCAACATTGAATTCGGACGGCAGGCTCACGTGCTGCAACGTTGATACAATTCCCGGACGCATATTTGATACAAAGTTTACGGCGTCTCTGTTTGGCTTATATACGCTTGGGATCATCGCCCGGTAATCTTGAAGATTATGAGAGCGTTTATACAACTTAAATTATGGGACTTTTGGTTAGAGAACATACGCAGCAGCTTGTCGTTTGCGATGCGTCAGCGGTTGTGTTCATCCTCGACTATGGGTGAAATTTCCGCCCGCTTGGCCCGCAAAGGAATTTTTAGATTTAATCGTGCTGCACGAAGCTCTCTTACTGTCAGACACGGTTCGACTGTGAGATCTAATAACGCAAGTAAATCTGCTTTCATTGCGCCTCTTGGTATTTTTATTCTACGTTCTTGCGCGGATTGTTTCAGTTGTTGTACTGTTAAAGTTGCCGTTACAACCGGCTGTGGTTCGTCCGTAGGAGGTTGTTGCACAACTGGCCATGGTTCATTTGTGTGTCCTAATAACTCAAGTATGCCAGCTTTTCGCATACCGCTTGGTATTCGTATCCCACGCTCTCGCGCGAGTTGCCTTAGTTGAATCACAGTAGGCATACTGTTATATAAGTGAAAATCCTTGTCTAATTGCAAATTCCGTCAATAGATTGTCTCAAAATATTTACTTTACCAGGATCAGAAACTAATCGCTTCAATCCTGGTTATTATTTTATTGACTTTTTATCTTTTTCGTCAGCGGCGTTAACATCGTCGGGTATTTATGCAACAATAGTTCTATATTTTTTGCGTTGGCGAATCTCCACAGGCGCTCACGATAATACTCGCGAATATATCCGCATGGTCTGCAAAGCTGATTACGCGACTTTACTCCAATACCACATTTAAGGCATGGCAGAGCACCGATGCCAACACGTAACGCGCGCAAATGGGATTGACAGTATTTGTAATGGCGTATTCTGCCGCATAGTTCATATTTTCCAAGGCATACAGCTTTGCATTGATTGCGTCTCAATGCTATTGAACTTTTTATTTATTATACACCTTCCAATTTTCTACCAAAGAAGGAACCAGAATTTTACCGTCATTTCCTAAAAGCATGAAAACGATGCTATCGTTTTCCAAGTCCGTATCACCATACTCTCAAACGAGACTGGAACTACTTTATCCTCGAAGTTTCCTGGCGACAATAGCAGCGCCCCTAGCGACGGAATGCTAACACTAGCAGTAAATAAAGCTCTCACAGCGACGTTAGTTAAGAAACCTTGCGTGATATGGAAAATATCTGAAAGGTCTAAACCATGTTTTTGTCAAAACAACAATAAAAAAAAACATTTATTCCTTTATTTTGAAGTAGTAAAATCTTTATTTTGAAGTAGTAAAACATAGCCAAAATGTTCGTCTGAAACAAGATCATATTCGAAAACACAGGAGCTAGTATTGTTGCTTACAACTTAAATCTATCAGTCATACATGTACTATATAATACTAGTATTTATATAGTACATGTATGACTAATAGGTAAATTGTAAGCCAGTGGTTCCCAACCTTTTTGAGTATGAGGACTCCCTTTTAACCACAAAAAAGTGTACGGACCCGCGCATGCTAATAGTTGTACTTTTAGACTGTTTCAGGGACAAACATTTAGCAGCTTGGCGCGCTAAATTTGAACATGCCTTGCTCGCAGCGGCGGGGATGACAGAAGAAAACAAGAAGTTTTGCTGGAGGAGCAATACCTGCTGCGAAGCTATGTGAATTCGCGGACCCCTTGGAACAACCCCGCGGTCCCCCGTGGGTCTGAGGCCACATGTTGGGAACCACTGTTGTAAGCAACAATATGAGCCCCTGTGTTCGGAAATCGCGTACCAAAACATTACAGTTGTACAGTACAACCCATTTACGGAAATTCATAAATGGTAACGTTAGTGAGTTTTACGCATAATGGATGAATTTGAAATTATAAATGAGTAACATTCTCTGCAACAGATCTGTATCATCAAGTTCAACAATTTATCCAATCCTGCTATAAATAACTGTCAAAATAATGTTGTCATTCCAATGTCAAGTTCCCATCGGAGACTTTCACAATGACTCGACAGAAACAGTTCAACCCGTATCAACCCGACCTCCGAAAGAAACTCCCTGAATCAATCAGCTGGTGAAATTTTCCATGATGCAAAATTTGAGAACTGCACAATAACTGTAAATCACATATCGTCCAACGGCAAGCTGTCGTGGGACTTCTTCAATCGTGCGCCATGTTTCTTGTGATATAACGCGCCTTTTTGAGATACTGACGTCATCAGCTGTATAACCAGCGTTCTTCAAATGCGAAATAATATAATTTTATAGTAAAAGCATACAAAATGCGATTCAAAAAGATAATTTCATGTAATTTTTAAAAATCATAATGAAAATCTATGTTTTCACTAATGCCCTTTTTGTGTCTGACATTTTGACCTTGAATTTTCTATTATATGCTACAGACAGCGCCGCCGATAACATGTTGGCTTTGTTTACATATTTTGAACAGGATAATCAACTTTGGGAATTTCTGCAACTGGTTAGCCAATGTAAATATTTGGTTCTAATCGTGTGGAGTTCTTATACAACGTGGGAAAAATTTACACTCGAAATGTATATTCACTACGGACATGTTCGTTTCAGTATTATTTCATAATAAACATATATTCTACATCAAAAGACATTTAATCTATTATAATAAAATGTGTATCCATGAAGTTGATATAGTTGAACACTTTTTATTGTTTATTTGAATAGATTATTATAATATTATAACGAACGCGTTAAAATTCACGTTAAGTCCACGAAATGTGGTTGCTCGAGGCTATATGAGTCTGCTGCCCCCAAGCGTCGAAGAATTTGTGTTATTGACAGTGATAGTAGTCAAACTGAGTGAGCGTTTTTTCACAAGCCTCAGTCATGAAACTAATATTCATGCGCATGTCAGCTTTTCAAAAAGTAAATCGGTTTATGCTTTAAGATAAGTTCGTATTAAAGAGGTTAAAATGTTTAGCAATTTCTTGTGTTTTTCAGCTACATATAGTGATTTTATTAAACTATCTGAAAATTGATAGGTATATAACAAAAATATCATTATCCCAGTAATGCGATTTTGATTGATAGATCACGTTTCGTTGTCAGCATAAAAATCGGAATCATGACTCGACGCTTCGCGTCTCGTAATGATCCGGATTTTCTAATGTTGACAACTCGACGTGATCTAACAATCAAGATCGCGTTACTGTGATAATACTATATATATATGCACACAGCGTTATCTAACTGACTGATTTTTCCGTAAGTATCTGGATCAGGAGAATGAAATCTAGTTTTCTCATAAGCTTGACCAAGTTTACATCGTTGTCGTTTTAAACTAATTCCTAAATCAATTAATTTTCCGAAGATACGTATTTGAAAAATCAAGCAACATCTTTTGAGCCTCTTAAACAAATCTGTATGATGCTATTAAACGAAACAGCGATTTAATCTTTTCTATGACGTTGCAAACACTCCATTGTTCGGGCAATATGATTCCCGTATTAGATACGAACATAAATTCTTTCAAATACTATACACATCAATCTATGAACATTTCGCCATATTTATAATATATGCCGAAATAATTCTCTAATATAATATATTCTCACATAATATCTAAAAAAATATATTGTAGCTACCACAATATTCTCACACAATCTCTGCAAAATATATTGCATAGAAATATAGCCTCAATCAATATATATTATTCTCACAAGAAAAAACATTCTCCTTGAAATGTATTGCATAGTATAGTCACGATCAATAATAATATATTCTGCTAGCAATATATTCTCACACAAAAAAAACAATCTCCGCGTTATATATTTTACGCAGTATAGTTGCGCTTAATAATCACAGTGGTAGGTAGCTACAGCAGTATATTGGCCTGACTGTGGCACCTAGTAAAGTAACTTCGCTTGTGGGCACCCTTCTTATATATATAAGAAGTCCGTGTTTGTGCCGGAGGTGTAAAGGTAACGATTAACGTTTTCATGCTTGGGTACTGGGTTCTAAACGCCAATCGACAGCATTATTTTAATGAAGAAACAATTCAAAATATACTTGCACATGTACAACTATATTCATGGTGAAGGTAATATGTATAAAATAGAAACAGATAATACCCCATACTCCATACAGAACTAAAATATATCATCTTCCCCCTTCCCCGTCACCCCCCCCCCCCCCTTTGCAAACCTGCTTTAAAGCAATATATGGTATCGGTACGAAAATATATACATATACTCACTGTAACACTATGAGTATTTCTGCTTGTATTGGTCGCTTTAAGAAAAAAAACACAAAAAAAAGAAAAAAAGAAATAAGAGAAGGCATTGGTAATAACAATGTCGATATTACAAAACTAGTCCATTGTTAACATGAGATGTATTGGAGGGAGGGGTGGCATTTAAATGAAAAAGCGACAAAAAGTTGGAATATTACATCAATAGAACCTTGTTGCTCTGTTTCTGATATAATGTGTCCATGAACTGACTTTTCTAAAAATTAATTTGTTGGGCACCATCATGTTTCCTTTATTCCAAAAACAAACGAATGGGCCCAGAAATAGTTCGAGTATTTGTTGTCTAAGAGACTCTTTAATCGCTCTGTCACTAGTTTAAACATTAGAATACTATATAATTCTTGGAAAGCCCAGTCGTGCTTCCATCCAGTTATTCATTGGAGAGCTGTATTATCTGTGCAAACCTCTGTTCACCAGTCTGTGCTTTTTTCTGCCCGTTTACCCTCTCAATCCGATCGTATGTTTGTCCGTGTATGGACCCATCTATTAATATGTTCACTCAAATCTGTACATCCTTCCATCTTTTTATTCGTCTATATGCTCGAGTTTGTCTGTACATGATTTCTTTCGTCCATCCGTTCCCCAATTGCCCATTCGTCAGTTCGCTCTTGATAATTAATCCATTTGTGTTCATTCTGCGCCCGTTCGTCCGTACTCTTTCCCTCCCTGTCGATCCATTTCTTGTCTGTCTGCCCGTTCATCCTATTTGTATCCATCTGTTGTTTTGTTTGTTTTGTTTGTATGGCAGTCTAAACAACTGTGTGTTTGTCTTGCCAACAAGTTGATGGTTTACGTCGTCTTCAAATAGTTTTGTTCAAACAGAAGATCTATTAAAACATAATACACCATGAACGCTTGCTTTCTTTTCATATTTGCACCCTTTATCCCCATCCCCAATTTTTGCAGTTTAAAGGAGGATTTTTAAATTTATATTCATATGAAGGAAATTAAATGAGGAAGCTATGGATTTGAAAAAGAAACTTCTTATTCTTTAGTATGTATATTGTCACGGAATTGTATAAATCCCTTTTATTTATTAAATACATGTACTCGGGTTTCGTTTTTCATTGTAACGACGATACCCGAGAGTGAGTTATGTATATTGTACAATATTTCGAAACAGCGAGTTCGGTTCACCCTATGCCGCACGTGCGAAGTGCTTTCGATGGGAAAAACCGAATACATCAAGCGTACGGACGATGTAGAGCTGCATCGTCTGTGTATAAATGCCTCACCGTAAGATTAAATCTTTACATTACGGAACGTCTTGTCAGTGAGCAGTTTACTTAAGGATTTGCACATCTTCAGCTGTAGAGGTATGTAAATCATTTATTAATTTCTGTTGTATATTTTCTATGTAGCTTCGGCTTGCGTAGCAATTGGTAAATATTTTCTATTCTTGTTTGTGACTTAATAAGAGCTTTATATTAGCAATCTAAAGTGGCATTTTTAGGAAACGTTTAGTACCATAAGATTCTTATCGGACACGTGTAGGTTCACATCTGAACTTGTTTATTGCTTTGTAATGTTGTGCCGATAATGTAATTTGTATAACTTACCGTATATAATAACGTCATTACGTGTTATCGTATATGTCCATGTCAATCATAATACACGCTGCTTGATTGACCAGTGTAACTGGTAGGCAAGTGTGCTAGTGACGGAGTGTTTTGAGTTACTCCATACATGTAATCTTTTAGCCGTGGGCTAATTTTGGACTTTTGTCATACCCAGTGGTTTGGGATTGTACAGATATTTTGTGTGATATCTATCCCGTTGTTTTCATCATTTTATTATTTGAATAAAGTACCTCATTTTTCATTATTTGAGAGTACATATTTTTACTATATGAGTAAAGTACATCATTTTTACTATTTGAGTAAAACACATCATTCTTTTCGTCGTCTGAAATTACTGTGAATCATTAACCTTTGTCCTTGTACTGTGTATTTATTTATTTGTATTCACATTTGGGTTACATTATTAGTTTCGTGCAGATTATGTTAATTTGTCCAATATTTGGATCTTATACAAGCACGTTTTAATCATAACCTTTTTCGCATTCAAGTCACTCATCAATAAACATTGCATTTGTATCACCATCAAAAGTGTTCTGTTATAAATCCGAAATCCAACCAGGTTATCTTGTTACAATGGTGTCAGAAGTGGGATCTCGGATTTAACGGAACACTAAAATTGTTGTTTCATTATTCTTGGATGATCTTATGCGTGTTTCAGACGTTCTTGACAAGACAGTGAGGTTAAGTAGCCATATAACATTACTTTATTAAGGTCTTTTTTTGGTACACATTTCATGTTTTTGTTGCCTTCTGAGAAGGAAAATACGGTTTGTTTGTTGAAATCATAGCAATTACGCATTTATTTGCGCAATAGTGCACTTTAGGTTGGTCATATCAGATTTTTGAAATGTCGTCAATGAAAGAAATTGTGGAACTGGGGAAACAGTTTGGCTACGAAGGGGAGTCTCTTAGAACTTTTGTTCGTGAAGAACAGGCTAGGGAAAGGGATCAGAGGTTAAAGGAGATGGAAATAGAGCGGGATCAGAGGATAAAGGAGGGGGAAATAGAGCGACAGGTAGAGCAGGAAAGATGGGAAGCCGAAGAAAGAAAAACGGCTTTTAAGAAGGAGAAGATAGAGTTAGAAAAACAGGCCGAAAGGGAGAAAATGCTATTTGAGGAAATGAAGATAGAATTAGAAAACCAAGCAGAGAAGGAGAAGATAGAATTAGAAAAGCAAGCAGAGAAGGAGAAGATAGTTAGAAAAACAGGCCGAAAGGGAAAGGATAGGATGGGAAAGAGAAGCAGAAAGGGAGAAGGTAGAACTGATTAAAGAAATAGAGGATAGGAAGTTAGAAGGGGAAAAACGAGTGAGGTTATAAGCTTTGGAGATAGAAGATAGAAATAGGAAGAGGGAGTATCAGAGAAATTCTGAGCTATTGAAAACCAAAAGGGAGGGGTAACATGATTCTAAACTGAGAGGTCCAAAATTGCCCCATTTGAAGACGACAATGATAATATGGATAGTTATCAAAATAGGTTTGAAAGGTACCCCGCTGTACAAAAATGGAAAAAGACGATTGGTCGCTCCATCTTAGCGCGTTGCTTAAGGGTAAAGTGTTAGATGTATATTCTCGTTCCCCACGGCCGATTCGCTAAATTACCTCGCGTTGAAAGAAGCACTTCTGAAGAAATACGAGCTAACCGAGCAAGGGTTCGCAAGAAGTTTAAGTATAGCAAACCCGAGATAGGCGAGACATTCATCCAGTTCGTCAGTAGGACGTGCAATTACTTGCAGCGATGGGTGGAATGTGGTAAAGTCGTGAAGACATTTGAGGGTCTTATCGATTTCTTGCTTCGGGACCAGCTATTGACAACTTGTGGCAAGGAGTTGTATTTATTCTTGATGGAAAAGTCCTTTACGAATATATATGACATGGCCACACAGGCGGATTTATTCGCTGAAGCTCGGGGAGGTTCGCAGAATGTCATTTCGCGAGACAGCAAAGGTGGGAATCAGGTTGAAGACCAAAAACCCAGAGAACCTGAAAAACCTGTCAGGGATAACAAGGGAAGGCATAAGGACAAGCAATGTTTCACTTGCAAGGAGTGGGGTCATATCTCCCCCAATTGTTCTAAGCGGAAGGGATCGGTCCAGAGAGTCGTGGTTGCCATTGAAGGCAGACGGTCGGTAGATGGAAAACTCGATGTTTCCCAGCGGGCTAACCGGGAAGCTGTGCACGAGCCAGTGGTGCGTGCAGAGATCGGTCGCGACACTATACAATCGATCGGCACGTGTATTTCCTACGAGGCAAGGGTACCGACAGCGAATGGCACTGTCAACGGACAAAAGGTGACCGTTTTACGAGACACAGGGTGCACTACTGTAGTCGTGAAACGGAGCCTCGTTCGCGATGACCAATTACTTGGGTTTAATCGCCTTGTATGCTACTGGACCAAACAATCGACCACGTTTCTGCCGCAAGGATAGGTATCGAAACACCTTTTCTGACCGGAACCGTTGAAGCGTTGTGCATCGCCAACCCGATTTAGGAACTTACGATTGGCAATGTACAGGGATCTAGACTCCCAACCATGTCAGACTTCCGATTCCCGATCATCCAAGCAGTGCAAACTAGAGCTCACTTAAAGGAGGATAACAAACCCCTACGTAAATTAAAGGTACCGGAAACCATTACTGATATCTCCCGTGAAGAATTTTTGAACGAGCAAGAACGTGACGCGTCTTTACGCGTAACCGCAGAGAAAGTGTTGTCGGGTACTGTGAGGAAGTGTAAGAACGGGGGTCCTCTAAATTTCTACTTCGAAAGGGTTTAATGTACAGGGAATATACTACGCCTGATGATAGGAAGTTCTTGCAACTAGTTTTTCCCCAGGAATTCAGGTCGCATGTACTCAAGGTCGCGCACGAATCGAGTATGGTGGGTCATTTAAGTAAGAAGAAAACAACTGATAAAGTATTACGAGAATTCTATTGGCCCGGTGTCAATAGCGATGTAAGGCGGTTTTGTCGTTCATGCGATGTTTGCCAGAAGACGGTCTCTAAGGGAAGGATAACTAGAGTACAGTTAGGTCAGAAAGAAAGACGGGACAAACCGTTTTTGCATTGACTTTCGGCAACTGAATAAAATCACCGTGTTCGATGCAGAACCAATGCCAGACATAGAAAATTTATTTTCAAAGTTGGTAGGTCATAAATACCTTTCCAAGTTGGACCTTACCAAGGGATATTGGCAAGTACCAATCACTGATAATGCCCGCGAGTTAACGGCATTCGCGACTCCAAAAGGTTTTTATCAATTTAAAGACATGCCTTTCGGTATAGTCAACGCCGGTGCGTCGTGCGTTCGTCTCATGCGCAAATTGTTAAACGGTATGAAAAACGTCGACAGTTTTATAGATGATATCTTCGTTTATACATATACCTGGGATGAACATGTTAGAGTATTGAGGGATCTGTTCGATAGACTTCACGCTGCTAATCTTACAGCTAGGCCCACCAAATGTAGCATAGGATATTTTGACCTAGAATGTTTGGGCCATCTTGTAAGTGGACTAGGCCAGTTGAAACCCACCCAGACAAAATAGGAGCAGTCAGAGATGCACCTAGACCAGAGACCAAGAAACAAGTAAAATCTTTCCTAGGTTTGATTGGGTTTTTACAGGAAATTTGTCCCCAATTTTTCGGCTATTGCCAGCCCATTAACAGACTTGACTGGGAAAGGAGAACCGAATAAAGTTTCCTGGGGGGTGTGCCAGGAAAATGCGTTTAACGCTTTAAAACAGAAACTGATAAGTGCATCAATCTTAAAGTTGCCAGAATTGAACAAAGCTTTTGTGCTGAGGACTGATGCGTCCAATAAGGGACTTGGGATTGTTTTGCTACAGGAGCAAGAGGGGATGAAATTGCCCATTGCTTATGCAAGCAGGAAATTGCTCTCTAGGGAGCAAAACTACTCCGTCATTGAGAAGGAGTGCCTAGCCTTAGTATGGGGGATAGGAAAATTAAATACATATCTTTTCGGGAGGGAGTTTACCTTACAAACGGACCATCAGCCGTTCTTATAATTGAATAAAGCAAAGGTCGCCAACGCAAGATTGATGCGTTGGGCGTTGTCTTTGCAACCGTATACTTTCCGAATCGAGGCAATTCGAGGGTCGGAAAATATGGGTGCTGATTTTTTAAGTAGGGTGTAATTAGCAGATCATTTTCGTTCAGTATTAAAAGTTGAATGTTTTAATAATTGTTTATGTTCACATTCCGTTATTTTTCTAAAAGTGTTACCACTTTTTTTAAGGGGGGGGGGTATTGTCACGGAATTGTATAAATCCCTTATATTTATTAAATACATGTACTCGGGTTTCGTTTTTCATTGTAACAACGATATCCGAGGGTGAGTTATGTATATTGTATATTGACCAGTGTGACTGGTAGGCAAGTGTGCTAGTGACGGAGTGTTTTGAGTTACTCCATACATGTAATCTTTTAGCCGTGGGCTAATTTCGGACTTTTGTCATACCCAGTGGTTTGGGATTGTAAAGATATTTTGTGTGATATCTATCATCATTTTATTATTTGAATAAAGTACTTCATTTTTCATTATTTGAGCGTATACATGTTTACTATATGAGTAAAGTACATCATTTTTAATATTTGAGTAAAACACATCATTCTTTTCGTCGTCTGAAATTACTGTGAATCATTAAGTTTTGTCCTTGTACTGTGTATTTCTTTATTTATATTCACATTTGGGTTACATTATTAGGTTCGTGCGGATTATGTTAATTTGTCCAATATTTGGATCTTATACACGCACGTATTAACCATAACCCTTTTCGCATTCAAGTCATTCATCAATAAACATTGCATTTGTATCACCATCAAAAGTGTTCTGTTATAAATCCGAAATTCAACCCGGTTATCTTGTTATATATATATATATATATATATATATATATATATATATATATATATATATATATATATATATATATATATATATATGCTTACCTACATAACTACCTACGTAAATACATTGTACATGTATACCACAACTGCATATTTTGCTAATAAGTATGTGTGCTTTTTGAATGCATGTCTATATGAAAATTAAACTTCAAACACACTTACTTAATGTTGTATTGATTGCTTTACATCTTGCCGAACATTCAAGCTCAGCACATAGAGGCTATACCAGCTGGCAATGTAGACGATTTAAGGAATGCAGCACATGTGAGAGGAAGCAACAAATTATTGGGTGCATTCATATTATCTTCATGAAAGAGCATATGTGTGAGTGTGTTTGTGTGTGTATTCGTGTAGGTGCTCTATAGAGAACGAATGTGTGCGTGTGCGTGTTAAGGATATTGTTTTATTGGTCCGACCAAAACGAATGTTATTGCATTGAGGTGCAACGCGATCAGATTTCCTTCCTATTTACTTTCATGAAATATATATCCATTCTAATCACCAAACACTACCCTTAGGGCCCCAGTAAAGGGGAGTAGCTCCCAAAATGGCAAGGGAATCAATTTTAAAACATTGTGCAAAAAAAACCTTCTAACATTACCGTCGTCCTCTCCCACACTACAACTACCATGTAATTGTAGACACATATTAGTATTCACCCATATTTTCCAGTAATACGACAACTAACAATAACAGTAATAACGAAGTTGAATTAAGGCATTTGATGTGACCAGATCTGATATGAAGGTGACGAAACATTTCTGTTACTTTTTCTGTATATGTAATAGTAACTTTGATATCTTTAACTAATCTACAAATAGCAAAACTAACTGCACTACATTACTAAAATAAATCTTTGGTATAAATTGAATAATTTCACCAAGAAAACAATTCTAAATGATATAAACCTGAACCATCGGCGCCTGATGTAACAAGCCTTATAATGAATGAGAAAATGTTCGCCATATTGAAGAAACTTTTAGAATAATATAACTAATGAGAAATATATTAGTTTTGATAACCATAAACGGAAAAGAGGATATGAACTTGTTCCTCTTGCACATGTATGCATACACTGTAGTACACAAATAGAACACGTTGCTCATAATATTGATGCATGGCATTTGATGTTTTCTGCTGTATAGGATTTCATCGTCATTTTGCATGCACAAAAACACACTAAAGACTAATACCCATGTCGAAAACAAAACTGTTTTATAAAGTAACCATATAGCAGATACATTCGGAATAATATCATTAAAATCTAACGTTGGGCCGATTTTAGTTAAAAATGAATCTAGTCCTTTCAAGAGCTGCAAGAACATACTGACAACAGGTAAATGTTTTTAAATGTACATGTCTTGTTTGAACAGATATTGAACTCTCTGTATCATGCTGCACAAACATTGCAAGCTGTAAGAGAAAAAGCAGAAACAATGCTAAATATTACGCAATAGTTGCCATCCATTGAATAAATGATAAACTCACAGATATATGCATTAGGAATACAATGCATTACAAACAAAAAAACTCCAATAAAAAATTTTAAGACATTATAAAGTTGATGAATTATTTAAGTTTCGGAACTATTAAATGGTTAGTAACATTAATATTTTGTCCGAGTTTAAAAGAAGAATGAGTTAACTGCGATATCCGAAACGATAGATACTTTATAAAACAAAATAAGTGTAACTGGCAGGATAATTAGAGGTGTTGGAACAATATATGGTTTATATATTACAGATATGAATGAGAAGATCAGTTGAAACATGTTACCTTTCAAGACTTTTGTCACAGAGTAAAAGTGGTGAGGTAGAGCAACCAAAACCAGATACAAACGAGAATGTAACTTGGGAACTTATTAATAACATTGATGTATTACATGGTATTTTAGACGTATCAGGCAAAATAATAAAGAGTATCAAATTGCTTCTGAAAATTGTTGATACAATGGAAGTAGATGAAGTTAAACTTGAAAAAATAAATTCAAAGACACTTGCATTACGTGGTAACATATTATATTATATTATATTATATTATATTATATTATATTATATTATATTATATTATATTATATTATATTATATATATCGAAGCATTTCAAACTGAATTAATCACTGAAATGGGAATTTATATACTCGCATTTAGTGTTAGAATGGATACATTCCAAACGGAAAATCTATAAATACAAACAGAGGTTGAAGAGAATATCAGACTAGTGTCTGTGTGTATAGTGCTTGGAATTTAATGTATCAAATCAAAAGTATTTGGACAGTATAAACAATCATGTATACGTTGTCGTTCAAATTGGCTGATAATTTACTTAAATATCAGCTGTTGGATATTTCCAAGTAAAAAGTTACACCTAAAAATGACTTAAAATTGATAAATTTAACTATATTTCATTAGCATTTCCTGAATAAATATTGTACTCGTAGGTTATTCTCAGCACTGTATGCTAATGAACAAAAGAAATAATGGACCATACACAATTTGTGTCAACTGGCACATGAAAGAAAAAGTAAACTCTGGGTTGTATATTAGCTTAGAGGTAAAGAACGAACTTGTTGCTTACGCAATGAACTTTTAAAAGGAATCTAATGTTTATATTTTAAATGAATCACGAAAATATTACCCAAGAGAGAACAATATTGAAGATAGTATTTTTAAAAATAATTTGTACTCTGACTCATGTTTAAGCAAACCTGGTAGAAATATTCAAATATGATATCACTAATTTATTACTTTTAAATTGGAAAGCATACGTAATCATTGTAGGTACACCAACTAACTGTCTAGCATGCTCAGGAAGTAATTATATGTTTCCACTATTTCATTGCAACTGGTCAAATAACGGGGTATTAAGAAACTATAGTTATTTGAAAGAATTACAGCGGAAAAGTCAAGAGTTCAGCGAGAAAAGAGCAAAGACACTCGACTTGCATGTATGAAAGATTCAGACGACCACACCTGGTTACTAAGTTGTTTAATACATTGGATACTTTTGCTTTATATTCTTCCACTCAACCCATTACCTCTTTAGAAAATCCAGGGCAAACTAAACTTGGCGTCTTTTAACAGCGTTTTGTGATCAGGTTAAAATACGAATAGGTAGGTACTTCTTGTAGATGTAATGGATGCTGGTATTTATGATGGTCAAACGTGACTAAATAACAATGATGGCAAAGTATGACAATTATATAACTCCACGAATCAAGAACGCTAAGTGGTATTAAACATTCAGTGATAAACAATTGGTAAGAATTTATTTTAAAGGCATAGTCATTTCTTATGGAAGCGAGAATATTTACAAGTTTAGTGACTATTAAATTTGTATGACATACACACATGTGTGATTACTAGAGAATGTGGGAATACAAAAAATTAACCTCGTACCAGGAAATTATAAATTGAAAAAGTTAAAATCCTCAGTGGGCAAATGCGAAAACACTGGTACAGAAGCTTTCCGTTTGCAGTATACAGAGCGAAATTTAGAATACTGCGTGACTTCCAGGCACTGAACGATTATTGACTGCTGTATCCTTTTGTTATTTCTCAGAGTTTTGTATTTACATTTTCATTGGCAAAAACCTGTCAATTTATAGAAGGTATTAATCAGGATTACCAGTTGGACAATATTTGTATCCAGTACGATACGATAACATCAATTTATATGACCCAATCCGTTAACGACCGGTAAAGGAAAGGAATTCATGTCTTCACGATTTCATAGAGAGAGAGAGAGAGAGAGAGAGAGAGAGAGAGAGAGAGAGAGAGAGAGAGAGAGTACAACATATACAAATGTGGTGTTTGATTCACCAAAAATGAATTTAAAAAAGGATATTTGAATACTGTGTAAGAAGATAGATAAAATGATCCAAACTTGCTTCTGTCCAGCCAGAGAAAAGATATTGATTATTGTGGAATAACTACTCAATATATTTTATTCTTCGAGGTATTAACAGAAGCAACAATTTACAGAAGCAACATTAATATATGTGTTCGACGAATAACAAAATATTTTGTACAGATCACTGTTACTGCTGCCTTGATTTGAGAAGTACACATAGTACCTGTGATAATAGATTGCATGGTGCAGGTCATATATTATCTAACGTTTTTAAAATTCCCACCTAATTAAATGACTGGAGTACATTTTGAAATTTTAGATAGAGAATTTTGTGAGTATAACTGTAGGAATATCAATGATGCATATGAGCAGTAAGGTTGCAAAAACCTGTGTAATGTGTGGTTTTAAAATAATTACACAACCTGATGGAATATGACAGATAGAAGGCATTTAAAAAATATCACAAATTAAAAACAAATCTATCAATATAGTATTTTGTTTTTTTGTTGTCATTCAGAATTGATGAACATTTCTACCACTCATTTGTAGCATCTGATATTACTCCCTTTTAAATTAATCTATTTTATAGACGAAGTTGATGTTGTTATTGTTATCTAAATCGTTTAGCATACACGCCAGTTAAGTTAAAATCGTCATTTTTTTAATTATTTGGGTCTGTTCTGATAAGTTAACAAAATAAACTACATAATAAACCTATTTTCTATGACAATGTTTATATCCTTTCCTAAACCTTTCGTTATCGGCTTGTACATTTCACGGCAGAAATATTAAACCTTTCCCTCGCTGGTGTTTATCCAAAATTATGTTTCAACACCAGCAGGCATCTGCATACTGATTCAACGGAATACTTTCATCGTGCAAAATATCAAAAGATCTGCCCTTCCATATTATTTTTTAGACTTTATTTTGATACTATTCTTTATATGTGGTGTTGTGTCACAATATATTTGGCGGGTTTCCAGTTGTTAAACGTATCATCGTACACATTCTATTTTTCAGCAACATAATATTAGCATTCACTATTTTAGACTTTAATATCTTATTGACCTTGTACAAGTAATCTTTTTTGTTTTAGAGCAACAACTCCTCCCAGTAAATATCTACGCAAGATTCTCAATAGTGTCTCCCTAATATCATCATTCTATACAGAACCAGGTGGCGTAAGATCGCATGTCTGTTTTTCGTATGTTAAGTTATGGACCCTTTTGCAAAGTTAGAGCTATATTTTGAAATAAATAAATCCTAGCTGTCTGATTTATAGTTATTTTTTGGTGCTCCAAAAGTATTAGCTGCTAGGTGGCCAACAAAATTATTCCAGACTTTAGATTAATTGTATACTTTTGTTTCTTTGTATATACATATATATGTATATATATCGTAAGTGCTATTATATCCATTTATCTCCTTAGGCAATACAACTACTTATTTTCTGGTCTCCTTTGTGCAAAGTATTTCCATATTATAGTTTTCTAAGTTCCGTTAAACCTTTCCACAACAGGAGCTTGCTTGTCAGAATGTGTATGCAAATATTCGATTCATTTTTCCCAAACATTCCTTAACAATGCAGTTTTAAAATTCGTTTCGTTCATAAACACGTATCATTTCTAGCTTTTGCTGTTCAAAGATTGTTCTAAATGCGTCATATATTATCCTCTCTTTTCCACTGTATTGTCCTATCCCATGCATATTTGGCGAAAATATCTTTCAAGGTCAAACTATATTTAAATTCGTCATTTTTCGTCTCATGTGCTTGCCAACCAGCAATGCATGACTGCCATTGAAAACCAATTTCATGTAAATAAACCATCTTGTCTCAAAATCTTCTTCTCACTTTGTTGGGGCAATGTTTTTGCAAATTGCTGAATCAAGCATCCTTTCAATACACTAAATTTCATCTTTGATCTTCTTATATTGTTTATATTGCTGGCATAGATGACTGCATTACTGACATTATATGAATAAGGTCTTTTGAGGATCATAGTATATATATATATATATATATATATATATATATATATATATATATATATATATGTATATACGATGTTCCTCACCTGCTATGTTTTGTTGCTGTGTTAATTAGCTAATTATTGTCGCATTTTACTTGATCTCTATTACGATAAATACATTCGCTTTGATACAATTAATACATATATATCATACTTTTTACAGCAAGGAAACAATGTTGATATCTTCAGGTAATGTTTATTTATTTTTTACTTTGGAGAGGTTAAAAGTATGTCCTAACATTGTAATGTTGAAAAACTACTTTGCAAAAGAATACAAACATTAATGTGCTTATCTCTTGCATCAAAAATGATATATTTTCTTGTTTTAAAACGACCGGAGAATTACAGATGATTTTAAATTTTGTTAATATCTCTTTATAATACATCCAAGGAATTGTATAATATTTACAAATCTCTCCACAAAAAACTACACAAAATCAAATTAAATTTACCGCCAATTCAGTTATATCTTAAAAGGTTTTGGGAATCATAATTTATGAAGTGCCTCTGATAGATTCAAAGTTAGAAATATCTAAATTTGGCATAGTCATGAATTCATTCGTTATCACTCTTAAGGGAATAAAGAAACAATGTAAGACATTAAATGTTAAAGTTTCAATTTTAAAACAATATCTTGTTGGTTTGTTAGTATCACCTCAAATTAATCTGTTTAATGCAAAGAATGCATTTGATGTATTTATTCCATTTCATTAACGTGTACAACATTCCTAGTTAAGTAAGCGCATACTTCACATCATTATCCCAGTGAAGCCTCGTATTACGCGTAGAAAAATATATTGACCCTGCTTGGATTTTAATTCCTTACATTTACATATTCAGAAGTGTAGAAACGTTCTCACAGTATAGCCTGTTTATAACAACAAGATTTAAAATCAATACACACCAAACACGATTTTAACCAAAAATCTTTCGTAAACCATTCTAAATATTTAAACTGCATAAATTCCTTCGCAATAATAAGTAGAAAAATCTATATACACGAACATAAACATTCTCTCCTAGAATTGGAAGCTGAACATTTAGCTGCAAGGATCGTAAAACAGACAATTCTGTGTTATTCAATGACAACATATTTTTTTTTATTAGTAATAGTGCATAATGCTTTTAATGAGCATTTGCAAATATGGAATGTAAAGATTGATCAATGGGCCTTGGTATTTCGTCTATTATTACAAAACTTAGAAACAATGTTGATGCTTTGGGACAAATGAGACTCAACACCGTAGCATCGGCTTGAATGCTTGAAACAAGAAGAACACGTATCATAAATAAGGATATCATCTATTTTGGGAGGAAAACTAGATAAGGTCAAAATATTTTGTAATTTTGAAAATCAGTCACCGATTCAAGTTTTAGAAATCAACACATTTTTTAATAACAATAATAATAATAATAATAATAATAATCATAACAGAACTTTTGCACATTCTTCATTGCTTAAGTCTTCACAAATAATTGAATTATTTCATAAATATTTTAAAGTTATGTCAAGAATCAACTCGTAACAATAGATGGTTGTGATTCATTGTCCGGTGATGTATATTGTGTTCAATGACTAACTCGTGACAATAGATTGTTTATAACGGTGTCGTTTTCTTATTTGACTTGATGATACTTATTGTCCTGTGATATATAATATATGTAATGACTAACCATTTAAATAATTATGTTACATAAGCAAATATAATTTAATCAATTGAAAATATATATTGTTTTATGACCGAGAGTGTTTGGTGTATGAAGGAAGTCAAATCAGGTAAGGAAAGTGGCAAGTGGACAAAAGGAGAAGAAATTATATATATATATATATATATATATATATATATATATATATATATATATATATATATATATATATATATACAAGGGGGTGGGGGTTATAGGTCGGGATGAAGATAATATCGACAGCAAGAAACAGCGTGAATTAACATATTAAACAGATTACACACATACACACGCACACACATATCTATATAGTGAAACCATTCAAACCCGAACCCACGGCATACCGAAATACCCTCATAAGGAAATTTTGTTTGCTCCCGAATTTTTCCTTTGTTAAAATCATCGGTATTTTCTTTTTCTTTTTTTTTCTCTAGTAAACCGCAATCCACTTTACTCTAGAAATCGAAACATATGGTCTGTCCCAAATTTCAATTTTACACTTAAAAACAGGCAAAAACAAACAACATACAACCAAAATTCACTTCAAGCGTGGAAATGTATTTTAGCTGCTACCTTTCACAAAGCGGAAATATGTATAATCAGAAATAGCCTGAGGTCATGCATGAAGTAAAACACACACCTGACACACGCTAGACTAGATTAGTTACGGATAGTATATACTGTAGTCGGCTTATTGGTTAGTCAAGGACGTGTTCCAATGGCACGCTAGGTGGAAACAATACTTGAAACGTGTGTTACACCATATATTAGGGCAGACAAAAGGCTAATCCAAAATCTTCTCCATTCTGAGATTTGAATTTCATGACGTATCTACGTGACAGATATATTCCCAAACCCAAATGTCAAGTTTTCCATTTTCTCTGTTTTCAATGCCATGATCTGTTGTTCTGCAAGTTTCAGTTCAGAGTCAGACTGGACTGGTACTTGCTAACAACATCAAATGTAGTGCTTGATGAACATGGATAACTTTGGTATGAGGAGGGAACTTTCTGACTGTTTTCTTTTCAAACGGTAAGTAGGAAGGTGAGGAATGTGGTTATGTAGTCTGCCAAAGACATTGTTCGGTACACTGTGACTTTGAGATTTTGGAAGAGGGATTTTCTCCTGTTGTTGGTGCGTATAGTGTCATGGTGTCTGATTTAAGTTCTTCAACCCATTCTGCTCTGATGTAATGCCAATTGCGATTGAAGTAATCCATCACTTGAACCAGTCCCTCTCTTGACAGCAATTAAGTTAATGATAATGAGACGGTGATGACTTCATTGTTTGTAGAAAAAATCTGACGCGTCAGGCGTTAGTTCGTTTAGGGTAAATAGGGCTGCTCTTTACGAAACTAATAATGGGACATTTTTGGCTTTCCTTGTTTGCAAAAAGAGTTCAGTTCATGTAAATGGTGTCATGATGTAATGGGATTGATTTTAGAATATGTTGTAATGTGTATTTTAAATATGACAGATGACAAACTGATATGGAAAACGGGGATCAATTATTGGAAAACATCTACTTTTTTATTCATATATCGAAAGACAGAGGGCAAATGACCATTATAATAAACATAGAAGTTGAAGAAGCTTTCAAATGAATAAAGCTATATAACAAGATATCAATACAATTTGATTGCCGGTTACTTAGCATGGCTTGGACAATCCTATTAAATAGCAGGTGTAAGATTGAATCATGAATCAGCTAAAAACATGGCTGAATCAAAATTAAACGTTGAAAACCGGACCCAATGGCTGCTGAGTACCAGTCATAGCTGTTGAAAATTTACTTGATTTGGAACCAATTTTCAATAGAACATCTGATTTTTTAATTAATGATATCACACGCCAATGTGATTTGTTAGGATATATGAAGGCAAGAACATCCATGGAAAATGACTTTATGGAGGATGATATATTTCTGACTGATTATCTGGATTTTGACAATACAATTACAAATTATTCTAACAAAGTTTGTGTTTTTCCTTAAATTCAAAACATTATCATAAAAGCATGCTAGTCATGACATATGTAAATATAATAATATTTTAGTATTGAAATGAAAGTGTAGTAAAGATAAGGGATGTGGGTAAATTCATATTTTGTAACATATCTTTGACTGACTATGCTATTTTGAGCTTTGAAGCCTTACAAAACACATATCAACTATTTCGATGTTATTGATCTGGATGCACTTTTAGTCACGGTCTTTCTTTAGTGACCCTCTCTATTTCTATCAACAGTGTGGCAAAACGTAACCCAGATCAGATGCTTAACGGATTTATAAAGTACTGGGATAAGGAGGGAAAATAACAAGTTTGCGCCATTATAGATCCCAGCAATTTGGGTGAATTATTACCATGCATTAAACCAAAAGAGCGCATTATTACTTCAGTAGATTAAACTAATTTAAATCTTATTATTGAGTAAGTATCATCCCTTTGCAAACATCAGCTAGTAAAAATAGTTGAAACTCGATGCAAAATTATTACACAGCCTGGATTTAGTAGATATTGATTTTGCAGTCAATGTCATATGCTAATAACGGAATACAATAAGCCAAGAAATTGTTTAACATATACTCATTACAAATAAACGAGAAAACAAATGAAACAAAAAAGTAGATTATATAAGAAAACTGTGAATAAAAATATCAGCATTCACAACAATATTACAAAGAATCAGCTTAGAAAACTTCACTCTGGAAAACCAGAAGTTTTTTTGGGAAGATGCACAAATTAGAAACGCAACATGAGAATTAAAACATGAAAATGGAAGAGGTGAATAGTTTATAAGAACTCAAACACAACACCAGTGGCGAATGAAAATTATAAAGTGGATTTTATTATTAATGATTACGATAAAATCCTAGAAATCTACATTACTAGTGATGAAACTGCTGCATGTGTTAAGAAACTTAAGAACTCTAAAGAGTTTGCCAATGACGTAATTTTAAATCAGTATAGTTCTTGATTCGGGAATAGATGGGATTACAAGACCTATTAACAAGGGTACTGGAATTCAAATGAATCCATAGAATTACCGTCCAATAACTATAGTAAGTTGCTAAGGTGTTGATTCTGACCTTTTTATAAAAAAAGGATAACGTATTGTTACGGAATTATATATATTTTTCCTTTAATAATGGTATAGTTTATTAGTTTATGATCTCTGTTCTTAGTCTAAACAGCTGTCGTCTTATGAGTATACATACGGTAGCCTCGATCAATAATCTGTTTGCTTGTAGCTTCAGTCATGTGACATTTTACGCGCGAAAGAGAGTAATGAACTTTCGACCTAGTTCTTGTACTTTTAAAAGTAAACATTATTAAGGTCACATTCTAAGAATGAATCAATACAGTGTTTAGTGTTTAAAATACTGGTACTTAAGCACCTTAGCAGAATCACGCATAGCCTAATTCCTGATTGGTTCGAAGAGGGTTGCATTAGTTTTATATACACTGTTTATTGAAGACGTAGAATGGGTTTTCATTTCGATTCTGCACATTAATGATATATATATATATATATATATATATATATATATATATATATATATATATATATATATGAAATAATCCTGTGATTAAATCTTCTTAAAAGTTACATTTTTAAGAGAGAGTTCATTACGAAATTGGTTCCGTTTGTGTGTGAGATATATTTATTTGGAGATTCATTTATTATTAGTAGAGTACATTTAGGATTCAGTACTGTCTTAATCTGAATTATTATACAGCTCCGTGGAATTATCGGAAACATTTCTAAAACTTGTGAGATTCCAGATTCACAAGGATTATTTGGATATACTTAAACTTATCAACATATTAGCACAGTGAAGGCTATTTCAGTCGGAATACTACATTCGGAATATTTGGATTACCTTCCGGAACAGTGAACTTTAAAACAATTTAGGACTTTTAAGGATATTCTATACTGTAAGTTATTTTTAATTCTTTCACTTTAATTGTTTATTGAAATATTGTAATATTTTAGGAAATTAAATATTTGTATTTTAAATCTTGAAAGCTTGTTTGAGTCTTTTCGTTTGTTACATAACCCCTAGTCATAATAGTATATAAAGACAATTCTTCAGAAGGTAATAAGATATAATGTATGGTCAAATAATAGAAATTATAAATATTATGGTCATAAGGAATTATATTAAAACCGTCCTCTTAGATTAATACAAACAAAAAAGGCTATCTGTTTTAGAAAAATTGTCCAATGAACAACATTTTAAAATTATAAACGGGTATCCAATTAAAAGAATATTTATTTAAATCTCCTATTAAAGTGTACTTACCTATCTTGAAATTTTTGACGTCAAAGCCCTATATTACCAGTTGAAACTGGTCGATGAAATAAAATTCTTTATGAAGAAAGGAAATATACCAAATATCAGAATAACGTTTTGGGTGACGAATTCCATTACCTCTTTGAGTAGTAATTCTTGTGGGTGGTGGGGGCTTGACTGAATTTGATCAATAAATAGTATTTACATACCTCTGAATACTTTGAAGTATGACAAATAAAATGAAATAGCAGTTAAAAATGTCAGCTTCTTTTTTAGTAAATTTATGAACGAATTATAAACTGAAAAGAGGTCTCGATAGCTACATATGCATATTTCACATTTTAACTTATCGCAACTCTTTAATATAGTAAGTGAAATATATCAAAAGTGTTGCTATTTAAATTATTGACAGTTCACTTTATTAGCTACTCCTCATAGTTGTAATGTTTAGATAAATAATGTTCTCTCTATCTCTGTCTCTCTCGCATCTTTTGCTTTTGTCTATTTCTGTGTTTTTCTCTTCTCTCTCTTATTTATCTTATTTATATTACACCATGATAGCTTCTTATAACATATAACTTTGACATATATGTATGGTCTGTGCATGTTTGTTTTTTTTTTTTTCAATAAAGTTTAGTTCTGTTTGCTCTGACTCTTTGTCATCACTTTCGCTAAGAACGATCAAATTAGTTGACGGCACGTGCCGAAATCTTGCCACGCAGGGATTGATTTAGCCTCTGGACTGAGGAAAGAACCATTCAATTTGAGTTTGCTTGGTTGAGTTGGTGAGTTGGGAGGGGGGGGGGTTATTTCCAATAAATCACAGCACAAATATTTTCCAATCTATTTAAGAGCTGAAAATTTGGTTTAAAAACAAACATCCCAGCCCCCTCCCTTGTACCTACCACCCCCCTTTCGCCTCCGAAAGTTAAATGATATTAAATGATTGGTTGCTGAGTATTTTTCTTGAGCCAGAGGAAGTTTCTAGAATCGAGACAGCCAGGCCAATCTTCCTTTGTTTTTTTTTTTGTTTTTTTTTTTGTTTTTTTTGTTTAATATGAGTAACGTAAACTATGTTTGATCATCTGATTTGATAATCATTTCTTGTGCAAGCGATGTTGTAAGGTTGATGTGCTTTTATAAACTTTCTATTATCGCTGTAGCGTGAAATTGCGGAAAACCTCCGCGGGACTATACGTGAACTGAACTTACTTAAATTGCTATTGGTTGAAATAAATCATTATTCGGTTCTAATCGCAATATGTCGGCGATCCGTGATTTTATAAGGATACATAATTGCATAAATGAAGCTATTTTTGAGGTTCAAATCAAAATCAGAAGTGTCATGTGTCGTGTTCTAGTCAAATTTACACAGTTGGTCTTTCATTAAAGCATTGTATCTTTGAAGTTTATCAATGGTTTCTGCTTTCTGTTTGTTCAATTATTGAAAGTTCTTGCAGCTTTTATAGTAAAATTTTACTTAAGTATAATATAAACGTATGGCCAATTATAGTTGCGACAGGCCAGTTGATTTCTGAGTTGAATGGCTCTGCTGGCCAGCCAAAAATCGTACCTTAAGTCTTCCCGTCTTATGTCTTTCTTCGATGAGAAATAAAATAAACAATAGTTAGTCATCGTCTCAACTTGAGTGAACGCTTCTTTGTCCCCGCCCCCATCCCCCCGTCGCCATTCATCAGGATGAACAGATTTAAATATATGTCTACACAGTAGACTCTCTAGTATACATTTGACAAACAACAAATTCCAAACAACAAGTAGTAGGCTTTGAATAATAACGTTTCATATAATTTGTTGTCCACATGAATCATGGCAATTGTCAGTGACTGGGCTTACTTGACCTGTTGCTATTCGAAATCCTGTGATATCAATACAGTATCGACTTCCTGTTCCACTCTACTACACACGGTATAATTTTTAGGAACAGCTCTTCATTATATATATATATATATATATATATATATATATATATATAGATGTAAGGAAATATTTTAATCGTGAAGTGGAAATATTTTATATTGTCACGCTTCACCACTAGTGACATATTTCCTTATATATTAAAAAAGCAAAAAGAAAAAAAGAAAATAAATAACCAAACAAACAAAAGTAAAAACGTAAATATCCTCCATATATCTTGAAAAGGATAAATTCTCCCAGAGAGAAGAAGTCTTTGATGGGCCAGAGAAATTTTCGGAGATTGTGTAAAAAGAGAGTGTAAAAGTTATGTTTGAAAAAGAATAAAAGTTTCTACAAATCAAAGGCTGGTAAGCTTAAAGTTGTTACTGTATCGGAAAATTTGGAAACTTCGTGTTATCGATGTAGTAATGCAGCCGTTAATCACATTGAGAAAGAATAAATATTATATATATATATATATATATATATATATATATATATATATATATATATATATATATATATAGATGCATGCAATAAACTGACAACGAACTATACAAAACTAGCCTAAGCGCGTTCGACTCTCATTGAGTCTTTTTCAAAGGCAACCCCAAGACAGATACAAGACAAACAATAAACACAAAAAAGCGTTGAAATTACTGTAATAAATTTGGGTATGTTCCATTTGTATTTTCGTCTCCATTTATAGGTTCGTTAAAATTTAGTGATTACTGGTTTGATTATGGGAAGTCGGTGTTGGGAAGATGTTTCCCAGCCCGAGTAATTAGCCCATTTATAGGAAACAGAAGTCATACTTACAGCGTTTAAGAGACTTTGCAGTGGCATGGATTGGTTTCATAGTTTGAGAACTACTGTTTTGGGCCATGGAATAGTTGGGAAGTGGTCATCCCTTTGTTTGGAGATTCCTTTCATTGTAGCAGTTGGTGGAAGTGCACATGCGAAACGTGGTACGGACTGTTATTTTTATTGACCCAGGGATGGAATCGGAAAATAGTTCCCTGCATTGGGTGTTTGAACTGTGTTATGTACTTCATGCCACGGCATGCTAACAAGGAAAAGCCATGAAATTGTGAAGTTATAGCTGTGACATTGTGGTCATTCATTTATTGATTAGAACAAAAATTGTTTCTAGTCTTGGCGCGTTACGAGAACTTCCAGCCGACAACGAATGTTGTCGAGAAGTCCTTGGAAATGGGGAAAACAAGGGACTTCCAGCCCAACCTCACGCAGGTGTTTGATTTGCTCGGTAGAGGAACCCCTGTGCGTGTTACATTATAAAAGTTTACTTAACTATTTCTGCGGAAATTACAGCTTGCAAATGTGTGATGTGTCGTCTAGTTGGCTTCATCTCGACTGCTGATGCTGTCAATTAGTTGGTTTTGACCTACAAAGGGATGAGCCATATCGCCGTCTGTTTTTCAATGTAAATTGGTGTAACCGCAGATTATATCCCGGATAAGTCGTTGTTTCTGTAAGGCGAGCGATGACCATAGCAATAATAATACCAGGAAGAACTACAATAATAATAATAAAAATAATAATAGTAATAATAATAACAACAATAAAACAAAACAAACAGGAGTAATTATAGGTGAGTGAGTGTCTAATAAGCAAAATTAATGAATTATTTATTGTAAACTGGCTGTAAACAGATCAGATATTTGCGTGTGGTTGTCTTTTTTCTAGTCTTGATGTTTTAAGCCGCTTGCTTTCAGTGTTCTAAGGCGGTGTATCCAGTAAGATGCTTTTTCTTTCCTGATTTCGGAAGTCCAGCTGGGGTTGTGAGCAATTACAGTCAGTGTTACATCATACAGTCAGTGTTACATCCCTGAAAGTGTGGATAGTGGAAGAGACGTGTTCTGCAACTGGACTTCTGTCCAGCATCTTTGACATCAAATCAGATCTGTGAAGATTGATCCTTTTGTTTAGCTTTTCAGTTTCTCCGACATACATGAAGACCGTAGATCTTACATGTGATGAGATAAATTACATTCGCTGTTTGCACATTTTGTTTGGACAATGTATGTTAAATTTTTCGCTCGTCGCTGTGTTAGAGAATGTGCTGGCCTCTATCATATGTTGACAGGTTTTTCACCTTTTATCACCACAGGGATCAGATTTGCTTGGGTGGTCTTGGCTTGTGATTGGCGTTAGCTTCGCTCTTACTAGGATGTCTTTGATGTTTATTGGTCTACGCTAAGCTACTACTTGTTTGTTCTGATTAACTTTTTTAGTGTGTCACACAATTCCATGATGGGCCAGTGTTTCTGGATGATTTTGCATCCTTTGGGGTTCTCTGGATGGTAGGTCAGGATAAATGGTATCCAATCAACCTTGTCCTTCTCTCTATATTTTAGTAGGTCATTGCGGTTTGTTTGTTTAGCCCTTTGTGTTGCCTCCGCTATCAGGTCTTTGTCGTGGCCTTCTTACATCAAATTTTCAGATAACTCTTCAGATCTCTTTTAAAATGTTTCATCGTAGGAGCAAATTTTGCGTATCCTCAGTGCTTGACTATACGCAATGTTTTGGAAGACAACTGAATGGGAGAAGATACTGGTGTTTATCAGTTGGCTTTGAGTAGATGTCTGCATGGATTTTTTTCACCAGCCTGGTTGTTGTGTCAAGAAAAAAGGTGGTTTGATTTGGAGACTTCGGCCGTGAATTTTATTAAAGGATGGAAGTTGTTTGCTTTTGATATGAAGTCATCCAGGTTTTCTCTTCCATGTTGACACTTCATTTTTGTATCATCGATGAAGCGTACCCACTGGTACGATGTAAGCTCTACCGATGATAAAAGTTTATTTCCAGTCTTCGCATGAAAATATTAGCATACGAGGGGGTCATTTTTGTACCCATTGAAGTTCCATTTATTTGAGGTAGTATATATATATATATATATATATATATATATATATATATATATATATATATATATATGTGTGTGACACTCAATATATTGGCGAAACTGAGCATTCAGTCGAGTCCCTCGAGATGATACCGATTGATTCTAACCTGGGGTGAACCGATATAGAACGCACACGTAAGGAACGATACTGGATACTACAACTGAAACCTCATGGGGAGTTAACCTTCCTAATGCAGTTGTATCAAAACTACAGTCAGTCATCAGTTTATCAGTCGTACGCAATTTTTGCGAGAATATTTACCCAAGTAAATATTACGTAACCCTTTACGTGTATTATTACTATTATTAGTATTGCTATTATTATTAATAGTATTTTTATTATTATTATTAGTAGTAGTAGTAGTATTTGAACTCCTGTCCATTATCTCGCTATACCATGCTTTCTTAGTACCTCATGCACAACTTTACCAGGATATAATTTCTTTAGTACATTTTGATGATGGCGTTGATTTTCGCCACGCATGGTGTCAGTCCTTTGTTCCCAGCCTAGAATTAGGTCACAACACTTTGATTTTCTTTTTATGCAACTGTGTTTGTCTGATGGCAGCATAACATAGATATGTAGTTTACACGTTTGAGACCGTTTTTTAATTTTATCCTTTTTTTTCTTCTATTGTTTATCATATGTTTGTTTATTTCCCGGTCATTGAAAACAATGTAGGCGTCAAGAATTTCTCATGACTTTTGTGTTTAGTGTTTGTTTTGTGCATGTAAATTATTTATTTCCCTGACGAAGAGCTTGTTTAGCTCGAAACGTTCTGAAACTGTTTTGTATTTGCGCCGTTATAAATTTTGTGTAATTATATACAGGGCCGAAGCAAGGGTATTTGGCGCCCTAGGCGAACATTCAGCCTTGCTCCTCCCCACCCCCACCCCCAATTAACTTTCGAAAATGAATATTGTGCATTATTCCTTCCTTCTGTTTTTCTCTTTCTATTTTTAGACGCTTATTATCTTCTATTTTACTCTATTTCTCTTTCTTCTTTTATTGATTCAGTTGTTTTGCCGCCCCCCCCCAAATTTGTCCGCCCTAGGCGACCGCCTAGTTTGTCTAGTGGTTACACTGGCCCTGTATGTATATATATAATAATAATAATAATAATAATAATAATAATAATAATAATAACAATAATAATAAATAATAATAAAAAAAAGAAAATCAACGCTTTTGAAGTAGATGTAAGGAAATGTTGCCACTCGTGAACTATTTCCTTATATCTACTCAAGAAATGTAGATATCCTCTATATATCCTGAAAAAGGATGTGTCCTCCCAGAGTGATGAAGTCTTTGACCTGCCAAAGAAATTTTCGGAGTTTGTGTAAAACGTTCTGTTTGAAGTACAATAATCTTTTCTGCAAATAAAGACTGGTGAACTTAATGTTGTTACTGCGTCGGAGAAAATACCATCTTGAAGCTTGTACGTTACTACAAACATGAAGGCCGTCTTGGTGTCAACAAAATGTGAGTGTTTGTGTGCAGATCTTTATCTTTCAGATGAAAGCAACAAAATTCTCTGTATCCATTAACTTCATTAATGCATGCATAGGTCAATGAAACAAAGTACTAGAGCATATTAAGGCACGGAATTCAGTTAATATAATATCAAATTTAATTATTGTACCGTCGTGTTTAAACTTCAAACTGGTCTATCTAAGACAATTATTATTATTATTATTATTATTATTCGTCTTCTTCTTCTTTTTCTTCTTCTTGTTCATGGCGGATCCAAAAATATTGTTTAGCATCGTGTATGGGGTAGTAAGGGGTGTAAACAAGTATGCGATTAGTCTTTGGGACGCAACTGCCTTTATGGGCCCAATGTCTGAAGCCCCGGAGGCTCCTGCATTTTAAGCGTTTCCAGAGCATAATTTTAACCATCTAAATGTAAAGAAAACTTACTTTAGGAAAGGTTCCGGTTGTTTCACGCACAGAATTAGAGGAGGAGGGCGGGCGCCAGGTCATATCCCCACCCACCTCTCAGATCCGGCCCTGATTGTTGTTTCAATCATAGATGCAATATTGCAATATTCACTGCTCTGTTCCCACTTTCCGCTGGCGAATTATATATGACTGTTATCGGGAATATCAATTGCATGTTACTGTCTTTCTTAAGCAAGTTATACCAATTGGAACATCGTCTGTCTTTTCCGTTAAGTCGAAAAAGAAACTTCGGATGTAATTCGCCGCCATTAATAACTACATTTGTAACTACTTTTGTTCACTTGGTACAATTTGTCGCAACTTTAAGGTCATTTCTGTTGATCGTACCTCAGATGTATGCCGATAGCTGCTATTCGGATCACCTCAGCTATTTACGAAACAAGGATTTACCGTGAAGTTGCGAATGCATAGAACTATTTTTTCCAGTCGCAACTTCTTGGACAATTCTATAATCAATAAACTCATAGCAATAGCCGAGGTGGTCCGAATAGACTTCGGTTGCTTTTGTTCCAATTAATTTCAGGCGAACGAAGTGTTCGATTTTTCCGTAAATCACTGCGCCGATATTCATCCAAGGAATGGTTTTTTTTTTTTTTTTTCTTTTTTTTTTTTCTGTCTCGCATGAATGGCTCATGTGGTCCCAATGTATGGCGGCAGAAGGAGACAAAATCACAATCGGAACATTATCGGCCTTTTCTGTCGCAACATATGTGGTGCACTCCCCATGGCATATTACCGAACTCATAAAATGTATATGTATTCACACAACTACTTCCTAGGTTATTTCTCGATTTGACAGAAATGACTGAGCGATTGTCCCATAGCAAGTTATACCTCCAAAAATCAAACGAAATAATCAACGAATGGAGCTAACAATGTTTCCTAAAGGGTCTGTTGGTAAATAAGGGTGATCGGCCGCTCATTGTGCATGCGTCACATGTCTGTGCAAACTCTAGATTATTATATGATAAGGACTCTGATAAAAAAAGTTTGAGAGTAAAAGTACGAGTAATACATTGCTATATTCACAAACTACAATCTTTTGGCTCTATTCTGATAACTAGATTAATTTTCTCCGTTGAATTAAGGTTTGTGCCAATTTCATGCTATAATTTATCCATATTTCCAGTTAAAAATTGTGAATGTTCACCCCACACATTTTTAAAAACCACAAGGGATATTGTAATCGAAACCCTTCGTCCCTGATGCTATATTCTCTTACATGTTGAGGTGAATATTGACAAAACCTGGTAGCTACAATTCCCCATGGTGTCAAGTGGCGCGAGACGTAATTTTTCTTTTGGACCCGCCCCCTGAGGGTGGTGGAAGTGATAATTGTGGGAGAGCTTTTCCCCAAAAAGTATTACAATGCAAAATATCTGATGTAACAATCCGAAAATTGTCATCATTGCACTGAGAAACATCATACATAATACGGGTTTTGCGTTAATGCCACGGGGTTATGCCCCAGGCATCGGGACCTAACCCTTGGGTCTCAATTTAGAAACTGTTGAGATCTCCAATTTAAAACCCTATATATATACTCACTAGTTATAAAGAGAAGAGAACATACACAATGAACTTCATCCCCGGGTCTTGTCTAACCCCCATGGGCCTACCAGTATGTGGTCCCTGGGTCACAACTTTGTAGCTATTGAGATCCCCATCCTATAACTATATATACACTTGTCTAACCCTCAGGAGATAATAATCTGAATTTGACGCCTGGGTCACGGCCTTGAAACTATTCCGCCCTTGGGGTAGTAATCTGTGCGTGACCCTTTCGTCACGTATTGGTCATTGGAAGATGAATTCAGACGTGCAGTAAACTTTGGCCTCTGTTGTTTCACAAAAACTAGAGTGGGAATATGCGATGGTGGGTCATCGACTTTTTCTAGTTCCAATTTTCGAGAATTTAAAGCACATGCATGCTTTATTTTTAACAAATCACCTTCGTAGTTTGAGATTTCTTGGGAAAACGAACATGTTGGCGCAATTTTCACTCCAAGCGAAACAAAAAAAACAACAAAAAAAAGCAACAACAAAAAAAAAAACCAACCTGATTTCAGTTTTGATGATCCACTGTAAAATGTTGAGATTTTTGTTTTACTTAACCGCTATGACAAAACAAACGTCCATTAATAAAGCACAACTAGCCAATTGCCTTTTTCCATTCCTTCTGTATTTATTTACAGTCAAATTTGTGCAAAAGATTACCTCCTGAATCAGATCAAATGTTTTAAGAGACCACACCATTTCAATTAGTTGATCATTACCTGCATTAAGAGACACGTGTCTTCAGATATCACATTTAATGGGTCCCTTAAGTAGTCCTTTGAGATGATCTTCACTGTATTTGTTTATTTATTTATTTATTTATTTATTCATTTCACGTAATTTTCATCATCATCATCTATAATAAAACATATTATCAGTATTATCTTTGCGATAATATACGATTCACATTGTTTACACGTTAAGATTTAGGCTCAGATGCATATAAATGGACATATAAGAGCCATAAGCATTATCCGCTGATAATTAATAATAATAATAATAATAATAATAATAATGAGGACTTTGTATAGCGCATAATCTTTAGAAGCTCTAAGTGCTTTACAACATTAGATAACACCTAAAGAAACATATATAATGATATGATTACGAAAAACAAACAGCATGAAATTAGAAAACAAAAACATGCTGAAAATAGTTAAGGTAAGGAAACATTATTAAGTCTTTAAGTCTATTATTGCAGTCGCAATAGGTGAGTTTTAAGAGCACTCTTGAATGAGATCACTGTGTCTTTTGCCTAAGTTCAGTGGGTAATTCGTTCCACGTTGCTGGGCCCTGGTATGCAAAAGAACGTTGTCCGTGTGACTTCATTTTGATAGTGGGAATAATGAGAATACGAGTGTCAGAAGAGGAGCGTAAGTATCTTGCTGGTGTGTACACATGGGTGAGGTGAGATAGGTATGTTGGACTGGTGCCAGTCAATGAAACGTAGCACAGAGAGCAAATTTTGTGTTTGATTCTGGATTGAATGGGTAGCCAGTGTAGGGTACAGAGCAGGGGGGAGGTGTGCTCTGTTCGTGGTAATCTAAGAATGATCCGAGCAGCTGTGTTTTGAACTTTTTGAAGTTTCTGGAGTAGATACTGAGACGAACCAGATAGAATTGAGTTACAATAGTCCAGTCTTGAAGGTACTAAGGAACACACAAGTGTTTTAGTGGCATCAACTGAAAGATAATTGTGAATGGAGCTGATGCGTCTCAGCTCAAGATATGCAGCCTTACATATGTTCATGACATGTTGGTGCAATGAGAGAATTTAATGTTGGTGTTGCTGATATTTATTGTTTGAGGTAAAGGATGTGAATGAGAAAGTCTTTGTGTTGTAATCAGAATGGCTTCAGTTTTACCATCATTCATCTGCAGCTTGTATGAAATCATCCATGATTTCACATAGGTGATGCACCTCTCTACACCTTGGATGGTAGCATCAACTTCAGTTGGGTGGCTAGATTTGTATATTTTGGTGAGACAATGGATGACGATCTGTGACACTTGAGAGCGGCTGAGCGTATAGAATGAAGAGAACAGGTCCAAGAACAGAACCCTGAGGAACACCAAAAACATAGATCAACTGGGCGGGAGTGTTTTCCATTTGCGGACACAATTTGTGTCCGGTTGACCAAGTTGGACTTGAACCATAGTAAGGCTGTATCTTGAATGCCAAATACATGATGGAGACGGTGAAGTAATATATCATGGTCTATTGTGTCAAATGCTGCAGACAAGTCAAGAAGGGTGAGGACTGTAATCTTTCCACTATCCAAACCAGAGAGAAGGTCGTTAACTACTTTCAGAAGGGTAGTTTCTGTACTGTAGCGAGGGCGATATGCAGACTGTACATTGCTAAAAATACTGTTTAAATTCAGATGAGATAGAAGTTGGGATAGAACAAATTTTTCTAAGAGTTTTGACATTAATGGGAGGTTAGAAACTGGGCGGTAGTTCTTTAAATCGTTATGGTCAAGTGTTGGTTTCTTCAGCAGAGGCTTTACAATGGCAGTTTTGAAAAATGATGGGAATTCCCCTGATGAGAGAGAAGTATTAATAACATCAGTTAGTGCAGGCAATATTGGATCTAAGCACTCAAGCAGCAGTGATGTCGGAACCGATCAAGTTCACATGACTTTGGGGCACTCTTCATCATGATTGTACGTACTATATCCATAGAGACAGGTTCAAATGCTGCTAACGGTTGCCGCTGAAATTCTGTATCGCAGCTGTATGGTGACGACGAGTCAATTGAAATTGTGTTGTCAAGCTTATCTCTAATGGTTTGTACTTTGTCACTGAAGATATTTGCAAATTGGTCCGGAAGGTCGACTTTAGAGAAGGTAGTTGGAAGTGGTGTACATTTGTTCATTGACATTAGCTTGTTAGTAATCTCGAAGAGCTCTTTGCAGCTGGAACTTTCAGTGATCTTAGTACTGTAGTGGGCTGATTTCGCTGCATGGACTATGTTTGTGACATTCTTCTTAGTGGCTTCATAGATTTGCTTATGAATAGTGAGTCTGGTGGAAAGCCAAAGCCTATCAGCCTTACGGCGGTCTCTTTTAGAACTGCGAAGCTGGTCCCTGACACTGCTATACCACGTAGAACACTTTTTAATTGATACTCTGCACTTTGTTGCTGGGGCATGTTTGTCAAGCATTGAACACAGGCTGTTATCAAGTTGTTCTGCTGTAGCAGGTAGCAAAGCTATTAGGATTGATTGGATGTCATGCATTAGTTGGGTTCTATTTATCATACGGAGGTTCCTCTTAGTAGCAAATAAAGGTGGAGAGTTAGGGACTGATACGTCAAGATTGCATATAATGCAGAGGTGATCTGATGCAAGTTAGTGGGACACCAGGGAGGACTGAAGATTATTATCATCAGGTCTATAAAGAATCCAGTCTAAAATGTGACCATGTTTATGGGTGGGTTGGTTAACTGACTGTTTGAGGTTGAAAACGCGAATGGAATCTAGGAGTTTTGATGTGTACGGGTTTCCAGGACAGTCAAAGTGAACGTTGACATCTCCAAGAATAATCAGGTTGCCACCTGTCGAATTTCCATACTCCAGGAGATTCGGAAACTGCTCCAAAAAGAGAGATTCGGTCAGCTTGTTTTTCTACTAGGAGGAGGGCGGTAGAGGCAAAAAAAATTGACTGACCTTTGTTCCAGTGTGAGTGTGGTTTGGACTAGTTCAAACGCTTTGTGATAGAAATTGAAAGTTGTAGTGTGTAGTGTGATTAAGACGGTTGATCAGGGAGTTCTTTGTGATGACAGCAATTCCACGGGGGAACGACTTGATGGAGTAACCGGGGGATGTTAGATCCGGGCTCTTGGGCTCATCGCCTGATGCTTTTAGCCATGTTTCTGTCAGGAAAAAGACGTCGATATTATGATCGTTGATACAATTAACTATTTCTGTGCGCTTTTCCGGTGGTCCTACTGATTGGGCATTGAATAATGCGATGCGCAGTGGTATCTCTTGGATAGTTGACACAAAGGTTGACGATTTAAGAGGAATTTGAATTAGGTTATCTAAATGAACGGTTGAGTTTTCAAATTGCTGTGTCGGAAAGGGCGAAAGGGAGATAACTGGAATTCTTCTTCCTGTTCTACGCCGGCCAGCTTTGAAACAACCTTTCTTTTTTCACTTCCATTTACATTTAAGTAATGATGAATGTAGTCCCAGGTCGTTTAGTCTAGTGCACAATGTAGTGTGGAGAGCCAAGGAGTGGTCATTTAAAGCAATTAATGAGGGTCCATCATAGCATAAACGGGTGGACTGGCGAGTATCACATGATGGCGGTATGTTCAACAACAAAGGAAGTTGTAGCAGTGGAGCAAGACGGCTGAGAAAAAGTCTAATAGTTCTCGTTTCCAAAACAAGATGATGAAGAAACACATTCCAACAGAACAGCCAATGCATGATGAACACAATAACGTAGACGAAGACAGACAACAAGGGTTTGACATTAAGGGATGTATAACGTAGACTGTCGTGGGATGTTGCTAAAGATTTTGAAATGATGAAGTTGTCTATTTGCGTTTTACAGGCAGTGGTTAAAAAAGAAATGTGCCTTTTTATTTTAGTGACAATAACTTTAGCCAATGCGGTTCTAATCACACTGTGTGGTGTTTTCATTTACCGGTATTCGGGTATTTAATGATGAGAGGGTTTCAAAGATCAAAACATGATTTTTATAAACCATTAGGCAAAGTATCACATGTAAAGGCCTAACATTGGTTACTAGAATAATACATAGATAAAGGTCATATTTAGCTACAATGGAAACCGAAAACAAATTTGATACGTTGCATGCCTGGCTGATTTTAGCTGGAAGAAAATATGCGAAATGTTCTACCGAAAGAGATCATTTTAGGACGTTTGACAACACATCCAAGAATGTGAGAAATGATAGAGGAAAGTGCCATTGGGAAAAGTCCCAAGAAACCTTTACTTTCCGTACATCTTCCAGAATCAGCATTATCACAGATTGGGATGGACATCGTTGGACATTTAAAAAAGACTTGCAGTGGTAAATTTACCTTGTAGGTACTACTAATAGAAATGTAGATACTGACAGTCGAAATATACCCGAGATGATCAATGAGAGGTGTCATTTACATCATTCTTATATTTTGTAGATGGAAAGAAATGCGTGTACATGTCGTTAAAATACCCTTTGCTGTGGAATTGAAACATATATTCGATCTATAGTATTGAAGATCATTTTAACATGCATTAAGCTTAAAAAGTTCCTGAAAGCGCTCTGTAATTGAAGTTATGAACTCTCGATATGCCTTAGATAATTCCTCAGTTCAATTATAGAACTCTTCAAGATAGCGTATTCATTAATAAAATCCACCCTGTCAATCAATTTGAATAGTACTTTAATACTTGTGTTATTGGTAACTCAGCAGATTTTTCCGGTTGAATGAGAAATATCTCTTATTCAATAAAAAGATATTTTAAATCTCAAGTATTGAAAACAACTACATATCATTGAATAGGAAATACCGTTCACAGAATAGGATATATGTATCAGTTTTTTCATGCGACTTGTATCAGATACTAATGGCCGCAAATAGATCTGATCGTTTTATACAGAATCTAAGAATGCAAAAACAAAAAGATTTTCTCCTTATATGGTACAAGAAATAGAAATTGTACTTATTTTGTCACTTTATGTTGAAAGTATAATAGCGCAATATAAAAAATAAAAGAGCATATTTGTTTCTACATTTCTTATTCATATTATTTGTATATTATAAAAATACTTACTCGAACTCAAGAAACATTGGTTCAATCTAACTACTCGCCCTGCGACCCCTCCCCACCCCCTCCCACCTCCCCGTGATCTGGAACGAGGTGCGCTACCACTGGAGCACTGACGAATAGTTGTCATGTCGCATTATTGCGTTATCACGGCGCCAAACAAAAAGCGTCGTGATAATGCGCCCACGTGAAAACATGACATAATAGTGCGTAAACCTGATAAAACTTGGGCGACAATCCAACATTATCATTTTGTCGCCTTGGCACCCTATTTGGTCGTGTTGGCGTTTTGATTTTGTCAGAATGTTGATTTTTAGCGTTGTTGTGTTGGCGCTATGTCGTGTTCCCGCTTTATCGTTTTGGTTTTTTAATTTTGTCGTGTTGGAGCTTTGTCGTATTGACGTCTTTTGGATTTGTTACGCTGGCGCTTTGTAGTGTCTTTTTTTTTTTTTTTTTTTTTTGATATACTCATTTTATACCATCCGTGATGGTTAAACAAAATTAGCATTACATTGTGTTTCCCTATATGAATAACCGGCAAACGTACTCCTGTATCAAATCATTTCCTGGTTAATAGTTAATAGATTGTTTGGTTTTGTTTGTTTCTTCTTGTTTTTATTTTGTTTATAGAAAGTGCATGAAATTGTTTCTGCGAAAAAATTAACGAGGAATAATGTTAGATTATTAGGTTGCTAGACTCAGCTTCCCTCACTTGTCCGAGCAAAGTAGAGTACGCAGGGAACATAAAACCGAATTTGCAAATGTCGACCCAAAATTACTTACATTACGCATGCCCACCCGAAATGACAACTCGACATGTGATATGCCGCAAAGTGACAAAGTGACAAGGCGACGAAGCAACAAAGTGACAGCACAACAAAAAAATCCAGGCGTTAGATAGGACGACAAGACGACAAAATAACTTTGTTGTTTTGTGGCCCTAGTTTTGTAGTTTTTCATGCAATCTGTCAGTTTGTCGCTTTGTCGCGTTAGTATGTTGTTGCCCTGTCGCCGCGACAATGCGACAACATGACATAGCAGAAATGGGCCACCTTACAGAGGTGGATACAACGTACCTTAAACCTGTATGCAGACTAAGTAAATCGGACAATATACAGTAGGGAAACATATGGGAATAGAGCTGTGCTTGTGATGGGCTAAGACCGTGATGTTAAACAATAATTAATTTAAAATTGGACTATATCTCATTTTTGCCTACTGTATATATCATAATAAAATCTCTCACAAATTATATGAAGAAAAAACATTAAATAATTTAAATTAAGTTGCAGTAGCTGTAGCTGTTTGCTTTTTATAGATATAGATCTAATTCAAAAATTGGTAGAAGTCCATTATGCAGCTACGAGAGCAGGGGTGCCACGAAATCTTGCTTTTGAAGATCAAGCATTGCTAATACATGTGATCACAAGTGTTACTGGTAACCACGAGTCACAATGGTATATCAGTTACATCATTGTATGGAAATGTCGGCATTATATATGTCGTTTTGTGGCTCTTCTTAAGTTAAGTGAAATCAAGACACAGGGAAATTCCTTTATTGCATCGTAAACGAGCAAGAAAAAGCTTAAAACCTGCTTAAAAAGTGCATAATGTATCAAACAAGGCTTCCTACCATGTATGTGTGTATATGCGATACCTGGAAAACCTAAACTCTCGTTTTCACTTTATTCTGGAACTGTAGTTATAATATCTACAGGGTAGATTCGCAGTTTTATATACACGAAACAGGATTTTAATGAATCTAATTTAGTCGTAGATGTATTTAGAAATTATAAACCTTTTGAACATTCACTTGCTATTGTGACCTAAGTAGATAAGGATGTATGTGGGAATCCGATATTAAAAAGGGTCTGTGGTTTATAGGGAAAAGACGGAAAGTCATATGTAAAAAATTTCCATAGGTTTAACATGATGGGTCTTTTTGGCGAGGAAATGTAACATTGTAACATGATGAGCTTGTTTGGCGGAAAATGTAATGAGCATGGTCTGTTTGGATTCAACGGGAAATCCTTATGTTAAAAATGTCCATAGGTTTAAAATGCATGGATCTGTCTGTATCATAAGGAAATTGTAACATCTCTTGACTCTAACAGAAATTTAGCATGGAGATTGCCCTCTAGCCTCTAACGAGAATTATTATTAAGCAGTGTGTGTAACATACGTGGGGCTCTCTAGCCTCTAACGGGAAACGTAATTGTAAGACGTTTATAGCTTTAATATACACTTCGTCTGATCAATACACAGTGACCTGCTATCCATTCCTCCTACATCTACTAATCCACGCCCCTCTTTGACTGACCAGCACTTATAGTTACTCATGAACATAAGGGAATTAACCTTAAGCCCAAGGTTTAATAAACGTGGGGCTCTACAGGCTCTAACGGGAAGCATACTATTTAAAACGTCCATAACTTAAATATACATTTTGGATGACCAATACAGTCTGACCTACTAATCTTTATCCCCACCCATACTATCCAATTTCGCTGCACCTACTAACCCACACTTCTTTTTGACTGACCAGCACTTATTGTTACTTATCAACACAAGGCAATGATAGGATGTTAGATAATATAAGAATTATTTATTTCAGTATGCATGGTCCATATATCTAAATTAAAATATTAAAGTATTTTAAACACAAAAGACCATAGGTAATATATTATGTACAAATATACAGACACATCTACAGCAACAGAATGTGTATGTCATTGTTAAAAACAAAATTATGTAAGACATTTGATGAGTACATTTTTTAATATATCTATAATCTGAGAATTAAAACGAATATCATAGCTCCACAGAGATTTCAATTCTTACTATTAGTATCATTGAAAACACATACTTTCTTATTCATCCTTCAAAACAAAATACATTATAGTTTACAAGAGTGGTAGAGGCACTGTTCCATCTTGGAAGGCTTAATAGTAAAAGAATACTATTATTATAACCAATGACTAATTTTCTTTTCATACATTCATTAAAGTTTGTTCGACAGAGCTGCGCAATACATTGTGCAGCAATACGATTTGAATAATCTAATTTTGATATTCAAAAAACAATTTCTAAATTTACGTAAAAGCATGTTTGTTCGAGAATACCAAAATCTGGAATGCCTCATCTTATCTTCATCATCTGTCAGATTCGATTTTAAAATATGACCCAAATAAGTATAACTGTTGGCATATGCAAGAGCATGGCTGTTAAGAAGTACAGAAGGAGGGGATGGTAACTTGAGAGAAATTGACTGAAAAACAATGCATACCTATTTATGTGTATTATATATGATATCATTCTCAAATGCGTAATGTTCACATATCTTTAATAATCTCCTTAAACATGCGATAGAAAGACTAATCACTGACATATCATCAGCAAAAATAAAATTGCTATGAAATAACACATTTGGTGTCAAATGTATTCCACGTGACACTGACTTACGATTTAAATCGTCTAAGTATATACAAAAAAAAAAAAACAAAGGCGAAAGAACAACTCCCTGCCTCACCCAATTGGTTAAATTGAAGGAATTGGATACTGCACTTCCTCAACGCACATAGTACAACTTTTTGCCATACCAGTTAACTGGAGTATGAACTATGTAGACTGGTATTAGATTGTCGAGCAACTTTTTAAACAATGATTGACCTTATCAACTGTTTTCCTAGCGTCGAAAAACATGGAAACACATGGCTACAATGTTCCAAATAATAGTTGACAGTTTCTTTAAAGGCACAGAGGCATAAATCTATTGAATGTTGTTTTTTTATATATAAAAAAAGAAATTAAAAAAAACCCTGATTATCTGAAATTGTGACTTCACCTCATTGTAGTACAATACATTCAAACATTTTCGAAATAATTGTCGTGAGAGCTCTAGGTCTGGAATTATTTTTGTCTGTCATGTTACCAATTTTACTTTTCAGTAGCGGGATAATTACAAATTTTGTGAGATCATTTGGAAGAAAGTTATGTACAAATATATAATTAAATAAAATCAATAAAGAACCACGGAGTCTTCTATCTGAAAATTTCAAATGTTCTACATATAATAAAATCTGACGCTGGACATCTACCCCCGCCCCCTTTTGTTTAGCTATGGCACGTTGGATCTCAGACAATGAGATGAGCTCAATAAAACTAGAGGGGGCCTTGCATGCTGAGAGAACATAATCCTTTTTCGAATCGTTTTTATCACCATTGAGTCAGAATTTCAAATGATTTTTCCACGTGTTGCATATGTTATTTTGGCCATTTTTTCCATCAATGCAAATTGGTACCCTATTAGAAGTTGTAGTAGTATTTTGTTTAACTTGCTTCTATAATTCACGTTGGTCTCAATTTTCAAATTTATTTGCAAGCGTGTCTGCTCTATGTTTTAATTATTCCTTCTTACAATATCTAAGGGCATACTTAAAACTGAGCTCTAGTTTGGCCCATTCGGTTACTAAGAGGCCCATGACGAGATTTACCGTTATCACACCACATGTGGTAAGCATTGCATGCATAGTCGTACAGTTCCTTGACACAGTCATTCCAGCCTGGTATAGCATGGTGAGCAGGTTTGGATTTTCTCACTAAGTATTTACCAGAGTTGGATAAAGTTGTTTCTGTATCAATGTAAAACCAGTTAATCTGTTTCATATGTACAGGATTACTACAGGAATGCAGATGTTAAAGTATAATTCAGTGTTTCGTCGACAGAGAGGTCTGACCAATTAATGTTGCATTTAAAATTTTATAGTTCATATGGGCATGAATCAATACCAGGAAGTAGGTCAGTATTGATAGTCATTGAAGTAGAATGATGGTTGGACCTACTACGGTATGAATTATTCTAACATCATTCATAACCGAATGAGCAGATTGGGTAGTAACACAATGATCCAAGCAGGAGATGGTGTTGTGCGAGTTACTGAGAGAGGTAAAATTGATTGTGTCCTCTACTATATGTTTTAAGTCCGATATGACATACCATATACATTACAACATTGGCGAAGTTCATCTCCAAAATGAGTGGAATTGAACGTATTAGCATTCCAATTTCCTAATACATAAAGATTTAGCGCGTTTACATTTGCTACAATAGAATTAATTTTACACAAATAATCGGCATATTCCCCAAAATTTTCAACAAGATCACAAGGTAAATAGACATTTACATAAAGCAAAGAGGAATCACGCCTAAATAGTAATACCTATTAATCTGGGATCATCGAGGTTTTATACTTCTATAATACTTGCAAGATATCTACGATATCATACACCAAAGTCGACCTATGTGAATGTCTTAAGAAGATTGAATCAATGATACTCCTGATCCATAAAAGTCCTCATACACTAAAGAGAGACATTCTAACTCACTGTCGAATAGCCACACCTCTTTTCGAAAACAAATTTCAGATATATCGCATCAAGTGCTTACATTTTGGGTATTTTTAGTTATAGAATGGCATTTATAGAAAGAAATGCGTAATGTAGCCGTTGTGTATAGCTGAGTCCAATAAAGTAAAATTCGGAATATCAGAGTTTGATTCCTGCTCTGATAGTAGTCTCTAACCAACGTATTCTTGGCCATGCATCCACGGTGATTATCGAATTGTGAGTGAGGTTATCACAGGTGATTTTGAAGCTAGAATAAGTATCATATTTCGTACGAAGTTTCTCCACTTTGGTTGGCTTAATTCTAGAGTAAATCTCCATATGAGAGGTAATGTCTGATTCTAGAGTTTCAGTGGCAAGTCTTGTCACAAATATACATCGCTGTCGCCTTGGACGCACTGTCCACAAGTGAGAAATCGCTGCTTTACCTATGATAATACTACCACGACTTCTTAAAAACTGATGTGTGGATGGTACATTTGCAAACTTATGAGCCCTTCGCTGATATAGATTTGTATGCAATGGTTAAATACAAATCTAGACCTATTGAAGTCGTTGTTCTGCAGAGAACTAACCACCTTAGCAAAGGTAGTATCATTTTCCAAATCCTCCTCTGGGGCATTGGTGTCTTCTGAAGATGCAACCAATTTTAATGCAGTTCACTCACCATTATAGAAGGGATATCAACGGACCGTTCTCGTTGGTAATCTGCTGACATATTTGTATGGATTCTCGCCGTCCTGGAAAATCTTTTCTGCTGACATTTCTTGCATAGGAATAAATCTTCCTGACGCAAATGACCAGTAGTGGATCCACAATCTTCACATTGCATGTCTAATTTAACATTTTCCAGGGATAGGTTAAAATAACAACTAAAAATTATCTACAACATTGCGAGAGGTGCTCTACCACACAACATTATAGCGATGCCATTAAAGGGTTATGAAAAAGGAGAATGTACACACAGTTATCTTTTATCCAACACACCTTTGTTTGTATAGACCGGGAATTAACATTACACCATAGTTTTTACACATGTCTGTCTCTCTAGCCTTTAACAGGAATTAACATTACGCTATTGTGTGGTCTCGAATGGGAATTAGCATTACGCTGTATGTTTAAAATACGTGGACCTGTATAGGATCTAACGGGAAACGCAATGATGAAAAACGTCCATATGTTTAACTTACAATTTAACTGACCAATATACAGTGACCTACTATGCAATACCCCTACATCTACTAGCACACATACCTTTTTGACTGACCAGCACTTATAGTTACCTAAATAACTCAAGGCAGGGGTATGATGTAAAAGAAAGGGTATCAAATATAAGTTAAATCCCTTAATAAACAATGTAAAACCCGTATCCCCTCTATAACTTCCCTACCTTTCTTTTTAAAACAAAATCACCATGCCATAATCATAATCCCTACAACCCTATCAATATTATCATACAGATAGTGAAAGAAGCGAACACACAGGATGTAAAGAAAATTAAACACACGCACTTAAGAGCAGGGAACTGACTTACTTTTAACAAGGAGTAAAATATCCGTTAAAAATCCCGTGTTGATGTTCAAGAATGAAGGGTTTTTTAATTTTAGATATCCTAAATTTAAGATTCTCACTAAAAATGAGACCTATATTGAAAGCAACTTGTATTTAAAACACACTGAGTATAAATTCAGGAAAATTTTAATTTATCAGTCGTTGTTTTTTCTTTTCTTTTCTTTTGTTTTTTCGTTTTGTTTGTTAAAAAAGTTACAAATTTGCTAGCCATAGTTTCCGTACACTGACCGACTTTACTCATGCTACCAATTTTTATTTATCGTTTCTGTGGAGGAGCTAATTCATAGGAATTAAAATATTCCACACTGGTCGTTGGGAAAGTAAACTGCTACAAACACACACACAAAATCAACTGATGAATGAAAATTTGCCTGAATGTCCACTCAATATGTTTAAAATACATGCAACTGCCGGTATATATCGCGCTTATTTGTAAAAATCTTAAATTTAGGCAAGCCAAAATTCTAAAGTCCTCCCCCCCCACACACACACACACAAACACACATACTCATGGACCACAACACAGGATTTATAACGGATATTGCTGTGTCTCTAAAACAAAGTCAGTTCCCTTTTTGTTCTTATGTGCTTGAGCTTATTTTTCATTCCATTCTGTCCTCTCGCTCCTTTCACTAACTGTATGATAATATTGATAGGTTTGTAAGGGTTGTGATAATGGTAACGGGAAGGTAGTTTTGTTTTAAAGGGAACGGTAAGAAAGTTATAGAGAGGATAAGGATTTGACTTTGTTTATAAGGGGTTTACATTCTATTTTATACCCCTTCTTTCACATCCTACTTGTGCATTGTGTTGATAAGTAACTGTTAGCACTGGTCTGTCACAAAAGGGTTGTGTGTTAGGAGGTGTACAGCATTGGATAGTATGGGTGGAGGGGTAATTAGTAGCAGGTCACGGTATATTGTTCAGTCAAAGTTTATATTAAACCTATGGGCGTTTTTAACATACAATTTTTCAGCTTGTCCCTATAATCCGCAGACCATTTTTAACATAGGATTTGAACAGACACCTCAAGTTCCACCCTTATCTGTACTTCTGTCAGCCCCGCATCTTGTAATTATCTGACCCTCTCCTTTTACAAAAGCTATGGAATAGTTTTAATCGACATAAGGGTGATATATATGTTTAATAATAAGGTGTTCATGGTAGCAAGCAAAACGAACAGTTGTGAACCAAACGTCACCTTGAAGGAGACGATATACACGACAAGAGCTTATCCAGTCCTATTACTTTCTTAGTAAAAGAAAAGTACTAGAACATACTATTAGATTTATGCAAATTTTATGACTTTTAATTTGTAAGGCAGTATTTTCTAATCTTACTAATCTACACAGGAACATGGAAACATCTATTTGCATTTCACGAATAGTGTACAATGGGCGTAATAAAATATACACAACAAGTTTAAGAGTTGTTCCATATAGGTACAGTAATAAAGTAAATATGATGTCAGGAATCACATGTAATTTTACCAATTTTCTTGAGAAAGAAACACAGTCAGTAGAAAGAAAAAAACCATATCAGAATGGTGACATACCGTTTGTAGTTTCCTAACTTTTATTACTATTATAATAAAAATGCTGACGAAGTTAAATCACTCTTTGACATTTTTATCTCCGTCTATCTTCCTCCTTTAATTAGTTTTGCAACCCTCCCTCCGCCATACGCCCCTCCTGCCCCTTTGGTTTGCTGCAAATATTATATTACTATAATCTTAGAAGTAATCGCTGCTGAGGTGCTAATATTCAATCCTTGAAAACTGGATGACCAATGTAGTTTGAATACGGGTTGTCAACTTTTTAGACAGAGGGGAAAGACTGTAGTTTGCCGCCTACGTTTGAAAAATAAATAAATCCCTTAATTCATGTAAATGATGCTTGGACTGATGAATCTGTAGAAATATTTTTTTCCGATATCTAACGTTAAGTTGATCGCATTAACATTAAAGTTGTGTCCAATCAGTACAAGCATTTTGAAGCAGACAGTTCTGTCGAAATTACTGATCAAGAGGGGGTTGCTTCCTTTTCTAAAACAGCTCCTGATAAGTTTCCAACAGTAGTCTTTAACCAAACGGTAAACAACCGTAGCCAAAGGTAGTAAACATGGCCTCAGTTATCCAGTCTACAGGGGATGATACTGCAGTTGTGAGAATGGTGGGTTAAATTTTCAACGGGCTCAATTTTCAATCTGTAGAGAGGGTTCACAGTACAACTTGTCATTTCCGAGTGATTCAGTATTCAATAAAAGAAATGTCACCCTCATCTGTTGAAAATTGAACCATAACAATGCTTTCGGTGGGGATCAAAATTTAATCCTACACCGGCGTAGGATACCTAGCCCACAAGTAAGGCAGTCGACTGCAGCTCATAGTCACGGATGTTCTTCAGGTAGGTATATTATACTTTCAAAGTACTTTTGTCAAATTAATTTGATGTTACTGTTATGTAAATTACGTCATTGCTTATAGTCCGAGGTGTAAACAACTTGTTTACCTCTATATGCAACACTTGTATAAAAACACATTTGTAAGACCGACGAAATCACGAAACACCCTTCACAGTCTGAGGCTAAATAAAACAACATAAATTACACTTAGTACAGTCTTTGTAAGTATTGTAATCAATCATAGCATAATGTACATGATATCGACTCTTGGAGTATATATAAAGAGATATTTCACAAGTGAAGTGAAATATATATATATATATATATATATATATATATATATATATATATATTCACAAAAACTTACTTAGATTTTCGTTTTATTATATATCTTTTTAAGGCATAAACGGTTCATTTGCATGATGTTTCTTCTCAACTCTGTGACGATACGATTAACGGCTGCGTTACTACAGCGATAAAAAGAACTTTATAAAAATAATTCTAGGACGGTGACGTTTTACAAAATAAATTCCTACAAGTAATGTTTCAGGTTGTCTATTTTGTCAAAATAATGAGTGTTTTCATACGAAACTGAAGAGAGTTTCTTTTTAACATTTCTGTGATACAGTGAACGTTGTTGTTGTGGAGGTAGTGTAGTAACAATACAGAGAGGTCATATCCGACATGCTTCACAGAGTAACATCGTTAAACAAAATATTTTAATGATTGGGAGTTTACCTATAAGGATGTTGGCTATTTATTTCGTTCATTTCTGCATTCAAACGTGTAATGCTTGCAGTCTTGTTCGGTAAAAGACGTTGCACCCAATAATCTTAATTTCGATTTGTAACCAACAATCCTATAGCCTCGATTTCTCCATCGTTTCCAATCATGAATATAACCGTGATAAGAATTGACATCGCTACTTAAACAAGCTTATTACCAAATTTAATCAAGCATTGTTCCCTAAATACTTGCACTGTTTGTTGTAGAGTGTAAACGTTACTGTATGGGTGACACTAAGTAAAAACAGGTCATGCAAGTTCAGTCACAAAGAATTTGCACGATTCGTGTGGAAGACTATTTTTTTAAAAGTGAATACTTGAAGCCAATTTTTTGTTGTTTATATTCCATTTTCAGGCATTCTTTTTGTTTTAAGGCATCAATGTATAATACAGTCTTGGTATTTTGTAACATCCGTTTATCCTGAGAGAGAGAGAGAGAGAGAGAGAGAGAGAGAGAGAGAGAGAGAGAGAGAGAGAGAGAGAGAGTAAGAAAGAAGAAGAAGAAATAGGAAATAGGCATAAATATGGAAATGCAAGTTTTTATAAGATAGATAAGGGCATATATATCTATTAAACGGGACAAAAATAGTTCCATCTGAGTTTCCATACGTTCGGTTAATTCGCCTTCATCAGTGGATTCTGAATACTAACGAATGTAAAGTGACGTGATGTAAAAATATCCAACGTCAGAATAGAAATAGACGCTATATATATATTGAAAAACACATAAAATAAAATAAATAATGCTACACACAAAGAAGTTAAGGAGGATTTGACCAAGCAGAATAAAACAAGATTAAGTGTCTAATAAAGAGGTTGTACAAAGAAAAAATCAACGAAAATAACTCAGAAAATAACTATTTCCAAAAGACAGCAGACCGAGCAAAGTCCAAGTCAACCCAAAGTTTCATAGAAAAATCGGCCTATAAAACGATTGTCAACGAGAGCAGTCATCCAACTGAGAAGTTGGCAGAGTTTGCTGACAATCAGTTAGAAGAGCACGTGCGAAACTTAAGATCATATACCGGAGACACAACCAATTTCATTAGTAAGCTCCGTAAATTGAACAAAGAGTATTATTCTACATCGATGTCAAAGCATTATATCCGAGTGTACAAATTCAGTCATAGAGATGCTATATACGGTTTTGGAAGAAAAAAACTTTACCTTCGTCGGAAAACGGTCTTTGCAAGCTGAGGGCACAGTCATAGGATCACACCAATGAATTAACTAAGCGAGTATACAATTTTAGAATAGGAACAAATGTTTGAATGATCAAAAACCTTACAAAATGCATATTGGCGACATGTTGGCGATATTTGGGATGTTTCGATTTATGAACTTGATGAGCTTAAGGACTTTTACGCTACTCTTTGGGGAAAACAATAGAATTCGCGGACACTGTGACATTCATAGATATGAGCTACATCAATTGATTGGGAAACAAACACAATACTTTGATATTTTGGAAATGAATGATGTTTGGAAGAGCAATCTAAAGTGAAAGTTGACGACGGTGTGCCTCTTGTTGTCACATTCTTTCGATAACTACGAAAAGTACATGAAATATAAATAGAAACACTAACAAACACTCCATCGGTCAGAGGGACTAAAACAATTTTTTTCCAAATCTTCCACCGGTATACTTCAAGCGAGATAATAACGTAAGGGACATCTTAGTCAACAAGAAACACAATGTACAATTTCACCCAAAGAAAGAAAATGGATCTAAACCATGTGAGAAGGAGTGTGCAGTATGTAACTTTTTGATCAAACCAACCCATTTCTACGACGAACTGGAAAGAATGCAAAATCGAAGGGCATATCCATTGTCAGTAAGTAGGACTAATTTATTCTGTTTTCTGTAAGAAGTGTAGAACAACGGTCTATGTAGGTGAAAAAGGAGAATACTGATACCAAAGAACACAGTTAAACCTTTCTAAAATTAGAACTAGAAAGGATGACGATCATATTTCAAAGCATTTTAATATACATATCCACTCTTTATGTGATTATTTAGTCATAGGTATTGAGACACTACTTGGTAAAATTTACACTTCGATTAATACCAAACCATGATCACATAATTGTATACCCCCCAACCCCCAACCCCCGCTGTTATAAAATAAGAGGATTTCATCAACACACTTGATTGTAAGCAGCACATAGTTTTCTTTCATTCGAATCTTCAGATGGCGCTAGAATGGTTAGATCCATTTTCGCTAGCCAAAGCCATCGACCCACTTCGTTCACCGTTGGTGCGGAACTAGGTGCATTAATTTATTTTTCTTCTTATTGAGGAAATATAATTACATGTTTATCACTCATTGTTATCGCTTTATACTAATTTATATCTTTCAAAACAAAAATCGCCCAGTTTTAGCCAAATCCACTGATATTTGGATCATGACATTGACAACAGCAGATCGAATATGCAAATATATAATGATTTATGAACCACAGTGCTGGAGTGCATAATAGACTGCAATTGCAGTTTTAACTTCTAATTGGAGAGTTTACCTGGAATTTCAAATTTTGGTCTGAAGTCATAAGGGAGAGGGAACCTCGCTGTTGTTATCAATATGGAGTTGATACAGACAACGCTTGACCGTAAGTAGCAGTAGGGTTACCCAGCATAATAAATTTTGGCGCGTGGAGGAGCGATTATTTATAAAAGCGCTTTCAACCATAACTAGTGGTTTACAATGTTTTTACTCCCTAAAACGTCTTCAAGGGAGTTTCCTAGCATACAAGCTTTTGACCGGCCGTAACATGGGGGTTAAAATGTTTTAGCCACTAGAAACGCCGTCAAGCCGGTTTCAGAGCCCGACAAAATGTTACCGAAATAACGCCCCAGGCGAGGTTCTGGGGCCCACAAAAGTTCCCTGAAATAATGCTTCCAAGCCCATCTGGATCAGAAACAGGGAAAACAAAATTACCGCCCAAAATTGTATAGCCTGGTGCCTACTCGTCTCAAAAAGGGATGGGAAGAAAGAAAACATTCCGCGCATAAATATAAATTGCTGGAAAAAATTATTCCCTCCCCCCCCCCCGACATACACACTGGAAACCCTTCATTACCCCGGCAGAAAATGTTTCCCCAAAGGCGCCTAAAAGGACAAGGGAAAAGTCAAACCATTGCCAAAACTGAAACAACAACAACTTCCCTGCGCTGATAATAGTCACTACTAGTAAAAACCCTTACGGAAACAATGAGTGTATTTGGTTGTTACTAGTAAGTCCTCATACTTGCGGCAGGAAGTGCGTACATTGTCACATACATGCTCATTGTCTGACTAAAGGAGGATGTCGGTTGTCTGGTAAGGATATGGTATAAGAGTCAAGGCAAGATATGCGGTTAATTTTCAGATGATTTTCCGACCGGGAGAACAGTCTGCAGCTTTTCACGCACGAACGAGCGCTTAGACCATTCATTCTTATTGCTGTCAGGCAGAAGCTAAAAACAAAACAACAAAAAAATGGCCGAGCCTGTTTCGGCAACCACGCACTCTAACCTGTTTACCTTTATGGTCCACACAGAGCCGGTATCGCGAGGTTATCCTCTTTTTAGCTCCCCATCAAAGTACCGCCCTAAAGTATTTGAGGGCAGACGTTTTTCCTCAATGCAAACTAACATTGCCGATGGCGCGGCCAGCACAGTCGGAACAACGGTTTCGTGAATGGCGATTACAGGTTTTGCGGCCTCATCAGGCGAAAATAGCATTTCCTGCGCGTATTGGTAGCCAAAAAGCCTATCGGCTAGAGTACGATTTAGCCTTTCCACAATGCCTTGTTCGCGGTAGAGGCCAGTCTCACCTCACCTTATACGAACGCTGTGTCTATCCAATAGCTGCTTCACGGCACTTATAAATTCCCGGACAGAGTCGATCTGCATCATACATGGCCGAATGGCCTCACACGAGTATAATTCAATTTAAGTAAGTAAAAACTGCATCAGATTCGAATATTTTACCGGCTCACAGCGGTAGATTTGTTCAAACGCTCTGGCGACACTAGAAGCCTCCATTCTAGTCAGCAGCGCACCCTCCTTGTAATGGCTGATGTCGCATCAACCACGATCAGAGAGTACCTGTACGTGTGCTGTCCGACGCTATCATGTGCAAGAAACAAGCTATCAGCCTGAGTTACTTGGTTAGGAGTTGTTACATTAAGATACGGCCTCAGAATGTTGCGTGGTGCTGGAAGGTAAATTTGCCACAAGGCCTGCTATTCGAGCCAAGCTCTGGCAGCATCGCGAGAAACATTAACGGCATTAGCCGGTTTATTAATTTCGGCAGCACCCCTCCAGTAGCCTTGTGGGCTATAGTAGATGTTCCGCATAGCGTTATCCAATTATACGCTTGCTATGGATATCAGCTACTTTTCGACATCTTTGCAAAAGCAATGAGGCACCATCGGGACTTGCTGGACCACATACAAGCACTTCTTATCGGGCCTTTGGGGTGCAAAAAAATGCAGCTGCTGATAAACTTCCTAACGCGCTGGATAACATAGGACAAGCTTTGCGTGCTTGTTTTCAGTGCGGGCGACAATAAATGCTACGACGACTTATGCTAGATTAACGAAGCCCCCGTATCTTATGCACTTGTTGGTGTCAGTAGTCTAGATAACACTGTTCTTCATCAAAGCGCATGTTTGTTTGTTTTTTAAAAGACGGGGATACCATGACTGGCGCCCTAATTATGAGCTCCAAGAAGATAACATCTTAGGCAGAGCCAAAATAAGATAACGATGCAGCCCCCCCCCCCCTTCCCAAAAAAAGAAAATATTTATAAACTTTTCTTACTAAATAAAACCTCTGTATTCTCAAAACAATGTTTGGCTTATTCCACATCTGGTGTTAAATGCAACAGGCCATGCAGCCATGCAGAGGGATACGGCTTTTCTAACACGATAAATATTATAAGTGTTCAGAATACTACTGTCTCAATAAATGTTTGTTTGCCCAAAAATAGTAAAATTATGGAAATTTACTTTATTAGCATAATTTATTGGAATTTTTTGCCGATGGACCTAACAGCGTACTAATGTGGCTTTTCAGTTTTACAAATTAGATGACGTTACCAAGTATGCGTGCTGACGTATTCGGTCGTTCTGAAGTCTCAAGAGCAAAATACAAAGGAGATCTCTCCAAATACGCAACATAGGTCGACCTCTCTACTTACAGCAACGACACCATTAACGCAGGCCCCAATGACCTCGTTGTATTCGACGACGCTTCTGGGGACCTCAAACTCTCAGGTGTGAACATTAAAATTCTCGTTGTCAAACCTGTCAGTGTAGTGGCTGGTAACATCACGGTCTTTATCGCTGATGGCGCGTTAAGTATTAGGAGACGCAGGCAAGACTCTAGACCGCATTTAAAGGTATGTGTACAATCTTGCCAAGGACATGATTCTGAAAGGAAGTAGCACAATGATTGGCGCTCTATTGATGGGCCACACTCCAATCAAAATTGACGCGATCTTATAGAACTTAAAACGTTGGTGGTTTTCTGCCTGACGCAAGGACCGACACTATAGTTATTATTAAAGCCGATGTTAACTTCATTAACCTGCCCGGACGACATGGTAATGGGCTGTGGGAATAGCTTACGATTCGTGTGAACTTTTGTACCTCAGGCACAAATAGACAGAGGTGACCAGCTAATTAGTACATTACACGAAAGCTTTGCAAACACCTTGTGCTAAGCGTTTTGCCCGGAGAAACACCCGCATTTAGGGGTGAAGGTCACAAAGTTGACGCTAGGGAAACCTGAGCCACTTTATCCAAGTTTGCTTTTTAAGTGGTTAATCTTATGGGGCGTCCTGGAGTACGTGACCAAATCGGGGGTCAAGCGTCAGATATTGACAAGGAGTGCAAACTACTGTTGCACGAGTACCGATTCCAACTGGGTGTACCACGCCAATGTTTAAATTGAGGTGGGACGAGGATGCAAGGCAAATAGATATCAAACAAAGGGATCATTCAGAGCACGCTTGCACCCTTAACGACGGAAACAGGGCAGCTTAAAAAAAAAAAAAAAATATGACATAACTGCTGCTACAACGACAGTGTGTTAGTTAGCAATATGCTGACGCATGTGAGTGCTAATTCTGGGTATATCGCGCCAACTATTATCCGTCTCAGGCGGACTAAAAGCAGAGCTAGATTTGGCAAAGACGCACTGTGTCGCATCACAGTAATTGACAAAAAAGCCCCGCGTCTTTCATTTTTGGGGATTGCACAAGTAGCCGCAAGTACCGTGTTATTGCTGAAACTTAAAGATCATTGATACCGACATTTAATTCAACACTATTGACACTGCGGATGCCCGCACATCCGATATAATTGAGGTAGGCATGCGCGATGTTCATGAAAGTGCCGATGTATAGGATCTATTCAACTTTTATATCACACTTTTAATCGAAAAACTATAAAAATGTCAGGCGTTGATTTCGAAGACTGCCATGCTGACTGACACAACTTTCGCCTTAGAAAAGTTTAGAAAATCGGCAATCAAATTAAAGCAAAAAGTACAAGCGTGCTGATAGCGTCGCTGATGTATCAGGCGCATCAGTGAAAATTGCGTCTATTGGTACTAGCACTTGCTAGGATAGGGTTTTCGAGTACGATTGCTGACGCGCCAATAGGAATCATCCTTGAGGCCACAGCTTCCTTCTGTCGTGCGCTGTCGCTGGTTGGGGGGGGGGGGGGGGGTCGGTGTGTCAGCCGCAGACTTATACTAAAGGCCCCCCCCCAAAAAAAAAACAAAAAAAAAACGAGTACTCGCCTAGACCAAGCTGAATACTGTAACAATCTATGTGTCGGATGAAATCGACAAATATGACGTGATGAAAAAGACCAGAAAAGTAATTACATCGGTACCGACGACAGCATTTCTATAGTAACCGTAGAACAGTATCGGCACCAGAAACATAGTTGTAATGGAACCGCATAGGTAAATACAACAGAGTTGAGAAAACGACAAAAAAAAAATATAACTATTATTTAACATGTTAACAAAAGCCCCGACTTGGACCAGATGCTAGTCCTTGATAAATCTTTCGGTTCTTCAGCAGATGAGGAACATATAACGGAATCCCTACCACCTGCACCCGTTCTAGTGCAAGCGACTTCTGATGCGGATTCACCAGTAACACTTTCAACTTCCTGCGACATTTGAGGCCGTGTTCGCAACGGATGCTAGGCCGTACCTACTAACTGCTTCATGGTCCAAGATTGACCCCGGACCGAAAGTCAAGACACAGTAGTTATTTGTGTGCATCTTTTCAGATACATGGTCAAAAAACCTTGGTTTGGTTGGGCATAAACAAATCAAATGAACAATAGCATCAAAATGTGTCAAGTGTGTGTATATTTGTAGACTAGCACAAAATTTTTAAAAAAAAATCAACAAAAAACAAACGATAGTAAATGCGTGTTATCAATATGGAGATACAAACTGTTTACATAGATTTAATCCTTCCCAATCATTGTTTACTTTGAAAGTACAACCCGAAACAGTTACAAATTAGTTCGAAGAAAATATTCCATGTGCTATTTAAAGAAATCGTAAACAACAGTTACTGTATCAACCTATTCGACAATGCTGATTATAAAATATATTCCTACATATTGAAATTACATGAATACTCACAACATTTGCTAATTTTCGAAACAAAAACGTGATGCACAGAAATAAAGAATTTGAACTGGACCTTATTCGCCAAAATGTATTGAAGATAACGACCTAATTAACATAGCTTTTCTACTCTTATGACTGTATTGTCTACGAAAAATGTAACAGAAAGAAAGCGAAACCAACAAATTAAGTAAAAATCAACAAGCAATTTATTTCTAGATAATTAAAATGAAAATCAAAAGGCACTTACAATATTATGAATTAAATTTCAAAAATAATCCAGAAAGTATTAATCACAAGTCCTAAAATATAGAATGTTCCGAGTTAACTACTGTATCCTTGAATGTGCTGATGTGCCAATAGTCTTCAGTGTACTGATGTGCCAGTAGTCTTTAATGTCCTTATTTGCCAAAACGAAGTACTCCATGATATCTTTGAATAAGTTCACATAAATCCCCAAATCATCAATTCAAAATCCAAAATGAGAATGAGCACTATAAGTAAATTCATTGCATATTTTGAAACAAATAATTCCTCTCCCTGAATTTAAAATGATTTTTCACAACTGTAATAAATCTTTATAGACTCATTGTAAGGTCGAAACTCAAAACTGTCCTCTAAACATGGTATATATAAAGATAGGTCACATGACAGAAAATTCTAGAAAATTATATGGTGTATGTGACTTTTAACACATAACTCTAAGGTAAATTCTAGTTTTATCTGTAAAAAAAAATCAACCCGGACCGCAAATTAAATCAACAACTTGTTGACCAAAATTATCCTTGAACATAAATACTAAGTAAACAACTTAATTCAAGGACAATAGCTAAACGTGCGAACCTTATACATAACATTAAGTTTTCACCAAATAAGAAAGTCAATAAACATTTCTAATTTCCTAAAATATTTATAATATTATATAAACATCATACATAACACTACATTATCATCCGTGACGGTCTGCATTAAAACTGCTTAGCTCAATTAACGTAGTGACTAGCCCGGTGTCAAATATCAAACATTAATCTCTTTATAAAAAAAAAAAAAAAAAAAATGACGGACAGAAACGAAAGAGAGCATGTTAAATGTTAGGACAGATTACTCTTCAGCAAAATAAAAATGTCTTTCCTTTATATTATTTAACTAATCTGTGAAAGGATTATTATAGCAAATAATATAAATTATGCAAATGTTGAACTATATGTCTCCTTTGTATTTAAATACCGATTTATTCGTTCTCGAGAGGAGATACGACTTAAGTTTTCCTTTCAATCAGGTCAGAAAGACATTATGGTATTTCTACCAAGGTTGATACATTTTTGTGTATTAGTTCAATACTAATGTAATTGTTCATTACAAACCCATTTCGTATCTGTTTGCAGCCAAGTCCGTTGTAAATGTTAAAGATAGCAGCTTTACATCACGTAATCAATCAATTCACCAAACATTAATGAGCCGCCAAGTAACATAACACAATGGCGTCAGATAAGGGATTCTGGACAAAATTCAGTTTAGTACACTACACACACATTTGTATTACGTTACTGTAAAAACATATAAACTGTGGAATTTATCGCAATAATTTGATTGTATACCAATCGGGATACCGTTGCCGACTTTATTTCAGAGTCTTGATAATTATTTGACTAATTATGGTATGTATTATGCAAAATTCAGATGGAAATTATTTCTCTTTGAGTGTGTTAGTTCTTTCACTTTATTATTCAAAGATTGTAATCATATACGTTTTTGATTAACACCAAAATTTCCAGCTTTACCTATAAATTTCCTATTCTATTATATTATGATATAATAATAATAATGGTAATAATACTGATACTACTGCTACTACTACTACTACTATTAATAATAATAATGCTAATAAAAATAAAGGCCACAATAATCATGATCATAGTTGCAATTATACCAAGATGGTTTTTCTCCATCTAATTCTTCTTCTTCGTCGTCATCTCGGTTTCCTCTTCTTATTATCATCATCATAATCATCGTCACCATCATCATCACCATCGTTGTCGTCGTCAACATGAATAATTGTGACTAAATTCCTCGTCGTATTTATCATCATCATCGTCGTCGTCGTCGTCGTCATTATGAACTTTTTTAGAGATTGGACCATCCACGTTTTGGTTTTAGTGTGCTGTTCATGTTATCAGTTGTTGTCATGCGAAGCTTGCATTTGACTTAAAGTATAATGTATTCATTCTTTTTTTTCGTTTTCTTTTTTCTGATGATATTTCAGTTGTGACATCACAAAGCTTTCTTCTTTATCGCATAGTTAAACATCCCCTTTATTGTGCGTGTGTGGGCATGCGTTTGTGTAGAAAATGCTGATCCCTTTGCACCAAAGCCATCCGTACACGGAGGAAAGGGCTTCATATTATAATACATTAGTGCTTCCCAGAAAATACATCAATGATCAATAACAGTTTTAATTCAATGAATGTAACAAAAGATGTATGTGCTGATTTATAAGATGATTTTGAAAGAAATATTAACGAGTGTTAACGAAAGGATGGGAAATACTAAATATACAAAACAAATAAATGTGTATGGATATTTTGTAAATCACGAATATTAGCACTAGTTCCGGCACACGTTGTTAATGTATAAAAAAATATAAAAACTTGAAAAATTCACACAATAAATAACAAATAAATAAATGAAGCTATATACGTTCTCAGATGATTTAATTGCTAAAACATCCATGTCTAATTACGTATTTGCATATGTAATTATGTTCATAATATGGTATCAATCAAGGCTGGAACTGCATATTATATCAAGAGAAAGCTACTTTATTTGATAAGTTTGGTTTTATCCTGATATGATACATAATGCATTTTTGAATATCCTTACACAGAAGGTCGTACAAAGCGGACTCCCCCCCCCCCCTTTTTTTTTCTCTCTCGCTCTCTCTCTGTTTCCCGGTGATTAATTGGTTGTGAAGTTGCGAATGTTTTAAATTCATTAACGAAGAGCATTCTCTTTGTGTTCTTTATTTTGTTCCTGAATATTAAATTTTGCTGAATGATTGCAAATTCAATTTATCTAATAGTTTTGAGCGTCAGGCAGGTTACGAACGAATTCACTTGTACAATGCAGCCGTACTTAATTAAGACAAATACATATTTCTGTGCGGAACTTACCTTGAAAAACAACAGACACCACAAAGACAATCCATTGTGAGACTTTTTGATTCATCATGAACTGTTCTTAGTTCAACACTTGATGTAGATGTGCCGAATTTCAGCAATCCACTGATGCCAAGGTCAGTCATATCAGGAAATTAAATGTCCTTTTGTTCTGTGTTAGCTGTGTCATGGTGTATCATATTTCCGTGTTTCTCGTGAATAATCGTTTGCTTTCATCATGTAGTAATATGAGTCGCTTGGGCAGGAAGGGGGCTTCCTATGATACACGGTTCGAAGAATTATAGCGACTAATGGAAATTTAATATTGAGGGTAAAAAATAACATTGTTAGAAGTGGTTGATCTGCATTGGGTACAAGTCTATGGCGACTAACGGAAATAACGTTGGGAAAATGTGTGGTCTAAAGTTTATAGCGACCAATATGAATTTAGAATTGATGGGACATTATTACATTGTTAGAAGTGGTTGGCATCAATTGAAAAACGTTGATGGTGTTAACATTGAGGGTGCATTGTTACATTGTTAGGGGTGGCTGAGCTCAACTGAGGTTACATGGCTAGTTGTCGATCTTAATATTTCTTGAGCCGTATGGAAATAAGCATTACGCCGTACCTTTACATTAGATGACACTCTTGCCCCTATGGGAAATGTAATGTCAACAGATTTAGATACTATCCAACACCAAAATTTTTAGTACTATCCAACACACCATATATACTATCCATCACCTAACTTTTGATTACTCTTTTTGATTACTATCCAACACCCTATAGTATACCATCAACACGCTGTGTGCAGTGACCAAAATCCCAAATTGCGGTCAACACTACGTGTGTACTGACCAATACCCCACATATACTATACAATACGCTGTGTTTAGTGACCCATTCACAGTCATCTACTATGCAACGCCCAACATTATACCATCAACACAGCATGTGTAGTGACCAATACCCCACATATACCATCCAACACGTCATGTATAGTGACCAGTACCCACATATACAAATCCAACACACCGTGTGTAATGACCAGCACCTTGTCATCTACTATCCAACATCCAACAATATTCCAGCAACATGCCGTGTGTAGTGACTTGCTGCCTAGTGGCTATATGCATATATCTCGCATTATAACATCAACACGGCATGAGTAGTGACTAGTATCCCCCCCCACACACACACGCACATATACTATCCAACACGTTGTGTGTAGTGACCAATACCCTAAATACACTATCCAACACGCCGTTTGTAGTGATCAACACCCTGTCATCTACTAAACCCACATCCAACATTATACCAGCAGCATGTCGTGTGTAGTAACCTGCTGCCTAGTGGCAATATGCGTACATCAGAGATCTATATATAAGCCAATAATTATACCTCAGTTAATTTTGGTGGTGTCAGTAAATTTTCATATATTGTACTGATGATACAAATTGCTTCAATCAAGGCAAGCAACTCACAATTACACTAAAATTAACGTTATTAAAACTAGTACTAAATTCCGAAGCTGTACCGGACTTTAGCGGAGATTGTAACAAAATCCGGAAAAAAATGTAATATAATTTGGTCTACACTGAAAAAGTAGTTCTAAGATTCCGACATTCTACCGGATTTTAGCGAAGACGGAAAATATCTTGGAAAAAATGCAAGAATTGTCGGCTTATACTAAAAGTAATATTTACATTCCGAAACTCATACAGTCTTCAGTGGAGACTGAAAAAGTCCGGAAAAAGTCTAAAATATGCTCTACACTAAAAAAATATAAAAAAAATCTGAGCTAATACGGAATTTAGAGGACATTAAGAAAGAAAATTCCTCCAAAATGTAAAAATTGGGAAAAGAATGTTTACAAATTTAAAACCAAAAAATCAAAATTGACAAATTGTGCAAATTTACTTTGTTTAACAAATAAAAAAATATATATATATATATAAAATTTATAGAATTTAGCGAGGACTGAAAAATGTCCGGACAAATGTGGAAGTCGAGCAAAGTTTTTTTTCCAAATTGTTTTAAAAGAGAAAAAAACAACAACATACGAAATATTTTAATTACAAATTGTGAAAGATATGTATAACAAAATGTCATACCATCTTGAGTAACCAACACCCCATACTTACTAACCAACTAAAAAGGTAGAGTGACCAGCACTCGGTCATCTAATATCCAACACCCTTCATTTACTATCCAACATTCATACATACTATCCAACACGCCATAGTTTTGCCATTAAAAGTATGTTGAGTATCTTATATATGCTGAAAGAAAAATAAATCAAGACAAAGATACACTCACATTTTCTTTGGTATAATCTTATGATACCAGAATCACAATAACTTTTCATAACACCTCACAAACTCCTCGTTTTTACCGTCTTTCTCTTTTGAATTTCATCGTTGGTATTTCTTCCTTTTTTACTGTTTCTTCTGCTTGTCTCGCCTCCTTGAATTTCTTTACTGGATTGGGCTCTTCGTCTTCTGTTTCTAGTTCTGAATTCTCCTTCTATTTTGTTTTCTTTTTTTTTCCTTCGGACACTCTGAAGGCCAATGTCCTTTTTCCTGACATTGATAACAGGTATCTTTAGTTTTCTTTCTTTATTCTCGTGTCGTACAGGGTCCTTTTCTTTGACGATGTGGGCATTCTGGAGCACCATGTCATTTCGCTTGACAAATATATTAGGTATTTTGACTTTTATCTCTAGCAAAGTAGTCAAAAGTTTTGTTGGAAGTGTACTTCAAATGATTCTCTGTAAATCTCTAACCAGAAGTGCGATCTGTTGTGACTCTTCCATCCTCGCATATTGAAAACTGAATGAGTGTCTTCTCTTAGGTCGAGGGGAGCTTTATATATCGGTAAAAGATGTAACCTAGTCAAATTAAATTTGAATCATTTACTGCCATGAAACGAGCACGCATTTGCAAGAAGAAACCAGAAGCCAAACGACGACGACGTTCTGTATCACCAAACACTCTCCAAAAAAATAAAGTTGTTCGGTAGGTTCTGAAGATTTTGTTCTTCACATCCCAGCTACCCAAAAAGTGACTTCCAGAAAATATAGAACGACGGCTTACACTTACACTGTTAAGGTTAAACAGTTCAAGTCTCAACCGTTGTCAAGTCTTTGCATGTACTGTTCATAAATTTGCCATAAAGAATCTGTTGGTAAACGAAAACTAACACACACAACGACACGGCATCCAAACTTGAAAAGAATCTTCTCGTCGTGTGGAAACATTTCTTTTAAGATTACTTGGTAATCCATTAAGTCTTGAACAGCATCGTTGACTTTCTTCTATGGATTTTGGTGTAACACTGATGACAGAAGTCGTGGCTTCGCAAGTCTTATCATGCCTTCGTAGTTGATCAAAATCTGATCATTTGAACATTTTCAAAGTAATCAGTCTTTTTACAACATTCAGATACCAATGATTAAAACGTCTATGATGTTTAGGATGCAATTGCTATTTGTATTTCACTTAAATATGTACAGAGTAGTTGCAAATGCGTTCTCGCAGCTCAGGAGATAGATTCTAAATGTTCTACTCTAAACTGTCCATTTACAGAAATATATTCCGATCATTTTAATATTTTCAAACTAATAAGCCTTTTTATAGCATTCAGATACCGATGATTAAAACATTTATGTCGTAGAGGATGCAATTGTTCTTTTTGTAAACAGTAAATCTGCAAACCTCACAAACGTAAAGCTTTTTATTTTTTTTAATTTTTTTATATATTGGTACGAAGATATAACCCTCAAGCTCTATAGCCTACTATCAAAAGATTTTCTTAATAATGAAAGTAATTTGTAAAAATAAAAATGTTCGTATCAGTTATGATAAAATGTTTACAGCTGGTAAAAAGAAATCTATTAATTCTCAGCTATAATCCAGATATATTGGCAACTCTGCTAGTGGTCAAAGTTTAGAGGAGTCGAGAAAAAATATCAAAAGAATGGATATGCGAAAAATCATGTCCACTGAAATTAATAGAGGAAAATCCTAGTTCCAGTAAGTATGTAACATATGTGAAATATGGATCACTAGTTAATTTAAAATATGGGAATTTAACACTGAGGATATACTTTTTGGTTTTGGGTCTCTCTAACGTGAAATGTAATTTGAAAACAAAATGTCCATAGGTTTAACATTATGGATCTCTGTGCCCTCAAATAGGACATTTAATGTTAAAACTACACTTACTAACCTATACACCGTTGAGTATGACCAAACAGTCGGTTATCTGCTATCCAAAATCCCGTTATCTCCTAGCCAGCACCCGGACTATACCATCAACACTCCGTTTGAAGTTACCATCACACAGTTATCTACTATCTAAAACCCAACACCATACCCTGAACATGCTATATTGAGTAATTCACGCAGTAATATACTATTCAACACCCAAACATCTACTATCTAACACGTTGTTTGGAGTGATCATTACCCAGTTATTTCCTATCTATCACTCGGTTATATAATATCCAACACTCACATTCGATTATTGTATTGCTGCTTCACAAGTCATCGACTACGCAATAAATAGAAGTTACAGACACAGCCACAGCTCCTTCCCAGAGTTCATCTTTTCAACAACTACAAACAAAACAAAAACAAGAACAGCAACCACTGTAGGTGTGGTGAGGAGAACGTGTCCCTAAAGATCAAATCTCTTTTTTCTGCAAAATGTTTGTGGTGTATTATGTCATTGGAGCAGGCATCGAAAATTTGAGTTCACAACAAGTCGGTAAACAACTGTTGACTAATTTCTTCAGCAGTTGTATTGGTTATCTTCTTCCCAATACTTGGTTGAAATTTACCTACAGTATGAACAGCAAAGATATTTCCGCCAACGTCAGTCACCACTCTTCCAATTACACCAGCAGCCCTCTTCTGGAATCCTCTTTGGAAAAACATCATCCTTTGACAACTAGTAACTCTTCGGGGACCAGAACCATCCAACAATGAATTATTAACTTTATTTAACATTATCTAATGACAGCTCTATGGATGTATTTCCCAACAACAAATTACGTTGATTCACTGTCAAATTTTCTAAGGCCATACAATCCGATCACAAAACCCATTGAGAAGTGGATTTGGTAGAAATAATTTATCCCATTCATGTCTATCAGATTTTCCTCCAGTTTGTTTGCTACTCTGGGTAGAAACGAGAACACAGCACCGCAGTCAAAAGACATTCACAACAACGATCGATTATACAAGTATTTCGGCACCCTTATTGAATTATTAAACGAAGAACTGAATTTACTGTTTGTGTACTCTGATGTCGTTCAATACTGCGTCATAGAAAACACAGCTGTTCCGTTGCTGAGAGTCATTCTTTTTCAAAGTGGATTCTGCAGTAGCTGCTTACGATGAAAGAGGAAACACGTATCAGGTTCATCAAGCATTTGTACATTCTCATCATCATTCTGTCATTAGATCCTATTTTGACAGTGCCAATATTAGTACTAAAGAAGATCTAGGACAAAATGTTCTCTCTTCCAAAGGAAAGGTCACCTTGAAACTACATTTTCGAAAAAAGATTATCCATTGAATTGTAACCGATGTATCCTGTGTATCATGGAGTCGCTCTACAACGTGATATGGCTTAGGAGATATGTTAAAATCAGCGTTTCGTACGGTGGCACTCATCTTAAAACAGAGGGTCACTCGAAGATTGCATGCTTTAAAAGATAAGGAAAATAATTTCTCCCAAACGTCTCATCGAAAAACAAAGCCCTAAAGAGCACTTCGTGAAAGCAGGGAAAAGTGGTGATTGAAACTGGAAAAGACTTCCAAGGGCGCAGAGACACACCTGTAAATGCGTCTCACACTTCTGGCCAAAACATTACTTCCTCCTCTACGCTACATCAAGGACAAGGCAGAAGGAGATGTCGAAAATCTTTCAGACCTCAACGACACGTTCAGAAGAAGAATAAGAGAAGAAGAACATCAGTCGGAGAATAAGACGTTTTTGCTTAGTAACTAACCAAAAAAGCTAAATGATGCACCGAGACTCTTGCGAACGTTTTAAGTCAGAACTCGATATGTTTGACATGTCACCGACGATGATTGTCACGGAATTGTGTATATTGTATATCAATGTATATATGTGAACGAAAACGTACTCGGGTTTCGTTGCCGATTTCGGCTCTAGTTATTTCGAAATACTGAGCGCGACTCAACCCATGCTGCATGTGCAAATTGCCTGTAGTGAAAACCCAAGTACCTAGCTGCGCATATTCATCACAGCTAGGGTACTTTTTAAGCAAATTCTCTATATACAAATTACAATACAACGAGTCTTGTCCGGAAGCTTACCTCTTTACGGGAGCAATCTTCAGCTGTAGAGGTATGTAAAATTTAAGATTGCATTCTTTATTACTATTCGTTTTACATGACAAAATTGTTTCATATATTAGATGTTCTAGAATTTTTTCTAAATTCTACAGAGAGTCAATACCTAGGTCATACAACGCCATGCTATTAGAAATAATATAGTTTGGTTCGAGTTAGCCATTTGTTATAACTGAACAGACAGATTTAATATAATTATACGCTGCATGCATTGAATGATGAAATAATGTAATGTGTAACGAGTCGAATTCATGTGCGCGCATGCGCAGCATATATCAATGCAAAAGTACTTAACCGTGCCATATGTACTACACGGTTCAGTTGTTATACCTTTAGCTGCTTTTGTGTATGGTATGGTGATGTGGAGTCTCAGAACTCTGTGGGGTTTCTTGTGATGTGTACGCTTTGTCTGGTGACGTTGGTTCGGAAGAGAGTATTGGTGTTCTCGATGCGAGGGACCAAGGCTTCGCAACCAACGGGTCTCTGTTGAATGAGAAGACTCTCGATGGATCTTTCAACAGACTGGGAGGGGTGGACCATGCGTGGTGGCTCCTTGACCATTGACTAGAGCGGGTGGAACCGGAAATACATCTTGGTCGTCAACTGGACGCCACGATAGTTATATATATTAAGTGTTCCATGTTATTGTTATTTTCACTATTGCTATCTGAGCAAAATGTCATGCATTCCCATTTCAATGTCGCTATTTTAGTGATAGATTCATAATTGCATGCATTCCCATTTCAATATCGCTAAATGAGTGATAGATTCATAAATTCATGCATACATATTCCAATATCGCTTGATGAAGTGGTAAATTGATGAATTGATAAATTGATGAGTTGATAGATTGATGAAGAAATGAGTGATATATTGATAAGTGCATAAATCACTTGCTTTGGTCACCCTTGGTGCGTAATAAGACCTTGCTTATATTAGGGTGTAGATCATATGCTCCTTTTTGTTGATTGGTGATAGGACGTTATTCACGTTTGTTTAAATTCCATTCGTTAAATTCATCTTTGATTTTTCTCGTTGAGTTACTTGTTGTTGTTAGTTCCATGTTAGGAACTATATAATTTTCCTTATCTTTTTGTTATAATTGGTGTCAGATTTGTTCATCTTTAAATTGCGTTTATAAATAAACATCTCATTAACGCAATTGCTTTCGGTGTCTTCACTAATCCAATCCCAACCCGTCTTCATCCTGTTACAATGATGACGAATCAAGATTCGCCATTACGTTGAATTTTCATCCTGTGTCCTCTGTGATCACCTCAGCACCAATTAAATTTGAAATCAAAGGACAAACTGAAGATGTCATCGATCTGAATAACAGTTACTTGGGAAAGAACATTGAAAAATACACTACTAAACTAACAAATGAGGACAAATTTCTTCACAAATGAACATTACTGATGAATATGTAACTTGTGTAAGAATCCTTTTTCTTCTTGCAATTGGTTAGCTCTAACAGGAACAAAATACTGTAATATCACAAAAGTCTTTATCACCTAGACGCTGTATACTTGTGTTTGTGTATCTAAATCGTGTATCTCAAGAGATTGCGTGCTATATGCATGTGTGGGTCTGTGTGCGTCAGTTTTCTTCTTTTCTGATTTTATTTTATGTACATCATAGATATTGTACATATATCTTCTAATAACCAAAAATATTTGATTGTAATGATTGGGATGGTGGTCAACCTACGTGGATAATAATAATAATAAAAAGTCCCATTAGGAAGTATTTGATCCTGTGTCCACTTTGATCACCTTAGTACCTATCGAAATTGAAATAAAAAGACAAACCGAATATTAATTACATCGATTTGAATAACAGTTACTTGTACCTGAAAGTCAATGTTCTCAAACGGAGATTCATGAGTAGCTCCCGTCAACAATTTCATGCATTCCTTTCTTCGCAAAGTGGACTTGTACTCAAATAATAAACTAGTCAGCAAGATGGGGAATTACTCTTAACGAGCGTACCTTGAAAATCACAACTTTGACTGCGGATGACGATCTTCACAATGTAGGATTCATTGACCGCAGAAAGAAAATCAAACACGAACGTAGTTTGCATTTGGACACGTGGTTGTAACAAGTATTTGTTGAATGGAGTGGATGTACGCCTGAGACTGCATCGAAGTAATACCGTGTTCCATTTGATGGCTAATGCTAACGAGTACAAAACGAACATCGATGAATCCAGAATTTACGTGCGCCGTGTGGAAATCTTACCTAAAGTGATAAATGACATCAGTCAAACTCGGAGCAGAACGACAGCTGAGTATCCTCTACAACAAGTGGAAGTGACAAACTTCACGATTTCCTCTGGATTCAGATCTTAAATCGAAGAGCATGTTTCCCAAGGTCAACTGCCAAAACATTTACTCATTGGCATCGTCACCAATGCTGCATTCATCGGAGCTATGGATCAAAATTATTTCGAGTTCCAACACTTCAAGTGTCCAAGACAACAGTCCCGAGATGGCTAGACATTGTGTATCAAACCTATTGATCCTAGCTTTGCCCAGAAAAATTACTTGGAATTTTAATTGATACTGTTTTAAGTTACAGGACATTTACGTACTTAGAGCAACCACGGTATTACGCACGTCGATTATGCATGAGGATATACTTTGTGGACATTGATTTCATTCCAGACCAAGGCAGCGACGAGGGACATTTCTACTCTATACAATCGGGCCAACGTCGTGTGGAACTTCAGTTTGTAGTAGCTCTGGAGAACACAGTGAACGGCATCTTGTAGGCAGAACTTTACAATAGTCTGGACATCAACAGTTTGAGAGAAGTGATCATGGACTATACGAATAAAAAAGATGGAACGCCAATCTATGTAGAAAGGCGAAGAGGATGTTTTCCATCTAGAACAACAACAGACACAAACAGCAAGTAAAGTAGGCAAAACTAAGATCATGATGTCAAGATGGCCAGAACAAGAAGAACATTTAGTCTCCTGTTTTGCTCGTGACTTGGCTGAAAACATAACAGGCCTAGACAGAGAACATTGTCACGGATGTCAAAATCAACCATTCTAGTCAGAAACATGTGCCCTCATCTCAGAAGAGAAGATTCTGAAAAGGTGGTATAAAGACTTGAGTGACTTCCTTACCTCCATTAACTTCTCTGAAGACGAAACGCATCGAAGCTCTCTTGCAGCTGAGTGCATAGACTACCCTTTTATCGACTTACTTGACATATATTTTAAAGGAAAAAGTCTACTGTGAACTGATGACTTATCATTACCTGTGAGACATTTCTGGATATCTGGGAAATTCATTACCTTGTAACTCATAGTTCGTACACAGCTTCTTGGAATCAATTGGTGTGTGCTAAAGATGAGCATCCTCATCGGAAACCCCAAGTTGTTCAAGGCTATATCATCAACACAGACGACAGTCATCACCCAGGAACCCATTGGTTAGCCGTTTACATTCCCAACGAGCACAGTGTTGAATATTTTGATTCTTATGGATTACGTCATATAGAAGACGACACGGTTGACTTTTTGAGAAGAAATGCTGTATTTACTCAATTCAATAATGTGAGATTACAAAGATCAGATTTTATTGTGTGTGAACAATATTGTGTGTATTTGATTCATCTACGAAGTCTTAGATTCCTCTCAGAACATTTGGTGACTTGTTTTGAACATGATCACACTAGAAACGATGAGAAAGTAGAACGGCGGTTTTGTAAACATTATGGCTATCTATTTTCTTTAACACAGAAACATAGTGGGCAAAATTACAATATACTAGATGATCACTGGGAGTCTATTCTGACTCCACAATTTGGTCAACACTGTTCATGTTTAATGTTAGTATTTGTATACGTAGAGGAAGAGACCAAATCTAATCCTCCCTCTTCATTGTTATTGTTGATGTTTAAATTAGCAGGGCTGATTACAAACTGTTGATTTTTTTTAAAAACGGCGTCCTCTGATTTTTTTTAAAAACAAAACATATCTTTTTTCACATTCTCTCTGCCGATCTTTGACTTTTTCTATGAGGATGTTTTCCTTCACGCCCACGCCTCCGTTGTTGAGTTTTCATTCATAATATATTCAATTTATTTCAAAAACAATTTGTAAAAAAAAACAAATGCAACTTTAAAATGTGTCCGGACTAAATATGGTATGATTTGCTTATTTACTTCTATTTTTAAAAAGGATGTAAATTTATAAGGGTTTCACTTTTTTAACAGTTGGAAATATTTATGTTGCAAGTTTTAGGGGAACTTTTTTTTTTAATCTCCGCTAGATTCTGTATTAGTTTAGAAAGTTTAGTATTGCGTTTAGTCTCGATCATATTTTAACATTTTTCCTGGCTTTTTTTTAGTCTTTGTTAAAGTCCGTATGAGTTTTGGAATTTTAATATTATTTTTAGAGTAAGCTGACATCGTTTTAGATTTATCTGGATATTTTTCAGTCTCTACTAAAGAAATTGGTACAAATTATCTAGGTTATAAAAATTGTCAATGGTATGATTCTGCCATATTTACTAGAAATTGTTCCTCCTTTTGTAGACAAAGTATAAATTGTTCTTTTCCTGACAGACATCATGTAACTTCCACGCCATCCTGATTCGAACACTTTTCTTATTGTTTCTTTGCTTGAATTTACTTTCTTTGGAATACTGTACATTCCCGTCTATGGGCGTGCTCAGACCCAATGTCGAAAAGGCACCCTAATATTTTGCTCAAGGACATAGGAAATTTAACATCATTTTAACCAAAATAAAATACAAGATACGACCCATCTTATTCGTGTTGATACCAGTATGAAACTTCAACACTCTTGTTTTTGACTGTCCCAATTACCAACAACAGAGCTTTAAATTGTTTATATCTTTTAAATATTTTCCTTCCGCTTACTACCTCGAAAGTCTTAAATTTTAGCACTGATTACTCTCCCACTGTTAATGAGTTATTCTTGGAACAAACTAAAATTTATATTCAGGAAACTCATAGCTTATATCGATCTTTTTAGTTCTGTTTACTGCGTGCATTAATTAATTCTGTAGTTTTTGCTTTAGTTTTTGCTTTAGTTTTTGTTTCCTGGCATTAATTCCTTCAATTTTCTTCATCTCCTTGCACTTCTTATTTTTTTCTGCTTTCTGGCTTAAAAATTGTTCCAGTATACTGCAATGAGCTTTTATATGCTTGATATGGTTAACAATAAATAGCATCATTTGCACGCGGGATCTCATGTTCTACGAAAGAGGCCTCGAAATTATGCGACACTATTATAGGCTGAGATGTTGTACAGTAACCTGTTTCCGAGGATTACCCATTTATTAGTGTCACGGAATAGGGTGCACGAAAATACTTATTTCTATTATATATGAACATAAATGTACCTTGGAGTTGATTGATGCGTACAGCGTTATTCATGGTTTATGGTGTTTGTCTTGGCGATTTCGAAAACAAAATTTCTGTTCATTTACTGCAGCAAGCACAAAGCGTCGGCAGTGGGGGTGGGGGTAAGGTGGGGCATGTTTACTTCGTACTCTCTGACCGTGAATTTGAACAGGTCGATAGTACTTATAGTGCCATTTTTCTCTATATCGTCATAATGCGTAGAAGATTTGTCAGCCAGCTTTTCACTTTACGGAAACAATCTTCAGCAGTAGAACTTTTAAAAGGAGTCGTCAAGCTGCGTGTGGTTATTTAAACACGGATACAACAGACAATGGTGACTTCGGAGACGTGGGTTCGACGGATGATACTTATCGACTCGGTATGAGGGTTATAAAGTTCTGGATCAACGGGTCTGCGTGATGGGAAGGTTCCTTAAGGGTCTTTCAGTAGGCCTGGAGGAGTGGACTACACTAGATCATTAATCGTCCATTTATTTGGAATGGTGGATTGGGACTGCTCCTGGTCAGTGTCCGGATGTCATGAGATAACAGCATCATATCTGTTGATGACCAATATATTAGGTTTTCCACCGAAAATCATTATATGTATGACAATCTAATGCATCATCATACTTGTTGAAGAACAATACATTAATCATTCTTCAACCACGCATTGAGAGTTTAGAGAAATAACTTTATCTATTCAATTCGTGCATCACCAGCTATTGATCTCAACTTTCTAAATCTTTCACTCATAATACTTTGTTTAATCCTATTTATTCCAATAAAAGTTGCTAACTATAAATGTGTAAATGTTATGAAAATGTTATGGTTATTTAATTTAAAAATATCACTGCTATAATAAATGGGTTTTTCTTTAACAAGGATGCACATAAATTTTTAACCATCGAATTGTATCATTTTATTTTTGCTTTATATAAAATAATATGGACAAACTACCGGGAATAATCACGACATCATGTCCTAACTTTGTTATTATCATTGTTTGCTCATGATTATTACCAGAGGTAGCATGTGTAATACAATGATGTGTTGTATTTATAAGCTTAACACCATGTGGTGTTTTCTCTTGCATTTATAAACGTAGATATTTATCATGCCTTGTCTAATCTGTTTATTTAATTACTTACTATAAAATATAGTAAAAGAGTTCCAAAACCTTGTAGCAATATAAATACTAATAGCCATTTCACTGGCAACAAATGCATACTCATTTTGTAACTGAATATTAGAAACTGATCAAAATATGCAAGGTTTTTCTCTCAATGGGATTCTATACGATCAAATAATTGAAACAGATAATTACTTTCTGTAATTGCTAGAACATTAGAAATTGCTCCTCCAAGCATAACTGCTGAAATGTTGATATTTTGTTATTTGATATAATGACTGTAAAGGTTCTTCTTTGTGTTTCGATTCGATTACAAAAACATTAGACTCTTCAAGGTCTTTCTTTTACACTGTACAGATTTGGATCAGATTATATTTACCATCTTATGCTTAATTAAAACTTTCGGTGTGTATCTCCAATGCAATATAGAAATCAACATAAAACCCAAATAATTCTGTAACGTTTGATTCATCATGTAAGTTCACACACAAATGAGTCTTAGCCTAATTTCTTAATTTGGACGACGTATTGATGCATGATACGAAATAACATGACGGATCATAGTTAAATTAATAAATGTTAACCAAAACTTAATATTTTGGGAAAACTCTATATGTGTATCGATTTCCTCATTTATTGATTTAATTATATCAAACAATGCAGTATTATACAGAACCATTTCCTTTTCCAGTTTGGTTATAACTGTATCATTTCTACCACTTATTGCGAGAGTCTTTATATTCACTTCAGCTTGGACTATATTAGTATCTGTACGAAACATTGTTTAAAATCATTCAACTTTCCTTTTATTTGCTTTATCCTTGTATCCAACTCGTTAATGCTATTTCAATCACACCCACAGGATTAATATTTCTTGATCAAGATAATCTTTCTTGAGCTCCCTATCTTAGCAGGAAGCTATGTTTTGAGAATTGGTAAAATCTGATTATTGAATATTTTGATCAGTGATAACGAAATCGTAAGTATTTGGTATAGTCGTTATCGTGCTTTCTCTAATAGTTTTGTTTGTTATTGTTGTCTTCTGTGTTATGATTTATATCAGATAAATCATTCTAGTTTTGAAACTGTGACAAAGTAATTACATTAACAACCACCTTGTCGTTTAAGTTGCCAATACTAGTGCAAAAATCAGTCATTAGTCTTTTAATATCGTGATCGTTTTCTTTAACTTCGTTGTTGAGGCCAGTTTGTATCTGTTCATTTTGAATTGTGAGGTGCCGTATTCTTCCAGATATTTCTTTACCTATTCCATACCATTACCCAATGCATCTATGTCTAAGTTTATATTTTGTTTAATTGGCTGAAAATATTGTTGAATGTTTTGTATTTCTCATGGTCTTTGTCCTTAAGTTTGCAATGTTTTGTATTGCATTGGGTGAAGCATCAAACCTCTGTTCAAAGACGTCCTGTGGATCAGAACTCGTTTTAATGTTTTAGTCAATCTTTTTTTGGTAAATCCTGAAGTTTATGGTTCTTTCGTTACCATTGTCTTCTGTATTAGATGTTTTTTATCTTCTTCTTCTCTCCATGTCCTAGTATCTTTCAAGTTATTATCCTCCAACGTTGTACATTGTTGAGTGCCAACTGGTGCATGTTCAAAGCTTTTATCAACAGCATCATTTAATTTCACTGGATTACTTAAACCAGTAATACGGTGATTATTGAAAGTTCAATAATTCCTTGACCTACAATTGTGTGTTTGCCTAATTTCTATTTCAGCTGTTGTAGGCCTTATTTTACTAGGATCTCTTATTGACATTTCACGCACTGTGTTAACCTATTTACTTTCTGTGAATAAACACGTGTCACAGGCATAGCGTGAATGTCACAATTATGTCTTCATATTTAATATGTGCATGCTACCTCTTTGCAATTGTTTGTGATGACAATTAGCAATTTACGAAATAATGTCGTCACACACACACAAAACAACCTCTAAGTAGAGATTTTAGGAAACATGAGCAATAATCACTGAGGGAGTTTGGGTCTTTTTGTTTTCATCGACGAAAGGAACGAACGCTTAGTTATCAAAAAGACAAACATTTTGTTAGACAGGATGACAAGAACTTTTGAATTGTATTTTAAACACTCGATATTAGCACTTTCGCTATTATCATTAGTTGCTGGCATTACCTCTGTGACATTGTTGATGTATATTTTAAGATTGTACAAACGTTCAGGAATGGAACAGTTTTTGTTGTATTCTTGTGATTGATATACCAGAATATGATGGGGTGGGGGTTGGGAGTGAAGTTTACTTTAATTCGTTGTAATAACCAGCAAAAAATATTATTTTCTACAAACTGATGGATATTTTGCCATCTCTATTATCAAGTGAACTGGTAAAATAGATTTCTTTCTCAGGTTGTCCTTCTATTGTATTATAACTTTTTGGCATATCAATAGTTGCCTATTTATTTCTGTTTCGTAGTATGTTTTTCCTTTCTGAAAACAAATATGTACTTTACACGTTGAGTGACTTGTTCCTTTGTGTTGGACACTTTCCTAACTCTATACAGTATAAATATGACCATATATTATTTATTTATTTATTTTTGAGTGGTGGTGGTGAAGATGGTGGTGGTGGTGGGGTTGCCATAATAAAATATTATTTCTGCATTTATAACAACACAAATCGCTCCAGCATGATCAAGTGCGATATCATTATATATTGATATATTTCTTGCAATTTAATCTATTAGCTACAAATTTTTAACATTTTTGGAAATGGACTTTTCTGGAGGTTAAGCAATTGTTATGTAATTTGTATTTTAGAGGCATTGTTTTATAATAAAAAATATACCAGCAAGTACAATTACAACAACGCCAGCCAAACATGTCAACATGTTTGAACTATCGATTATGAATCGACTTTTGGTGCTGATTTATCTTTCTGTAGCCTACAGTAAATTGTCAATTATCCGGAACCATCGGTGGACATAGATTTCTTCCAGACAATCGACGTTTGGTGAAAATGTCACACTGTTAATTGATTTATCTCGATTAATTGTGTCCACACTATTCATGATGAAATGATAATACAAGTGTAATGAACGGCCATTGTATGTGTTGCGTTGTATACACAAGTGCCAGAGCTTTGATCTGTTAAACTCAGTTGATATGGATTCTATTTACGCCTGGGTCGAAATATGATTAATTTGATCACCTGTTAAATCACCATTGATGGTCAATCGATATATACTTACTTTTATTATGATCGAACCGTTATGAGTCTTTAATTATACTTGATAAGCTACAAATTTGTGTAACTTCTTCTCTGTGTATCCCCCACTCTCCTAATTACATGTATTTTAATGTTAAATTATAACTTTGTGATCAACATTACCATTACAATTATAATTGGATGATATTATATTCGATTATGATTGTTTCTGGATTATGCCCATCTGTTCTAACTTTCCGTTGTAATAACCAAATTAGTTTCATTTATATATGCATGTTCATGTTTATATGTATAAAAATTCGAGGGACACAGTAGTAGTCCGTATGAGTGAATACGCCTGAAATAAGGCATTTGGATAATCGACGTTTTACTGCGCAACAAAAAGTGAAAAGTGAGAATAATGAAACGGTGAAACCAGATGACGCATGATGTAGAAATAGATAGAATTTTATACAATGGCTGAGAGACAACGTGAAATCAAGTACAGCTTTATAAACTGTTAAGTGTATTTATCTTTTACCTCATTGCTTAAATGTTACAAAATCTGATATTGAAAGTGGTTATGATGTTAATAAGGATCGTCTTTTTTGAGCTTTTGTGACTTATCTGATCCAGAAAAGCAAACCAAATGGTTCCACTGGACAAATACTAGATACATGAAGCCGAGGGATAATAGATGCTCTAAAGCTGTCGAAGCGTCATAAATAGAATACAAGAGAAAAGTCGAAGCTTTTAAAATATAGATAAGAAACAAAATCTAATTATCTATTAGAACCTAAAATTAATGCCAGACAAACAATACAAGACCCCAAGGAAAGAAATGTGTAAATAATGCACTAAATGTTAATTGACGTAACGAAATAAATAGTGTACTTAAAGATGAAAATAGTGATTTAGGTGAATCATTATGTATCTTGGACGAAGCTTTCAGTAAGGTGTCTTCAAAGATTAGTCACGGTTCAAAATCAAAGAAAGATGAGAGCATACGCATAACGCAGAAGTCGCTGCAAAACTACCTTTTAAAATAACTATTGAATATTATGAGAAATAAATAACAAAAATTGATAAAAGATTAGGAAAGAAATCGATGATCGAAAAAGTATTACAAAATGAACTATACAAAGCTGGCCTTTTAACGTCATAATTAATTGGAATTATCAATTGTTTGTAAAAATATACACAAGTCAAGAAAAAGTAACAAGAAAAGGATATCAATTGCCGTTATTATTGTAGCCATAGGCATGACAATGTTAGCTATTGCTCTGTCCAAATCAGATATGGTTATTGGTTTGGCAGTTGCTAGAGAAAAAAAGAGTGCTGGTTAAAATGGTAGCATATTCTCATGTGTTGTATAACGTTAAAGTTGAAAAGTACTGTTTACTATTTCTGCTAAAGATCAACATTGCCTAGAAGCGTTGGCAATGTAATAAACCGGCTTTTAAAACAGCCAGAAATTGTTTATTTTCTTAGCTGCTCGTGTTATTGTGCTAGTTCTAGCATTAGTTGACTTGTTGTTTGCAGGTGTAAACATGTGTGTAGACACGGCAAAAAGAAGAGTTAACAATTTCATAAAATATTTCAAAGATTAAATTAAGCTAGCTCCTGTAACCATTATAATTAATATAATGATTGTTTATTTTCTTCACTATCCTTGTCTTTTAAGTCACGTACAGTTGAAACTTCAAATATGTTTTATTTTTTAAATCTCTACACATTTTTTACTCACGTTCTCTTCTTTTATCTTATTATCTATCTTTAGATGTATTGTTACAGAATGTTTATCACCTGCTGGAATAATATTTTGTAAAATGTAAAGTAGTGATCAGTCACAGTTGAAAGTTATGAGACGCATTTTGATTTATTAGTGTATTCGTCCGTGCTGCCCATTTCATAACCATATCACTAGGCCATACCAATATACCATCACCACTAACCGCACAATCTATTTTGAATTTTTAATCTGAAAAGTATGACTCAGATCTTGTCATAAAGCTTTCGTTATCCAGTTGTTGCCATTCATACTGTCGTGTGAAGTTGATGTTGCCAGAATCGCATGTTGCAATGTTCTTTGTATATATTGTGGTCTCCGTTAAATTTTAAGATGTAGCCAAAACTATGTAATGATTTCGTTTTAAAGTAATATTTATGCTTTCAGTGTAGTAGATGTTCATATCTTTAAATAGTTGTGCAATGTCTTGGGGTATTAAACTGAATTGTAGGACAAGATCAAGGTGCTGCGCGTTGTTTTTAAAAACTCCAATATGCTGTTGGTTTTGTTGTTTGATGTTGTACGTCCTTCGAATTCTAGGATGATCATTACATCACTAACTGGTTTGTTTTTTATGACTACGAGAGTGGCTGATCAGGCTCTTGTGCTCTGAACTGTCTTTTGACACACTGGGCAGGACATGCCACTTGATCAATTAAAGACGTGCTGCAGTTCGGGATTTACGCTGCTCACGCTTCTGCACTGTCCCTGAAATTCTTTTCAGCTCATATTCTGTAGCTCCAGTATCGAAGAGACTGTGCCATGTGGAACGTTCTTATGCGAGATCTTCCCAAGACTTACAGCCAATGTTGAAATGTTTCAAGAATGATTTAAGGGAGTCTTTAAAGCGTTTTTCTTTTCTGCTCCCTCCCTTAGATCTTTCCTGGTGATGTCAGATGAGCGTGAATGCTTGAAATGACGTGATGTGTGAATGCTTGAAATGACTTCCCATGTGTGAACATCAATATCTAGGACTTTATCTAACTTTATTATCCTCATCAGTTTCCTTAGGCAGCAAATGTGAAAATGGTTTGCCATCAGTCCGATATCTGATGCCAATTCCAGTGTCCTAGTCACGGAAGGCATCTGTAAACCGTTTCATTTATCATGCAGTTCACAATGTTTTACACTTTGATTCGTTTTATCTATATATTGTAGTACGAAGCTCACATTGGTCTGTCATAGTTTGAGCTTTAAAACTATTTTATCTAGCTAGGAGTATCTGCAATTTTAATGGTAAAAAATGCGGTGGTGGTGGTCGAGAAAATAAATGTTGATATTGTGGTTTTATTTTTATTGCACGTAATATTTTGATGGTTTAGAACTTTAGTAGATGGTCATGGTGGCCCAGAAGAAATAATACTTTAGAGCTTTTATAATCACTAGCAAAAAGCAAAGCTCTTTATTTAATGCTAAAGGCATTGTAACTTTAGGATCTTTTTCCAGTTCCAATAATGATAGTGTTTTATGGCGAACATACAATATAGGTGTTACCTAAAGTATGAATGTATTTTCATGCTTCCTGTTTGTTGCATTTACTATGCAGTTCAATTTTATTTTGATGTGAACGATACTTTTATGACAAGGGCTGATTTAAGTAATGAATGATATACATTCTCAGTTGATATAGGAGACAGTATCAACACAGTTTACTATCAAATATCAACAGTAGCAGTTTTGATTGGTGGAGCAATTGTTGATATATAAAATTCACCTGAAGTAATTTTCTATTGCATTTATTTGATCCAACTGGTGGAAATGATTAAAGAGTAAGGCATGCTAAAAATTATGAAGAATTACCAAAGAAAACTAACGCGTTTAATAAAAAGAGTAAAATGACTTAATTAGCTTATTGAAAGATTAAGAGAACAAGGTTTGGATGCACAGACTCCTAAACAGCCTAAACTGGATGACTTTTTTGGCGTTGTATGGGAGCTAGTATTCCTATTGGGTATAAGTATTCTGAGCATTGCTACATAGTTGTATCTTACTAAATAAATGGGAACCTACGGCAAATACATAACTTCTCTAAAACAGGAAAATAAGAATAACACAACAAGATGCAAAGCATTTTATTTCAACTCATCACTGCATTACAAACAATCGGGGTAGTATTTACAGAAAGCAATACATAGATTAGGATTTAATATAGTGATTATACCTGGTAGTGTTTTTGCTTCCATTCGAATTTTGAAGATCAAAGAAAATGTTAATAATTATGTTGCAAACAACTTAGAAGAATGTAAACATGAATTTCTTACTATAGTGATGATATGTTAAAACTAAATTATTAGAATATTTCCATGATGTTTAAAGATTTATGGTTGTCAAGATCTGTGCGAACAAGTAGAATAAAATCAAGGTATTGTAAAAAAAAAAAAAAAAAAAACATAAAAGAAGCTACGAAAGTTTATATCACGATCAACATTTTCGAATACCACTTTATTTACAGATCTTGTCAGATCATTGTACATTGCATCCTTTTTTTCTTCCTCAAGATGTTATATTTACGATTGCATTATATAACGCGTCAAAAGTGATTAGTGGTGCTAACAAAGATTGTGAATTGGAGAATATTTACTTTCAGTACGTCATAATTAGTTAAGATGTAATGGTTCAGCCTATTACGAAATCTCATAGAAATTTACTGCCTTTATTTTATGACCACATACCCAGAGACTGAGAGAAAGAGAGAGAGAGAGAGAGAGAGAGAGAGAGAGAGAGAGAGAGAGAGAGAGAGAGAGATAGAGAGACATAGAAAGAGATAATGAGAGAGAGAGAGATATATATATAGAGGGAAGGAGGGAGAGAGAGAAAATTTATGGCTGGATTTGTAAATAAAAAAGCAACAAATCTCTCTGATCTAGGAGTTCAATGAAAATACAAATACATGAAAAAAGAAATCTCTAACACTTTATCTGGAAAGAATGTCTTTATTTTCCAAAACATAGCATTAGGACTAAATTTGATTTATGAAACATAGATTTGCCAGATTTTTTGAAATGAAAAGACATTTAATTGGTATTTAAATAGCAGTTCATAAACATAGATTTATAAGATCAATGCAATATGATAATATGTGGTGTCACTAATTGTGAAAAATCAAAGTATTTATTAATCCAAACTGAATATAAGTATAAGAGAAGTTGTTTACTTTATTATTATTATTATTATTATTATTATTATTATTATTATTTGTCCAACGTACTGTTTTGAGTGACCAACACCCACACCGACAAACCAACGAAAAGGGTAGGAATACATACACATACACACACACACACACACAATATACCATCAAGATGCTGTTTTGAGTGACCGACACCAACACTTACTAAGCAACTAAAGTTGTTGAAATATGCACATACACATATAGATACAAACACACTTTTATGCTATCACACAAAAGGTAGGATGCAAATGAAGGTCAATGAAAAAGAACTTAAACCGTTTTAAAACAAAACTAAACCCCCTACTTCCTCTATTCACCTATAACTTTCCTACAATCCCTTATAAACAAACCTCCACTTTACCACCCGTACAATCCTTCAACCCTAGTAGTAAAGTGAAAAAAACACGTACTATCCATAACGTCAAAGAAAAGGAACCTTTAATACAGGAGAAAAGAGTGACAAACGTAAAGATATCTGCTATCATTGTGAAGAGGATGGACATTGGTCTACAGAGTGTCCCAAGAAAGTGAAAAAGAGAAAAAGAAGGAAATTTCAGAAGAAGAAGAAGAAGAAGAATCCATTCCAGGAAAGAAATTTAGAGCAATACGAGCAGAAGAAGCAGCAGGATAATTCATAGCAATTAAGAAATTCAAAACAGAAAGACATTGGAAGAGGAAGAAATATGGACGTTTTATGTGTTTTGAAAATTTATTGTGATTCTTATTCAAGAGAATATACCAAACAAAAGCAAAAATAAGTAAGTGTGTCTATGTCTTGATGTTTTATTTCAGTATTTATAAGATACTTAAACACACTTTTATTGGCAAAAAAATATTTTCTTAACAAGCACAGACACTCCATGAACGACGCACAACTTCGATGTTCTTAAGTTTCACAACCCTACAGTACAAGAAACCTTTGTTTCATGCCAAATTCTGACTTAGTTTGACAATCTGGCAAACATAGCTCTCTCACTAACAGAACATAGATTGCATTTCATTCAGCGTATTAAATCTAGAGCAGCAAAAACATTTGCAACGAAGTGAACCAAACTAACATTGAATATTTTGCAACACACTTTCTGCCAATGTTTAGCAAGCGACAATGGGTCAGTGAGTTTATTAAATCTAGGGTGGCAAACACAAACATCGTAAATCTAAAACAAACTGAAGAAAGAAATCCTCCTCACTTGACACTGGATATTTTTTCAACGCAACTTTCTGCCTATCTTAATCAAGCGACCCTAGGCAGCCGTTCAGTGAGAGAAACTTAATCCAGGATGACAAGACCGAAACAAAATTACAAATTGTAAACTCCGCTTGGCTCCATACAGCATTTATGTCAGTGTTAGATATGTTTCATCACACTTCTTGAATTGTAAAAATATGTCGATGCCTGTCCTTTAAGTGTGTGTTTCTTCTTCTCTTCGATATGTTTGGTGTTAATAAAAGGCTCTGTTTATGTATGTGTGTAAGTACTCCAAATCTTTTCTCTTCCTTAACTCTATGTATGATAGTGTATAAGTATGTTTCTATGTACAGCGAGAATATATTCTTACCCTTCTCTCAGCTAGGGTTGTATGATTATAATGGTATTAAGGTGATATTTTTGTTTATTAGGGATGGTAGTAGGGGAATTTGCAAAGTAGGGGAATTTAGGTTTGTTAAAAATTGTTTAAGTTCTTTTTCATCCACCTTCTTTTACGTCCTACATTTTTGTGATAGCGTAAAGTGTGTTTGTGTGTATATGTGTGTGTATATTCCTACCCCTTTCGTTGGTTGGTAAGCGTGGGTGTTGGCCAATCAAAACGGCGTGTTAATGGTATAGTTCTGTGTAAATTACTTTAATGAAAACAGCGTCAGATGTTTAATTTTGTATACATATATTCCACAATTTTGTACACAACATAATAATTTCCTAAAATAGCTTTGCATTTTTTTTCGGACATTTTTCAGTCATCGCTATATTCCGTATATTTTGTTTATTTTTGTATTTGGAAAACAAATTTAAATTTGCATTTTTTTTAACTTTAAATTTTTTTTTCTTCACAATTTGTAAAAATTATTCTTACAATCTTTACATTTTGGAGGAAATTTTTTTTTAATCTCCGCTAAATTCCGGACTAGTTTAGGAATTTTATTCCGGTACAGTTTCAGAATTTTAGTACTGCATTTCGTCACGTCAATTTTAATCGAATGTTCCAATTTTGTTTCAGTCTTCGCTTATATCAGTGACAGTTTTGGAACTTAGTACTACTTTTAGTCTCGGCCGTTTTAATCTAATATTCCGGATAGTCTCTAGTCATCGCTAAAGTCCTTGACAATTTTGGAAGTTTGGTGCTACTTTCAGTCATGTCCATTTTAGTGTTATTATGAGTCGCTTTCCTTGACTGAAACTAATTATAACATCAGTACAATATATGCAAATTTACTGACACTTCCAACATGATCTGAGCTTTAGATAATTCTTTCTATATATAGTCATTAGGTAGCAGGTCACTATACACGGCATCTTTGGATAGCATGTGTGGCATTTGAGGTCAAGAACTTTTAACATTTTAACAATTCAGTTCCATTTGAGGTCAACCACTTCTAATAATGTTACAATGTGCCCTCAATGTTAAATACTCGTTTGAGGCTTTATCGTCGGCCACATGTTAAATTCCTGTTTGAAACTATAATCATTCCCGTATTGGGGTTAACCACGTCTAACAATGTTACCATTTACCTTCAATTTTAAATCTATGGACAATTTTAACATAGGGTTTCCCGTAGAATCCCGTAAAATCCTCAAGTATTTCATAATCAATTTCCATAGGTTTGACATTAAATACCCACATATGACTACTGGTGGGTTTTGAACCGCCCGCAAAAGACCCATGAGGGGCGCAGACCAGTACATTGTAAAAAGTGCAGGCGTAATAAAGCGGAAGACCATGAAGCAAGCCATCTGGTTTCTCCTCTCTTGAACAAAAAGCACGTTGTTTAGCGCTATTTTAACGTTCAATCCGGTGTCTGCGCTTGTTTACCCAGTGAGTCGAGAACGACGAAGAATGCGACCGCTATCATAATATTAAGAACCACCAAATTGCTGGTCAGCTAGCCAAAGGTGTTGCCAGCTGAGTTTAGGAGAAATGATACAATGGTGCCAATAATACCAGACAGCGCCGTCAAAAGCCTTTTCTGCGAACGTTTTAAGCATCTCACATAGCCGCACCAGCTGCTTTTTGTTTACCTATTCTTTTGCGCCGCCATTGTCGGGTTTAGGCGTAACGGCAGGTGGCCCTTGTAGATTGGATTCAGACAAGAACCCACTTGTTACCGCAGTTTACAGCGAGGGTGCAGTTCTTTCTAGCCCTAATACGAGATTAATGGTGCTCTTTCCGGAAAAGCTTGGTTCTATGTGTTATGCATCAAACTCACCTATTCACTTTTTAGTATATTTGCGGTCTACATCTCTTTGTCTCCTACCGGTTGGCATCTCTCTGCCTCTGGCCCAGGAAGGCTTTCCGTTTGAAGGTCTACTATTTCATTAACTTCGGTAGCAAATGCGGTTTTTAATTCGTCGGGCTCAATAGACCTCTAGGACCGAAATCTTCCATTTCGAGGTCTTCAGCCATGTTTTGATATTAGGCGGGTGACGTATCTTGTGTGCTAATTAAAGAAAGGAAACGTGTTCTCCAGTATCTATGCGAACATGCCTCAATATGGAAACAAACTCGATCCATTCATCTTCTTCCTCCGCGCGCAAAAGGGGCCCGGAGTACCATTGTTGTGACTAAAAGCCCAAGCATCATAGACCAATACTAGCTGCTTCTTGTCAGATTTCCCAACATCGGTAGCAAAGATGCCATTGTGCCGGCACTGCCAAGCTGGCATTCACACTTGGTCTTAGCGGTGGCACAACAACACCGGTTGACGCCAACCGTACAATCGTATAAACCTCAATCACACTATTGATAAAAAGATATGTATAAAGCTTGAAGGAAGCGAATTGGCCTTTATCGACGATGCTGATGTTTTGGGGTGTCTACAAGTATCTCTGGCAGACAGAAACTCTGCCTCTCAGGGTATGCAAAACATAAACTCTGCCTAAATACGTACCAAGACTGGCAATGCCGTTGCTGATACCCAGCTCGACACGTCTATTGCCACCTCGTTCAGAAGCCGCTTCTTTGTGCTGCTCGGCTTCCACCTGCTAAATGACTATATGCCACACTACCAACCATTCAGACCACTACACAAAGAGCTGACGCTTGGTGACTACGCCAGAGTGATACGGACCACAAACGGAGGAGCGAGTTACACCATGAGCGGTATACTTCTGAAGTACGACGTTGTGACTTACACAGAGATCACAAGCATGATCCGGCAGCAGCCAGCAGCGAAAATAGAAGCGGGAGTATTTCGGGTCAAACCTGAAGGCCATGATTTGGATGCCCCGTTTTTACCGCTTGGTGCGAAGTTCGACGAAACTACCCCTCAGTTTCTGCTAGATAATTGGGTCTTTCTTTCTGGCGTGTGGCATAAGTAAAATGCCCTAAATACACGTGCCAATGTCATCCGCCATGCCGTCATTCTAGAAGAGAACGTAGATAGCCCTCTTCTACTGCAAAGACAAAGACTCATTTTGGGACATGCTGAGAGAAAACAATATCACTGAGGTATTGCATCGAGAGTAGGCCTATGAGTTTCTTAGAAGCGAAAATTTCGGCAAGCGTTTCTGCACACATACCCGCTGATGTCGAATCAGTTTGTTTCTGCCCGCCATGGTGAATGATATGGAAGTTTCATATTGTATGAGCCGCCAGCCAAACCATAACACTTGTGGCCTTAGACTGCGTGCTACTTAGCGCCAGGTGCTCAGTGAACCATACACAAAACTTGATAACAGCCATGGAAGAAGATGTGAACGACCTTGGTATTGAGGAGCAGCTACATGTGCTGGCAGCAACAACAACGACCGCTAGTGAAACAGGGTTAGTGTCTTCTGAAGCGGCAAAACAATACATAGGCCAGCCTCTTACCTTTGCGGGCCTAAAGGGAATGAGTGATGAAGAGATTGCAGAAATCTATGCCATATACGAAGATAAACTGGGGGCCAGGATGATTGCTTCGCTGGGGCCGTTTCTGCTTGGCCTGTACAAGGCAGCTGAGAGCCACTTTCTGCCCATAGACAATATCAAGCAACTTGCATTCCATTTTATACATGGTCCACTTATCCTGGCCTCTTTAACAAGCATTAGCAGCTACTTCTACTTTAGGTACTACCCGGTACTAGTTCCAATTACAGTTCGTATGATAACACGCAGGCATGTTGAAAAAAAAAAGAATCAAGAAATAATAAACGATAAATGCGACAGCGGAACCGTCAGCGCAATCGAAGACGACAACGAATACGCCATCATTTCCGAATCAGCGCAGTCATCTCAGGAAGTGACATGACTGACTAAGATCAAACACTCAGGTAGAGTTGCTGCTGGCAAAAGACTTGCTGCGATAATGAAACAACGTTGGGCTCTAAGGGAAGCCGCCCCGGCATTTCTGGACAAGTACGAGAGCGCGGATGCCATATTATGCTCCCTAGATGGACCTTGCTTTGGCGGATGGTCTAGTGTACACCTTATTCCGGAGTTAATCGCCTCCAGAGTGGCAGCAAAAAGCAATGGGACCGCTAGAACAACAACGCCGCAGGCGCCGGCAGCCGCTGTTAGACGAACAATCGCCGCTTTGACGTAGAACAACAGTGTGCGATGCGAAATGGCTACACCAATATACGCCAAAGACCTCGGGAACCTCCTGTACCACGGAACAGTACTCAGCAGCTTTGAGTTTTAGTGTACGATGACTGCCAAATGCTTTTTAAGAATGAAACTGGCCGCCTAGACTTTGAAGACGCAGCCAGAGCAGTAACTAAGCTGATCCTTTGGATACAGAACATGCTAATTAAGCAGGGCATCATTCCTGCTAATATCATCACCGCTACCTTATGTCCGATGTTGCGTTCGTGGTCGGCGAGTCAATTGCTAACGTCCTCTCTTTTCTGACTAAAACTACTTGTTCTCCACGCTAAGCCCTAACGTTACCTACGAAAAACGCGTCCAGCACGATAAGACTATTGAACAGCTCCAAATTGCACAGGACAAGAACCAACATAAATACAACAAGCGTCTCCATTACCTCAACCAACAGCTGCGCGATGAACAGCAGGCCGAAAACAATTTACCAGGGGCTCAGCAAACCCGCGCACGTGTACTTCCTGATAACCGTCGGAAACACAGAGGACGGCCCGCAGATTGGTTTATATCTCCAGTTGTTTCACAATATGGGCTTCCGAAGCTGCTGACGCCTTCACTCGTATCTACACGTGATGCCGTTAAAGTGGCATAAACTACTGCGGGTTGAGTCCGGCAGGGAGTTTATGGGAACCGCGTCACAACTCTTAGCCAAACACGGCGTGCGTCTAAGGCGCGGCTAGGCCGGCGTCCACCGTGCACTGGATATTTATGAGAAGTTGAACCGTACTCTGGACAAGCAGCTGTTTGGGCACCAGAGTCGCTAGTTTGGTTAGGAGATGTTCTTTCCAAGGACAAGACCGTCAATGGTAGTACTGATGGAGTTAGGTGACTTCCAGTTATTGTTGCAGCCCTAAACGGTGAGGTGACGTGTCCCACAGGCACGAGACCTATTGATGTCATTCATGAAACTGCAGTTACGTCTACATCTGTAAAGCGGTCGAATGATCCGAAAGAGGAAAACCTGCACTCCAAATACCTGGGTGCGGTGCCGATATTCGCGTGCAAAGCTGGAAAGCGGACAAGGCCGCGCCACGAACCCTATGTGGTCGCTCAAGGTGTTAACCTCTGGCTGACAGGTTTGACATCCCATGCCAGCCATCTATATAGCATCTTTCGAGTAGCGGTTGTCCGCTCAGAAGCTTCTACAGATTGTGCCTAAAGAAACACAGCTACCACTTTAGGGAATTCTTGTCCGTAGTCCAGGTCAAAGAGCCCATTGAGGCATCCCTCCGTCCACGTTTGTTAACCTTGTGCTGTTTGGTAATAGCCATGTGGCCATTTAGGTGACTTCGTCCAGCGCAATCCACTTCTTGTGTGATCAGGTACACGCCCATTTTGTGATGGCCGCTGAGCAGGGCCACAATCTGGTAATTTATCTCCTTCCGCTCTGTTAGAGCCCCTTTGTACATGTGGTGCCGCAGGTTGTTTCTCAGATAGCCTTTGAGACGCCTTTGTCCTTTCATATTTCTTATCACCAACCAGGATGGAGTACATCTTGGAGTAAAGGCCAGCAAACTATGTTATGGGACTCCCGCAGCACTCGTTCTTAAACATGACAACGACGTTCTTGTTGGCGGTGCTAAAGAGCTGGTATTCTTTTGGGTTGTCGCTCATGTTTATAGGTGGGCTTCTTTTCCCATGTCCTAGTACAGATCTTCCGTTTCACTGCTAAGCAGCCTGCTGTCGGTGTCCGTGTATAGTAGACTCGCCTTGCCACCATAGCGCGATTTTATCTGGTTGTAATAGACGTTGTACACCTGGAGCTTGTTCAAGTCAAGCACGGGCATCGCCGCGTAGATCGGGCGGTTGAGCTTAAGGTTGGATTTCGTGCTGTGGACTGCGACGAGGTTGCAGTCAAAGATGTTTTTAATTGAAACCCTGGGTGGTTATCCAGCCGACCCAGTTTGTCTTCCTCAACTTTAGGCCTCACAGATTTACACGAATCTGCTCTCTCTCTCTCTCTCTCTCTCTCTCTCTCTCTCTGGTTTTCTTTTTTTAATACAGAGGTGTTCGTTAGCTTGAAGAAGTCCTTATCAAACTGTTTTCGCCTTAACTCTCAAATTCGTGTTGAGCCGGATGTACGGCACCAACCACAGGCTTTAGTCAAACTCTAATGTCTTATGAATCTTGGCAACAAGCATCACGAGGCTGTTATATAGCTGTAGATTTCGGCAATGAACCACATAGAGCTCTTTATTTCGCAAACTTGGGACCAGCTTCTTGCATTCAGTTAACCGATATTCCGCTCGGTTCACTGAATCGCACTGATACTTGCTCAGCTTGCTCTCTTGAACACATAGTGCCTCTGGTGTCAGCGGGTGGTGGCGCGTCTGATGCAACTGATTAAATTTATGAAGGGCGAACCCACTTAAAACCACGGGTTGGCACACTCTGCATCATGGCCCAACTATATAGATTTCTCTTGCTATGTAGGTTAGAGTTGGTTACCACGAATAATTTGGTACCGCAGTATACTGCGGTATTTCTGAACATACCGCGATACCGTACCACTCTGTACCGCAATTTTGTTATGGTCCAACAATTGAATATTCTGGGTCAAGGGCCTAGGATTTTCGTGGTGGGAGGGTAAATTTGAAGCTCTCAAGTAGCTTGAAAAATATCTTTGCTCTGATGTACAGTAATATAACACCATATTATATCCATTATATTATTTGAAGAAAAAAAATTATCTTGAGATAAAATAAAATAAAATATCTTATATCTTGGCTCGAAAGATAATCGCAACCCCCCCCCCCCCCGTCGAAAATTAAATTGTCAGTACCTTACAGTAGATGAAGTTACAATGTGTATGTTCATTGTTGTACAAGTTGTCATCTTAAAACTGTAAATAAACTGTGATGACTATATTTGCACTATAGTTGACACTATGTAAAAGACATTGTACTGACAATAGAGAGCTTGTTGATAAATGTAGGACGTGTTGAGACTGAAGCCCACAGTTTTGTAGCTACACAATTGATATAATAAACAGGGAAACTTTGAGTAAGATGACAACACCCTGCCAAGATATTTATCAGAGAGGGCTAGTAAACATACAACACGCTGACTCAACAAACGAGAAAATATTTAGTGGACTATATAAATTACGTACAATTCAAAAGCAAAGCAACTGCCCTCCTGAAAAGCTTTGAATGATTCTCGGTCTAAAAGAAGGAATACATGTACACATTGAAATACTCTAGTATATAACTAAAGTCCAACATTTTATTTTCTTGTTTTAATCAAAAAGTTTTCCAAAAGTTGGATTTGGCCTGAATATCTTTCGAAACATTCCGTTCGGTCTCATTGTTGGCATACGTGACCCGTGTGAAACATGTGACTAAAGGTTCATAAATATAATTATATTTATAACATTCAAAATTAATTTTTGACAAATACAACTGTTTTTTAAAAATGATAAATACTAATTTTTTGAAGTTATTTTGTCATTAAGAATGAAAACATGCTTTTAATATAATTAAATTCGTAACAAGTTTACTCGGGAATTTCCGTACATTCCTTACTGACGGAAACTACCGAAGTACCGATACAGTGAAAAAGTACCGTATTACATATCACCGGACAAAATATACCGCGGCAAACCGGTATACTGGTAACACAGCCTACCTCTAATGTAGGTCATCCAGGTGTCTGTTGACATAGTTTAGTCATATTGGATTATTTGGTTTCGAATGATGTCGGCTCACCATTTAAATGACTCCGCGGATTCCCTTTTTCAATAAACAGGTGCATGGTGATGTGTAGCTTGGTGATTTTAGTTTTAGAGGTGCATCCTCATTCACGGTGCGCTGCAATGGGATGCGTCATAACTGTAGTTCTTTATAACGAGGTGTCGCGGAATGCCTTAAACACGTCAGCCAGCAGAAGCACATTAGACTTGTGGTAGAGATCCTGATCATTGCCCAGGTTCTGACAGCCGAATGACTTCCACGCGTCTGCGTATGCTCATAGTCTCCTCTAATCTCTCCCAGCTGCTGACGTATTCGTACGAGTTAATGCTCGTGCGAAGCAGGGGGTTAATGTCGTGCTCTGTGTACCGTTCCGTGATGTGGAACGGATCCTTTGGCGTGTTGTCAGCCAGTTTTATTAGGCTGACGTTCATAAACTGAAGGCTGACAACAAACTGTAATTGCCCAAGTGAAAACGTCAAGTACTTTTCGATGATTTTTGTGATGGCACTTGTAGCCACGCAGGTTATGAATCACAACTTGTTCCTTCATTTTTTGTGGGTAGATGTGCAACCTTAGGTTACATGCGTTGTGGGCTGCACCGCGGTACTTGAAGGTAGCATGGTAGTTGTCTCTCACCCTATCGTCAACTAGGGCCTTGCCGCATATGTGACAGTCTGCTGATTCCTGGAAAGTCATTCTGTTGTCTCCTTCAAAGATAATCTCGGCCGGACTTCGAACCAGATCTCAGATCTTCTCCAACTCATGTTCGAGTTTCTGGATGAAAATGGCAACTGCCCCCTTACCGCGATATAACACCGGTTACTTGTAGACTCTATCAAGATAATTCATTTGTAAAGTGAGTGTGTAGCAGGACTGTATTGTAAACTCTCGATCTGAGTCAGCCGGCTGGGTAACGAGCGTTATGGACCAGTCCATTGCTTCCTTAAGAATTTGGACCAGCCTCCTGGAACAATTACACTCTAAAACTACAATTTAATACGAATGGAACATTGTGTTTTGATAATGTCTCAATTTTATGACAGATCTCATTTCAAGCATTATGTTTAATATACCGTCAATTTGAATGCATCCGATTTGATGATAAATTAAATACAAATAATAATCATACTGAGAAAAAAACATCTTTTTCGATTATCTACCTGTGCTGCTATTAATTTAGACAAATATTTTATTTCACAATGGTGGTACTTTTCCCCATCAGTTACAATAAGCATATCTGAACTGGCTGGTATAGGATTATAGGTCTCCACATGTAAAGTAAATAATTACTCTGCTAAAATCCAATTTAAGTCACTACTTATTTCTTGATCTTATTTTGTGTTTAATATTTCAAATACATCATCCATTTGATTTATATGCTTTACCTACATATTTCCAGCTCCATGAAAAAAAAAAAAAATAATAGATTGTTCACTGTATTGATAACGCATTGTTAATAAAGTAGTTAAGTTGAATAGTACGGCTACAAATCTAACTGACTTATGCTTTCTACATATGTTCCTTAAAAAAGGGTTCTTCATCTTTAAAAAAATAAAAATAAAACATACACAGTTCTAGTTTCCTTTCACCATAATTTCCATCTTCATTTACATTTTTTCTTAAAGAATCTCTTACCATTTCTTCTGCAAGGTTTCTTTTGTTTTTCCTTTTAATTACATTGACGTCGTCAACTCAAAACAACATTAGAACCCAAATTCGGACACATTTCAGTTATCGACGAGCAACTTTTTATGACGTTGAGTTGCTTTGTTTACAAGATATTGCATTTGTTCTAGAAGTTTACGATCAGCTCCTCATATATATATATATATATATATATATATATATATATATATATATATATATATAGAGAGAGAGAGAGAGAGAGAGAGAGAGAGAGAGATATGTTATATGTGTGTGTGGAGATAGATAGATAGATAGATAGATAGATAGATAGATAGATAGATAGATAGATAGATAGATAGACAGACATATAGATAGATATAGAGAAATAATATGATCATACACGTTGGAGAATTGTTTTACTTGTCCCCCACAAAATATCGAACCCGGGTCTCTACGGGTTACGGCACCCACGATACAGTGTCGACTAAGCGAACATTCCAAGAAAAGTTGGAACCTAGTCGTAGGTATAAGCATTCGTGCGTAGCATACACACTCGCATGGAGAACTGTCATTTTAATGCACAGTCACTCCAGATTCCTGTGCCACAAATAAAGGCGTATAGAAGTCAATAGAGAAAGTTATAAACGTATACCACACAGAGTGAAAAGGGCTATCACTGGATTTTACAGAAAGAGGCGTGAATATAGGAAATGAAATTATATAATAAAAAGGAATATTATTATACAGGTTAGAACATTTCTAATTTGTCCCCTACCTCAACGCAAGGCGATGAGTGCCGTAGCTCGCAGATATCTGGGTACAATACTGAGAAGGTGACAAACTTAAAATGTCTCTAACCTGAATAGGAAAAATAATGAAACAGTTGATGCTAAAGCTATTTCTTATTTGTTCTTATTTGTTTTTTACTTTGTTTTTTTTTTCTTTGTTTTTTTTTTTTTTTTTTTTCCTCTTCTGCAAATTGGTATAGTATCTCTTTCCTTTCAAATTACTTTCCTTCTTAAAAACAAACATTGTTGCAATTTCTTTGTGTCTATATTTAATGGAGTTGTTTTTATCTACCGTTTCTGTTTTGCTCGTATTTTTTCATTATTAATCAGTTTGTACCTGTTGTACTCTTTTAATGATAAAATAAATTATTCATCGTTGATTTTTTGTCACTGCTCGAGTCGCATATAATTTCATCGATAATTTTCAATTTACTGAAGACAGATGCTACTACTGCATAATGTATTGAAATTTATGTTAAGGCAATTTTCCATAATGGCTTTTGTAATAAAGATTAAAAGTGTGGCAATGACACCAACAAAAAGTACGTCTGTAACTATTACAACTAATCTCAATCCAGCTCACCCTATACCAGTTAAAAATTGTTTCTGCCTAAACGAAATTCAGAACTAAATAGGCTATTTTGTATTTTTTTTCCAACACCTTTATAGCGGCCGATCTTTCTGTTCAAATCATATTTAATCTCGTTAATTGTTTTGCAGTCTAAAGACAGTGTATGATGTAACAGTGGTACACAAAGGTGCACCTTGCCGAATACACAGTGTCCATATGCTAAAGGCACACATCCATTGACGGAGTACTTGATACTTTTTCCTTCTTAGCTGAGCTGCTTATATATGCGAAAGATACAGCTTAGATATTAGAATGGTAACAAAGTCTTTTTAAGTCTGCAGACTGCTTACATTCTATCGTTGTATTTGCTATTGCGCATTTTTAAATGTTGATTTGGCTTGCTCTAGAAATATAAATATGATCGTGCATTGCACACACATCTTTCGTCCAAAAGTAATCAGTCTCATGCAGATATGCTATAGAATTATGCCTGCAGATCCTACGCTATTTACTGTGCTAGATAAAGGAACACTAATTACGCCGTTTATTGAGTAAGACGTTTGTCAGTTAAAATTACATGTTCTGTCTGTTAGTAAATTACAAACTGATTTAAAGACATCGAAATGAATAGCTTACAATTTCTTAAGTATATATAGTTCCTAATCATAAACTTTAGGAGATTTTACACAAGCATCTTGCAAACAACTGTGTGAGCAGAGCTTATTGTTGCATGATAACTTGTCTTGATGATATTTTTAGTTTCAGTCGAAATAGTATCTCTCTACTTACAAAGGTTAATGTATCTCTGGTAATGGATTATATTTAGGCCAAGTTTTTTCATTTCTTCTTTACATGTGTTTTCTCATTAGCTTAAAAAAGAAACAACTTAACCTTTTAAAGACATGAAAAAAATATAAATACCCCAAAGAGCTACATAATTATCAATAACATAATATATTGCTCTGCTTAGCTACGTATATTTGTTTTCATGTAGTGTGTCCTCCACTTTAATATTTTTGTGATTCCTTGCCCCAGCAACAAGTGTGGAAACTTTGTTTTGTGTAGTGTGCCGTGTAATGTTGTTCCTCAAGGATATCTCACCTCAGCGATGGACATGCAACATGTGATGTGGTAGAGTTTTCTTGTTCTATTTCTGGACATTCAGCGTTGGCTTTTTATTAACTCCTGTTAACGTTTCTCAAGTTGTCTGCCAAATCTAACTCTTCGGGGATTGTTCTACCTTTGATCCATCTTGCTATTTGTGTTCTATAACTTCCATATAGTTTTATTTAAATTTGACAGATAAACATGAGTGATTATAAAATGTTATAGAATTTAATTGCAGCCTGAGTCACAACACAACTTACTAGTACTTACATTAATTTGAAACGTAATTGGGTGAATAATAATATGTATCGTAGACATCCCCAAACTGCGAAGAAGAAAAATATATTATTGATTTTCCCAGAACTAGCAGTTATTGCAAACTTGTCAGAACGAATACCGCAACAAAAGGTTTGAAAATATAGATCACGTCAACGAAAAGTTAAAGAATGGAAAGAAGAAAACACAGAACATGTACATGAATACATGTACAATGCATACAACAACCACAATGACGAAAGTTTCAGGATAATAAACAATACAAGTAGTATAGTTTAGCATACACCGAGTAAAAAATATTGTATTAAGCAAGACATTACAGTTACTCGATGTAGCATCAATTGACATGGTAAACGTCAAAATCTTAAAATATTAGTGATGATGATTTAAATATAGATCTTTTCTATGTTCGTCGCTTGATCTGTCTGATTTCGAGCAACACACAAAATGTTTTCATTGATCAGAACTATGCCCATTATGGCCAGTGACATTATATGAAAAAGGGTAAAATGCCGTCAACACAGGGTTAGAAGTGAACTATAAAAAAGTTAAATCACTTAAAATTTAAAACTTCATCACTGCTGAGATTTTTAAAAATATTCATCCTTCTGTTTTGTCTCTTTTTCATCAAATTTTTTTTCCCTGGAATATTTCATCACACGATAGGAGCTGTTCCTTTAACGACAACTAGTAAAACATACATCCACAAGAAAGAAACCAGTAGACTTTTCATCTGTCAAGTATTTTTCTCTCAGTAAATTCAGATTCCTTCATTTTTTATGTATTTTGCAATTAATATGATTTAATGTTATCAAAGTAGTTCTCAATTCAGACAGAGGTAATACAAATTTTTACAAAATCTCATGAAATGTCTGACACCATTTGAAGTCAGTGTGCAAACTGTTCAAGTTGTGGATAGGAAGAAATATACTAATTAATGATTAACAGCAGAAATTACTACATTTTACAATGATTTAAAAATTAGCAGCCGTAACATTCGTACATATTTTATATGTCTTTTAATTTCTTTTTTATTCACCTTTTCCAACTCTTTTCAGTTAAAATTTGCTGATTATCTGTATGTCGTTCTATTTGTAATGGCTACATATAATTCCTTTTGGTACTCTTCCAATTATTTAGAGATGGAAAAGATGATGCATTAGATGCACAATATAGCATGCATGTTGATAATAATCTAAATCCGGCTAATGGTTTTGAAGGGCAACGGATATGAAATTTCGATATTGTCACACTAATTCGAGATTCGCATTTTTCTTGACTTGTACAACGAAGACATACATAAATGCTTTGCATGAACAAATTTCAATACCATTTGGAGAAAAAGCAACCTTAAAATACAAACAAAGCCCTTATATGTAAAGCCTTGCGGAAAAAACAATTAAAACCTTGAGAAAAGGAGACATCAAAGCAATGCTAGCAATTAGCACATATTACTATAGCAGTTCAGACTGGAAGCGAGTTGCTGGCCACATTAGGTTGGAACTAACAGGGCGATTTTCATTTGACCTTCTGAAGTCCAAATATCATCTTCAACCAACAGTTAGCATGGGACAACCAATGCAATTACCCAATGAAATAGAGATGCAAACATCAGACAGTTTTGAGCCGTTTGATGAACATGCAAGAGAATTTGAGAGATATGATCACATCAACTGAGATTACAAAGGAAAAAACTAGGAGCGGGGAGCTTCCACTGTAAATGCTGTAGAAGTTGTAAAATCGATATAAAAGCTGATGTTGAAATGTATGATAAATAGATTCAGAAAGGAACAAAAGATATTAGCAAAGAATCAGCTGCAATCAAAAATGTTAAGTTTCAAGAACTATTGGAAATCGTTGAAAGAAAAATTAGTTGAACATTTAGCACAACAGGAGAGAAATGTTAGGGAAAATTTTAAAAATATTAATGAACACTGTCAGAGAAAGGTTACCATTGATGAAATGCTGAAACAATTTTTTAAATAAATGGGTGAAACTACTACTCCCAAAGCTACGGCGATAGCAAAGATTATCTCAACACTTGCCCAGTAGCAAATTTGGTTTGGAGTGCTACTTTCCCTATTCTATTTCACCTCTACCTGCTAGATCACATACTCGTTCTATTTTATCACCTCCTCCAACTCTGGGCGAATCAATTTTTGACATAGTTAGAAAGGCTTGACAAACTTTGCGAATTACTTGTTTGAGTTAGCAATAAAAGTAGTAGTAGCCATATTTGGTATTAATGGTAGTTTTATGACTTGGTTATTTAAGAATGCCGACTAGACTGTTTCTTGTCTTGCTAATCACGTAATATTACTTGCGTTGGCATAATGTCTTTTTTTATCAGAGACGATAAAAAAATAGTGAACCTCGTCTTCATGTTTGAGCACCTTGATCGCAAGAACATTGTCGCACAATACGAGGTCTCCGGAATGTTGAATGCTGTAGATGAATCGTGCTATGAAAAGTGACTTGCTAACATACTGGAATTCCTAGCATGCTTGTAAATTTAAAATTGGTAATATATTTCTTGAGCTGGCTTTACACACACACGATAAGTTATAAACAATCCGAATGATGGACTGATAAATTCAAAATTCATCTCTCTCAACAACCTAACTACTCTATCACACTTTATAGACCTATTTAATGACTTGAGGGTATTATTTGGCAAGAGGTCAAATTACTGGTTCAGCGTAACTAATTTTGCACATCCATGCCCATCTAACATTAAAATCTCGTCTAATCTCTAGCTAATGAATATATTCGATAGTGCAGTTTAAGTTTTTGTGGGAGGGACACATATCCAGCAGAAGCTACAATATTTTAGGAAAAATATAAGTTTTAGCTTTACTAATATTATGTGAATCATATTACATCTCAATTATTTTCGTCAAGGATTCGAAATTATATATATATATATATATATATATATATATATATATATATATATATATATATATATATATATATATATATATATATATATATATATATTGTTACGGAATTATGTATCATTTTTTTATAATGGTATAATTTATTAGTTTATGATCTCTGTTCTTAGTCTAAACAGCTGTCGTCTTGTGAGTACACATACGGAAGGCTCGATCGATATTTCGAAACCTTAGTCATATCACGTGGTTTTAGCGCGCGTGAGAGACATGAACATCTGACCTAAATTCTATGAGTAAATACATTATTTGCTGTTTATATACATTGGTACATTGGTACTAATGAGATGTCACCCATAACCTAATGTCTGATTGGTTCGGAGTGGGTTGCAATGTTTTGAAATGTCCTGTTGTTTATCAAAGACGCAATCGGTTTTATTTTGTTTATGTGCAGTGGGAGACTATATTATAGGAAATAATCCTGTGTTTAGGCATTCTTCATAGTTACATTGAATAGAGAGGTCATAACGAATTTGGTTCATTTTGTGTGTGTGATATTATTCTTTGGAGATCTATTTATTTTTAATACAGTGCATTCTGGATTAGTACTGTTTCTTCAACCTAAATAATTATACAGCTCCGTGGAATTATCGGAAACATTTCTAGAACTTGTGATATTATATTCGCAAGGATTATTTGGATATAACTTATTCTTATCAACACATTAGCACAGTAAAGGTTACTTCATTCGGAACATACATTCGGAATATTTGGATTAACTTCCGGAACAGTGAACTTTAAAACAATTTAAGACTTTTAAGGATACTCTATACTGTAAGTTATTTTTAATTCTTTCACTTTAATTGTTTGTTGAAATATTTTAATATTTCAAGGAAATTAAAGATTTGTATTTTAAATCTTGAAAGCTTGTTTGAGTCTTTTCTTTTCTTACATTACCCCTAGTCGGAACAATAAAAAGATATATATATATATATATATATATATATATATATATATATATGTGTGTGTGTGTGTGTGTCTGTGTGTGTGTAATAGTTTGCATTTAAATTCTTTCTTAAAGGACATCAACATATTGTTACAATCTTTTAAACAAATGATACTTTTGTAACTTAATAAATGGTCAGGTATCAACGAATCTTGTGATAGTAAAGGAGAAACCAAAAAGTCAGAGCTTTTAGGCTATATTGTTACGATTCTAGGTCTTAAAATATGTAACAGAAAGAAAGTGAAACCAATAAAATCAAGTAAAGTCAACAAGCAATTTATTTACAGACAATTAAAGTGAAAATTTAAAAGACACATACAATTTGTGAGTTAAATTCAAAATAATCTTAAATGTTCTAATCACAAGTCCAAAATAATAGAATGTTTGGAATGAATTTCAATAGCCTTAAATATCCTGATGTACCACAAAGATATAATCCGGAATGCATTTGAATGAGTTCACATAAATCCCCATATCATGTATTAATCCATAAGCCAGTGAGCACTTTAGTAATTCCAATGGATATTGTAAACAAATAATTCTGCTCAAATTATATCTGATTTCAACAACACAACTGTAATTACTAAAATAGATTCCTTACAGACTGATATTTAGAGCCTGAATTCTAGAACAGGAATGAATTTGTTTTCCAAAATCTGTATATAAATACACATGCCTACATGACCTATGTCATATCAGAATATGAGTAATTCTAATGGAAAAATACTGGCCTACCGGACTTATGTCACAAAGTCTAATTGCGAAATGACTATGAAAATACTGGCCTACCTGACACATGTCTTAACTTACAAGTATAGACAAATGTTAAGTATATATTTTCAAATAGCCATAAAACTTACAATCATAGCAAAAGTTAAGTATGTAAACATCATACATGACAATATATGTATTAAAGAGATTTTAGCCCAATCCAGGAAAGGTTTCTTGTTTGGTTTGGGGGTCTTTTTTATATTTTGGATGCACATCTTTAGCACTGTCTTTCTCTTCCATGGTAACAATAATGTAATGTGGCAGATCACCTATATCTGTGCTCTGTGGAGATTTATAACCATAGATACCACAGGAGTCTGATTGAAAGTAGGTCATAAAAGCATGCAAGCACTAACTCCACATTGCTTCATTCAAATAGCTGTTACAACAGAATGAGTGAAAATTCTGGATATATGAAGTCAACTATTATCATAAGTATGTGTATTGATTGAACAATTTAACCTTTCTTAGAATATTTTAATCATCCAAATGGGCACATGGTGACTTTAAGTGTTATGCATTTTTGAGACAATAAGTGTGCTTGTGGTTAATTAATGATTAATTTTTCAGCAGTTGTGTATAAAATAATGTTGTTGATTGAAATTGTGTAGTGTAGCTTTTGCTAGTGGGAAGCTGTACATGGCAGTCGCATTTCTGGTGGCGGTTGCCTCTTAGTCAACAGTTTATAAAGGTTTTGTAAAGCCTGGTGCACTTTATTGTATGGCCACGTGTCAGTCGTCCACGTCAGTCTGTCAGCATTACCTTTATATCACCCTTGAGGTCCTATTTTTGATTCAGCTTTGCTTAAACGTGAAATATAAATTTATATCATCAATATCTCAGAAATAAGGAAAATATACGTATAATAATGAGGTGATCTGATTGGCTGAAGCTTCTTATGCTCTAGATGCCATATTTTTTATCTAAAGGCCAAGATAGCTTATGGTATGGGGCTGCATCCGTCCGGCATCAGTCCGTTAAAAACTGCCTGTTACTACTCTTGTGTAAATTTTCTGATCCGGTTTCAGTCAAACTTGAAATATGGGCTTATATCATCAAAATCTTAGACAAATGCAATAATGAACAAGATCCATGCATACTAATGATGAGATCATGCTCAATATTGGCTAACCTCTGTTACCGTTTTGGAAGTCATATTTCTGATCTGATTTTGATCAAACTTGGAACATATGCTAATATCATTAAAATCTCAGACGAGTTCGATAATGACTGAGATATATGTATATTAATGAGGTGCACAAGCATCTAATTGGCTATGTTTGTTACTCCTCTGGAATCAAACTCGCAATATGGTTTTATATCATTAAGATCTTGGCATATTAATGGGCAAATACTGCATCCAGTTGGCGTAGATTGCTACCCATTGAAAGGCCACATGTCTGATCCGATTTCGATAAAGTTTAGAATATATGCCTAAATCATTAAGATCTCAGTCAACAGGGGCAGATCCAGGAATACTGTTTAGTTGGATGTGGGCGGCGTCAACAAGTAGGCATGGTGTCCGTGGGATGGAAACCATGGTGGGAGTCCAGAGGACGAAGTCTTCAGAAGTTCATACATTATGCGCGTTTCCACGGCATACTTCTAACTATCGAAGAATTGTTTCGTGCTTGTTAGAGTGGGGGAGGGGGAGGGGCGTACGTTAAGTCCCTTTCCCCCATCTGCCCCTGATCAAGTTCAAGGTCAACAATGAGTGAGATCCACGCACATATTGATGTGATGATTTTAAAATAGTCAAAATTTCATACAAATTCATACAAATTCAATAATGTGCAAGATTCATGCATAATAATGAGGTGATCTTGCTCCCGATTAGCTAACTTGTTGCCACTTACCACTTATCATATGTACGATCTGACTGTGATGAAACTTGGAACATATGCTTATATCATTGGGATCTCAAAAGAGCTTGACGATGACTGAGATCCATGCATGCTAATGTGGTGATCTTGTATCTAATTGGCTGAACTTGTAACCCATCTTCATGACATTGTTTATGATAATAAGGGAGATGTGCTCATATTGATGAGTTGATCTCGTATCTGATTAGCAGTGCTTGTTGCTACTCAGTAAGCCATATTTATGATCCAGTTTTGATCAAACTTGAAGTATTAACTTGTATCATCAAAACCTTGAATGCTTCGACAATGAGAAAGATATATGCATATTAATGATGTAATCTTGAATATGATTAACAGAGATTCATACCACTCGTAAAGCCATATATTTCATCTGTTAGGTTTATTATCATCAGGATCTTGGAAGACTTCGATTATAAGCAAGAGACTGTGCTTATAATTATGCTTTCATTTTTTGAAAGAATGTTTATCAGGATATATTTAAATAGGTACATTCAACGTGATATGAAGCTTCAAAGATAGTTTACACAGGATACGTTTTTATACAACTACATAAGCTTGCTTAGTGAAACGGGGAACTTTTAAGTTATGTAAGCCATGTGGGCAATATTAGGTTTACTTGGGCCTCTACTTTTGAGCATCATCAGCGCATGTTACTGAAATTCAGCGCAGTTATAAATAGTTTTCAAATCATATACAATTTAAAGATAATGCTTGCCTTCAAATTACCTCACTCTCTCTCTCTCTCTCTTGTTCTCTCTATCTCTCTCTCTCTCTCTCTCTCTCTCTCTCTCTCTCTCACACACACACACACACACACACACACAAACAAATACACGCATACTGTTACGGAATTATGTATCATCTTTTAAATTATTATATAGTTTTCATCTGGATTATGACCTTTGTATTATAATTTTTATTTTTATTTTTTTAGCAGCCAACGCTATTATTGAGTACATGTATATCTTATGTTAGGAATGTTGGTTAAATATGACTCACTATGTCACGTGAGCAGCGCGTGGTGAAATGTATTATTTGTGTGACCTGATTCCCTGATTCAGTACTTGTTTACTTGTAAGAATTAACATTGCCATTCGGGTTTGTTTATTTGAGACGGAGTAGATTGAGATTTTATTTGTTCTACGCAGTATAGAAAATATAAAACGAGATTGAATCACTGCGTATTCATTCATTGCAGTTACGCTATTCGATAAAGTCATAGAGGAAATTTAATTATTGTTCATGAAATCTTGACTCTAAACAGTACATTTTGGGATTACTATTATTCAAAGATCTGAACATTATCCTACTCCATCGAAATTATCGGAATCATTTCAAGAACTTTTATGACATTCTACCTTCACAGGAATTTAACTGGAATTAATAACATTTGGATTTAGAACTGTGATTCTTGTTGACACATAAGCACATTAGTGTCCTCATTCGGAATACCTTTGGACAGTTTCCGGATTAGTAAATTCTATAGAACAATTTAGGATTATTTAAGGAATTTCTACACTGTAAGTTATTTTTAATTCTTTCACTTTGTTTGTTTTAAATATTTTATATTTTAGGAAACTAAATTTGTATTTTATAAATTGTGAAAACTTGTTGGAGTCTTTCTTTTGTTACATATTCAAACCCCTAGTCGTAACAACACACACACACACACACACACACACACACACATAGTTAAAGGGAAGTAATACACGATATTGACTATTAATTCTCACAAGCTTAGGGATACATAATTATTTCCCGTGCAAACATTATGAAAACCAGATACACACACTTATGTAATACAAAATACTTAGAAATACTTAATACTTCAAATACTTAGAGTGATATCAGGTCCACTTAGGCCTCTTATTATATAATTTGGAATACAAACGTATATCATCAAGGACACGAATGGTTTCAATAATGAGCGAGATCCAAGCATATTAATGAGATGATTGGAATCTGACTGACTGATCTTTTCCCACTTTGAAGGTCATGTTTTTGATCAGCTGTGATCAAATTTGGAACAGAATCTTGTATCTTCAATCTCTCGCCTGAGTTCGATGTTGAGTAAGATAAACTAAAATTAATGGGATGATCTTGTATCCGATTAGCTGAGTTTGTTACCACACTGGACGACACATGTATGGTTTTGATTTTTATAAATCTTATCATCAAGATATCGGAGAAGTTCAATAATGAGCACGATCAGTGCATATTAATGAGGTTATCTTTCATCTGGCTGGGCTTGTCAACACTCTGGCAACTTTATTTATGATCTGATGCTGATCAAATGTTACACATTCTTATATTATCAAGATCTAGGGCTAGTTTGATGACGATCAGGTCGAAACATATTTATGATATAAAATTGCACCTCTTGTCTAGCTTGTTACCACTCTGGACACGGTTTTGCTCAGACTTGGTAAAAAGCTTAATTCATTATTTGTGAATTGGACAACTGTTAAGTTGTGCAAGCCAACCGAGTAATGTCAAGTCCACTTGGGTCTCTTTTTATTTTTTTTCCATTTGCATTCATTTTCTAAATCCCTAGAATGATTATCACCATACTTAGATTGAATCATTATGAAACTAATACACTTCAATCTACGACATGCTCATTCGCTCCTTTTACCATGAGGTAATAGAAAATTTGCTTAAGGATGTTGATTACAAGTTTTTATTAGCTAATATTTCCTAAACCATTGGACAGATTCTCATCATACTGGGCATAGTTCAGTATGAAGCCAAAACAATTCATTCTATGATATGGTCGCTTGCCACTATAACCTTGGAGTGAAGTTCAGTTTCAGAAAATTTGCATTGAGGTTTTAGTTCCTGTGTTGATGTTTTTTTTGTTTTTTTTTTTTTTTTTTTTTTTTTTTTTTTTTTGCTTATGTATCCAAAGCCCCGTGGTGGATTCTCGCCATTCGGAATCTAGCAAAATTCATTCTACATCATTCTCACTGTCATCTCTCACCCAGGTGTGAAGATCCCAGTCAAAGAAAATTTGATTTAATGTTTTGGTTACAGTCATTCGTTTACTTGTATCTTCTGAACTCCACGATGGATTTTTCTATAATTGGGAATGAATCATTATGAATCTAAGACCAATTGTATTGTGACATGCTTGTTTGCAGATTTGAACTTTGGGTTAAGGTCACGCTCTTTGAAAACTTGTGTTAATGTTTTGATTGAAGTTTTTTCATTTGCTTGTTTTCCTCAACCTCATAAAATGTTATCATCATTTTGAAACTAAGATAATTCATTCTTCGTCAGGCTCACTGGCGCCAATCACCCTGGAATCAAGATCCCAGTAATATAAAATGTGCCTTAAGGCTTTTGTTACAGTCTTTTCATTTCCATCTGGTGGTGAGACCTGGGATTTTCTTTCGAACCGGAATATTATTTTTTTTACCTCAAGACAATTAATTGTGTCAAATAATATAACACATATAATAGATTCTTTTTTTTTCTCTATAAATCAAAGAAAGAATATTTTTTGAAGCTATTCGAGGACCGGAATTATTCTTTCAGAGAAAAAAAAACCCCCATCCCTTCCACCCCAACAACCCCAAAATGTAATGGTCGGTCCCTAAACTCATTAAGGTAATTTTAAGCTCTGCTGGTTATATATTGAAATGGCCTGTTGTCCATCATACGTTCGTCCATTAGCGATAAGTCATATTGACGCCGGATTTTCTCCAACGTCCTATGATGTCTAGCTGGTCCTAAATAAAAATGGTGCGGATCCGACATACAATATAGCAACCACGGCATCTATCTTGAAAATCTTATGTGTTACTCCTACTGAACGGAAACTCATGTCGACACTGGATTTTCACCAGAACATTTTGTATGATGTCTAAATTGTACCAACTGAAAAAGGTGCTGATCTGTTTTACATCTTGAAAATGTTATGATCGCTACTTCTCCAAGATGGATGGTCATATCGACATCGGTTTCTCACCGAAGCACTTCTTGTGATGTCTAGTTGGACCTAAATGAAAATTGTGCCGATCTGACATCCATTATGGCGACCATGACTGCTTTCTTGAAACTCTTGTTATCGCAACTACTCAACAGATAGTTAAATCGGCATGGGTTTTTCATCAGAAGAGCTCTTATTTTAAAACTTGTGTTATTGCTACTCCTAAATGGATTTTTATATCAACGTGGGGTTTTCAACAAAAGACATCTTATGGTGTTTAGTTGGTCCTTAAAATCGTTCTTATCTGACATAAATTATAACTATCATGACAGCCATCTTGAATATCTTTTTATCGTTTCTCATCCTGAATGGATAATCATATTCACTTTGAGTTTTCACCCAAAGATTTCCAGTGATGTATTTTTGGTCCTAAATGCAAATGGTGCTGATCGTACATCTAATATGGCTGCCACAACTTGGATATTGAAATTTTGTGTTATTAGTGAAAAACAAAAATCAGAGATGCTGTCCACACCCAGCAGTTAAAAAGTAGAAATTATCTTAGCTTGAGTTTCTGGATTTCTTTCGGCCAGGGAGTAAGTTCCTTCGAGGGATTCTTATTTATAGTTGGAATTAATTATTATGAACATAAGACCATTTATTCTGTAACATGTTGGTTTGTTCTTTTGAACTTACGGTTAAGGTTACACAACTAGAAAATTGTTACATTAAGGGTTCACGTAAGGTTTTGTCTTTTGTTTAAATTTTATTTGCTCATATTTCTTCACCCTATGATGGATTTTCATCATACATTAGTTGAATCATTATAAATCCAGGTCAATTCATTTTGTAACATGCTCTCTAAACGTATTGACCTAGGAATCAAGTTCATACTATACAGCAATACATTGTTTGTGGGCTCGACAAGCAGACATTGTTATTTTTGTCTGAAAGAAAAATGTTTTGTGTAAATAAATAGTTTGAGAAACAAGGTTATAGCAAGGAACAATAATACTAAAATTGACACAACAGCAGATCCAGAACCAAAAAGACATTTTCTGATACATTTTACACGCAAGTATATCAATATTATCTTATTTAAAACAACTTCTTATACGTATTTCGCTTGCTTTTGTATTAAATTTTACAAATATCGGGCCGCCACATTATTTTTCAGGAAACATTCCTGGCAAAATCCAAAAGACTTTCTGGATCCCTAGCACTCATAAATACCTACATGCATACATATAAACATTCGTACGTACACTATCTTTCAGCATAAATCTATTATCTGAATAGTTGTCAGGGGTCTGTATATCACTTCTGATGTAGGTCTGGGTGTGAGTCGGTGGGTGGATTTGGCCCTTTCTCACCCGTTCAAGACGCATAACGTTATATATATATATTAGACATTGATGTTATTAGTGTTCAAAGGAAACAAATCAGGCAAAGGTCCAAAGGAATCGAATATTAGTCCATAGAATTGACATTAATATAACCCTATGTTAACAAGGGAATAGAACACCAGTCCATGCGTTTAAAATTGGCTTTACACTTTGCTGACAAGTGGAATTGAACATTGGTCTATAAATGTAACATTAGTATGGCCCTATGCGGACAAGGAGAATTGAACCTTTTAACCATTTGATTAGCATTATTATGACCCTATGGTGACAAGGAGAATTTAATATTAACTGTTATAATATTCACCTACTGAAGAATACACAGTATTACTGACCAGCACATATACGTATCCACCATCACCCACATAAACCTACTAACACCTCTCTAATGACCAACACACCGTCTTACTGACCAACATCCACTTCTACTGACAAACACCATCCTCTACTAGCCAACATACTGTCTACCTGACCAGCTACCTCTCTACTAACCAACACCCGCCTCCGCTGAACAACATTCAGGCCTTTTGAACAGCACCCCATCTTACTGACTTACAACCACCTCTACTGACCAACACGTTTTGCTACTGACAAGTACACAGTGTTACTGAGCAGTACATACACCTTCGGATCAGCACCCTTATGGGAATTTAACATTGAGGGCCACTATAGTCTTCTATAGACATTGAAAATAATGGAGAGAAGAACTAAACACCACTTAATGACATGTAGTGCCTTACTTTTACAATCCAATGGTAAATTTAATGACAGTTCATGTTCAATAGGTAACATTTCACTGAACTTATAAAATCCAAGGCGACAAAAACAAAAACAGTATATTGGTAACAAAGTGAATCAACTAAACTGGCAACATACATCATTGAAATTGGATATTTTGCAACACACTTGAACATGAAAATGGCCATACACGCAAGGGTTGGATAATATGAAATATTGTGTTGATTTCCATAGGTCACTCACCATCACATACCCTACAACACTTTCGCATGAGTCTATATTAAATTCCCCTTGTCAACATAGGAGTATAGTTATGTAAAACAATGGACTAATGTACCGTTCCCCTTTTATATATATATATATATATATATATATATATATATATATATATATATATATAATCTGAAATATTCTTATGAAACCGAGCCCAAGTCGACAATGCCCATGATTATATTTTCCGCTTAATATACTCCAAATATGTGTTAGCGTGAGTATATACAATCTCAATCTTGACCGTAGGACTAAACGTTTTTTTAGCAAAATCTCAACTGTGGTAGGCGTGTTGGATTGTATGTCTAATCAACACATATCAACTACCTGCTGTAAGTGTGTTTTGCTTCAAACACCCTGTTGATACAACCATCAATTAAGAAGCAATCATAAGCCTTTTAAGATTGCAGCATGTTCAATGTCAGATCAGAACCATTTCAATTTAGGAACAATTTCATATTTAAGAAGCATTTTAATCAGAAAAAAACCCACATAAAAGCAAAAACATGTCAACCATTTATTTTAAGGTAATTAAAACTGTCAATATGGCGGCCATATTTGATGTCCAAGTGGCACCATTTTCATGATAGGGTCAACAACCAAACTTCAAAGGTTCAGGTTTGTTGTTGTTTTGGTGTAACCGATCCATTTAGGCATTGTGGGATTCTGAATTATTTGTGGGTCCTAATTACCTCTGAAAGTGAAGAGTCTCGCATCTTGCAAGAACTACTTACATCCAAAATTGACGAGTTCAGGAATGGAAATGCTCCAATGAATATATTCAATTTTACGTTTTACAAAAATATGTTTTTAGGCACTGATCGAAGAATTCATTTAGTTCTAATTTCAGTCAAGACATATCCGTATAACCTGTCACGGAATTAGGGCATGAAACTAGTTTGATGTCATACGAAAATGATTATGTATCTGGGGAGCGTACAAAGTTACCTAGTGTGCTTTTTTTTTACGAGACATCGAGTAATAGCTGCATCTCAAAGTAGATCACTCGCAGCAAGATACCCGTATTTCATGATGTGCACAGGTACTTCAACCCTGGTAGTAAGGCATAATGAAAACCTCTTTATGAGGGGCCACCTACCTAACTTAATCTTCAGTTTTTTGAAAGATAGAAACTTCGGAGTTAAGGTAGGAGGCACCCTTTCTGAACGCTATTTTCAGAAGATGGGTGTACCGCATGGTAGCATATTGTTAGTCACCCTATTCAACGTCAAAATAAATAGCATAGTAACATGCCTTAATTCAGGGACTGCTTGACGACTTTTTTTATCTGTTATAGATCAAAGAGTATGCATGCTACTGAAGGTTAAATGCAGATTAGCACAACAAAAGCTTTAGAAATGGGCAGAAGAAAACGGGGTAATATTTTCTAAATCAAAAGCAAACTGTGTGAACTTCTGCCAATTGCATTGTATTCATGATGACCCAAAACTCTATCTTGGCAGTCATATTTTTACTGTTGTGTAGGAAACCCAATTTTTAGGGCCGATTTGTTTCTGAGAGTAAATTTGCATATAATAGATACCTCATGTACAAATGTCAAAGATTCTGGATTTAAAACAAGACGTATCAGACACAGATTGGGAGCAGATAGGAAGGTTTTGCACCGGTTATACAGGTCATTTGTAAGATCAAAACTTAATGATGGATGGATTGTGTAATGATCAGCTTGTAAATCTTACCCACAGCGGCTTGATCCGAAACACCGTCGGGGATCATACTTTGACTGGGTGCATTTATAACTTGCCCTTCCGAAAGCCTCTATGTTGATACAAATGAAGCATATCTGTGTCTGAGATGAATGAAACTGACTATCTCCTAATCATCTAACTCTGCATATGAACATTTTAATATCTTTACACGTTATATTTTATCTTGTTGAACTGCATGTTTACATTTAGTCAGAACAATTTGTCTCCGTAGGTTTTGTGAATTTCATTTTTACATTGTTCATATCCTTTCAGGAGTAGTGAAAAAATGGCTACTCTGTCGGCCATGTTAAACGTCAGATTGACACAAGACTCTTTCAGGCCCAACTACATGTAGTAGAGAGTGTTTCAGTGAAAACCAAATTCTGTATGTTCAGGAGAGTAGCGATAACAAGATTTCCGAGACTGTAATGTTAAATGTCGGAGTGACACCATTATCACTTATGACCAACTCCATGTTGTAAGAACTGTTGTAACCAAGACCACATGTTGATACAACCATCCATTTAGTTGAAACAAAGATAATATGATTTCGATATGGCCGCCTTGGCTTCCATTATCTTGAATGTCCAAGGGGTACTATTTTCATTTAGGGCTAAATGCATGTTGTAAGAAGTGCATAATCTCCAAACGACAATTCGTTCAGAAGGAATAGCAATGATTTTCAATATGATCATCATAGTGGATATATTAACATGTCCGATGGGACCATTTTTATGTAGGACCAACTAGACATTGTGATAAATGTGAACATTAGGTTTTACGGCAATCCCTCTTACAGGTTTGGGAGTAGCGATAACAAAACGTGGCAATGGACAGAAGAACGATGGACAACAGGTCATCACCTTGCCTTATGGCCATTAGAGCTTAACGCTGCTGTAGAATTATAAGAGTGTGAGGCAGACAAGAGTCCGAAGGTAAAATCTCTCATCCAGACTTGACAAACTAATTTTACCAGTTGAGTCGAGCATATCGCCAATTTTATTTCGACTTTCCTTCTATATTTCCTTCTTTTATTTGTCGTTGGGATCAGTACGTTAGAATTACTTTGACAATAATATGCCAAGAAAGACCCGCGAGAACATTGATATTTGTTCAATGCCATTTATTAAACTACTACCGCTACTACTACTACTAATAATAATAATAATAATAGTCACTATCACGATGTAAGATGATGGTTATGATATTTATAATGGTGATGGCGATGATGATAATTGTTGCTGTCGAGATTTTGTATTAATCACTTTGTTACTCCCCATTCACGTGATGAATCCATTCTGATTGATTTAACCTTCGGCAGGTTTTTTTTTTTTTTTTCGTTTGCTTTTTTTCTTTTTTTATTCCTAAAGTGAAATAAGAGTCGAGTTTCAAACCTCATTCTACAGTGTACATGTGCATAAATATAGGCTAGGTGATTGTAGAATCAATCAAGTCCAAACTTTTTGGGATGGGAAAGGGGGATGACAATTGCCAACTTTTAAACAACGTCGCTACATTGTTTCAGAACGATAACAAACTATAACACTCGTCCATTTTCTTATCTTCCTTTCTTCTTGCTTCAAACTGATAACGAAACGTACACGTTTGGTGTTTAAACTTGAACATATTTCTTCTAAAATCAAGCATTCTCTGCCTTATTTTTGGTTTATAAAAAGCGAAATAAAAGTGGAGAAAATCGTGTCCGTACTGCTTTTGTAATTTGCATGCCCACGAATTTATAGCTTGCCGCATTGAATGATGACTTTTGACATCTCTTTCTTGCGAATTTGATGTTATGCTATAAGTGTTTTTCTCATAGTGCTGCTTACATGTGTAACAAAAATATTAGTAGAGAAAACAGCATATAAATATAGGGTTACAATTGTAAAGTTTACTGGTTCCAAAGTTCAATGGTTTGAAAGAAAGGTTCACTAGTCAGAAGATTCATTGATCTGTAGCAAAGGTTCCCTAATCCAAAGAAATATTGGTTCGATGTCTCTAAGATCCGAAGGTCCATTAGTCAAAAAAGAAAAAAAAGAAAGAAAAAAAAGGCTGATCATGCCGAATGAAGGGTTCACTTGTTGGAAATAATTTTTAAAAAATAAGGCAAAATAGACTGTTTTGATTCAGAGCAAACATACATCCAAACAGAAAGCCCTAAAATATCTCATAATAACTTTTCAAAGGGCTATGATAACCAAAGTCATTTTCATTGATCCTGGTTTATAATGTGCCAGTACAATGAGTCAGCTGTCACTATGCTCATCCAATCGGAACATCCTCTGCATTTCCATCAAATTGAGAAAGTAACATCGGAGGTATCTTGCCGCCTTTAAGAACTATATTTGTAACTTCATTTGTTCACTTGGCACAATATGGTCCAAGGTTATTTCTCTACTTGACGGAAATGTCTGAGATGTTCAGATTGTACTCTCCCCACCACCACCTTCTGTGAATGAAAATGGCTTTATTACTTTTGCCCTTGCAACAGCAAGGACAATACACGTGCATATTCCTCTTCATGGATTAGTTATTATATTTGTGTATGAAAACCACTAGATCCTACCTATATATTGCGGGATGAACCTTTTCGTTCATCCTCCTGCATATCTAGTTTTATAATATCAAAAAGACAACTTTGTATCAAGAGTTAAGTCCCAGGATCAATTTGCTTCAACTGCTGTGGTATTTACCAGTGTCAAAAATTTGAATCTGCTATTTTGTATCAGGCGGCCAAACATTATTGCAATCCTCCCTTTAGGATATTACCCATTCGGGCCGCGGCCCATCTGCCTTTGGACAGATTGCCAGTCTGGCACTGCATTTGTCATAAGTTTCATTGTCCCATGTTTTGGATGTGAATTTTCAGTAGTTAAATTGAGAAGAAAGTAGATCTCAAGGTAATTACAACTATGTCCCCCTTTGAGCAAGTCGATTTTGGTATGGAACCCACAGTATTAGTTACAAAGGGAGTGATATAATGTTTCATGACATTTAACTCTTGCAAACAATTAGTATTAAACATAAATAGCAATGTTGCTAATAACTAAAGTATCCTTTACCTTTAAGACTTTTAATTTTAGAATGAAAGGAGCATTTTTCATATTTCCTAATCCGCTTATGAAGTTTTATGAAAATAGGTCAAAGCCGTTCAGGATTAAAGGACCATGACAATTCATCTTCAGGCTTTTAAAATAGAAAGGGACCATCCTTCAAGTGCAATCCTCACCTGACATTTCAATATTATTGGTGAATGCAAACACATATTGTTGAACAGAAATATTAAATGTGGTGCTTTTCATCAGCGGTCGCAGAAAAATTCGGTAGTGCTATAGCTCCATTTTAAGTCATCGACAAATATCACTAGAGCATAGTTGATTGGTTGGTTGTTTGGATGTATTATACATTTAAAACATTACTGGATATATGTGCGGTCACGAGTATCGAATCTGCAATCATAAGCTAAACCAAATATACATTTTATTTTATTGCTGCCGATGTCTATCGAGTTACAAAACAATCCATGAAAAATATCAAGATTCACACATAAAACTATCACATCTATTTGAGAAAGAAAATTCATACATCTGGAAAAATCAGTTCAATTAACATTATGAAGCCTAGTGGTAATCCTGTGTACCAAATTACAAACAAAATCTAGGATATTAGTGGAGAACATAGATTCCAGATAAAGTTCTCAAAAGAAAGGAGGAACAGATGGATGAACGAAAGAAATGGTTGACACGAGGGTTCAAATATATTCCCGCCTTATGATGGAAGGGTTTAGGAAAAATAATAAAGAAACCTACATCAGATCAACCAGACACAAATCTTCATGTTTTTAACAAGGAATTGAATCACGTCAACACTTAGATCCTTAACCATCATCTCCAAGTACCCTGATTTTACCCAGGGGACAGTTACAAGGCTTTGTTTCACAAAAATAGCCAAAAAATGTTTTTCAACTAATATGTATGGTATCTTATTATGCAACTAGTAACTTTACGATACATTTGACTGTTATACTCCTTTGTGAAACGAAGCGTTTGGGGTGCTGGTGGGGGTTACCTTTATGTAAAAAGGTAAGTATTCCCGATAATACTGCTCTGAGCCTCTCAGCAGGCCTCCCCATGTCTACCAGCACCTTTCTTTTTCACTGTATTTTTTGAAAGCGACAGAATCCTTTTCTCTACTGGTTTCCTTATCACTTATTTGTCTTTCTTGTGTTTCCAATGTGTATCATTTCACCTTCCTCAGTGATTAAGGGTTCACTTTGTGGCAATGTTGTTCTAAGACAGGTCAAGGTGTGCTCAGCTGTTCCATCATAGACAAAAGATATAACAATTCAGTGCAGTGACAGATCCACTGTCTTAATGTGGCACGTAGATCTATGATTTTTTTTTATCTCACCCTGTTTAGTACTTCTGCCTTTTTTTGGTGGGAGTTCTGCTACAGAGGGCATTGAACTAGCAGTGTCTTCATTATCATATGGTATTATATCTGCAGCATACTCGCTGGAATTCTCAATTCCATGAGGTACTGACAAGAACATTTCAAGATCTAAACTTAGATATGGATTGTTCCTGTACATCTCTAGAAGTGCATCCCATCCCCAATCTGGACAATTCTGGAAGACTGCCATGAATTGTGTGCATGGCAAATGGCTGTTTATCCAGTCTATGCAGCCACAAGATGGCAAGCCGGCACTGTTCTTCTTGAAGCACACGGCCTATACACAAGGTTTATAGGTCTGACTCTTCGCCATGAAGACTCCATCCTCAATGTCCTCAAATAGGACACTGGTGGCTTCTTCCCATCGTGTAAAACAACGGCTTACACCTGCTTCAGGTCGATTATGTAGGAAGTCTCGAATCATGTGGTCAAAGATCCTAGCTTGGTCTGAGCAGGCAACATTTATTTTCAGGTACCTACAAATGATGAAAACATGTGGAACACACTGCACAAGAAAGTGCATAATAATTGCTCTCACAAAATTGTATCTTTATAGCATCAATGATTTATAAGTCAAGAAAGTGGAAACGAACCCATTCTTTCTCCAGACATTTTCCCAATTTCCCAGTAGCGTCGGAACCCTGATGATAATTAATTGATTGCAACAATGGAAGAACCATTTCCTGAAAGTCGCAGATCAAAATACAGTAGGCACTTACTTAGGTTCCCATGAACATCAATTTCATCATTGATTGACACTTTTTTGTTTGAATACAATAAGGCACATCAAATTTATGATTACACAGATACCAAACTTAAAGATAAAACTGAAATAGAAATTTCACTTGACAAGACATATCTACTTGGTATTTGTCTTAAAGTGTTGACACCAGTAGGCATTACCAATATTTTCATTGATCGATATTTTGTGGTATAGTTGTTTACAGTGCACTGAAAACTAGTTTTAAAAGAAAATTTAGCAACATATATGATTTATTATTAAAAGTTGCGAATTTCATGATGTTATTCCAAATATCTGGGCATTAACAGTCATTGTTGATGAAACAATGAGGAATATTTCAAGGTTTCATTTACCAATTTTGAATGCGATTTTATTTACATTCAGCAAATAGTGGCCTATTAAATTGCATATGCACCTGCCCCAGCATTATCAGGTTTGCGAGTTATCCGAGAATGCTAAAGCAAGGATGTTGTGTACACCAAATTTAAAGAATAAATCTAAAAAGGTTCAGGAGAAAAAAATGGCACAAACATTAGGTACGGATATGAAAGTATGACAAGTATTCTTGTATACCGATTCCTGTCCTTATTTTCAAGAATATTGATTAAAACTGCTTGAGAACAGCTGGTACGACTTTTCTCTAAGAGTTGAAGTTTTATGTTACCTTTATTAGAAACCAACAAGAATGCATACCTATACACAGACAAATATATCAATCTCTCTTTTTATTATTATCGCTCACGTTACGTATGAATCTGGCAAAAATCACTCCACCAAGGTATTCATAAGGTGGCTTAAAGACTTTGCCTTCTTTATATCCAGGTATTCATATTTTAGGGACTTGTTTTCTCTTTCATTGTTTGTATTCACACTGGTATTGAACCTCTCTTGTCGAAATGCTTGCACCCAGCACAGATAAAAAGGAATGGAACAAATAGCTGTAAAGACAGCAATAAAGTGAGAAAAAGAACCTAATGCATCAAATGCAACAACTATACTAGATGTTATTATGATATATGTTTACAACACATTTTCTACCCGTGGATTTTATGATAGAAATACAGGCTGATTGTCTCTGCATACATTATCCTGGGCTAAGAAAACGGTACCTTTTGGGGGGGGGGGATAACCTAAAAGGGCTAAATTGTATATCAGAGGCCAAGTGGCCCAAAGATGTCCTAATGCATTACAGGCAGTTCTTTGATTAGCAATTTCATTACTGAAGATTAACCCAGTGATGTATCCAACTTCCAACTTATATTGTGAAGTCAAATAAGTTCTTTTTGTACGCTGCCTTCTGACGGCCATGATCGTGTTCCTCCACTGAAAGTAATAAAGTGTATATTTTGAAACAAAACCAAAGATTTCTTTGAGACAGGTATAGATCACTTGTATTTATATCAGAAATGATTTTTCACTCAGAAATTGTTCTTCAATCTTTTAATTAGGGGCCTAATCAAACGGCTAAAACATCATATAGTGTGATCTATATAATTTCATGCCTCTGCTCTAATGCATCTGATGTGTTGCAAATCAGTGGAAAGTTTCAATAAATAGCATTATATTTTTTTAAATTCTGCCTCACTAAAAAGTTTTAAAGACCAAATAGGACTGTATACTGGCTACTATACAGATGAGAAATGGAATGTGCTATTTAGGATAATCATGTCAGATATTTCTTTATTCACATGTCAGTAGGAATATTGATGGAAACTAACCCTATTAAGAACCTATTATAATATGTCTAAAACAAACGAGTTAATTTACTCATCGGCTTGTGACTTTCATGCTGATATCAACAAGCATTGTCACGGAATTGTATGATTTATATCAATATGTATATGTGATCAAAAATGTATTCGGGTTTCGTTTCCGACTAGAGCGTTACTCGAGGGTTGTTTATTTTTTCGGCTCTGGTTATTTCGAAATACTGAGCGCGATTCACCCCATGCTGCACGTGCAAATCGCCTGCAGTGAAAACTTACGTACCTAACTGCTGCGCATATCTGTCACAGCCAGAGTACATATAGAGCAAATTCTCTATAAACAAATTACACTACGACGAGTCTTGTCAGAAAGCTTACCTCTTTACGGGAGCAAATCTCCAGCTGTAGAGGTATGTGAAATTTAAGATAGTATTCTTTATCACTATTCGTTTTATATGACAGAATTGTTTTATATATTAGATGTTTTAGAATTTATTATAAATTCTACAGAGAGTCAATACCTAGGTCATACAACGCCATGATATTAGAAATACTATAGTCTGGTACAAGTTAGCTATTTGTTGTAACTGAACAGACGGATTTTATTTAATTATACGCAGCATGCTTTGAACGATTAATGTAATGTGTAACGAGATGTAATTCATGTGCGCGCATGCGCAACATATATCAACGCAAAAGTACTAACCGTGTCATATGTGCTACACGGTTTAGTTGTTATACTTTTAGGTGCCTTGTGTGGTGCCTTTGTGTGCTGCCTTTGTGTGGTGCCTTGTGCCTTATATATGGTTTGGTGTTGTGGAGTCGCAGAACTGTGTGGTTTCTTGTGACGTATACGCTGTGTCTGGTGACATTGGTTTGGAAGAGTGTACTGGTTTTCTCGATGCGAGGGACCAAGGCTTCTCAACCAGCGGGTCTGTGTTAATGTGAAGGCTCTCGAGGGATCCTTCAACAGACTGGGAGGGGTGGACCATGCGGGGTGGCTCCTTGACCATTGACTAGAGCGGGTGGAACCGGAGATACATCTTGGACGTCAAATGGGCGCCCACGATAGTTATATATATTACGTGTTCCATTTTATTGTTATTCTCACTATTGCTATCTGAGCAAAATTACATGTATTCACATTTCAATATCGCTATATGTGTGGTAGGTTCACAATTTCATGCATTCCCATTTCAATATCGTTATACGAACGACAGATCCATAAATTCATACATATTCCAATATCCCTTGATGAATTGATAAAGTGATGAGTTAACAGATTGATGAATAAATGAGTATTATATTGATAAGTGGATAAATCACATGCTTTGGTCACCCTTGGTACTTAATAAGACCTTGTTTATATTGGGATGTAGTTCATATACTCTTATTTGTTGATTGGTGATAGGATGTTATTCACGTTTGTTTAAAATTCCATTCGTTAAATTCATCTTTGATTTTTCTCGTTGAGTAACGTGTTGTTGATAGTTCCATGTTAGGAACGTTATAATTTTCCTTATCTTTTTGTTATAATGGTGTCAGATTTGTTCATTACAAAATTGCGTTTATAAATAAAAATCTTATTAACGCAGTTGCTTTCAGTGCCTTCACTAATCCAGTCCCAACCCGGCTTCATCCTGTGACAAGCATAAGCATCAAAGAGATGTGCGAGTGAAAAGCTTGCTCTCCCCAGCTATTTTCTTCATGACGATGTTGTATGCACAAGACCTCTAAAAAAAATCTGAATTTGTTTTAATTAATCTGCTTTAAAAGGTAAGATCCTTCTAAATGTGCAACAACTTAACCTTCTCACTCTTTTCATTCGTAAACTTTGTTTGTTGCTTTTAAATGCGATCTGAATGTAAGCTGACTTAGACAGTTTAAGTACAGAAGGGAGTTCTATTTAGTGTATGTTTGATTAATAGAAGCCAAGTGTTTTAATTTCAGTCAAAGTTCTTGAGGAGTGATATTCAAATTGAAAAGAAGTGGATGTAATCAAGAAATGTTACTGTATATTTGCTAATCAAAGTCTTCTGGAACCAGTTCCTCGATCTGGCGTTCTTATGCCAAGCACGGCTATGTTGTGACACATTTTAAAGTCATGTACAAAAGATATATTAGCAATAGGGAGGAACTAAAAAACAGTCAGAAAGATTGACTGAAAGAAAGTTAATGGTGGCAAAAGGCCCTTCTCAGGACAGAAAGCCCTACATACCAAATGAACATAGTGGTTTGGAGACATATTTGATTTACATAGCTTATTCTTTCAAAGAAGGAAATATTGAGGATCACATTATTACACAATTTCTGTTTTGAGAGGATTCTGGTTTACTGAGGTTCAGCCTTGAGAGGCTACACTGAAGTGACTAATATTTTAACAACTGCAAGTCAGATGAAGTTAAAAGGCTAAATAAAAGCATTTCAAGGTAATGAATTTATAAACTGTTTTTGCAGCTGATGAGCCAGCAAAATTCCCCCATCTAACTAAAGTTGTCAGTCAACAGTTGATTATTTAGCATTCTACATAGACTGCAGACCTGGCTATGTGTGAAATGTTGTGAAATTATGCCTCATGCAATAAATTTGACATGCTAAGATGATTTGGAAAATTACAATGTATGAATTTGAAAGGTTGCAATCTTACTATTTTACCCATTTCATGAAATTATCACAATAACCTGAAAATGGTATTTTACTTAACTGGTAGAAATTCAAAAGAATATCTTGGATCTGAAAGAATTTATTTATGAATGTAATAGCATTTTGGCACCTTGGCACAATATATGAAAGAAAGTAATATGGTAAAGAATTGGCTTGGTTAGGTTGGTTATAGCATTACATCAATTACATAAGTAATGGGATGGACTGCTAATTTGTACTAGTAGTAATTTTGTGCTAGAAAATAGCGCTCTGCTTGTTCAGTAAATAAGTAAAAATAAAGTATATATTGCAATACCTTTGGGAATGCAATGGTAGTTTTATTATTCTGAGTTTGCATTAAAAAATCATACACGTTTTTTAACTGCTTATATGGATAAATAACCACATATATATGTTTTACTTGAACAGCCCTTAATATAATTTTTTTTAAATATTATTACTAACATGAGCATTTTCCACCATTATATTTGTTTGTTAAGGTGAATCTTCACCTTAAAATTTGGTTGAAAATGAGACTAAAAATACAAATGTTAGTGTTTACAACGAAATTGTTTACAAATCACAATAATACCTGTTTTAGGTTGATAGAAGACCATAACTCTGTAATGTCAAAATCCAATCAGTCTCAAACCTACCTGAGACCTTTCTAAATGTAAGCTCCACAACAGATTTAGTTTGAATTTAATAAAAAATGAAGATACTAGTTTTAAAAAGACGTATTGATACCCATTCTAAATCTACCAAGAGAAATATAAAGAAATCAGAGCCACTGAGATACTTGTCACGGAACCCATTCATGACCTTGTTGGGCAAAACATTAAAGAACATTCTGCTTCAGTTAGATAAAACTTAAAATCACAAAATTAGATAAAACTTAAAATCGTTAATCACACAAGTATATTGGAAACCAGTACGTGTATGCCAAGTTTTACCACTTACATACAGATACAAAATATGACAAAAGTGCATGCAAATAACAGCAGTATTATAAATTGAGTCGCAGGAAAGAATATGTGACAGTAAACAAGACCCGATGTAAAGACAAGGTAATTGTATGACTGGGATGATGGATTCAAGGCATACTAAAGATCACATTGAATGTGCATGTGCAATACACGCAGAGAGAAAGAGGGGTATGTGATGATGACATTTGTAATATATGCAATAAATCATTTCTGCCATTATTAAAGAAGTTTTTCATCAATCGATTTTGTATACTGACCGGTGTTCAGGGTCACAACAAGTTCAGAAAGAGGTGCAATTGTTTTTACGGAGGCTGTCACATAAATAATGAAATCCCTCAATGAGTTATCAGTGTATGATATGACATACAAACTTTAAACAAGGTTTGGTAATGACACTGAGCTATGGTCACATACGTGGGTCAGAATACTTTGCCAATGAAAAGGGCAAGGTTTAATGAAGCTAAACAAAAAACATGAAAGCAATCCCTTAAAATATGGTAAAGCAAAATTTTAACACAAAATCTCCATACACAAAGATCTGTAGAAAACCAAAACACTCTTAACGTGTCTTGGGGGCATACAAAGTATGCCTGCATTGCTTATTGACAAATTGCTAAATATGGTAACCTCTGTTTATAACAAACTTTGATGTCACAAGATACAGATGTGTTCAATCACATGCAATATCCCTTCCTGTGTTGCATATAGTATTCTTCCTCTTCTGTAGCAAAAATCAGATATAACTATATGATTTTGCTGGTCCTGTGGACATTGTTATATATAGAGTTTAAAGTAATCGCATCACAGGAGCATTTAACATCGCTCTGTGTGCAAAACTTTTTTGAACTAATACGAATCTGCTTTTGTTTAAAGAAAGAAAAAAAAACATTACATATATATAGTTATCTCAATGAAACTGCTGTATTTTAGATCATATAAAAATATAGCCCAATGAACACATAAGAAACTACTTTTGCCATTAATTTTTTATTTCAAAATAAGAAAATTAACCTACAATGGAATAAATAAAGCCCTATAATAGCATTCACATCAAAAAGCATTAGAGTGAAATACAGCTATAAGAGTATTTTCATACATACTTCTAAATATAATGTACTTTTTTTATCAAAATTTGCAAAGTCTTAAAAGCACCTTTAAATGACCCTCAACCAAAAGAACAGCTTTTCATAAATTATGATGAACAATAATGAATTATCTCTGTTAAGACAAACGCTTGATTATAGGTGAAGGTCTCTTATTAGACAGTGAATCTGAGGCACGAAGGGTGGAGCATCAAAGTGTTAAACAATACACAAAGACTGACCAAGCACAGGATATCTTACCTTCTAACTGCAAATTAAGTCAAATATACTGGAAAATATACTTTTCTTTCTCAAAATATATGACAAGCAGAATGCATCGGCATTATATACACACATATTTGTATTAATTTCAACTCTGCATATACTATGTATAAAATTATACTACCATTGGATGTAAAATATGACCATGACCTGAAAATTGAAATAGCTTGCAATTTTTAAATAGTTGGTCATTTAAGAATCTGGAATTCGTTGCTATAATGCTGAATTTTTCAAAACAAATCCACAGCCCCCAAATATGTACCTAAATGAAGAAAAACAAGGGACATGGGAACATTAGTTTCAAGGTAAAAGAATGAACATTTGTCCACATCTATTTATACAAGAAACTTGATTAGGAGGATAGACTGTAATTGAGAATTATTGTATTTTAAGCAATATAAACAGTGTTACATTTACTTTGAAAAAATACTTTAATTTATTGTGGGAAATAATAGCAAATCAAAGCATGAACAATTTACCAGCTAAAAAACTGTTTTAAGAGATTTAATCTCTTCCTCTGTATGATCACACGAAGCTTTGGTTCTTCACTGCGAGTAAACCAATACCGTCCTACAAGCCAATGTCACCATCTACCCCAGAATACGGGTTACACAAAACACAGAGTTCTGCATCTCCCCGTCACAAAGCAGCTAAAAATATAACAACTGAGCTGTGTAGTACACGAGACATGGTTAGGTACGAATGCAATGATATACGTTGTACATGCCCGCACATCGATTGGCTTCATTGCACATTAAATTATTTAATCAGAACTCTTGTACTAGATTATTATTATAATAACCGCGTTCGTACATGAATCTGTGTCCGACAAGAATCATCTCACTGGATTATAAGAGCTCGAACATTACTCATCCTTTATTGCATGCAGTGTATAATTGAATTCAATTTGTCTGTTCAGTTATAAATATAGCTAACTTGAAACAGACTATAGTCTATCTGATAGAATGGCTGGCATTATATAACATAGATCTGACTGTAAAATTTTGAATAAACTCCCAAATATTGTATGTGTAGGACCAATATAAATTATATGCATCTATATGATTTAAAGTATTTACCCTCTTATTTCAGATGAGAATGCACACTGCTTCACCTGAAGTTTTGATGCTTGTAAGGGATGTAATAGTACTGATGCCTCGGGACTGTCCTTGGACCAATGGGGCACTGCCTCCACATATTTCTCTAAGGTAAGGCGATCACACTTGTCCTTCTCATTTTTCTCTATGTTGTGGTTGTTTCTTTTGATTCCTTTATTATAAACTACATATCCCTTTTAGATGTACACTTTCCTCCTGTTTAAAACTCCATTTGACTTGCTGTACTTATTGTTTTTCCTTGGCATTTTTCTGTATTTTATTCACCAAATTTCACCCCAAATCAAAAATAAGTGCTTAGAAGCTGGGATCTACTACATTTGGTGACAGACTGGCTTATTGCATAAATTTTATTCACTAGAAAAAGGAGGAAAGCTTTCTATTTGTGTTACAGAGATGATGGGTAGGCTGACCTTTGTGCAAGAACTTGGGGTTAGTGACCTCATGTATGTGCAGTGGTGTAAAGTGTTGAAAGCTTATACTTTATAATAAGACTGAGTCATGTCCACCTGTCTCTGATGTTAAGTTCTTTGTCTACTAAACAAATATAAAGTCCTTTATTTTAGATGAATTCTCCATTTTGAAGTAGGAGAGGTACATACTAATTAGTACATTGACCTTTGACCTAGTTATTACATAATATGACATAATGTGATTTATCCCATATCACCCATGTGAAGTTCAATAAGTGCTGATATGAATAAAACACAACTCGTAGTTAAAACAATTCATTTTATTCCCAAAAATTAGTTCGATAGTAGAGCACAAGTATGAAAACAACAGTTGAAACAGCTCCATGACATTTCCAAAGACATCAATATAAGACATAGCTAAGTACCTCATACAATTGTTTTTGACAAGCGAGACTAAGTACACTTGTTACTTGTACAGTACGAGCTATATCGCAGATTATTGAAAAAATTAAGGTTGGCTTTAGGTATTACGTTACCAATTGTGCAAGCCCAGGGGGGCGGAGCTTAAGGTGTAGGGAACATTGTATTCAGAAATAAACAACACAACTAGCTGTGATTGGTGTATTATGTAAGAGTTGTAGTTTCTGTCTGGCTTAAAAAAAAGTTGAGTCTCTTAGCAACATGTGAGATTATGTTAATTCATATGTAGATTATGTTTTGTATTTTTTATGATTTTTTAAAAAAATGTGATACACATCACTGAAAATGTGTCTGTTGTGACTGGATAACTCTTACCCCTGTCTAGTTCCAGCAGAGTTATCTCTCTTAAATGCAATGGAGTACCTGGTTCTGTCACTGTCAAATTGACAATCTAATATTGCTGTCTATGACAGTGTGTGACACGCATGCTAAAGTAGAAGAGAAGGTATATTTATTTCACCAAACATTAACATTAAGGTCTATGGAAAAACAATTGGTACCGTGATGCCTTATGTCATAGTCTGGTTCCCTATTTCGTATGCTCCTGGGTGAAGTCAGGTGAAAGCCGACTTCATGGGGGCGCTCTACAGATAATACATGCTTCTGAGAGAGTGACAGGTGTAAGATGAAGTATTTTACATTTGAAACATGCACAGTGGAGAGAATGTTGGTATACCTCTATGTTACTTTCATGTACTGTTGCTGAAATTTCTTTACATATTGTACTTGTGGAAACTGGACACGATCTAAGAACACAGCAGACAAAATGGCTGCTCCATAGTACTCGAAAAATCAACCTGAATTAGTTAAAAGTGCACTATTTTCAGCAGTTATTAAAATAAAGAAACGAATTTTGTCAGAACAGACAATACCAGCCTCTGAAAGTACTATGAATGAATTAAAAAATATCTAAAAAGTAAAAACAAGTTATCGGCTCTTTTTTTATTTATCTTTGAAGTCCAGGAAGTGAAAATGACCAAGCGGAGCTAGCAGTTTTTTTTTTAGAGGTGCACATCTTAAGTAAGACCAATTCAATATACTCTATAACCCAAATTTCACCCATCAATCATACACCAATATAAAGGGAATTCAAACTTCTTTTAACAATACATAAGATATACAAGGTCTTTTTTAAATAGCCAGGACAGCCAGTGGGGAAAACCTGGGTAATTCTTTTTTTTTTTAAATCTAAACTGGAGATCGCCACCAATATCAAAACAAATGACCGCATTTGGAGAAAGCTCGGTAATCTAACCATGGCAAATTTATTTCTTTAATTTTCTGTTTGTTAGCGACACAATGCGAACTTTACTAATACTTTCGGATTGATCTGTAGCATTCGTTATCTTGTGTTCAAGCTTAACCAGCAATTCGGTCATATAATTATTTTTACTATATATAATAGGCGAAGATGAAGGAACGGAGTACACACAACGATATTTTAATAATATTGCACATTTCCCACTGCGTCATCTAAAAAATTCCTTCTCCAATCGATTCCTTACATCGAAATTAATATGAGGTGATACATGTCAGCTTTAATTTTGCCAAAGATTAAGACGAAAATATCAACCCTCTTCTACGAGAGGGTGAGGGTAACGATTGTTTTGCAAATATTTTACATTTCACACTGTCATCTAAAAAGATCTATTTGCAATAGATTCCTGGATCAATGTTACATCGATATTGATATATCGTTATACATGACAGCCCGCAATTTGTCAAATATTAGGATCGAAATACCAACCCTCTTAGACGAGGGGGTGAATGTGATATTTTGTCAAATATTGTACATTCCGACTGCATCATGTACAAAAAAAACCACATTCCATTTGCAATCGATTCCTTGTAAAATTTTTACGTTGGAATTGGTATAAGGTGATAGATGGCAACCTTAATTTGCCAAAGATTAAGACCAAAAAACCAGCTATCTTCTATGAAGGGGGGTGGGGGTGGTGGCGATATTTTGCCAAATACTGCACATTTGATACTGCATCATCCAAAAGTTCCATTTGCAATCGAGACCTTGATCAATTTTATATTGATATATTGTTCTACATGACATTGCAGATTTTTCCAAAGATTAACACCAAAATACCAACCATCTTCTATGATGGGAAGAGAGTGACAATATTTTCGCAAATATTGAGCATTGCTTACTATGTCACCTAAGCAATTCCATTGGCAATTGATTTCTTGAACAAAGTGTCATAGCAAATGCCCAAGCAACCCCCACAACTGCTGGGGGAGGTGGTGCGGTTCAGGCTCTGTGGGGGACCCAAAATTCCCATCAAGCAACTTTTTTATTGGGAGGTGATCCAAAATTTGTTTGTTTTTTTGGGGGGAGGGGGCACATTTTTCTTGCTATGCCACTGCTTGAATAATTTAAAATGTAAACTAATATATGATTGTACTTATATTATATTCATTGTGTTTCATTAGGCAAGGCACATTACTTGCCTCAGCATGATATCAACTTTCAATATGCTGATGTGTTGTAAGATTCCTGAAAAATAACCAAACATGGCAGATCTTAAAAACTCTCTTCACAGTATAGATAGATTTATAGAAGCATACTGTTCAATCAGCATTAATGCAATCTACATGCAGCTTATGATTTTATAAGGGGGGAAAAGAAATAGAATGATTAGTCTGATTTGACATTCATGTCAAATGGAAGAAGCTAGAGGAATGAAGTTAATTTTGAACAGGTGGTAAAGACAATCCGATATACAGTAGTTGCATGTCTCTGTAAATGCTGTGAAATGTATTCCGGTTTAATTTACATGCTTCTATTGTTAAGATCCTTTCAACAATCACTCCAGTGATATCACCATAACAAAAAGACAATTATATTATTTTTTAATATTAAGTGCAGTAGTGCAGTTTTGAATGTTCTTATCACTGATTTGATTTGCTTCCATAGTTAATACTGTTTTCAATATTTGGTTAATACAAGTCGAAACTTTAGAACAAACTTAATTTTTTTTCAGAATCAGTGTAATGTTGAGAGATGCATTAATAAGGAAAAAGTTGTAGACAAGTTTAGAAAAAATGTTAATATTTATTTTGTACTTTCCATCATTACCAAAGTAGTACATGGAATGGAACCCTATGTAGATTTCTTACACTGTCACAACCATTCATCCAAATTTATGTCCCAACTCTGATTTCTCAATTTAACATATTGTGTCTTTACATTTAAATATAAACACAAATAACATATTGACATGTGGATTCAAACAGTGTTTGAACCTTGTATGAATAAATTAATATGGACAGCAGTAATTCTGATTTACCGGTACTTTGATTTAAATGTAAATACATCAAATATAACCCATACTAGCATATGTGACTTTCTCTCAGTTTCTCTTTGTCATCTGTTAGTGTCAAGTCCTGATAACTGAATACGGTTATATGCAAGATGTCATTCAATTTGGAATTCATAGAAGTGTCCATAGGTACACATATGAAAGAAAACACAAGTTCACATAGCAGCCTCTCTTACCATTGTTAAATACATATAAAGTATCTCAAATGACATAAATAAAAAGAAATATAAATATTTGGAATATTCATATCTCATTCACAAGAGTTCAATGTGTAGTATAAATTATACTCGGGTTACAAAGGACATCATTTTTGTTGCTGAAACTGAAACATACATTCTACATACACTTTGCACTGTATCAGTAGTACTGAAACATAAGTCAACCTTTCATGATGCTTGCAATTTTCATGATAATTAGTTCATACACTTCAAAAGAAGTAGGTATATGAGATATATGCTTTCCTTTTAAAGCACTTAAGGCTCTGACATTCTACCTAATAGGTGCTACAGAAAGAAAAACAAAAGAGGGGGTTGGGGTGATACAAATTAACTTTTTCAAGGGTTCAACACCAACAGATTTCAGTTGAACTTGATGACACCAAACACTTATTACAGTCTTGAATATCCTTTTTCATTCATATAGGATTATATACTAGTATTTTCTAACACGCACACACACACATTTGGAGGAACAGCCCCTAAAACAAAGTTATCTGAAAGAAATTAAAGTAGTTTCTATTGACAGCAAAAAACTAAATATTGTAATGATATGGTATTTTATACAATATTTCAAACAACAGACTGCGTGGATGCTAAATACCTTCATACTAAGAAATATTTGCTGATTGCTCTGCTTACTGAAAAAAATACTTTAATCATATGTACACTTATTTGTATATAGCAAATATTTCATAAACTAATTTTTTTTGTCAGAGTTACATTATTATAGCCTTCCCTTTTTCTATCTTGTTTGCATATGGCTTACTTAGAGCAGATGTGTAATTTCAAACTAGCTGTCATGAAATATAACCAGACAATTCTTGCTTCACAGACACCAATTAACGGACTCAAGCCTAGACAAACAGATGCTTTGTACAAGCCGAGAGAGTCCAAAGACTTAGTTGTTGTATAAACCACAAGATATGGTAAAACTTTGATTTTTGAACTGATTCCTTTCTACCTTAAGTGCAAAGTTGTAGTGTTGGAACCTCTCAATGCCGTTCTTAATCAGATTTGTTCCACACTTGATGGGCATGTGATACGTGTTACTGAACAATTTCCAGATCGCAGTACCTTATGCACGGGTGAAGTTTCATATATTGTTGGTCACCCTGAACACACACTGGATAAAAATGTTCTTGAATGTCTACAAGAGGCTGAATGGATGAAGCAACAAAGTATGCTTGGTTATTGAAGAGGCCCACTGCATTCTGCAGTGGCAGGATGAATTAAGACCTGCATACAAGGAGATTACAAATCTTTGGACTCTTTTCCCCGTTTGTACATTCTGTGCTATGAAAGCAACTATTAATAAAGGCAGCATCAAATCCATCAAAAAAGAGTTGAAACTTTCCAGATGCAACATTATTTATTCTACACCTCTTTTGAGAAAGAACATCAGTTTGCTGGTGAAAAGACGATCTTCCCACACCAACTTCACCTTACAACTCTGTTTTCAAATCACTGTTTGAGGACCATATTAGCACAAAGGAGAATGGGTCATACTTTCCTGTCACAATAGTCTACAACAGACTCATATGAACAAGCTAAACTACTTCTGGGTATTCAGTTGTACAATGGAGAAAAAAAGTAAGAATTGTTGTCCAGTACCACTCTCCACAAGATGACAAAGAAAATGAATATATTTTATGCTGTCTTTCAAGTGAAGACAATCACATCAAAATCATTTTTGCAACAAGCGCACCTGGAATGGGGGCAGACCTTAGAAAGGTGCATAGAGTGATTCATGCTTGATCCCCATCTTCAGTAGAAGGTATAGTCATCCACACCATAAAATAGGCCTTTGTTATGGGCATGTTAAGTCCAAAAATCTATACAGTTTGATACTGGCAACTTTCTACTCCCTATGTTATAATTGTTGGAGTCTGTTGGTCCACTAAGAGAAGGTCTGTGCACAAAACAGTGATAGAGAACTTACTTCTTCCAAATGTTCTCAATTTGTTTACCAATTCAATTAGTTTTTTTTAGTTACAGTCTTGGAAAGAACGCAATGTTTAATTCAAATAAATATAAATATTTCTCTTCTTTCGTAAAGTCTGCTGAAAATGGACATTTTTTCGTTAACATTTTTAATATGGAGAATGAAAAATCCACTGCGAAGCAGATAAATCCATTTTCCTATTGACTTGCAACCATATTATTTGCCTTTCAAGCATGAATCCAATACTTGGTTTTCATGTGTGCTTGACTTCGCATTTATATATATGCAAGTAAAGTCTGCTTTTAATCCATGGGTCATCACGTAAGATGCTATACATTGTATAGAATGTTCTATTTAGTATTTTCCAAGTTCTGAGCCATGGACTCTTTGTAGAAAAAAGAAATATATATTTTCATTTCAGAGTATGTTCAAGAGGTTGGTCACACAGGAAGGGATGGTCTTAAAGCTGAAGCTATTATTTGCTACAACAGCAATGACCTGTCTTCAAAAATGCTTGAGAAGGACATGAGAGGATATCTAACACTGGAAAGTGGCTGCAGACGCCAATTTAATGAATAATAATAATTTTAAAAAAGGGGTCAAGTTAATTGATTGGTGCCTGCCACTCTGTTATAAACTCACAAATGTGCCCGTCAGCACAAAAAGGTTGGGGACCCCTGCTGTACAGTGTCCATTGATTAGCAAGCGTGGTACAAGTTGCCTGCAGTTGCCAGTACAAAAGGGGGAATAACTATTACAAAATTTGTGGCAGCACAGTGGTTAGTCCATGTTTGCATCATCATAAGATGACTATAAATGTAATATGTACCAATAATCACATGTTTCTATCAATAACTGAGAATAATGGCAGACAATTGTAATTGATTCTATTCATCTTTAATTTAAAATGGGCTGCTATTCCTATGTAATGGCCCCCATCTAACGTGCAGTTTCACTGTGGCAGATAATGGGTTCTGGACAATTCCAAGAGGTAGGTTTACTGATTGTTTACAGATTTTTGAATATTACTTTCCAGATTAAAAATCCAGTCTAAGTTTGTGATAGTCAATCCAGGACTCAAACTCAAGTCTGCTTACTGAATCTGCTGGTGCCTGTATACTTCTGTGAGCACTGAAAGACCTACCTGAATGTAGTACAAAAGGCTTTACTTCTTGCAGATCATGGATCATTTTCAACTCCTCACTGTGAGAGTTTTTTGTTTGTGGTAGCCTGCCCTCACTTTTACATCAGAAAGTCTCACAAAATTATCAGAAATGTTGTCCATGACGCTACTGCTTTAGATCTGGCCAGTAGGTTTTTGTCTTTGTTCATTGGGCCCAGTCCTTGAAGAATCTTTTTTGTCCTTTTGACATGGTGTTCTATTAGTAGATCTGCTGGTATGTGACTATCTTTCTTCCCCCTGATGTTGACAAAAAGGCCATAGATACTTTGATATGCATTGCACAAACTATATGATGCTTGCTGATGGCATAATTGGTGCAAGATCTCTAGAGCATATTTACTTCAACATCATGTGTTGAAGGCAACCAAGTAACCTGTCCTGTCAGGTCTGCGTATTGCATCCAAAAACTCCATGTATAGTAAACCAACCTGAAACACATGATCAGTGTCCATTGGCTTTAACCCTTTCCTTCTCAGGCATCCCAGTCATTTCATGCCTGATTTCCTCAGGATTTTTGGCAGAGGCACTAAAATTGATTATCTAATTGCTATATTGTATTCAGGAAAGGATATTTTACAAAGTTTTTGTCCTAACTTGATAAAACTTATATATTAGACTTCTGAATGAATAAGCTTACTATTTTTGGCAGCAACAGAGTGCAGTAATTATTATTTGTCCGTTGCCATGGCATCAAATATGGTAGAAAAATATAAAATAATGTATTTTTTCATATTACATAACTCAAATGCTTTAATAAGCCTAAAAAACAAATGTTTTAAATGAAAACACTGATATCAGCAGAAAAAGAACCAACTAATATGAAATTTTCAAGCATATGTGGTTCTTTTGTCTTTTTCTATGTATAAGTGTCACGGAAAAATAATACAAAGTAACCACAAGATACATATAAAGCATACATTGCGTGTTTGCCTCTGTGGGTTGATTTTATGACTATCAGAAGTGATTCAAACAATAAGATGAAATGTAATTTAATACCATTTAAGTATGCAAATGCTTTGACATAAAACATAAATAAACGGTGTTAGAACATTGGTTGCCATGGTAATGGTAGGCATTTCTAAAATATTTGTAAGGATACAAAATAGACTTCACTCATTTGCTTAAATGAAACATATCAATTTATTACAGTGTGTCAATTAAAAAAATTAAATTATTTTAATGTGGCAGCTTTCACTTGCTGAAATACCATACACTGTCCAAAAAGTCTGTCCCTGTTCAAATTCATTCAAATAAAAAATATGCTTCAGATGTCAAATTTTATAGAGACTTAGTAAAAGTTTAAACTGTATAATTGTATGTTCATACATTTGAATAGACTTGATAACTGATGTTTATATATTGTAAGAATAATCTTTCATTGAAAATAATTTAATTCATAATGGGTTTTTTTTTGGTATACTGCATGGGATTGCCATATGCATGCATAGCATTCCTCTAAAAATACTGGTAATGAAGTAAAATTCAACTATATGTTTGGAGATTTTAATTTGTCAAATGCAGTAAACTAGTCAGGAAAGTAAATATAAAAACATGAAAATTCACTGATAATTATTTCACACAAATAGTCTGAAGAGACAAATAACTAAAGCAATTGTCAAAAACTGCTATCAACACTACTATTCCTGTACTCCTAGCTGCTGGTGGTATGCCTCAAAACACACACCAGGGCAGATGTATACATCAAATTTAGCCCATTCATAGACTGTCAACTTTCCTGTTATACGTTTTGGAGCACTGTTTGCATGTGCTTCACTTCTTGCCCAATCTAGCCAGTTTCAAAGATGTGCAGTAGGCAAAACTTTTCTTTCTTTGCACCTGAAAAAGTCCCCAATCAGTACTCTGACAACATCAATTTGGAAGTCCAGAAGCATTTACTTCTTAGTCTTCTTTAAAGTGCCCGTTTCATACAGTATAATAAAGGCACTGATGAGAAAATGGAAAGAATATTTCGAACATTTTTAGCTGGTCCTTCCAACCAGATATTTGGACCTAAGCTGCAGTCAACCCCACCCATATGGATCTAGCATTTGTGGACTACTGATGCCAGGAAAATCTCAGGCATCTATCCAGCCTTTTGCCTATGAAAGTCTGTCAGTGACAGAAAGTGAACTTGTAAATAAACAAAATTGATACTTCAGAAATAATTACTTGTATATATTTCCACCTGCCATGATTTCATATATGAAATGTTGAAAGTAGTATTTACTCCCCGGGAGGTATATATTTTATCTGTACCTAAACTCTGTTCCTTGAGAGTTAAATATCTAACCGTTTTTGCATCTTTACTTCTTGCTGAAAGTGCAGTCCTAGATTTACTGAGTGTCATCATGTTTGAAATTTGTACCTTCAGAAAAGGAAAAGAATTATTAAGTACATGTACATTTGAACATCTAATTGTAAAACCATGTATCAATTAAAGCAAAACATATTCTTCATCAATTCGGGATTTAAAAGCATCATTTTAAAATGTCATATTGTCTATCGTTAGTTTTCCTTGAACAAAAAAGCATAACTCCAAAGTTAGCCATCTACCAAAGAACGTGTTGAAAATAAAGTGAAGAAAAAAAATTAATGATAAATATAAACTGCTGTCAATTTTTTTCATGTTCAGGGTGTGTGTATATATATATATATATATATATATATATATATATATATATATATATATATATATATGTATACACACACACACACACACACTTAGGTCCTCTGCATGATAGGCACGATACACTTTGGTCCTCTGCATGATAGGTATGCATACCTGTGACAGAACCAGGATTTCAAACCAGTAGATTTACAAATTTTGATCAGTAGATTGACTTCTAAAAAGGTAGATTTTTATCGGCATAAATTTTACGTGTTTTAAGGGGATTGAAAACAAAACAAGTTCATTTTGTCACATAATATGTATTCTCTTCATATTATAATAAAACACAAATTTTGAACACGATTCAGATTCAGAATCTGATGGAAAATGTTACAATAATAGTTAGTTAATATGAGCCAGTATATTGTTAATTAAATGAAAAAGTAAGAGTTGTACATCTCACAGTTCACTACAAAGATTTTTTTATAAAATCCACAGGCATTTTTAGTTTCCTTCACAAGATCACTGTCTGGTGACCACTGGTGACATTCACTGTGATTGTCAACCTTCAAACTTAGCAGGCTCTCAATAGTTTTCTGGTCCAGACTTCCCCTTGAATCACTCTGGATTTTCCGAAGAATGGAGAATGTCCTCTCTGTGTCTTCATTGGAATGTGGCAATGATAGGACAACTACACTCAGTCTGGAAAGAAGTTCTAACTTAAGTTTTCCTGTTGCTGGGTTTCTGAAGCTGCTGACTGATCTCCAATACTGCTTCAAGCTCATTTCACCCCGAGGAGGAAGTTCCTGGCTTGGACTTGATATGTATTCCTGAGCCTCATCCTCAAGGGCTTGTTTCTCTTTAAAGATTATGTCCAAAAATCTGTTGTCAAGTTTCACAACTGTAATTAATTATAAACAAATTAGATTTAGACTTGAAATAAACAGTTAAAAAACACATGATTTTAATAATTTATCCCAACTTTAAAATTAAATATTAAGTAATACATTTTTAACTCGCGGATATATTTTATCTAGGACTTGAACATAATTTTTGTGCTTTTATGCTGATTTTCTAGAAGTCTGAACTTCACATTAGTAATAACTAATATCTGGTTCACTGGTGATGACCTTGGTTGAAACAAACGTTCCCAGAAGCTTTCTTAGCAGCCTGGTCATCTCTACATGTAGATGTCCAATCATTGAATCACTTGCCTAAAAAGACACAATGCAAAGTCGAGACCTTTGCTAATCGCCTGCACACACTTAAATTCTGGTATCCAAGCGTTGTTAAACTTGTTGTACTATTTCTTAGCTGGTGGCTTTTTAGCGTTGGGAGAAAGCGGACGTTTCGGCATTTTGACATGAATTGAAAAGAAAATATACAAGCTGCCCTTAAATATTCATCTTAAACCATCGTGAACAATACAAGAACAATTAAAAGACATCAAATCAAAATACTCAAGTGTTTCTGCAAAGATCATTTTTGGTCGGTCTCTCCGTTTTATCTTCCTTCCACGTCAGATCGGCCGAGTTTTAATCAAAGACTCATGAATTACCTTTGATCCTTTTATTACTTATAACACGTCAAACAACATCCCGCATTGGGCCTTAAACTCTCCAAATTACAACAATAAGGTAATCAATTAGCCGCTTCTTTGTACACATGTTACTACTCAACCACGCATCGTCGCACCGATTTCCGGTTCCCAGTAGACTGGTTCTTTCTGGTTTATATAATGTGTTGATAAAACGCGTAAAAAAAACGGGTTTAAAAAAAAAAAATCCTTGAAATTTTCAAAACCGGTAGATTTCGACTACTAAACGGTATGTGCTGTAGACGGTCTTTAAAACGGTATTTTTGGCCTACCGCCGGTAGAATCACAGGTATGGGCATGATACACACTTCTTTGAATTTTTTTACACAACTTTGTTGGGTTGATGGCAGCATAACATAGATATGTAGTTTACCCATTTTAGACTGTTTTTTTTTCATTTTGTCTTCTTTCTTTCTTGTATTGTTTATCCTTTATTTCCCCGTCATTAAAACATGTAGGAGTCAAGAAATTCTCTTGGCTTTTGTGTTTAGTGTTTGTTTTGTGGATATATATATATATATATATATATATATATATATATATATATATATATATATATATATATATATATATATAGATATATATATATATATATATATATATATATATATATATATATATATATATATATATATATATTTGTAGTAGAAAGGTAGATAGGTACATGCAAATGCAGATATACAAAAAGATGATACAAAAATAAATATCAGCTTGAATAAAAGACTTGTCTGTTAAGAGTCGTTCCTAACAGTTGCAACCAAATTGCAATGGTGACACAAAAGGCTGTGTCCTCCATGTAGACTGCTGGGCCCCTGCAGCTCCTAATGGAAACCAGTTAAGTTGGATTTAACTGTGCCTGACACATAGAGTCCAGAAAAACTCAGTGCTGGTTAAAAATATGTCCATGTAAATATGGTGAATTTTCCCTTGCATTGTGTTTTCATTAACAAGAGGCCAGCACCTGACCTCAGTCTTCATCAAATGATTCCAATGAGAATGAAGAGTCCAGTAAAAGATTTGTTTTACTCCTCTGGTTTGGTATCTGTCCACTGCTGTTCATCTTCAAGCTGCTGGGCTGCATATCTATTGGTCTGGTCTGCTAGTAATTGGAACAAGTTCTCAAACAGCTAATAAAAATAATACATTGGTGTGGCATATTCTATCAGAGGGGTTGGTCCACTGGGGTTAAGAAACTTTCACATTTCAACAGCCATGGCAGCTGATGACAAAAAGTCATCATCATTGGAAGAGCTTGACTGACTGTCCAGGTTGCTAATTTCAGGGGCGTTCTCCCATTCCATTTATCTTCGTCTGATGACCGCTCCACATCACTCAGATCATTAAAATTTATCAATGCCCTCTTCAATCTCTTCTAATTCAGAAGCTGACACCCAATCTGGCAATGTTGGAACATGGTTATAGTCTCTTCACTATCAAAGTCTGAAAACACCCAACTCGTCAGATGATTCCATTTTGACATTTCTGCATCGAAGATCCTCATTCCACCATGCAACAATGTCATTATGATTGTAGTACCCCACTAATGAAGATCAAACTCAAGAACTACGTCTGTGATTTCACTTGTGACATAACTGAATGCACTCAGTATATACATCATCCTTGTTCTTTCTCTTGTGCTAGTCTGAAAGGGCAAATAACAAAGTCACTTTTTGAAATATGTTTGTTTTGTAATAACCTTTAATATGCCCAAGTATGTTAAGAATTCTAAGTGAGCCCATGAATAACTTGCGAAAATGTTTTTTCAATGGTGATTGAACTGTGCTTGAAAATTCTATAATTAGGAGCACATGAACTGCGAATCTTTTCAAGCTCTAAATATATAATAACATCAAAACTTACGCGTTTAATTTAACTTTGACGATAAAACTACCTTAGGTCTCACTGTACAGTTTCATATTTTGACACTCCCCTAATTTTTAAGGTAGAAGGCATGAGCCTAATTAACATAAGCCTAGTGTTTATAAATTCACACAGAAGTTAAATCTGTAATATGGTTTACATTTACTTTGAGTTAGGCTTGAAACTGTGTTGGCTTGTTTGGTGACTGCATGTCACATTTAGACTAGCATTGGAGATCAAACGCGTAACTTGGGCTGCAAATGAACATCCGACTTGGCTTACGCATTTATGTATGTCTGCTACAGTGGTAAGTATCTCAAAATCGAGATGGTGATGAGAAGTATATTAATTTGTTATAATACCAGTGAACTTTAATCATGTATAAGGCAGATACTGATTCTTTGAGCCTCCTCGTCACAGGGAAATATTCAAAATAGCTCTTTGCTGTCAAAAATTAATGTAAAAGGGGGGGTTGGTAGTAGTGTTTAAGTAAAAAAGCCTTCATTTGTACATGGAATTAACCTGAAGACCTCAGTCAAAATCTTACAAGCATGCTTTCGACAAAAATCATTTGCTAGGTTTTATTTGTATCTTTAATGTAAAATTATTCTCATTTTTCTGCAATATGTCATTGTCGGATGAAAATTCACTAAAACAACTCTACAGTGAGACCTTAGCTATTGATCGACGATGAACTGAAGCACCAAAGTCGATATATCAGTGAACTAGATCATTCTTTTCAACTGAATTGGTACATAGCCAAGAGCAAACATGGCGCCACGCATGCCATGTGGCTGCATCTATTTTAAGAAACATGGATTTTCTTAACATGACCACTTGCACTTTTTAGCTTCGTTACAAAAATCCATTGATAGGATTGCACATACATGGTGTAAATATATGTCTATGTACTCGTAATATTGGTTTTTATTGCTCAGATCGTATTCGCTTTGCTGCTTTTTTTCGTAATTTCACAAAAATAAGTAATATAAAAAACAACCTTGACCTTGAATTCCTCAACATAGCATTGTCCAATACGTTTCTGACCATAAGAAAAGTATTGTTTTAGCTAAATATGTTCTCACATAATATATTTTAGACTTTGCTTTCTATGAATTGTAAATTTTCTTTAATGTATGTGCTACATGAATTACGAAATCAGCCAGTCTAATGAAGAGGTATCTCCAAGACACCGCGATGTCCACCATTGTTATCTATGACTGGTTCACTTACGGTTTCAAACTGATATTGTGAAGAAACTAATGCAAGTATGGCAGTTAAAATCTGCAGAATATATCTGTTCTAAGAGCACACATCCGTATTTACATAATAATATCTGAAGTTTCAAAACACAAGTTGGTACGTTTTCATCATGAAATGATAACAAATGATAACTTGCGGAAATCTGGCATGTGATACCAAATGATAACTTGCGGGGGAAAGGGTTAACCCCTCGCTTTAAAATATATATAGTTTTAACTTCCTCACTGCTAACTTTAACTTGAATGGGGATGAATGACTCCTGGACAGTTTCTTCGGCAACCAGGTAAATGTGGGTGTTACGAAACACCCAAATCCACCCAAATCCAACTAAATCGACAACATATTGACCTGAAAGTTTTTCTCATGTTCAGTATTAATAAACTTTAATGGTCTGCATTAATATCATTTCTAAGTAAGGTGTCAGCGATCCTACTAAACACCGCAAAGTCAAACAAAGTCATGCAAAGTCAAGCAAAGTATGTTTATTTTTGATTAATTTGCACATGTATGTATATATTATACTATATCAACCTTATTTTGACAATATCGTAATTAAAATTTTTATTAAAAAAGCGTGTTTTAGTCTTGTTGAAAGTAAAATTGCTACACATGCACCTTTAGTTATGTCCCTTTATTTTGTATTGTGAGAACGATGTCATACGTGATTGTGATCTGTTGTAACACTCTATCTGCCTGTATTATCGTACTGATATCATTATTATAAGTATAACTTTGGAGGGTTGAAATATATGTTGCTAGCACTTACAAATTTTGATTTTATAGCTGGTGGCGGTTTTGCCAGCATAAATTTGTGTACATCTCTATCTTTGTCCATTTGCGGCATACCATGCCATACTAATTGTGGATTGGCTGCTGCTCCATTGAAGGCGCTAGCCGCCAATCCCCTTTGCCCTAAATAGCACATTGGACGTGTAAAATCTTATTTTTCATTATATTTCCAACCTCTTCAATAAGTTCTGGGAACTTGTTTCTGTCCCAATTAACAGCCGCCTTTAACTTATGATTCATTGACTCGCTGTTGTTGTTTGTCCACGGTGCACTTATTAATCCGTCCCGTAAGGGACGGTAAACGTAATTGCTAATTTTCTCCAACACGAACCTCTTCCAGTATGCTTGAAATACTGGAAATTTTTGGAAAAAAGGTTCTAAATTCTGACATCTTGAATCGAATTCGGTGTCATCTGTGGCATATAATATTCCATCATTTTTTCAAAAAAATCTATTTTCTAAATTGATGAGGACCTCAACATTGGTGCGGTTAATGTCTCTCCCCTCCCCCTACAGAATCGCGATTTAATACTGCAGACGAATTAAAAATATCACATTTGCACTTATGTAAGTACGAGCTTTTAATGGGAGATTTTAATGCAAGAACACACACAAAAGAGGACTATGTAGAAACATAAGTTTGTCTTGCGTCAGCCTCACCATGATGAGTCACTGCAGGACTCTTATGATATCAAATCTGCTCTTGAAAAATATCGTCTGACGCAGAAAAGAAGCGCGCAAAACAAACTGAATAATGATGGAAATAAATTAATAGAAATTAGTAAAACTAACAATCTGATTATTTTGAGCGGAAGATCCATTGATGAAATATATACATTATTCACTCGATAAAAGCAAATTTTCTTTCATTTTATGCTCAAACATTTTTGATGAGATTTTTAACACAGTAGTGTAGACGATTTCTTATGGTAATGTCCGCTCTTTACTGTACATGTTCTGCTGTGTTATGTGTACCTCCGCACAAAATTAGTTCCACATCGGAATAATACAAATGAGCCGATAATTAGCGTAAACAAAACTATATGTTCACTTAAAGCAAAGTGAATTAATAAGAATAGCATAAGTAAGAAAACTGGAACAATGCACTGAAAAAACACAATTAACAAGAAAATTTTTATAATAGTAATCCCTCACAAACAAATAAGCGTAATGATCAAATTTACATTGGGTGGAAATAACATCTCTATTTGTGAGGAATTTAAACAAACCTGTCTAATTTATTCCATCAATAGCAGACTTTTGAAAGCTATAAAACGCAACATTCAACAAGCATAAAAATCATGAATGTTCACTATAAAGAGTAAACAACTTGCACTTTCCAATAGATTTACATATCACGCCGTTCCACCTACTTTGCTATATGGATGTGAAGTTTGGGGTTTTGAAAATTTTCACAACGAAGTACTAGACCTATTAAGATTATGTTCTGATTAAATAACTATTGTACTATGATCTCTTTTTATGTGCAATGAGCGGGATATGGTATTATTGATATTTTTAATGATCTGCCAGGAATTCGTGTTGTTTCACGATCGCGCGTGACCATAATCGGATTATAATTAAGTGACAGCTTTGAGGTTTAGATATGCCCTTAAATTGATTCGTAATCTGTAAGGCAAATTTTTATTTCATCACGATAATATATTGCTATTTTTATTATCTTCAATTGTGCGGTAGCTTTTGTTTCCTCCTTTCATTTATTTTCAGGAATCGTAACACTAGAATACAAATATATAAGAAAGTCATATTTGGATGCAAGCCTTATCTCAAAATAATCATTAATACCTGGTATAGTAAAACATTCAGTAAACCTAGAATGTCATCACGTCAATTAAACATTTAGATCAGGAAACGTATATCTCAAATGAGGATTCGATGAACGATATTGTAAACAAGTAGCACAATGACCAGGAATTGTGAAGAAGGACTTAAAACATTTGCCTGTTATATACTTCGCGACATGGTCAGCAGTTAATTATCATCTCAAATGGACACAATTGTCGCAATTAAAATAAAAAAGGTGTAAGTTTCTCGTAATCAAACAATTCATTAGTTGTCATTGTTTTCGCGGTATCTTTTTAGGAGGCATGATTACTGAAAGACCATCAAAGCAATATTTGTCGGTAGATACTAATTATAGGATTAAGATAATTAACATTTACCAGTTTGTCACACGACCATTGCCATATGGTGAATTTCCGGGTTATTGTCGGCCTTTAATTTAATTTAAAATTTCTTTATCAGTCCTTTATCAGTCTTGTTTAATAGGTGTTTGTTATGCATTTTCATGCTGTAATTATTCATTTAAAATGACAAGTTTATTAATCTTTGTCTGTTTATTTATTAATAGCGTGAAGATTAAAGTCTAAAGATATACGACTCGTAAATTACATTTGTATTTATATATCAACCAAACACAAGAACGTCGACTTTGAATGAAAAAAAATCGTGGGGGTGGGGAGTGCGTTGCAGCTTAGAGACGAGGCGATAGACTCCATAAGATTTCGTATATTTGGTTTGGATTTGGGTGGATTTGGGTGGATTTTAGTGCATTTGGGTGGATTTGGGTGTTTCGTAACACCGGGTAAATGTTGCGTCCTGCAAGACATACACTTCGATAAAACGGTCCGTAGTCTGCTGAAGCCACATGTCTGTTATGGAGTCTGGAGGTATGTTCTTGGTTGGAATACTGTTTAGATCACAGTGCCTCCACAATGTAGGATTTAACAAATGATAAAAAGAAATCTTTATCTACATCATAATGATTCTTCACATCAGGGTTGACGTCATGCCGCCTGATACGAATTCTCTCCATTCAGAGAACCGGTTTTAAAACTATCCAAACTAAAGAGCTTCTGATAATCCATTGACAAGAAATTCATAACTGCATGCCAGAGTTCAAATGTAATTGGATACAGATCCCTCAGCTTCTCTCTGGCATCAAAAGCACCTTGACATAATCCTTTAGCTCCACTAAATCTCTCCCTTGTCAATTGATCACCACCTATATGAACACGAGCATGATCAGTATCTCCATAGATCTCATCTACTGTTTCCGTGTATTATTGCATTATCTTACAGACATCACTGTACTGGTGATTATAAAGAAGAACTGGTAGTGAAACTATGGCTGATTTATTGGCAAGCTCCTCAGAAAATTCACCATCAATTTTCACAAGGATCGAAGCCTTTAAACTTTTTCAGAAACGGGAGATAATCAACTGCTGCATTTAAAATCAGGCTCCCATAATTGTTTTTTAACGTCCTCTGATCTCCCTCTGATGGAGATAGCTGATTGATGGCCAGGGCTCGGACTGATTCATGTGGCTGGTCTGCTAGAGTGGTAAAATTTATGTGCTGCACAATAGCAGCAGATTCAAACCAATGTTTTGTCCTGTTACGGAATTATATATATTTTTCCTTTTAATAATGGTATAGTTTATTAGTTTATGATCTCTGTTCTTAGTCTAACAGCTGTCGTCTTACCGTGAGTACACATACGGTATTTTGGATCAATATTTCATATCACGTGGTTCTAGATCGCGGGAAGAAGGTGAACTTCTGACCGAGATTCTATAAATCAATACAATATTTACTATTTAAAACACTGGTACTCGAGCACTTTAGCAGAATCACACATAACCTAATTCCTGATTGGTTCGGAGAGGGTAGCATTATTTCGAAATACCCAGTTGTTTGTTTAGGACGTAATGGGTTGTTTTTTTTTATTATGCGCATTAAGGCTATATATATATATATATATATATATATATATATATATATATAGGAATTATAGCAGGTATTCCAGATTCTTCATAATTACATTTGAATAGACAGGATATACCGAAATTGGTTCAGTTTGTGTGTGGGATATTCGTATTTGGAAATTTATTTATTATTAATACAGTACATTTAGGATTCAGTACTGTATTTAATCTGAATTATTATACAGCTCCGTGGAATTATCGGAAACATTTCTAAAACTTGTGAGATTCCAGATTCACAATGATTTTTTGGATATAACTTAATGTTATCAACATATTAGCACAGTGAAAGCTATTTAATTCGGAATACTACATTCGGAATAGTTCGATTAACTTCCGGAACAGTGAACACTAAAACAATTTAAGACTTTAACGATATTCTATACTGTAAGTTATTTTTAATTCTTTCACTTTAATTGTTTGTTGAAATATTTTAATATTTTAGGAAATTAAAGATTTGCATTTTAAATCTTGAAAGCTTGTTCGAGTCTTTTCTTTTGTTACATAACCCCTAGTCGTAACAAAAGCAATTGGGGGCTCGTTTCTGGATTAGAAATTGAAATAATTTCGGGATCCGAATTTGAATATTTTGGTATTTAGATTTAATTAAATATTTTCGAGGTTTTAATATTTCAGAGATTTTGATACTTCGGAAAGTTTTCTTTTTGGGATTTGAATTTCATTGTTTGAAATTTTAGTGGTCTTTTTGATTTCCAGATTAAGAAATAAAGAGAAACGAACAGGCTTCATAATGACATCCAGAGAAGAGAGTTTCGTAGCTGATCCTACCCAGGAGAAATTTGAGTTCTTAAAGAAGGACGAATTACTTCAAATTGCTAAACATTATAGTCTGACTGAAGCGAAAGCTTCCATGTTAAAACAAGATATTACAAGTATCTTGATACACTATTTGGTACAAACAGGTGTTTTTGAAGAGGGGGTTTCAAGTGTCAAGAAGACATCTCCGTCTAGTTTAGGAAAGAAATTACAGATAGCTAAGGGCAAAGAGTTAGACAAGCTCAAACTTCAATGGGAACAAATGCAGATGCAAGAAAAAAGGGAGGAAAGGGAAAAGATTAGGGAAAGGGGGGAAAAAGATAGAGAAATACAAAGGGAATTAAGGGATAGACAGGAGAAGGAAAAAAGGGAAGATAAATTAAGAGAGGGGGAAATACAGAAGAAATTAAGAGAGAGGGAAATACAGAAGGAATTAAGAGAGGGGGAAATACGAAAGAGGGAAAGAAGGGAAGATAGAGAAATACAGAAGGAATTAAGGGATAATGAGATAAGAGAGAGGGATAAAGAAAGGGAAGTGCAAAGGGAGGTTAGAGAATTTCAGTAGAAAGATAAGGATAGGGAATTTAGATTAAGGGAATTAGAATTGACCAGCAAAGGGCACTCTCATGACAATCAGGGTTAGTACTTTGATATAGCTAAACATATGAGACAGGTTCCCACTTTTAGAGAAAAGGAGGTAGACAAATATTTTCTCAGGTTTGAGAAAATTGCCGAGAATCTGGAATGGCCGAAAGAGAAGTGGACCTCATTATTGCAGAGTGTGTTTACTGGCAAAGCTAGTGATGTTTATACTGCACTCTCATCTGAACAATCTGCTGATTATAAAGTGGTCAAAGAATATATCTTAAGGGCTTATGAGTTAGTACCTGAAACTCATCGTCAAAACTTTAGAGAATGTAAAAAGGAAACTAATCGGACTCGTGTAGAATTTTCTTGGGAGAAAAACGTTTGTTTACAAGATGGTGTACATCTAAGAAGGTTGAAGGGAATTATGATAATCTAGAACAACTGGTATTGATTGAAGATTTCAAGAATTGTATCAGTAATGAAATTATGTTATATCTTAATGAGAAAGGAGTTGAGACTTTAGAAAAGGCAGCCAGCACAGCTGATGATTATTCTTCAATACACAAGGTTCCATTTGTAAATAAATCTTCCTCTCAGCAAGCTTATGTTATGAAACCATTTCAGACTCGTTTAAGTAATTTCAGACCTCAGGCTGATGTAACTATGAGAAATCAAAATTCTGATAGGGAATATCAGAAAACCTTTAATCCCTCCCAAGTGTTCCTATTGTAAGATGAAAGGGCACGTTATCTCTGATTGCTTAAAATTGGAATCTAGGCAACGGAATTTTAATAGAGCAGTTCCAAATGCTCTAGTTATAAGGAAAGGTCAAGGTCAGATTCTTATATCAAGGATGATATTTGTTTGGAGGCTAGCTTACCTCAGTCTGATTTTGTAATGAAGGAATACGAACCATTCATGTCGAAAGATTCTGTGTAACGTGTTGGTGACTTGGGTAAGTCTACTCCTATTAAGATATTAAGAGACACAGGAGCTTCTCAGAGTCTATTGTTAGATAGTACTTTGCCGTTTTCTGAGAAGACTTCTACTAGTGAAAGTGTATTAATACAGGGGGTAGAATGTGGATATGTTAATGTCCTTCTTCATTGTGTTAATTTGTCATCAGACTTAGTTTCGGGACCTGTGACCATAGGAGCAGTGGCTTCTTTGCCTATTAAGGGCATCCATTTATTACTAGGTAATGACGTAGCGAGAGATAAGGTCGTGGTTAATCCACTTGTAATTGACAAGCCTAGTATGGATCAACGAGTTGATCATATTGAAGTAGAAATCCCTGGTTTAAATCCAGCTTGTGCAGTTACTAGAGCTATCGCAAAGTGTGCTCTTGAGAATGATGTTGTTGAAGAGGATGAATTTCCTTTAGCGGACACCTTTTGAGGTCAGGCTTTTAATGAGGTCACTTATGCTCCAAGTAAAGTTCAATCAAGTGTTGATCACAGTGATACTCTTTCAACTACAAAATCTCATAAAAAAATAATCAGGGTGAAATAAGACAACCACTAGTTGTCTTACAACAGGGGGATTCGGATATCTCCTGTTTGTTTCAGGGGGCTATGCCTGAAACTGAAGCCACGCAAGAAGGTACTTGTTACTTCTTGACGAGTGAAGTCCTTGTGAGGAAACGGAGACTGCTTGGGGTAATTGCTGGTGACGAGTGGTCAGTTAGTAATAAAATTATAGTTCCTAGATCTTATCGTCAGAAAATACTTAGTGTAGCCCATGAAACGTGGTTGTCTGGTCATTTAGAAATAAATAAGATGAAGTTAGGCAACCTTTACTTGTTGATGAGGTGTGCGTCTACAAATTTGTATAAAGCTATTCCTTTGCGGAATATTAAAACTGAGACCATAGTGAAAGCTTTGGTCAAGTTTTTCACACTGTTGGTCTTCTTAAGTCGATACTATATCAGACTTTAGAACGAATAATTAAAACATATTGTTATGAGATAGAGTATAATTGGGAATTGTTGTGGAACAGAATTGGAGTAGGATGAAGGTGTTCAATTATTGTTGTCTGCTGCGGGAGGGGGGGGGGGGGTCAGTGTAAGAGGTTTTCAGCCAGGTGATAGAGTATAAGCTTTGCTACCCATACTCCAAAATCCTCTTCATGTTATCTATTTTGGCCCTTATACCATTGATAAAAGGTTAAGGAATTTAAGTTATATTAGTAATACTCCCGGGAGGAGAAAGCAGAAACAACTTTGTCACATTAAAATGTTAGAACAATATGTAGACAAAAATAGCCATATAAATTATTCAATTACTTTAGTAGTACCTGTCCCACACATTCGACATTTCGAATGAAGATGAGAAATCTGATAGGATGATTTTGAAGTCACTACTCTTCGCAATCGGAAATTCTGGACGATCTGGACCAGAAGCTTTCGCATATACTGCCGCCTGAGATTAACGAACTGAAGCTGTTGATAAAGGAAAATGAACATTTATTTCCAGACATTCCCACAGGAACCAACAAAATTTTCCATGATGTCGCCTCTCAGACAAGACTATCTGAAGAAAGAGATTCAGAATTTACTGGAAAATGACTTGAACCAAGTAAAAGTGACTGGAGTTCACCATGTTTTAGTGCCGAAACCAAATAAGACTTTCTGTATGTGTACAAATTACAGAAAAGTAAATAGTGTCACCAGGACAGATTCATTTCCAATTCCTAGACAGGATTGGAAATGTCAAACACGTTACAAAATCTGACCTATTGAAGGGATTCTACTAAATTCCACTTACGGAGAGAATAAAAGAAATTTTTGCATTCGCGACTCCAGAACTTTACCAATACAAAGTCATGACATTTGGGATGAAGGTTCCCCAAGTTTTTTTCCAACGTCTGATGAATATGATAACATCTGAATAGAAATTGCGATGCGTACATCGATGTGTCATCATCTGCAACGACACGTGGCAAGGTCATATAATACAGCAATTCTTCAAAAGACTCAGCGAAGCGAACTTGACCATCAAATGTGAATAAAAGTGACTTTTGTCGTGCCTGAGTTACCCTTTTAGGGCATGATTGTGGGGCATGGACAAATAAAATCAATAGAAGCTAAGGTTACGGCTATTTCTTAGTAAAATTTAACTGCTGATGCATTTTTACAACTAGTAATACAGTACATTTAGGATTCAGTACTGACTTTAATCTGAATTATTACACAGCTCCGTGGAATTATCGGAAACATTTCTAAAACTTGTGAGATTGCAGATTCACAAGGATTATTTGGATATAACTTAATGTTATCAACATATTAGCACATTTAAGGCTATTTCATTCGGAATACTATATTCGGAATAGTTGGATTAACTTCCGGAACAATTTAGGACTTTTAAGGATATTTTATACTGTAAGTTATTTTTAATTCTTTCACTTTAATTGTTTGTTGAAATATTTTAATATTTTAGGAAATTAAAGATTTATATTTTAAATCTTGAAAGCTTGTTCGAGTCTTTTCTTTTGTTACATAACCCCTAGTCGTAACAGTCCCTTCATAATAAATTTCCCTTTTATGTCGCACCCCAGTTTTAAAATTTACGTTGTCCCCAACAATTCTAAAAACTCTTTCTTCCCTGACTGCTAACTGCAACTCCTTAAAACATAAATTGCCTAATTTCTCTATTTCTCTATGGTGGCTTCATAGCTACTGGACACACCCAGAACCTGCAGTCTATTGTTACGGAATCATACCTCTTTTTCCTTTTTATAATGATATAATTTATTAGTTTACGATCTCTGTTCTTAGTCTGAACCGCGGATACCTTATGAGTATATATACGGTAACCTTCGATCAATAAATTGTAGCTTTTGGTCACACGCTGGTAGTGTTAAGTGATCTGGCTCGAGCTCATAATATAGATTATGTGTTCTTTTAGTTTGTCGTAAACAACATCATATTGATTCTTAGTTCTAGTCTAATATAGCATTCTTGAGAATAAAATTGTGTTTAATGGAAGTAAATACATTCTATAGGCTTCCAAAGGCTTCGAATGCTGACAGGAACTACGTAATGGGTTTATTTGATTCTGCGCATTTATTAAGTATATATAGGAAAGTATCCTGTGATAGATCATTCTTTACAGCTACTTACGAAGAGAGAGGTCATAATTGAATTTGCAGTTCAGTGTGGGATATATCTATATTTATTTGGAGATTCATCTATTATCAAATACAGTACATTTAGGAATTCAGTACTCTCTTCATCTGAATTATCATACAGTTCCGTGGAATTATCTGGAACATTTCTAATACTTGTGAGATTCCAGACTTACAAGGATTATTTGAATTTATTTAGAACTTATCAACATCAGCATGTTAAAGGCTGTTTCATTCGGAATAATACATTCGGAACACTTGGATTAACTTCCGAAAGTGAACTTTAAAACATTTTAGGACTTTTTAGGATATTCTATACTGTAAGTTATTTTTAATTCTTTCACTTTGATTGTTTGTTGACCTATTTTAATACTTTTAATACTTTAGGAAATTAAAGATCTGCATTTTAATCTTGAAAGCTTGTTTGTGTCTTTTATCTTGTTACATTACCCCTAGAGTCGTAACACTATAAAAAAAACCTGTTGGGAACACACACAAAATTGATTAAAACTTGCTTGCATCATATTGATGTCTCCTGTTATTTATACAAATGAATTAGAGAAAAGGGTTCTTATGCTGCAACACATCTTGAATAAAACATCAGATATTGTACTGGACCTCTGCAACATAAAATATTGCATACAGTGATTGCTAAATGCTTATAAAATTGACAAATGTACAATAAACCAGCAAAATATGAGTGATTAGCCAGACAGAGATAGATTGGCTACTACCAGGATTTGAACCTGAGTCTTTCACTATGTCTATGGATGCTCTGCCACTGAGCTATAGTAGCTTATAATGTCAATCCATCCCTCTAGAATAAACGTCATGTATAAATATTGGCAGAAAATGAGTGTTATATCATGTGAGTGATTCACATTGTACATTTTACAAGATAGTTTGATTATATCCTGTAATTCATTTACAATGTAACCAGTATTTTTAAATATAATGTGAATAATTGTATAACATAGTCTTGCAAATTGAAGTTCCTTTAAGAAAAATGTTTTTGTTAATGTTTGATTATAGTTACCGAAAGTCTATTATTCTGGTTACATTCCAGAACATTAAGGCTATGCACATACTATTCAGCTATAAAGTTATCAAAATTTTTCTCATCCTTTATACTTATTACCATTTTAAGTTATTATCTGAAAAATGTAATTGGTAAATTTCAATATAAAGAAGTACAGGTAAATAACATTGGGTATGGCTCTTCTATTCCTCAAGAACGTAACGACACAACATGGTAAAATAAAAGTTTATTAAAGCTGTTCTTGTCTTGTCTTCTTGTAAGAGCACCTCCCTCAAGTATGTTTTCTTTTAGAAATCTGAAAAAAGGATGATACACGGCAAGAGATAATGAACAGATAAAATAGTTCTTAAATTGTCATTTCAGTAGTATTAATTTATGTGCCAATATTCTGTACCATAAAATTGTAGCACCACTGACTGACATTTAAAGATAAATGCAGTAAAAAAAATATGCATCACTTAAAAAATCCATTGGACACCCAAGATAAGTTAAACATACAAATTGCGGGGCAACTACAGTATTCCATGAGCATGCACTGGGCATGCTTGTTTTTCCGCTGAATATTTGTATGTGCTTTATTTCTGGACACAATTTGTCACTGACAGTATCATTGCTTTCAAGATTGCAACCTGATTTTTCTAAGCGATTGTTATAATGAACAAGCTTGTGTCCATTACGTGCAACATAGTTGTCGAGAACTGGGAGTTACAAACACTTCAGATTGAAATCCTGTAGAGTTAGTGCCTTCAAACTGAAACTTTGAGAAAAATACCTAATATAGACACTCACAAATTTGATAATGACATTTAAAAATAGGGACAGTATCAGGATAATTATATTTTATGTTAAATAAGACCTTGATATACATAGAGATTGTCTTGGCAGGCATGTTAGTTTTGTTCCTATGCAAGTGAAATTTAGTGTTTACTTGTCTGGTGGGCAGGCTGGGAAAATGAAATTTGTCCAGCTCTGTTATGGCACAAGCTCAACTCTAAACAAACTTTGAAAAACACAAAGTAAAATCATAAGGAACTATGTAAGAAACACATCCTAAATTTTGAGAATACAATATCAAGCAAAATATAAAGATGCAATTAAAAACATTTGAGTTAGAGGGAATCAATATTGTAGTAAACAAATGCGGGTGAATTAAAGCATCAAACTCAATCATTGTGTCACCCGAATTAAATTGTGTATGATAAACATCAAATGTGTAAATAGAAAATAACTTTCCCTATTTGAGGCAATATTGGTCACTGCTACTGACTTCTAGGTTATGACTTAGTTCTAATGATGATAATTCAATGTCTGTTTTTAGTTGGTCTAAAAGTAAGAGTAACCTGTGATATAACTTTAAGGAAAGATGAACCGAAGTTCAATGAAACGTGCAAGTAACAATGACATCTTTTGAGAATAAAAAATAACGATAACATTTCTGAGATCCATCATTTGACTAAATGGTATGCTGAGTGCTAGCTTCCTGTTCAAGTGCTCAAGAACTGAAAAAGCTGGGGGATACAATGGTTAAGACCAAGAAAATTAAAAAATATGCCATGCACTGTCAAGAAGTTTAACTACTGGAATACCTCCATGGGAACAAAACTTAAACAAAGGAGAATAACTTCTGACCTTTTCATGAGTCTGTATATTTTTCATAGTGATAGCTATTATCTTCTATACAAGTGATACCTCTACAAATCTATTGCTCATAAGAATAGAGTATACAAGCCCTAATTGAGGCAGAAGTGACCTAATGGGCTGAATCATGCCAAGTTTGCCTGTTGGCAATGCTACTGCTAGCAATATTTCAGCTAATATGGGGTTACACAGAAAAAGTTATGTGCATATATCATTCCATGAAACGGCTGTCAAATCACGTTTAGGATATAAGATGCTGCTTTCATCCCTTATGCATTTTCAAGATGTCTTTTGTTCAACTTGCTAAATGAATAACATATTTACAGCTTTTCTGAGTGAAACGCTATTTAGCACAGTCTCTGCAATTGTTGAAGAAGAAGTATATAGAGCAGCATGCAGCAATTTTGCTCTATCGGAGAGTGTTACATCATCAAGTGATAATCTCGTATCTGATAATTTGGTAGCTAATGTTTCCACTTCACTTTTTGAAGTTGGTAATTTATCACATACAGAAATATAGCTCCACTCTCTTTCAGTTCCTCTGAAAAAGATATGTGATGAAAAGACCAAATATACATAGAACATGTTTGTTTTAATAATATTAAGTGGAAGGACTGCGTTTGTGTGTAGTTACAAAAAGTACCGGTAAGTGAGTGTTGTGTAGTTACAATAAGTACCGGTAAGTGAGTGTATGTAGATAAAATAAGTACTGGTAAGTGAGTGTTGTGTAGATACAATAAGTACTGGTAAGTGAATGTTGTGACATTCAGGTAGACAGAGGCAGTTTGGCTACTACCAGGGATTGAGTTTGGGTCTTCCATTGTGTCGATGGATGCTCTGCCACTGAGGTATAGTAGCTTATGTAAAGCCATCTCTCCAGACTGATCGGAGACTGCCATGAAGTGTAAAATATTTCAAATTATATCAAGATTTGTCAAATAATTAATGATACGTATCTAAATTTCATTTCATATTAAAATGCCAACTCGAAAACATACCTTCCTCACTGCCTATACCTCTAAATATGTATTAGGCAAGTAATGTATATGTAACAAAACGTATACCTTATGTCCAACACTGGTAAGGCTGGGTCTGTTTGTGTAGATACTGTGCAAGTATAAATTGGATCATACCGAGTAGATACTTCATTTTTGGTTGAGCTGTTAGACACATCACTAATGGTTGTGCCTTCATCACTGACCAAACAGGTAGAAGAGAGCAAGCATTTCACCCTGGCATAACGTGATCTGCATGAATCTCCTGAACATATAGAAAAACTATTATATAAAGATTTTTAAAAACACACACCATACGTATTCTATATAAAAACAGAAAAGAATTACACAGCTGTAAGCTATATGATTGTACATGCTACATGTTATTAACTTAGTTACATGCAAAAACCAAATAATTCAAAAATTCTGTTAAGTAGGTCAGTGTGACTTTCTTCAAAAAGTTGTTCCCCAAAATAAACACACCAATCAAGTTTCAAAGCCAAAATTTGCTTTTAACAAGTAGACAAACATTTTATAGTGGACCTTTTGCTTGTTTAGGCATGATTCACTTGATAGGTGTTGTTTCCTTATCATTATAATGAAATTAGGTGTGTAAAAACTATTGTTAATTACTCAATCATGTTGTGTTTAGCACTGTATACTAATTGACATATTAATTCTATTATTGATATTGCAAGTCATGTGTGAATCACTTCAACATTTATCAAGCTGTAACAATCAATAATTCCTGAAACAACAAATAAACTAAACAAACAAATCAGATGACTAAAAGCGATAGTAAGTTGACAGCAGACTGCATGAAAATGAGACCAGATGCTATTATTGACTTTTATACTGTGGTCTTGGCTTTAATGACTTAGCATGCACTAATGAAGTTCAATTACTCAACAATATTAAAGAATTGGCTCTAAACGTCAACACTTATCATGGTACATATGCCTTCAACATGAGCAAGAACAAGAATGAAATTGGAAAAGAGCTAATATTGCCTGACCTAAGCTTCAAAGACAAGGAAATAATACTAAACATGGTTATATCACCAACAATTTCTTTGAACTATCTATTTTTGGATTCTTAATGATATAGCATTGAATCATGGATTGTTTGTCACATAAACTCAAACAAAGATGCACCACCCATTATGATACACTAAACTATTATGATACATTAATTCTAGTGTTTAGAAACTCATTTATATCTAAAAAGAAAAGTCTTGGAAACGTGGGCTACTTTTGAAGATTTACAAAACAAGCTGACAATAAAAACTGATATTTCTTAATCAAAGACTATTAATAAAATATTTTCAAATCACAATGTGTATCATATTTATCATACATATTGTAAATAAATTGTTTAATCAAAGTTGTTTTTTGACACCTATACTCCAAAGTCTGGACAGACTAATAGCCTGACCCACATCTTCATTACAATCAAAGCATATGAATTGTTTTAATGGTAAAATTTATCAGTACAAAAAATATGAGGTCATGAATTGACAGACAAATTAATACTGTGAAGGTTGTTAAATGAAGCTAGTTAATGGGACACATTCAATTCAAGTATATTGGTCCAGACAGTGTGAAGGGTAGGATTAAGGGGTAGGGAGTGACAAGTACAGATCAAAAGACATTCATGTTACTGTATATATGTTGCTAAATGCAACCTGATTTCACAAGGCCAGTAGTCTGAAAAATGTAGTGAGCACACTCCTCCCAGAATTTGTTGACATTTACTGATGGTATCCCATGCTCCTCCACAAACTCCTTCATTGCTAACTTCTCCTCTCTGCTCCATTTCTTGTATGATCTACTCTGGTATGGGAACTGCAATAAATAAATAGTTAAGAGCTACAATGTTTGAAATAAATTGTAAGTAGGAGTTGGAGCTGGCACTTGTCCTTTAAATCTCAGACATAATGAAATATCTGAAAACACATTTTTGTATCAAGAAATTTGAAATACAAAGAGTTCTAAGTAATTCAATAGCTGATATGCTACTTAATAATATGAATATTTCTTACCTATTGTCTTTTAAAAATAAAGACCACATTTTCAAACCCCCCTCGCCCCCCTTAAAGTAATAAGTGTTGCGAATTGCATAATAATGCGAGAAAACTCCTTGCAAAGCTATATTTTTAAAACAAACCAAGATGATATATAAAAAGAGTATGTATTGAAAATACCACCGGATTACAAGCTCTTGGACTATAGGTCAATGAAATTTGTTATTTTATGTCACTTATATCTCAATGTTAAAACAGATGATATAATAGAATACAATACTGTGGTCCTGCAATATAGTAAATGTAAGTGTGACACTGTGTTTGATGTATATATAACACTGGCATAGTCATGAATCCAGTTATACAGAGTGATTTTTATGACTTTTCTTTAATGTACCCCATCATAGTAATAATATATACTTTGTATTCTCCTGTAAACATCATGTTATAGTGAGGAACCAATGTAATGTTAACAGGGATATATGTATTGCAGACTTCAACATAGCACATTTGGCACCCAATGGGTACTTTACACATGTATAAATAGTCAACAACAATTGGTTTTAATTAGTACTTATTAAATTCACATATCTTACTGATGAGTTAAAAATGCTAAACTCCATGTGAAATAATAAAAATATGAATTTAGAATATCTGTTTCACTTTTGTATGGGATCTGAGAAAAAAGTGGGTATACACACAAAATGAGCATCTCCTTAAACAAGGTCTCAAAGGCAAACATTGAGGACAAACATTCAAACTTTGTCCAAAATCAATCAGTACAGAAAGTTGCTAACTGCTACTGTAAATGCAAAGTGAGTATGACATACTTCTGTCTACGCTTCTATACCTGCACTGGAGTCTTTCCTGTTGGCGATGACCTTTGTCTTTTACAATAGCTGTGGAAACTAGGATGACACTCCATTCTATACAATCAAAATTAAACTAGTTAATGAAACATATCCTTTTTTATTGTCACTGGGTATCAAAATTCAATCCACTGTATTTTCAAAGAAAATACTGATTAAAATCCAGTGCTAACTATACACACACACATACATGAAGCATTTAATTATAATCATTTTCTACTGTGAAAAAATATATATAAAAAAGATATTAGTGAAAGCATCTTTTTATTAAAAATGTTTCTCCCTTCTTATGATACAGACATAAATTAGACGTAAAATAATAATATTAAATTTAAGTTCTCCAGTCAAAAGGATGTTTACTTCACTTAATACCATAAAGATTTCATCATAAACTTTGGCATGTATATGTACTTTTATTTAATACTTGAAACAATAACTTGTTTTTCTTTAAATGCCCATGTAAACACAGAATATCAGAGTAAATAAAGATGTTACTAATGGTACATTTTGGATGATACAGTCATAACCTATGTTTCATCCCAGTACTCCCTCTCAATCCAAGTCTCCAGCATCCCTTCATATAAAGAAGGCTGGTGTTTTGATTTTAATCAGTGCTGCAGCTACATGGAAATAGAGTGATACTCTCTCCTTTACCTTCAGTGCCCCTCTGGCTACTCCACTGTAGCTTGCTCCACATTTCTACAATATTTGCTCAAATTGTGTCACTTTCTATTGATTCCTCTTATTTCTAATGTTTATCTAGTACAAGATAAAGACATGAATGTGCTTTTATCTGTTTCTATTTCCCAAAAAGATGAAATTCAAAACTGAATCAGCTGCAAAATGTCCTTTAATCGCAGAACATTTACCTTTTTTTCCTAAAAGTGCCCCTTCCTTCAACAAAAGTATTCCTATCTGTGAAGAGAGGTTCATAGCTGAACCTTGAATAATCTTTGGCAAAATCTGGGCTGTCATGTGGAACAATATATCCATGTAAAATTGATCAAGGATTCAATTGCAGATGAAACTTTGAGATGATGCAGTATCAAATGTGCAGTATTTGGCAAAATATCAGCACCTCCTCCCCCCACTCGCCCGCCTTCATATAAGATAGTTGGTATTTTGGTTTAATCTTTGGCAAATTAAGGCTGCCATCTATCACCTTATACCAATTCCGACGTAAAATCTAACAAGGAATCGATTGCAAGTGGAATGCTTTTTTTTTTACATGATGCAGTCAGAATGTACAATATTTGACACAATATCATCACATTCATCCCCTCGCGGAAGAGAGTTGGTATTTCGATGCTAATATTTAAAAAAAAATGCGTGCCGTCATGTATAACGATGTACCAATATCGATGTAAAATTGATCCAGGAATCTACTGCAAATATAATTTTTTAGATGACGCAGTGTCAAATGTAAAACAATCATTACCCTCACCGTCGTAATCTTTGGCAAAATTAAAGCTGACATATATCACCTCATATCAATTTCGATGTAAAATGTATCAAGTTATTCATTTCAACTTAGTGTCACGCACACATTATTTAACTCAAGGTTACATTTTCAACGGTGGTTCAAAATAATCAAATTTGTGTTGAAAAAGAGTATACTCAAAAGGGGTTTTCAAATTTCAAAACGGAAAATCCCATACAGTTAGGCAATTTTGGTCAGTCTGCTCGGGTGGGAGAGTCCTGTCGAGCCTCTATTAATCTTGTCCCAGGCTTTTTCGGGAAGGCTGACTCTGTTCCAGCCGTCATTCTGCTATCGTCTCTGGAAAGGAGCTCTAGTTGACCAGGATTCCCCTGGGGGGAGGGGGAGCTCGGTATACATGGTCTGCATTGTAGACTGTTCCTTTGTATCTTGTGTATACCTCTGGCACAGGGATGGTGGTCAGCAAATGTTCCGGTGGCACGAGCCTCCGTCTTGGAAGTTCTGTATGTTTGCTTGGGTCAATCAGGTCTGTTTGCGTCCCATTCTTTCATATGGTCTTCATAGCATACGAGTGGGATGTCTTACTCGTAGCAGGCAATTAGATAGTTGCATATCAACCTACTAGGGGGACAGGACTTTCGCTGTATTTTTCCTCCTTTCTCTTGATGTTTGCTACAACTTTTTTTACGTCCTTTGCTTGCTTTCCCCTTTCCCCTGCTTTCGGGCGCCATGAGAGTCTGTTGATCCTCGATGTAGGTCAAAGTCTCTTTTTTGTCTTTCCAGATGTCAGTTCCCACTCCCACATGTTTGGATATATCAACCATATATTTCCACGCTTGTTGATTGAGCGATGGGGTTTTGATAGTAATTCTCTCCATAGGCTGCGGAGTTGACATTACATGTGGGTTTGTTGTTGTTGTTGTTGTTGTCACTGTTGCAGGGTGTGGTGCTTGTTTTCTCACTTCTGCCTCTTTATTTCGCTGCCCTGTAATTTGCTCCTCCTTCTTCTTCTCTGGCGCCTTCCACTCCTCCCTTGGTGCTTCTGGCTGCGATCCCTTGGTGCTTGGGGCTGCGCTCGTCGCTGTCTCTGTTGGGCCGGTGGTTGTCCCCTCCACCCTGATCTTCTTTAAAGGCTGTATCTTTTGTAGGTTCTGGGTTTCTCCCATATAAACAAGAGGGTTGTCCTCCTAGCTTGGGCCCTTGGGCTCCATCCTGAGGCAATTTTCAGGTCTAAGCCTCTAATTGCACTCGGGGCCTGTTGTTGTATCATTAAGTCCATCGATTCCATCTCTAGCTTTTTTTAATTCTTATATGTTGCTCTCTGCACTGTCCGCTGAAGACTGGGGCAAGACTGTTATCTTAAATTTAGTTCGTGTACGGCATTTACGAATATTTAATGGGTACACCGCACCCTACTTAATTTCTTTCGAAGTGGGTTGCCGGGCTGAAAACCCAATTAATGCATTAATGTGTACACAGTAGTAATATGTGGGTATTGAGAGCCAAAAATGCCACTTGAGAGCTATACGGGAAATTAACATGGATATGGCACTTGAGGGTCATACCGGAGATTAACATGGAGATGGCACTTGAGAGCCATACGGGAAATGAACATGGAGATGGCACTTGAGAGCCATACGGAAAATTAACATGGAGTTTAAAAAGGGTTTATGGGGCAAAAGTGTTTATGGGACAGAAGTATTTTATGCCGACAGAATATACACATACACCCAACATGCAAACACAAAACATAAAAACACCATTGACAATTTTAAGATTTCTTTTCTAAGAGATGTTGTGGATGGCCCTGAAAAGGACCGTTTTTTTTGTGGGTTTTTCTCGTTTGTCGTTTTTTTTTTTTTTTTTTACTTTTTCCTCCCTGACCACCATTTCTTCAGGAAGACTAACTAGAAGGTTGTGCTTCTTCTTCTTCTTAGGTGGGTAAGAGATCCAGTTGGGATGACCTATCTTTCTGTCCTGAATCTTCATCCAGTCTCGTTCAGGCGTTGGAAGTCTTCTTCTTGCTTCTCTTGCTCCTTCACCATTCTCTCCTTGGCCCGAACATTCTTGATCTTGACCACTTCTTCTTCCATCACTTTTCTCACAAGACTCTCGGCTGTGAGCAGGGTAGTCTCTTCCCTCTTCACACTACTTAAGGGTGGGTATAACCAAATATCTTCTTGTACCTTTTCTAGGAAGTACTCAACCTCTTCCATCAAACCCAAGGCTTCTGTAAACAACCCCACTCGGCAGGATTGAGCTGCTGTTGGCTGATGTTTAGTTGATGCCTTAACAATTTCCTCCATCATTACTTCTTGTAGAAGGTTTTTTGTTTTTGTAAGGGCAGCCCTTTCCCTTCTCACAATGTGTAGACTCTATGGACAAAACCAATACATCTCTGTCTTTTCTAACAGACACTCCGTTCCCACCATCCAGTCCTCTGCTTCTTGTAAATTCTCCACTGTAATCATTCTTGTTTTCTTTTCAGTTGACGATAAATGGCGCTAATGGTGAACGCGTCACTTTATATGCTGGAAGCACGGACGTGAAGGAAAACATACCCCCAAAAGAAATACAAGAAAACCTCTTTCACAAAACACTCCAAGTGCGCGGACCTAAAAGAAAAAACTTTCTTAACATAGGAAGGGTAAGGGAGTGTTTATAGACACAATCACACACCAAACATATATTTTTATAAGGGAAAGGGAACTTTTTTGTTTGTTTGTTTGTTTTTAAAAAGACAGACACAAACATACATCCAACATACAAACACCTATGGTAAATACGATTTCTTGTCTTGGCAATTTGCGTGGCTCTGAAAAGAGCTGTTTGGTTTTCAAGTGCACCTAGAGATGTGGGTACCTCCCAGGTCTGGCACCACAGGCAGTACATCTGTGGAGGTGGGAAAGGTGGAGGGTGGTTGGGTGGCTTGCCTGTCCTAATCCTCAGTTGCAGGGATGCGAATGTCTGCCTTCTCCTCATGTACACCCTGCGCCTTTTCGGATGCTCCCGCTGCTGCTACTGGTGCTGCTCCTTTCGATCCCAGTTCTCTGTCTGGGGGACAGTAAACGTCTGGGGCGCTAGCTATTTTTCTGGGGATGCTGGAACTGCTGTGGCTGTAGCTATGACTGCGGCTTCGGCGGTGTCCTTGCCATGTGTTTCACAGCACAGTTAGGTCTCATCATCAGATGAGGCAGCACCATCTTCTTCTTCTCCTCTTCTTCCTTCTTTTCTGGTCCTCCTTTTCTGCCTCTTCCTCCAGTGTGATTAGGATCAGTTCGTCCATCAGGCGACGAACATACTCCAGGTGCACTTGAATTTCTCTTAGTTTTTCAGTCCTACGGCTATTCATCTTGTTTTTGTTGACGGGTCAACGTGGGTGGCCCGACTGGTAAACGCACCGCTTTATATATTTAAAGCGCGGACGTGAAGGAAAACATCCATCACACCATAAATACAACCCACACATAAAAACACAAAACACCAAGTTCGCGGACCTAAAAGAAACACCTTTAATTTTTAATTTTTTAACATAGGAAGGGTAAGGGACTGTTTATAGACACACTCTGTACAAACACACACCAAACATACATTTTGTTTAGAAGGGAAAGAGATTATTTTGTCTTTAAAAAGACACACACACACACAAACATACACTCGGCATACAAACACACACATTTTTTTTTTTGCAATCATGGAGTAATCTTTTCTAGAGATCTGAGTGAACCTGAAAAGGACCGTTGGGGGGGGGGGGGTCGTGAAAATTGTAACTTCTGTCAGAACGTCCACGTTTCACCACAGGTCTCACCGCAGCACAGGGGCGCTTTCTTGTGAAGGAGAAGGCGAACTCCTCACACTCTATCTTTCAGGACACCTCACCTTGTTATTGCAGCTGCTGCAACAAATGTTGTTGCTACCTTTGCTGCTGCTACTGTTGCTGTAGTCTTTTTCTCTCCTCCCATTCCTCTCTTTCCCTGATGATCTCCTCTCGCAGAACGTCTTCCTTCAGGTCCTCTTCCATTTTCAGGAAGATCATCGTCTTCTTCTCTGGGTTCTTCTCAATCAGGTTATGCCTAACCCGATGCATGTTCACCATAGCTTCATTCAGTTTACTAATCTTCGCAGTCATGTTTAGTTGTTAACGAGTCAACGAGGGTGATCCGACTGATGATGATGATTTGAAGTAAAGACGTGTGTGGTCATTCGACTATGTACGTCTATGCACCCACAATGCGTGCGAACGCACCGCTTATATGCTGGAAGCGCGGACGTGATAGAAAACATCTCATTCCATTGGGGATGCGGATGTACAACAAAACATGACCCAGATCGATAGAGAAAAATGTGAAAGAGTTGGTACATAAGATCGATAGAGAGAGGTTAAAGAGCATATACATCCCATTTATTCAATCAATAAACAAGACAACACCATTTTTAAAAAAACAATCAACATTTTTAATTAACAAGAAGAAGCTTCTCTAACTCAAATACAAACAAACATTATTAAACATGAACATATTTACAGAGTTGACAACTTTGTGAAGTCAAACTGGACTTCCAATGTTCTCAGGCACTGTCATTTTGCCATCAATGCACGCTACGTTTCTGAGCTAAAGACAAGAGATCAACATAATGTTCGCAAAACCATCTTTCTACTTTAGTATCGTTTCTAGCGTGCTCCCTATCAAAACAAGTCACTAAATGTTCTAAGGGAATTCAAGACTGCGTTGATGAAGAAAATACACACAATATTGTCCACATACCATATTATCTGTTCCTTGTAATCCCACATTATTGAATCAAGTGGAGACAGCATTTCTTCTCATAAAGTCAATGATGTCATCTTCCAAAGGAGGTAATCCATAAGAATCAAAATACTCCACACTGTAATCGTTGGGAAAGTACACTGTCACCCAACGGGTTCCTGGTCGATGACTGTCGTTGGTGTTGATGACATAGGCCTGAACGTCTTTGAGTTTGCGATGAGGAAGTTAGCACACACCATAGGATTCCAAGAAGAGGTGTACGAACTGCGAGTCAACAGGCAATGAAGTTCCCAGGTATCCTTTTTTTTCTTCACAGGTAATGATAAGTCATCAATTCACAACTGACTTTTTCCTTGAATATTCATGTCAAGTAAGTCGATGAACCATGGGTAGTCTCTGTACTCTGTTGCAAGAGAGCTTCGATGTGTTGGGTCTCCAGAGAAGATAATGGAGGTAAGGAACGATCCTGCAAGTCTATCGACCACTTTCTCAACACCTTCTCTTCTTAGATCAGAGACCATGCCTCATCCAGATATTCTTCCAATTTTTCTTCTGAACTCATCATCATACGTTTGTCGTGTTGTTTCTGACTAGGTTGGTCGATTTGACATCTATAACAATGTTGTATGGTCAGGACTATAATTATTTCAGCCAAGTCCGTAGCAAAACAGGAGACTAAATGTTGTTCTTGTTATGACCATCTTGACATCATGACTGTAGTTGTGTCTTTTTCTTCTTGTTCTGGATATAAACAAAATACATCGTCATCACTTGTTGTTTGTGACTGCTGTGGTTCCAGATAAAAAAAAACTCATCGCCTATCTCCATAGCTTCTTCGTGTTGCATCTTTTCGTCTAATAGCCTAGAATCACTTGTCTTAAACTGTTGATTTCCAGAGTATTGTCAAATCCTGCATACAAGATGACATTCTCTGTGTTGGCCAGAGCTACTGCAAACTGAAGTTCCACACGAAGTTGGCCTGATTTTATTGGGTGGAAATGTCCTTCGTCGCTGCCTTGGTCGGGAGTGAAATTAAAGCCCCACAAAGCATATCCTATTGCATAATCCTCGTACGAAATACCGTGGCGACTGTTGGTTCCTAACTGTCCTGGAGCGTAATGTAAGATCTCAAGTAATTTTTCTGGGCAAAGTTAGGTTCAAAAGGTTTGGTACACAATGTCTGGCCATCTCGAGTGACTTCTATTTTGGAAACACTGAAGTGTTGAAAGTCGAAAGGATTTTAATCGATGGTTCCGTTGAGGGCTGCATTACTGACGATGCCGATGAGCAAACGTCAGGGCAACTGGCCTTGGAACACATGATCTTCGACCTTGGATCGGAGTCCAGAGGCAAAGGTAAACGTTTTCACTTCCAATCGTCGCAGGATACGTGGCGGCAATGTTTGACTGATGTCGTCGGCTACTTTAGGTAACACTTCTACACGGCGCACGTAGAGTCTGGCTTCTTCGATGATGGTTTTGTACTCGTTCGCATTAGCTATCAAATGGAAGACGGTACTACTGCGATTCAGTCTCAGGAGTACATCCACTCCTTTCAACAAATACTTGTCTTGCAACCACATGTCCAAATGCAAAAGATCCAACAGTTCTAAAGTGCGCCCTTCTTTGATTTTCTTTCGACGGTCGTTAAATCCCACATTGTGAGGATCGACATCTGCAGTCAACGCTGTGTCGTTGAACTTGTCCAAAGTGTCAGGTTTCATATCAAGGAAGCATCCAGATGGGTGATCTTGGCTTCTTTTCCTTACGTCAAGAGATTTTCCAAGCAAGCACAGTAAGGTTAAGTATCATCGCTGCTGCTGGCCAGTTTGTTATTCAAGTACAAATCGACTTCACTGAACAACGAATGCATGAAATTATTGACTGGAGCTACTCTGTCATCGACACCAGGATTGGTGTTGTCTGTTTTGAGCACCTTGAGTTTCAGATACAAGTGAATACTATTCAGATCGATGTAATCTTTGGATTGTCCTATGATTTCAAATTCGATAGGGGCTGAGGTCGTCAAAGACGACACAGGATGAAATTCTACCCATTGGGATTCTTGCATCGTCATCATGCTAGATGGCATGGCAAACAGATCCAGTTCTGACTTGGTACATTCGCAAGAATCTCGGTGCATCATTTTCGGTGGTTGGTAATTAACACGTCTAATTCTCTAACAGTTCTTCTTTTCTTATTCTTTTTCTGAACACCGTGTTTATGAGTTCTATGGTGGTTTCGACGTCTCTTTATGCCTTGTCCTTGCTGCGGCGGTGAGGAAGAAGTAATGCCAGGGCCAGAAGTGTGTAGCGAATTTAAAAGAGTGTCTCGGCAACCCAAAATATCTTTTCCAGTTTGCAGCAACACATTTTTTCCACCTCTCATAAAGGCTCCTTTAGGATTTTGTTTGTCGATCAGACCGTTTTGAAGAAATTCTTTCTTGCGTCAAAGCAGCATCTTTTAAGGCATGCAATCCTCGAGTCACCATGGGTTTCAATATAGGGGATACCGTACGAAAAGCAGATTTTAACATTTCTCATAAACCATGTCCTCGTTTTCGAGCCACTCCTCGGTACACTGAAGAACCGTTTCGAAAATGTAGTTTCAACTTGACTTTTCCTTTAGTGAATAGAATATTTTGTCCAAGGATCTCCCTTTATACTAATGTTGACACTGTCAAAATACTATTTGCTGACTGGAAGATAATGAGGATGTACAAATTCACGGTGAACGTGATCCGTGTTTCCACCTTCCTCGTACGCAGCGATGGCAGTATCCACTTTGAAAGGAATGACTCTCAGTAACGAAGCGGCTGTGTTTTCCACCACGTTGTACTCGACTACATCGGAGCACACAAACAATAAATTCAGTCCTACGATCAGTTCGACAGAGTAGCGAAAATACTTGTAAAATTGATTGTTGTTGTTGATGTCTTTTGTAGGAGCTATGGCATAAACTATGGCTGTATTTAAACCAAATATAGCAAAACAACTCAGGAGAAAAAGTGATGGACAATATTTGGCGTCCGAAAAATTCATTTTTAGACGATGAGAAATGGCATGATTCTCGCTCAGGACACTTTTGCGAGTTTTCTCCAGGGATTTGCCAAACTGGTAATTGAAAATAGCCGCAATGGTTTTCACCAGATGACGAGCACTAAAATAATAGCCTGTAGGAATTCTCATGAGATAGATACTTAATTGAGGATTGGCGGGTGCTAGTCTTTATGGATTTGTAAAAGCCAGGATCATTTTTGTCCAAATGTTCTTGCACTTGATCGTTCAAGATTTCGACGACAAAAGTGGTTTGAACTCCTGTCACATTCCAAACTTGCGCAGGATGAATTATTTCTATCAAAGCTACTTCCCAATGAGCTTCGTGATCCAATTGTATGGACTGAGGTAATTTGGATGTGAAACAACATAAGGTATTGCTGGGAAACACATCCATAGAACTGTCACTGGGTAAGGTTAAATAAAATTGATTATTCATAATTCGAGGGTTCTGGTGTCCGATGAGTCACTCGAGGTCAAAGGAGAATGAGGTTCTAAATGTTCCAAAAGAGGGCTGCTGTTGTTGTGACTGAAAGAAGGATGACTGACGTTGGCCGCTCCGTTGTTGTTGTTGTTACTGTCCGTCGTATATTTCAAGGAAGGACCAGGTAGAAGATAACCACTGCAACTGCTGAGTAAAATGATCCCCAATTGTTTGTCTCCTTTTGCAAACTCAAATTGGCAATGGCTGCTTTGACGCCACAATACACCACAAGGATTTGGCAGAAAAAAGACGATTTTATTTTTAGGCACACGTTATCCGCACCACACCCACAAAAGTTGTTTTTGTAACTCTTGAAGAGAGGAACTCTGTGAAGGAGAGGGAGCTGCTGTGTTGAACGGCATAATGGTTACTTCTTTTTTTATAGTCGATGTCTTGGGAAGAGGCAATCAAAGAATCAAAACTAGGGGATATCATTTCCAACGCACTTTCACTTCTTCCACTCGACGTTTACCCACTATACGTGTTCTTCTATGGACAGTGCTCTCGATATCATACAAGTCGTCTTCTTTTTTTGGTCACTCGTTGTACCTCAGGCAAGTAAAATGTTTCTTTTAACACTTCTCTGTGCATGTCTTCCAATTTATACACAGGAGGATCACATCCACGAACTTTTCCAGTGACACGAAACAATTTGGTGGTCCAGTTAGGTAAATAACCTTTGTCGAAAGAGCGTTTAGTTTTTCCAATGTGAACCCAACCTCCCATCTTGAGCACCACTGCTTTCTTGTGTCCAGTCTTAGACGTTCCAAACAATCGATCAAAAACCCTCACTACGTTTTCAGGGGTGACTTCTTCGGGGGCACATCCGATGCTACGATGGTACGATTGATTGTAAGCTTTGACCAGACGTGGTAACACGTCGATGTACTTGAGAGTGTGTTAATGTGTAAAATATTTTCACATGCGTTCGTTCAAAGTTCTTTGAAAACGTTCCACGACACTGGCTTTGGTTTCAGGATTTTCGGTGGTCATTAAATTGAAAATCGGTGCCTTTGTCGGTTTGCCATCGTAAATATTGACGACCACTTTGTTTCAGCACCAGTTTTAAAGCGCGTACTAACTCAGCACTGCTTTTAGCAGTCAAAGGAACGACACAAGCGGATTTCAAAAACACGTCATTGACACAAAACAAATATTTGCAACCATGCTTCCAATTGAGAGACATTGGCTAAATCTGCTTGCCATTAATGATCGATGCCATCCACTTTGGTTTGACTTCTGAAAAATGTTCGTCGAATGGGTTTGTGTAACGTGTACGTCGATTGTCGTACTTCGGGCAAACGTACACTTTTCAGTTTGCTTTTACCTGCCTGATACAATTTTTGAACTCCGTAGTAACCAGCAGCATGTGCAGGATTGTAGTAAATGCTAGCTAAAAGTGTCTCCATGATACAATGTCACTCTTCAATAAGTCACCCACTGTTCGATAGTACTTTTGGAGTCGTGGGGTATGGGGGGGGGGAGGTATGACGCGTCCAACGAGCCACAGGAGTCGATTGTGAAGTGGTGACTTTTTTATTGATGTCTTTTTTCACTTCTGCCTTCCCTTCTTTCTTTTTTTTCTTCTGCTGAAGAAAGTGCGGACATCATCTTTTTAACCCAAGCTTTTATTTCTTCTCATTGAGGCGTAGGGAAGGGTGTCAACAAGGAAGCTGCAATCTTACTAGGTATGGGAGCAGACGGAGTTTGAAACACTTCTCGTGTGTCATCTTCTTCAGTCATCCCCGTGGCGGTTTCTGTTTTAGTGGTTTTAGGTCCGCTTTTCATCATCGCCTTGAAATCTCTCAGAGTTGGTTTAGCTGTTTCATGTAACGTTTTCTGGTGAAAGAGTTGAAGACGCTGCAAATCTTGGCTGTAACGTTGCGATTTTTCTGCTTCTGACAAATTACTTCGATCCATTAACGATTGTAATTCTTGTTGTAACTGTGACATCTCGTTGAGATTCGGATTGTTAGGAAAATGAGGTATCCTTTGTTCGTACCAACGATGGAGTTCCATCCATCGTTTGTAAAGAACTAAAGTCAGTTTTGGTCCTTCCATCAGATCCAAAGGTACAAGTGTGCTGTCCTTTTTATCTTTTTTCTTCTTCCCCTCCTTATCTCGTGACTCCTCCTAAAAGGGGTCCTGCGATCGATCATAACAAAGAAGCAGCTATTTTTAACAACGGTCCTATCAGCATGGGTAGAAATCCTCCTCGTTGCACTAACCTTTTTTTTCTTTTGACTTAGAGGTATTTTCTGTTTGACCATTTGGCGAAGAATGTTCCAATGTTTTCCTAATTTGTGTTTCTGTATCGTGGACAAAGGTACCGTTCCTTTTAACACATTCAAACAACATTCACAAACGGTATCGACGTTTTCTTTGGGGGCTGTTTGAATGAGTTGTTTCCGCATGGGAGGATTGGATTTAGTCAGGACGTTCAACACATCCCAATGTTTAGCTAAACGAGGTGGGAGTCCTTTTTTTGTGCCTTTCTTGGGACGACTAGGGTGTTGGTGGTATGCTTTTTTTGGGGACATCTTTTGTGTCCTGAGCAAACTATAACTGAGGTCCATCGGATCCCACACTTCTTTTTTTAATACTGGAACAACCCTCCACTGATGGTCAGCACGGCGTATCAACTTCATGACAGGAATTACTCGACGATGAGGTGTTTTCAATGGACTAAATCGTGTCAATTCTTGTTTGGATAAATCCAGTAAACTTTGTAACACGTCTGTTCTGTCTTGGACTTTGGTTTTAGGTGAGGCCACTTTTTGTTAGCGGCAGCCACAATGGCAACAACAGCCGAAGTAGATGCCCCCGGAGAAGAAATGCCCTTCGAAATGGGTTTCCATTTCTGCATCAAATTAGGAAACACGGCTCTTCAATCAGGTTTGGCAGGCATCATCACGAAGGGCGAGTAAGAAGTGGCAGGAGAGGAAGACACCGTCACCGCACTGCGTGACTTTCGGGAGTACGTGCGCGTCCCAGCAGTAGTACCTCTCTTTCTGACAGCATTAGATGTTGTTTATTTCTTGGATGGGCTTTTCTTCTTGGGGCTTACCTTCTTATTGTGTGTGGTGTTGGTATGCGGCTATCATTTAGGGATTTTTTTGGGGGGGAGGGTCTTGGTTTTGGCATGGGCATTAGGATCCCATTTCAAAAGAGAACGGATAATGACACCTCCTAAAGAACCACTGCCGCCAGGTTTCAAAATGATTTGTTTTTTAGCGTGCGGATCGATTATTGGATCTGCCAGTTGTGACAAAGCACTTTTATGTTTTAAAAACAAAACGTTGGGTTTGATGGGGTATGTGAATGATGCCTTGAAGTAATTGATGTGTTGTCAAAGTAAACCATCGTAAAACCTCTCTGAGACTAGCTTCTGAAAAATGGGCACGGACTTGTGCATTTTTTTCTCGAATGATACAATACAAGGCACGAATCAATTGGCAGACGTGGTGGATGTTTTATAGTTTTTTTTCAGAGAGTTGCCAAAGGGGAAGTGTAAATGACAGAACCTCCTTCTTGACACCAATGGTGAAACAAATTGGTACGAAATCTCAAACAATTGGAAGTGGTATGTTTTAAATTGATGGGTAAATACGCATGAGGAGTTTGAGTGGCATCGTCGTACGCATAATTCAGCCAAGGAGTTCCTAACTGTTTGGCTAACACTTGCACTTGAGATTTGTCTCTGGGGCTTTTAAACAAGACCACATAATAAGCATTGAGACTGATGGTACGATGGGCTTTACTTTGTTGAAATAAATTTTGAGTAATGTAAAGGATACTGGCATTACGATGATGTCCTTTTCGTGTAAACCAAAGTTTAATTTCTTCTTCGTCTTCTCCTAACATGTCATCGAAGATGACCAGATGTGTTTGACTCAAGTCAGAACAAATCCCATGGTCTTCGCGAGGAATGACTTCTACAAACGAAATTGATTCTCCTTGACTGTTTTGGAGTAAGGTGTAAGACGATTGCCACTCTTTGTAACACCACACGATACGTTGAGGGGGACGACCTAATAAATGGGATTTGCGTTCTATCTAACATTTGACAAATTCGGTTTTGGCTGAACCACTCGGTCCAGCAATCAACATGTTAAAAGGATGGCGAAGATACAAAGCTTCCCAACTTTGACGATCTAACTTTTCGTCAATCACTTTGACAACAGAGAAGGAAGAGGAAGAGGATGCAGCCTTGACTATGGTATGGAGAATTTTGAGAGGAGCATGAAAGACACAAGACATTTTATACATTTCATGCACGTTTAATGTTTTAAACAAAAAAACTAAAACATATGTACATGTCCAGAATTAAAACACGAAAAAACACATAAAGCACATGGAGCTCAGCCTGTCCGTACGGTAAAGTGTTGTGGTCTGGAAGTCGCACTTGTTTCAGGTACACATTTTGATAGAGTTTTTCTAAAGGGCGACTGACGATTTGGTGGTTTGGCAAACGTACGATTTTGTGGGGCTCCGCTGTTTTCACTCGAAGTCTTGATCTTTCCCGGACTGTAAAGCTTCTTTGAAGACATCAAAGTTGACTCGTTGAATCGCTCGATAATTCAGTGTCAATCCTTTGACTTTGCATTTGGTATGAAGTTGTCCCTATCGGTGTCTGTATTGGTAACCGATATTTTAGGGCCACCGGTGGCAAAACTGATAATCGTCTCTTGTGGGTGCTCCTCCGTCCATGCTTCTAAACGATCTCCTTCAATGGTGGGGTGTTGGCTACCAGGGCGATGGATGTACATACAACTGTCGGTGTCAATGTACAGGACTCGATCTCCCAAAAGTTCTAAAGATTCATACAATTTTAAGCGAGCATTGGCTGCCACGTTGGCTGCAATGACGACATTGCTAAAGTCGTTGGGAGTACAAACTTTGGTTCTTCTTCGTAATTGACCAAGATCAAATTGTCACGTATGATTTTCACGTGTTTCCTCAGTTTTCCTTTGTCGTTCACCAGCTGAAAGTAGCGACTGGGATCTGCCAAGTATTCCGTCTTGAGCAATCTCGGACGTTGTGCTAATTTTGCCCACAAGCAATTCAACATGAATTTGGCAAACGATCTTGACAATGATGGGGTAAGACAGGATGGTATAAGTTGGTCGGGGGTAAGACTTTGCATTTGATCAATCCTTCGTATTGGCAAACGTGTTCCATGGCAATGTGTTCTGTCAGGATTTCAGGGTGCCCGGTAGGGAATCGAGCATATTTGCACACCGAAGGATACAACGAACACACGTCGATATATTTGATTTCTTCTCCTTGAGATTCGTCTACGTCGTACAGTAAGCGTGTGGCATTGGTTCGTCCTCCAAACAAACTGTGGCGTGGGTTCAAAGGTTCGATGTCTACCACATTGTAACTTTCGGCAATCCGTCTAAATTCTTGATCGGTTTGGAAATGTCGATCGTTCTCGTGCACCCACATTTCTACCATTTGGTATCCTTGACTTTATAACTTCAGGCTGCGTTGGTATGTATGTTCGTACAACTCTTCCACGGTGACACCGTTAAAGGATGTTTTTAGGCCTCGCTGAGGAAAACAGGTAAGGCACCAGTGAATAAACATCCCTGAAATTCGTACACCGTCTGAGGGTTTTCTAAATCCCAATCATCCACAGAAAGACTTCAAATTTTCTTTTCTCCCCCGTTTCTCGCATGTTTTATCCATTTGAGTTCCCTTTCACACAAGTAATGCAACCAACGCAAAGCTTTGGCAGAGTATTGACGACTGACAGAGAGATAAGTGTTAGTGGATATGATGCCTAGTTGGTTCTTGGGCATGAACTTTTTTCGGTACACTAATCCACACGCCTTGGCCAGGGTACAAGCTTCCTTCAAAGGATCGACTTCTCCGTGATCTAGAAATAATTGTCGAAACTTTCCACAGCAACCGCGTAAAATGTATACATCCGATCGACAATACTTGAGCATTTCTTCTTGAAAATCAAACGGGTCTGAAGCGTGAGTGTGGTACCAAGCGTAGAAGGCTTCCCGGTGTTCGGTGTGCATCCCATCGGGGCCGTAATAGTGAAGATCAGGCAAATGCGGAAGCACAGTGTGTTGATTGACTTCGATATTGAAAAAAGTGCAGAAAATACCCTTTGGACATTTCTGTCATTCCAAACGTTTTAGGCATTCGACTCAAAAGCATGGCTAAATAGCTCATGGAATCTTTGAATTGTACTTGTCTCACTTGCATGTAGATGAGTTTGGCTCCGTTCATGGTGACTTGGGGGCATTTGGTACCTTGTTCTGAATAATATTTCAACAGAAATTGTCCATCGTATCCAGAGAAATTGTGAGCCATGACGGTAGCATATCGATGACAGTCCCCGCAACGTTGAATGTCCTCTTCACTCCAAGTGTCGTCGGTAGGGTCTACAATCCATTGGGCAAAATCGGAAAGAGTGTCGGGACCCCGAAATATTTTTTCACGTCCTCCGGGAATCTTACTACAATGGGGACAATGAAAATAGATAGGTTCTTGTATGCACTTCTTACAAGCCCGATGAGCGACGCAGAAATTAAGGATGTGAATACCCGTCTCTTGCAAACATTCAAAGTCTACACAGATCAAATCCACGTGTGTCTTGCTATTCTTGTGTTGATCACCCTTTAATTCTTTCTCCAGTTCATTGTAATCGGTTTGAATGTAACATTGATGTTCAAAGTCTACGATTTGGTCACAAAACGGTATATTGTCTTTCCACGACAAAACGTGTGCCTTGGGGTTATTGGTTCGAATCAGCTGTCCACACGTGGAGCACAATCTCAATAAGTCACAAGCACTTTTCTGCTGGTGAACTTGTGCCATGCGATATGTGTTCGCAACGAGAGTGACTGACAAAGGTTCGCTGACAAGAAGAGCAATGAATGTGTTCTTCAGGAACGCAAGGTTTGGAGGCTAAACAACCCCGACATCTCTCTCCGCGATATGTTGCTCCCGATTGCAAAATCCTTGGTCACATTTCTCGCAGTAGTAAGAGTATCCAAGAAATCCTGTGATACTAGTAATAGCATCGAAATGTTCTTGATGATGATACACGTGAATGTATTTTCCATAGGGCGAATCGGGTCCTCGAAACACCAGAGCTACTCGAATCATTTGAGGGTATACTTTCAACGAATACCGAGGACCCATGACGTCTTGAAGTTTGTGCATTTCGGGAATGCCACACACGGTCTCTTTAGATATGCCTGCTTGTTGTAACAGGAGTTCTGCCTCTATTTGTTGTTGGGACATCTCCGATCGTAGAATGTTCATCCATGCTTTTTTTCCATTCTGCGGTCTCGTTCTTGTAGGCATACTTTCGCCTCACGACGATGGCACGGGCTAAGCACATCTGGTCTTGGGAATTGTTAATTTGGACGATACTTTGCTTGGTACTGAGAATGCCGTCCGCCAATAACACTTTCCTGTTTTGTCCACTACCTCTAGGAGGCGAAACGTGGGTGGCTTTTCCATCGGTGTTGGTAAATTCGTCATTGGATTGTTGAACCTGTTCAAGTTTGTCCATGACTTTAGACGGTGTTAATTCTGCCGGGGTACTAAACTCGATCCAGACAGGAGACTTCAAACTATCGTGATGGACGGAAAGTCACAATCGATCGTCCTCTTTCGCTTGGCATTGTCGTTTCAATGTTTCTAACAAAGAATCCCACAAATCGGTAATGAAACCTGCGGCTTTCTCATGGGGTACTTCAGACTTGAACTCTTTAAAGTTGACCGTGAAGGTGTAAGCCGTGGTTCTAAAGTTTATATAAGTCACTTTTTTGCGTCTCACGAACGTGATAGTAACTTTCTGGAGCTACGTAACGACTTTTGTAGGGGCTCTGGACTCTCTTGGTCTTGTGGAGGTAGAGGGTGTGGTTTCAGGCTCACTCATGTCCTCTTCAAAATCGCTGGCATGCACTTGGCTAACACTTCAGCTAGCGGATAGTACGGAAAAGTAGCCGTCGTCGTGGCCTCGTAGTTTCTTCTTCTTCTGGTTTCTCACTGATATTGCGTGATCGTTTCATCTTGATTGCAAACTTTGATCTTACTGAGTTTTGCACATGCTCTCTCCCTCTATATAGGGAGAGCTTCTTACCCTCAGAGTAACTATTAGTTATTCAACTTTCAAACTGTGAAGATGGAAGAGCAGTCAGAAAAGCTTACCCTTCTGGTCAGAGATTAAGCACAACAGACGGCTGTTGCTATCAGAAATTTAGAGAGAGTCATTGGAAACTATACGACTTTTTCCAATAAGACTATGGACTACTCCTCTCGAGATGAAAGTCAAGATACTTGCTATATCTACCATGAGAAAGGACATTGGGCTCCAGAATGTCCACAACGTCAAAGCCAAGGAAAAGAAAAGAGAGACAAAGGGAAAGATACCTGTTATCATTTTCAAGAAAAAAGGACATTGGTCTTCAGAGTGTCCTAAGAAGAAAGAGAACAAGCAAGAGAGGGAGGAGGCAGAGGGCTCTTCTGAAACAGAAGAAGAAGAAGAACCCATTCCTGTCGTCAAGAAATGTAAGAAGTCAAGACGACTGGAAAACAGTGAAGAGGAATCCATGCATGTGAAGAAATTCAAAAAATAAAAGAGACAGAGAGTGAAAGAAAAAATGAACTTGAGTGATGTGTTATGAAATGTTCATTGTGATTTTAAAAGAGAATATACCAAGAAGTAAACAGTAAGTGTCTTTTAGTCTTGATTTGTTTTATAAAGAAACACACACGCACTCATACACAATCAAATGATGGGATTTAAGTTTTACTTAATTTGGCAATTTGATTTCTTTTCTAAGAAATGTGGGTGGTCCTGAAAAGGACCGTTGGGGTGGGGTTTTTTTTAAAATAAACTTATGGACTGGACATGATGAGCTTTAACTTCCTCAATCCATTTCTACGGGGAAGTCCGACTCCTGCTGCTTTGGTAGTGGTAGTAGTAGTATTCAATGATGGTGGTGGAATCTCAGTAATAGTGAGAGTGGATGATGTGATAGCCTTAGAATGCTTAGCCGTGATGATCTCTTTCTCTTGGGTTGAGTTACTCTGCTAAAATATCTTGTAGCAAAATATCTTGTAGCAGACTCACCGTTTGATTGTCACTACTCCCTTCCTTCTGTCCTTCACACTTCAAAGATTTCAGCTTCTCTTCTTCTTCTTCTTTTTCTCGCTTTCTTCTTTCATCTTCTTGCTGAAGAAATGATTTTTCTGCTTCTCTCTGACGCTACAAATTTTTTCCAGTTCTTTCTTATGTCTCCTTCTAAAATCATCTATCAAACGTAAGGATGGAAAAGGAGAAGAAGGTTGTACTTAGGTTGTTTCAGGCAAAAAATCTTACCACGACAGAAAATCCACAAAATCCAAATTAAAATCTTCTGGATGAATGTTGACCACTGCAGTCGTAGCACTATCACTCCGAACATAAGAGGTTTCCGTAGCAGGCTCACCCCAATACATCGTTTTCGTTTACTCAGCCAAACTCAAACTGCCTCAAAAGGTAAAACCGTCCGAACATAGGAATAGAACCACAATGTTTACAGGATTACGGATGTGCGCACGACGAACTACTTAATTGAATGTCTGGAGTGGCAAGGGAGTCGCGAAGCGGAACGAAATACTGAAACGCCATGAACGTACATGATCAAATTCTGCCCAGTTACTAAGTCGGGATGTCCCTAAAACCAATTATGTGTTAACCACATATTTTAATTGTGCCAATTCTATCAGTTCCACATTTCTCTAATTATTTGATCAATTCAGATGTAAATTTTTTTGTGTGTACATAGTGTACATAATTATTTCCAAAAACAAATACCAATCCGTGAGTACAAGTTACTCATATCATTGTAGTACCACACACACATTACTGAATTCAAGGTTATATTTTTGACGGTGGATCACAATAGGTCAAATTTGTTATTTAAAAGATTCTAATCAAAAGGATTTTTCAAAAATTTAAAAGGAAAACCCCATAGTGTCAGACAATTTTGGTCAGTCTGCTCGAGTGGTAGAGCCCTCTCGGTAAAATCGTATCTGCAGGTATGCCCCTGACTTCCTGTATTTCAGTAGTAGGATGGTCATTACCTGCACGTGGCAGTCCGTATGAAACCACAGGTGGCCCCTTCCCCTTCATCCTACCACAGCAGGTGCTGACGATCGTCGGGACGATGTGACTTTCTGGACGACTGGCTCCTGACTGACGGGTGACATGGTGACAAGACTGTTACGTTAAGTTGGATTTAAGACGTGTTCGGCCATTCAGCCATGTACGTCTATATGCCCCCAGTGCGCGCGATCGTTATGGAATTGTTCCCTATCTCCAGATTGCATTCAGCAGATTCCAAATCACTAGTTCTGTTTTAATCAGGAAAAGTTTTGTAAATTTCGTACCCCAGCGTGTCCTCACCAGGTGCTATGGGGTTTTGTTTCCTCTAAGTGGTTTCCGCCATTCACGAATGGTGAAATCGACGTTTATGGGGCTTGAGTTGTCGCCCTGGCAGTGAACTGTTCGGGTGGTCTTTCTCCGCTTTTTTACGGCTAATTTTTCGAGTTCTTTCTTTTCAGTGGTAAGCCGGGGCAGGTTAGGGTTTGAGAGTGAGGATTTCCCCTTAATTTTCTTTATTTTAATCTATATTTGTTTTGAGTTTGCCTTATGATTTAGTGTTGAGCAGAAAACCTTCCACGATTGTTGCTTCGCCGTGAATATAGTGTTTTTCACTTGGCGTTCCGTTTCTTTGTAAGCAAGGAAATCGTTAGAGTGTTTGGTGTGTCTGAATCTGTTTAGAGCTCACTTTTTCTCCTCAATGGGTTGCTTACATTCGTCATTCAACCAGGGTACAAACTGTTTGCCGTCTCGTCCCCCCGTTTTGGGTATGCATCGCTCAGCTACTGAGGACAGTTCCTCAACGATATTTTCATTAAAGATTTCTATATTTTCGTTATACAGCTGGGCGTCTGCAATACACTCGCAAAAAGACCAGAATGACCCCAAGTCCACCTTATCGAATCTCAATTTAGGTTAGGTGCACTGATAATTTTTGTGAATCTTAGTATGGATTGTGGTCAATACTGGGAAGTGGTCACTACCTAGCGTGCTTGATTGATCAACCTCCCAGTCGGCGATTTCCGCGATCATCGGCGAGCCTAGAGTTAGATCAATAGCTGACATTGCCCCGTTTTCGGGATTTACTCTGGTACGTGCACCATTGTTTAAACTTACTAGGTTAGACCTTGTGACCAACCTCTCAATATTTACTCCTCTTCTATCCAAATGGGTTTATCCCCAATGTTCAATGTGGGCATTAAAATCTCCACAGATAACTGTGTTGTCTCCTAATGCATCCAAAATCATTTTACATGTTTCAGGTTCAATGTACTGGTCCCCTCCTGGGTCGTAAAGGTTTACTATTATAAGTGTTTTGTTTCCTGTGTTATCTTAATTATTTGATACTCAGGGAGAGTGGTATTGTTCTGAATTAGCAGTGGGCTCTCAACATTGTACTTGAGAGAGCATCGCTGACATATATTGCCAGCCCGCCACCTTTTTTCCCCTGGGGTCTTTGTTTACAATAACTTGTTGAGAACCCGGGAATTTTCGGTGGGATGCTTTTTCTTTTTTGCTCGCTCAGTAGAGTCTCCTGCAGGCACAATACGTAAGGTTTCTGGTATCCATGTACTATCCTATGGAACAATTCAGGTGAATTTTGCCGAATTCCCCGGAAGTTCCATTGCCATATTCTTTTGTATCCACTACTGATGCGTCCTATTTACATTTATGCATGCATTTACAGTATCACCTATTGTAGTGGGCGCCTAGCTTGGATCCTTAGTCTGTTGGTAAGGGCAGGAACCGGTTACATATGGTGTCGCCGGGGATATAGTTGTTCTTATTTAATTTCAGAGCCTCATAGATAATATCCCGTATGAGTTTGAGGACCTGCCCCATTGAGATATTGGGCTATTTTCTATTTTATTTTGCGTTGTTGATGTGTTTTCTTTATATTTTGTTTGATTTAATTGTAATTCCGAGTTGGATTTGTTTGTGCCTGTGGTTTTTGTATGGTTATAGATAATTTACTTTTGTGATCGTGGGGTTTGATATTGCCTTTCATCTGGTCGTTATGTGGGTGGTTTGTTTTGTCTTTGGGGGATTGAACCTTTTTAGCAAATGGACTTTGTTTATCTGACGTGTTTTGTAGGGGGATTTAGCTTGAGGTATGTATTTCTACTTTTTGTATTGTGGCAGGCGGGCTTGTTTCTACTCTCCTCTTGGTTACAAGTTTTAGTTTTCTTTGGTTCTACTGGGGAATGCACTATGTCAGTTTTTCCTACCGGAGATGAGCTGGTTACCTTGTTTTGTTTGTTTAGGTCAACTGATACTTGAGTTTTAGTAATTCGGTATGTAACTTGGCTTACGGTCATATATTCTACAATTTGTTTTTCCTTGATTGCAAAAGGACATTCTATTGATCTAGGTACCTGTGTACCCCTGCAGTTTGCGCATCTTTGTACAGTGAACTTACATTCCCTATCATGTTTACCGCCACATTTATTACATCTTCTTTTTGACCTACATTTGCTGGAATAAAGCCCCCATCATTTGCAGCTATCGCAAAACCGTGGTTTGTTTTTAACCTGCTGTAATTGATAGAATTTTCCAGGGTGTCCCAGTAGGACCATTTGTGGTGGTATTTGTTTAAAATGTAATAAAAAAGCAGGCGAGTTATTACCTTCTGTGTTTTTAAGGCGTACTGCGTTTTCTACTTCCAGTCCGTATTGTCTTATGTCATGGATAATGGAATAAGTATCCTAAGAAAGGTTTACTCTGGTGATTCTTTTGTGTAGAGGTTTGGGTCCATTTGATTGCCTTGTTTTGCCTTGGTGGGTTGATGGATGTACGTCGATATGCCCCCAGTGCGCGCATTGCGTGCAGCGGGGGATTAGTTTGTGTGCACCGCATATTATTAATTAATCGTCAGAGGGCCTGCCGGGCTGCAAACCGATCCGGCGTCTTACTGCGTGCACTGCACGCTTCTTAATTACTGTCCGGGAGTGGCAAAGGCAGAAAAGGTACAGGAGGTGCGGGCCTTGACGTCTCTGGATGGCTCCAAGTGGTCCAGGGTTGAATTTAGATTTGGATTTATTTTTGCCAAAAATAAAGGTCGTCACCTTGAGTCCCATCTGATATTAAGTTATTCATTTGGAGAAAAGAAATCTCTGTACTAATGGCTGATTTCCAACATCGGTTAATTATGGTAAAGAGTATAGCAGAAATGAAAGCACTCTGAAACCAGTTTAGTTCAAGGAGTACAATCACGGGTTTGTAAGCACAAGTACCTCCTAATAGTGGGGATTTGTGCTATGTTCATGTATTGCCACCTTGTGCGGCTGGGCTTGATGGTCTGGGATGTTACCATCTTATATTGTCTAATTTTTGTTTATACGTCCATTGTTTTCTCATGGCGCCTGTGCTTATTCGTAGATTTGGTAAGTATTTTAAGGAATCAGTTACCGCATTGTGCGATGGAGCCCTGATGGTCCTAACTTTAGACCACCTTACGCTCTTAGTTATGCTGGAGTCAGTTTAACGGGACCGCTAATAAATTTTGAGTTCTCCAATCATTGCCACCTTGTGCGGTTGGGTCTGATAATCTGGGCTTATGACCACCTTATAATGAATACAATTTAACTGAGGGTCAGAGTTAAATTATACAATACTCCTTGGTTCACCGGTGCTACCAACAGAGTGCAAGACAGAAAAGTAGAAAGAGAGAGTATTTCTATGGTAGTGTGAAGTTACATGCTTTTGTTGTTAGTAACATTGTTCAAAATTTAGAGTGTTGAGGATTGGGGAAGAGTAGGTTTAAATTGGGGATTAGAAAGACTAATTTTAACTATATATTTATGGGGAGGTAAAGCTGTACCGCTTAGCAGTATATTTTACTGTTCTGCGACTGTATCTTATCATAAGTTTATTTGAGTCATTTATCTGAATTTATATTTCGGTACACCCTTGCTTGACCCCTTTGAGGGGGTTGGAGTTTCTAACGTTATGGGGGCCGGGATAGACCCTCATCCTGAGAACCACATCCCCGACTGGGACTGGCATGCCTATCCCCTCCCCTCGTACAGAGCCCCTCCTCCCCCGAATGAGACTGTTAGGGTTTCCCTATCACTTATATATTTTTATGTTTTCCTATGGACATGTCTTTTTATTCCTAACCAGGGATTACATCTTCCCTCTCTTCCCAATGTCGATGACGAATCCCAGTATATTTGAGCACACCGAATTGATGTTTGTGTTTCCTGTTTTAAGGAAATCCGGGTAGCTAGCTGGGGTATTTAGTTTCTTCTGATTTTCCCGAAAGTTATCCCTTTCCGGGGTATATTTGCGGCATTCGTTGAAAATATGGCATAATGTTTCAGGGATGGGACAATGTTGTCAGTTTATTCCTGTTTCTTTTATATCTGGCAAAAATCTTCCAAAGCTACTGGCTAGTAGTGTTTGTCCAGTTTTGATGCTATTTATAACTTTGGAATCATATGTGTTTGCCAGGTTTGGGGTGATAATATTTCTGCAGACATACTTCTGCAAATTGTGGAAATTGCGCCTTTTTGCGTATCGTCACATTCCCTCTGCCATGTATTATCAATTTGTTGCCTTATCATACTGTAGATCTCCTGGACGCTGTAAGCCAATTGTTAAATGTCTTGTTCGTTTAATTTGTTTTTAGCTTCTTTATCAGCCCTTTCGTTTAAAGGGATGTTGATATGAGAGGGCGCCCACATGAATTCTACTGTATGTTTTTTTGAATCCAGGTTTTTAAAGTCTCATCTATACTTCTCGAGTCATGTTTCCTCTGCTGGTAGATTTACCTGACTCCAGAGTTCGCAGCACACTTGTGGAGTCGCTAATAATAACTCCTTTTGGGGTTTGACTATCTTGTATCCATTTAATTGCTTGGATCATAGCCCAGAACTCGACTGTATATATGGAGCAGTTATCTGGCAGCCTCGCCTCCAGTGTGATGTTATTCTCCGGGATGACGGCTGCTGCTGGAGTGCGTCCTGGGTCAGTGGATTTAGATCCACCCGTATAGATTTGGATGCACCCCTCATACCTACTTTCTATTTCAGAGGATTTTAGCCCTTATTTTCATTGGATTCTCTTGTTTATTACCATAGGTTGGTGCATTTAGATTGATTTTTGGTGGATTGCAGGTCCATGGGGCGGGGTCAGGGTAATTTGTTATCTCTGTCTGTATATTGGGGATGTTTAATTCCTTTTTTAGTTCGTGGATTGTTTCACCTCCTGGTAGGTTCATGCACACCTTGTGTCTGAAGGACTTACTGCATCTCTATAATAGCTCTTGTAGGGTGCGACTTGTCATGAATTGATATCCTAGCCGCATACCGCAGGAGAAACTCTTCCCTTCTTAGACTGGGGGGTATCCAGTTAGGATTCTACATTCGTCTCTGGCAATGCTGCCGAGAAAACCGGTGCAGATAGCTAGAGCTCGGTGTTGGATCTGATCCAATTTTTTAAGTACATTAGGGTGTGCCGAAGCGTAAACTTGGCACTCATAGTCAGTTTTGGATCGGATGAGTGTTCAATATAGTGTAAGAAGCGTGGTCTGATCCGTCCCCCAATCTGTCTCTCTGAGATTCCTCAATAGGTTCAGATCACACCCACACCGTCTTACAAGTTATGTTATGTGGTTGCTCCATTTTAGGTGCTCATCGAATAGCTTTCCCAAGAACTTCGCTACTTTTTCAAAGTTTTATTTCCAGTCCATTTAAGTGTAATTTGGGTGGGTTCCTTCGAGTTTTGGTTTTAGGAGTAAACATTACACCTAGTGTCTTTCCGGGGGAGGATTTAAATCCCCATTTGTCGGCCCATAGACCGATCCTATCCAGTCCCACCTGCAATCGGTCGACCACAGCTTCGCTGGCGGGATCTGCCGCTTTCCAGATTCCGCTGTCGTCAGCAAATTGCGATAAGATAGGGTAAACTGGTTTTTCTAGGTCGTTTATCATGATGTTGTTACGGTCGCCAAATGCGCCGCATTATATGCTCTAAGCACGGAAGTGAAGGAAAACATCCATAGGTGTAGTACAGAATACAAGTCAACAGAAATCACAGGGACCTAAAAAAATATTGTTCTTATTTTTCACATAGGTTTAACATTAGACAAGGGTTCGGAAGTGTTTATACATACACACTTGATAGACTTGTATATATTCATGCTGAATTTCTTAGGCAAGAAAAAATGGAAAAGAGAAAAGTAGAAACGAGGGACACCTGGGCTATCAGTGTCAATCAGTTGTGAAAGCCTTTACCAGACTCTTGCTCAGCGTAGCTCTTTAAGAGTCACGTGCGAGGCTGGTTGAACGAGTATGTATATGTATATAGGGTTAACAGCACATCAACACAAGCCTGGCTCGACAGTGCTGCAAAAGTTGAGTCATCTCCAAAAAGACAAACAAAACAAAGATAAAGCCTAAAAAGGTAAAATCCTTGAAATACTAAGTCCATTTTTTATATATAAACCATACTCTTTTAAAACGTCAACGATCTTCTCAGCTAGAACTTCATCACAGGATTCATCCCCAGGACAGAAAGGTTGCCAGAGACTATAAGCCAAGCACAACTGATAGGTGTCATTTGTCTTTTTGTATTAAAACTGTACAGTTTGCAGGATTTCAGTTCTGATGGAGATATATGTTCGATTTTTAGAGATTATATTTAATCAGTCGAAAACAAAAACAAGAGGTCCAAGTAGGCGTGATAGCGATGACATGCATAACTTAAAAGTTTCCCATTTCACTAAGCAGTCTTAAACAGTATTGTAAGAACACATCCCCATGTAAACTGTCTCCGAAAAATTATAGCCAGTTCGAGTTTACCAATTTTACTAAACACTTTCAAAAGATAATTACATAATTGATGTGCATGGTTTCTAGCACACAATGGAAGCCATCTAATATCTTGATGATAAATACCTATATACCAAGTTTTATCGAAATTTGATGAAATCTAGAGTGGTAACAAGCTCAGCCAATCAGATGAAGCATTATCTCATTTATATCCGCAAATCTCACTTATTGTAGAATTTGTCAAAGGTAATAGTGATATAAAGTTTATTTACCTAGATGAAGTAAAATTCAATTGAAATTCCGTCTCAGACGTGAATAGAAGCTGAGCCAATTATATACCAGATTTTCTCATAAATATGCGTATATCTTGATCATAGTCACGCTTCGTTGTAAATATGATATGACTAGAAGTAAAACATTTTAGAATGTCTACCTGTGGGTGGATAGGAATTATATATAGTTTTTATTTATATGTACATTTATTAAACTTCACGTATTTGCATGAGCTTCTATATAAGGAAGGAGCTGACTTTGCCAGAGATGTTGTTCAATGTGTGCAAATAACTGGCTATCTGGATATATATTTGAAGATGCATAATTCTTGTCATAGAGGTATGAAATTAACAGTGATACATTTGTAACTAAAACTGGTACCGTGCAATCAAGATGATTAGCAGTAGCGAAGTTGAAATAGCGCATTAAACTAGGCTAGTAGGCCTCAGTGAAAGAAGGAGAAAGGGCATCTTTAATCAGCAGGGACAGTATTACACCTAGTCTATTAATGTCGGGAGGGCAGGAGAAAGAGCATCATTAATCAGTAGGGACAATACTCAACCTAGTCTATTAATGTCAAGAGGGCAGCGTAAGGCCTGGCTAAAAGTTTCAAAAATCTTGCAACATGAACTACAACCCATTGCTAAGCATTAGTCATGGTAGAAGGTTTTGTCCCAATGGAAATTAAGAAAGTAATATTGGAATGGCATAACCGGTATGATTCGAAAGGTAACATAGTTATCATGTATATACGATAAATGGTGATTACGATAAGTAACTGGAGTCGGTGTTTCTAAACCGAGCCTAGAGGAGAATGTTCTTTCGTGGCGCCCCTACTTTGCCACAGAAAACAGTTTTATGTCAGTTGACAACCTCCATCGCACCCCCTCACCCCATCTAAATATAAGTTTTGTTAAGAATTATCCCCGTTACACTAAGATGAGGTGAAATAGTATGAAAATTTCGGCTGCAATTAAAAGCTCGCGACGGCGCCACCACCCCCCCCCCCTTCGCCTGATTCCTGGGGGCAATTGTCCCCTCCAACCCCCTCGCGCCACTACTGACAAAGTGAACTACAACAAAATTGGCGAATCCAACAGATTTTTTTAGGTTTTTTTAGCCACTACTTGCGGTTGTTACTCAGTAGATGCCACATTCTTACGGATGTTGTGTGTGGAGCAGACACGACCAGTATTAAAACCGAGTGAAAATCCGTTCAACAAATATTGTGTTATGGGTGGATCATCACCTTGTAACCAAAACATCCCGCTTGATAACTAAAGGATCCATATGATAACTGCAGAGTCGAGTGGAAAACAATTCACCCGATAACTGTAGCGCCAAGTGGAAAGAGCTACCTGATAACGATAAAGTCGAGTATAAAAATAATCCACCTGATAACTGGAGACTCAAGAGGATAGAGCCACTTGATAAACTGTAGTAAAGTGAAAAGATTTACCTGATCACTGATGACTCAGTGTGTGTGCTGTCGAGAAATGCATGATTTTGGAAGTGCGTGTCTTTGCTTTTGATACAAGGAGACATGTTTTCTAAATCACAGCTAATCTCAACTGTTGTGAGGATTTAGATTAATCAAACATATTTTAAAAATCATCTACGACAGAAGTGAGGAAAAAAAGCAGACTCTATGTGACGTCGCTACATCTTTCGCGTGTTTACCATAAACAGGATCATGCCTTAAATATGCATAACTTCACCGCTGATAAACGATACCTACTACAATTCCGAGTCATGTGAAGGACATCTTCCCCAAAGAACGAAATTACTATCAAAAGTACACAACTGACGTGTGCAACTAATTAAAAGTCAGATCTCAACAGTTTTATAACTGCAGGCAATCTTGATATTGGGTTCGTAAAGTCAAAAAAGAATTACTTGTACTGAAACAAACTGTTTACATGGATTTATACATTAGATTCTACGAACTGGAAGTTACATACTGAAGATAACCAATCAAGTTTCGTTTGGTTGCATCATTTACAGTTCGCTTCTAGACGTTGATAAACGTTAATCGTATTTTAATCATGATGGAGTTTTCTAGTGTCAATGAGACAATCATTATTAATTGTTATGGAAAGGTTTCTTTATTTAATTGGTGTTTGATGGCACAGCAACACACGAGAAAATTATATCATGCCCGGGCAATAGGAGTAAAATACTTTGCTCAGGGACACACTATGGCATCTGATCCACCTGATCCGAAACTAGGATTCTAACCTGCACCCACTAGGTCGCGAGTGTGGCACCGCAGTCTTTTTTATATGGAAAGAGAGAAACTTATTCTTTGCCCCAACTCTGATTGGAAGCCTGCAGCATGAGCTTCACTCGTAACAACTGCGTCGATCCATCAGTCCATGCAGCCAGACATAATTGCGCGTGAACCTAACTATGGGTCAAGTCCAGATGTTATCTTTGAAATGTCGTACAATTTTATCAAACACGCATTTTTAAGCACTCCGAAAAAAAGGGGGGAGAGGGGTGTATGGACCCTGTAATACAGCCCACGTTTGTATACCCCTTCAACAGAATGTGATATATAGAATTCACTTTGTCCATCTGTTTGTACCTTCATTAGTCATCAGCCTGCCTGGGATGTGATTCTTGCTCATCATCACCTTTCGCAAACAAACTTGTCTTTGTGAATGAAACGTTGGGATGAAAGTGTATCGGGTTCACAACTGGGATACGGTGTCTTACATTTAAATCTATTTTAGACATCGCTTTAAAATCGATGTCGGGCTATATTTCAACACTGTCTTACCAAATGAACGATTTTGATATATTTGCATGTAAGAGATAATAGTGGTTGTACAAATGAAATATAACAATCACGTTGTCTATTGCAAGGAAATTACCTCCTTCCTGTTTCTAGCAGACATCATAAAACAATTAACAATTCGATACAGAAGTGGCCTATCCCTTGTATTTGATATCAATGCATATGTCTCATCTACAAGTAAATAGTAAACAACAAGACAGTGGGGAGGGAGTGGAGAGATTAGAATTGCAAAATTATATCTGCAGGATTGCGAAAAAGCAGTAATGTAATAATAAAGTATATTGATATATGGGTGTTTTAACTTATCTTGTGACTTTTCTACTCTCTGGTCATGATATTTGGATGGCGATGTAGTATTGTGGCTTACCCCCGCCATTCCCTACATCCCCCTCCCCCAATCTGTAAGAAAGTCAAACATCATAACTTACTATATATGGTTATTGTACCCCCAGTCTTTAGTAGATCATCCGCCTTAATCATCAAATAGCTATATAGTCGGTTACCTCTAGTGATTGCCACTGTTGCCCGTCTTTTGTCGGTCCCTCTGACGTCCGTTCGTCCGTCTGTCCTTTCGACGTCGAAGGGCTAGTATGTAGCTTTCGAACTTGATAATTGGAACATATATTTATGGATTTTGATATTAACATTGCAGATTACCGTGCTAATCAGTTTACAACGCATAAAGCGTAGTGAGATCTGGGTTTCTGGTGTTCATTCTACTGATCATATTTAACGAACAGCGTATATCTTGATCCGCAAGCACCCAATGAGTCAGCAGATCTGGGTCTAATCTCTTTACCCTGGTGTGCGTATTGTTCACGGGTGCATACGATAAATGTTATATTTAGCAATTGAGCTTGGGGTATGTTGACTGTGTATGTTTTGACACAGAAGAATATTCTACGTGAGCGTAGAATATCTCCTGTATAGCATACAACAACAACAAATCGTGGATGGGGAGGGTCTACTGTACATATATATTTCGCGAGGGACGAGGGAAATTGTACTATAGAGTTTTTTCCGGAGCGGTAGTGGGATTACTATATAATCATTACTTTGGTGATTGTGGAAGTGGTCATAGGGACTTATAATAGAATCAGTCATATGCACCATTCTTGGATACTGGAATCCCACTTGAGGGTCAACGTTTAGAGTCAGGAAAGAGGTATTATGCTGCTTCCATCGTTGTCTGATTCACTGTGCGTTATGTGGATCACAGGGTTACACTGTTCAGCGAACAGTTTCTTAAGCATTGCCCCGGTTCCTGTCACTACAAAGTAAACCAAACGCAGCAAGTGGACCTCCTTACAGGTTCCCAAGCACTTTCTCCATTTGTATACGACATTCTATTCAAGCTAGGTAACACGTGTGATGAGAATGAGTATTTGAGACATATTTGTACAGAAATATGTTCTCTCCTGCTCTTTGGCATTGATCCTATTGATAAATGGAAGAAAAGAAAAGTCAATATTCTGGTTTCTGCCCTTTCAATCCCTAGACAAAGTGCACTGACTACAAATAAAGGTCTAGATCAAATCACAAGGAAACAACCAACCACCATCAGTTCAACATCTTCCCAACTGTTTCCTTAACCCATCCTTCCATAGACATTGACACACTCATTCTCCTGAGAAAAAGTTCTATCGCGCGCGCTTGTCGTCTCCCTGCAAATTAAGTCACATATTCTGATAAAATATCTGTAAGTCTTTCTAGAACTATGTGTTGTTCATCGTATTCTGCATGAGAAGAAAGAACAGACAATAGGGATGAAAACATCGCAAAAAACATAGTCTGGAAACTTATTCTAGATAATTTAACAAATATAGTCAATTTAGTTCACTTTCTAAAAGAAGTTTTATTAAAAAATACTGATATTTATTTATTATTTATATAAAAATTATTATTTATATAAAAATAGCGAATATGCACAATTAATTTTTAGTTCAACCGATTGCCGGAACATTAGAAAATGACTTCGACTCTTTGTATTCGTTTTGAAACTCTTACATCATATGCCGGCACACGTTTGGACTTTAGCAAACTGTGAATGATCACCTAGAAAAACATCAAGCAAGTGGCAAATGTATACGATCACTGTATCAGCTGCTGAACATTGTGGTTTACGTTTATATAACCAGTACTTTCTATATTAGGTCTAAATCAGGTGGTACGAAATGAAAAGACTTTAGCATACATGCAAAGTCTGGCCTACCGATACATTTTAGCACATTGCACGCAGAAATATGTCACTTAGTTCTGTAGTAAAATAGTTGTTACAAAAGTGAATGATCGTCCTCACACGTGAGCTTCTTTTGTTTTAAAGGATTATTTTATCTTTTTACAAATTCTTTAAAGATTTTGCCTCCGGCAGACGAAGTATCCGTTTCTGTTTGCTGGGGATTTTTACAGACAAAACACCCAACCCTGAGGTGTACCGCTTGGAAGCAACACAAAAACCATGATATACTGGTGAATGATCGTCGTAAATCAAACTTAAAAACCTTTTGAGATATTAAACAACGATTTTTATTTTATTTTATTTTTATGGTGTAGACTATATAACACTTTGATTTGTCTTTCGATTCTGTTTGCAATGAAATCACAATAAAATATTACATTAATACAAAATTTGAAACCACGATCTTAGATCTCACATATTTAAAGATAAAAATATGTATTCATCAATTTCTGCTGTATCTCTAAGGGCATTACTAATACGGGTTGGTGGCAATACTGTGTGTGTTTGTAGATAATGCTTTCTTTAGTACAATGTAGTTACAATGTATTGAGTAACTGGCATAATTTCATACAAAAACACTTATAATACTAATTGATTCCATACTTAACTACATGATTTAGTTTGTATTAATTGTTACCATGACAAGCAATTTGTTTAGTCTGATTTCACGTGATAAAGGCATGATATATATATACAAAGAATGATTTAAATGTGTTAAATCTTGCTTCAGAAGACGAGCACTTACAAACTTCAAATAAAATGAGAAATCCCGCCTACATGCTGTCGCTGTATATATATATATATATATATATATATATATATATATATATATATATATATATATGTGTGTGTGTGTGTGTGTGTGTGTGTGTTATTCCTCAGTTCCATTCAATTGTAGGTTGCAAGCAAATGTTCATTTCTATGCGATATTAATTTGTATCGCTCGAATACATAAGCAAATTAACGATATCTTCCTAAGATTTTCATTACCACTTCTAACATAAATCTATCATATTTATTATTTTCAAATTTCTTCTTTCCTACTTTATAAAATGAAAACTGCAATAATAATAATAATAATAATGATAATAATAATAAAAGCATAATCATTGTTGGTGCCATTCATGTATATCTACAAAGCAAAACCAAATAATATGCACTTGTACATGTATACATTTGTGTGCATTTGTCATTGTTACCCTGTATGAATATGTATTGGTGAATGCCTCATCCTCTATATACGTAAATGTATATTCAACTGTGTGCTTGTACAGTGGGTACGTTTCCGCATGCAAATACAACCTTATCTAGAGAAATATGTGTGCGTGTTTCCATGCGTACAAGTGTATCTGTTCAAATGAATGATGTTTTGTACTTAAATATATGCGTCTGAAATGCCTTTCTGCCTGTTGTTATGTACATGTACCATTTATTGTTGCAGATCGCCTAAAATTAGAATTTACAGTCGACTAAATTTTCAGTAACGGAATACACACACGTGTGTGTGTGTGTGTGTGTGTGTGTGTGTGTGTGTGTGTGTGTGTGTGTGTGTGTGTGTGCCTCTTTCATAGCTATTAGGTGGACTTTTTCTTTCCAATTTAAAATTCAGGGACCCATTTCACTCCAAATATAATAATTTGACGATAAGGTATTGGCGAATGTGAAAGTTTGGCAAACATTGCGAAATCTTATATCAAACAGGCTGAAATGTAATAAAATATTATTAAACCCCGTTTCCTGTCCGTATATATTTTACAGAAATGATTTTTCGTGTCTGTCATATGGTATCTTAATTCAAGTATTTTACCCTATTATAATTTCCAATATTTTGGGAAAAATGACATTTCCAGAATGAGTAGTTTAATAGACAACTGTACTTAAATTCTTATGATGCTGTCATTGAATTTTGGCTCACAAAACAGCGAAATATGTAACCAATACAGAAATCGCTCGTCAGTTTTTTTTAGATGACCCAAGCAATCAAAATCTAAAACGTAATGATTATCATTATGTATTTCTACATTACACTACCTATCAAAACCTAAAACGTAATGATTATCATTATGTATTTCTACATGACACTACCTATCAAATCCTAAAACGTAATGATTATCTATTGTTATCATTAGTAGTAATAACTGACACCATTCCGACCCCACATGATGATAACCCCATGGTCTTGAGCCTGATTACGATCAAGCAAGACGTGTCATCTTGCGATGAAAATGCAATCTTGATTAAAAAATCGCGTCCAAGACTACAGGGTCATCAACGTGGGGGCGGAATGGTGTCAGTTATTACACTCTCCTTGTCTAATTGGTAGTTTATCCACAGGCTGCGGTTTATATAGCTGTTTATACACAAACTATAAATGGGTAGGCTGGATAGGGGATTGGTTGTCTTTTGGACAGATTAATTATAATATACTGTGGCCTATTTTAAACCGTCCCGCTCTGTCGTTGCCAAGAATACAATAACACTATTTCAACAAGAGTACAGCTCGTTAAAACAAGCTAACGCAGGGACTGGCGTTGGTACCAGCAAAGATATTCAAAAGGAGTAAGATCAGACTTTATCTGGTTGGACTTTTTACTACACATCTCCATAGCCAGAAGAACCAAAGACTTATCCAGTCTGGAAAAAATCTCTGGATTTTGTTTGTTATCATATGAAGTCTGAGCGCGAGGACTACTACTTGGTTCAGAGTTTTGTGTAACGTAGAGTATAATGACGGAGTATCTAAAATGTTGCAGGCCAGTGATTGCACATTACATCCCCCGATCAACTATCGGGAGTATTTTAGGTCAATGAACAAAGCCAGCAGGTTTCTTGGTGTTAGCCCAGAGGTTATCACAGAAGTTTGCAATGCGCAGCAGATAGAAATTAAGACCTGCTGGACATATATTTACGAGACACCAGCTTCAGAACGACCGCGGATAGTCACAACGTATGACGATGTGTCGTCTCAGTCAACCTGGCTATAGCCCGATTTACCCTAATTAGTTCTCGTCAAGAGGTCCTGTGATATCAACATGGCCATGCGCGAGCGTTGTGATGCCGTCATCCAGCACATAACGTTTTTCATCATAACAGCTTAACCCGATTTTGTTAAGCGCGCACGTGTACAACACGTGATTTTCAGATCTGATCGTTTTCATTGACGCTCCGTGTTTATGACCGGCCAACCCTGTCATATAGTCTTCGTGGGTTATAGTTTTCTTCACCACATTTTTTTAATCTCCTTGGCCCGTTGTTTTTTATGCTCCAGTCAGTGATTTTTATCGAATACATCTTGATCCTGAGTCCTGTGAACTCTGTGATCGGCACCGACGAGGTCTCGTCTTTGAACTTTCCGATAATCTTCTTGCTGCTAGGGTCATAGAATATGCTGCTGCTTGGATAGTCCGAGAAGTCAAACAGTCTCCAGGCTTCGTACATGTCCCGCTAGACATCTTCGGTCCGAATCTCGTAGCACAAGCTGTCAGTGTCTATGAACAATAGCCTGGCCAGATCTTGGTATTTGGCCTTGACCCATCCGTAGTGGAATCCGTACATGAGCATTTGTGAAAACTCCAGCATGGTAAACTGGCAGCAAATCGGTTTGCCCTGCTTCAGTACAGTCTTTTTGCTATGTATAGCCACAAGATTTTCATGAAAGATCTTCATGAATACAAACGCTGGTGATGCAAAAGCTTGTCCCGGAGTTCTTGTTTGTTTACCAGGCCAACGTTGACTCGTTTGCGTATATTTTCCATGGTCTTTCCGAAAATGCTGTTGTTTATCAGCTTGAAGAGGTCTTTCTCGAAGTCTGTCTTGGATGCTGTGCGTCTGGCTGTGTTGAAGCCTATGTAAGTCTTGAGCCACGGACGCTGATTAAACTCCAGGACTCAGTGAATATCAACAACAAGCATACCAAGGTTTTTGTATTGTTGCAGATTTTTGTAGTGTACGACATACTTGGTTTTGCTCATCAGATTTGGCACGAGTTTTGGCGTAGGAGCTTCAGCCTCAAACCGTTCTCGTAGGATTTCAGTAGCTGGGCTCAGCATGTCCCCATTGACCGTAATATTCTCAGGCGCCAATGGGTAGTCGTTGTGCAGCACGTGTAACTCCGCTGGATAGTTCAGGTCGACTTCTAGAATGTATCCAGTATCGTCATCGGATTTTAGCAGTTGTTCGGTAAACATCCTGGCATTCATCCACTTGAATTCGCCCGTTGGTATCTGCTATGACATAGCCCATCTCTACAAATTGTTCGAAAGCATTCAAATGTTGTACTTGGTCTGAGCGTCAGGGTTGTAATCTTGCATGTACCCGTTCGCGTGTTTGTGAGTTACCACAGAGACCCCTCCTCGGATTCCTTTCTCGACGTAGTTAAACATGTCCACTTCGGTCAACAGTTATAGTGTCTCTCCGCTAATCTTCAACGCAGGACAATCCTGGCGAGGAGTAGTATCAAGCTGGGTCTAGCCCATAGTGCTGCATGCAGACATCCCTGAATTATTCAGAGACATCTGCAAGCAGTACCACATCAGTCTTCAGGTAGAGGTCGTGGTACTAGCCCGTGTTTGTTATCCCAAAGTGTCGTTACACTCGCTGCGCGTGTTCAGTCTGCCTGTATTATTTTTTTCGCCAGGTTGCTAGCAGTAAAATTATCCTTGGCTGGGTAGCTGAGTTCCTGTGAATCTATCCCAGACTCCCTTGCGAGCAGCTATATCCGTACTGTCCCCAAACTTAGATCTGGTATGTGTAAACCGCTTTGAGTTTTTTACCAAATCGTCCAGGCTGCCATTCATGAACTGCACGATATCAACAAACCGCAGGTGTCCGAGGGAAAATTATATGTATTTTTCCATATTATTTCGGATGCACTTGATCTATTCCTGATACCGCCCAAAACATTTCACGATCATATCCGCGTAGATTATGCAACACAACAGGAATGAACTCTGGTCGTTGCAGCTTCAGGTTGCATTCGTTGTGTTCTGCTCCGCGGTATTTTCCAATGGAGTGGTCATGGTCTTTTACTCGGTCATCCACGAGAATCTGCCCACAGACGTAGCAGTTTCTCGCAGCAGCAATAATCTGCGTTGTCCTGCTCAGTCATTCTTAGTTTGTGGTTAATCCCGCCGATGCAGGCAACCTCGGCCAGCAGCGCGTCAACGAAACGAGTAACACAATCTGTGCCGCGATGGAGCACTACCGGTTTGGTGTGTGCCGGGTTAACGTGAACTAGCTTTAGGCAAATCCACATGGAACATGCTCTTGGTAGTGACGCGTAGACGACTGATTAGAATTGTTATCTACGCCAGCAATCGGGACCAACAACGACTCAAAGTCTGTATAGATGATACCCTGGACACGCGTTGTCCTCAGAATATATTTGAATTTTAGCAGACAATCTGTCGGATCTGGCAGTAATGTGCGGACTTCTTGCACGCAATCCTGGCTGTGATTTTCTAGCAGATCAGGCTTGGTGAATCCTTGGAGACAGCGTCTGCAATAAAAAGTCTTGTGCTGAGCATTGTTGTACTGGCCGTTCATCAGCCTGGAAAAGGTTTTGATCCAACAGTAGTGTCCCTCATTTTTCCCGCCGATGTACAACAGATCCATGCGTCTGTCATAGTTATGCTTGGATGGCATTAGCGGGCATACTTAGTCTGCGTCTACCCCGAACAAGTATACGGAAATGTTGTTGAGCTGTTCGAAGAGGTTTACTTGGTTGAGCTGGACTGGAAACTCGACCCCGGTGAAGCGTAGCATGTTCTGGTATGCTGAGTAGTTACTGACTCTGTTTGGGTTTTTTGTCCTCAAGGGATACAACGATGACAGCATTGCTCAAATGAAGCATTTGTTGTCGTTATTTTTTACGTTGACGCAGCTCTGACTGTTTTTCATCCTAGACGGAAGTTCCAAGTATGACCGTCCGCGGAGTGGATTATAACTAGAAACATTTAACGCCGCCTGGATTATCCAGATGAAACTCCACCCAGATCCTCGCGGGTGAACTTTTCAATGTTTGACTAGAGTGTGTGAAACATCTCGCGCGCGTTGCAGTACCGGTTCATAATAAGCGACGTCCGGCTGACAAAATGCGCAGATGTCTGAGCGTCGTCAATTTTAGTGAACTCTGCCGTGACTGAAACAGTGTATTTGGTCCCCTTGTGCACACTGAGCTCAGCGTCGATAATTTTTCGTATGCTTGGATCAGAGTGCATGGCTAGCTCTGGCAGCGTTACTGTCTCATCAAGGTTTGCATGGTAACTTCTGTCGTAGCCAGCAAAGGCTTCCTCGCGCCTGACGTATCGAACTGTTGTCATAGTATACTAATGGTTTTCACCGTTCAAATGCTAGTTTGACTTGTTGGTCTCAACTTTTGTTGTGATTGTTGTTACTACCCTGGCCGTTGACACGTTGGTCTTGTTGCTGGAACTTGGCTGGCTGCCTATCGTAACATTCTCGGATAGCACTTTTGCTGTCATCTTGACCGCCTTTAGTTGCTGTTTTATGAGATCCAGCAAGAGTTGCCGGTCCATGCAGCTTACTCTGCACCTCATCAGCAGGTCTCGTGTGTAGTGAACGAAAAATGGTTTCTTTATACAAAATACCGCTGAACGTTGTGCTGCATTCAGTAGAAATTGTTGTTCTCCTTCTTGGCGGATTCTGGCGTGCACGGAGATGTCCTCAGTTGGAACAGATGAGCGTAAATAACACCAAATTCTACGTCGCTGTAGTTTTCTTCTTCGCATCTGCAGATGTACACGGCTTCTTCTTCGGTCATTGTATTCTAGAATAGACTAAAAAAAACATGCGTTTTTTATAACATGTTTGACGACGAAGGTGTCGTTATTGAACCAGAATACGAGAATCAGGTCGAGCATCAGCATTTGCACTACCGAGTACATCGGGTGAGGTACACCAGAAAGTATCACATCCGGAACGAACTCGCGCGGTTTAATCTTAGCTACGAAGACTGACTAAGATTTAAAAGTTTAGGAAGTTCGACTTCGTGTTCAAAAAAATCTTTGAGATGATGGGCTTGCCCGAAAAAGACGCGCTATGCAAACCCGTCACGTCAAAACGCGTATTGGTCGAGTATGAAGGAATTTTTGATGAGATCATGACCGGATATTTGCCGTAGGAACCCACGAGTTAAAATTTGCGGAATATCCGCGCCACTTTACCAGTGATTTGTCGCCGCCTTTTCGTCCTATTTTTTCGATGATGAAAACATCTTGGTCTGTCTTTTGCAGCTCTTGCTCGTAAAATGAACCCTGGATGGGCTCATCCCGCAAATCTTTTATTTTCTGCGTGACCGGAATTGCCTTTAAGATCTCGCTGACCGCGAAAACCCCTTCAGTCCAGTTGGGAGTGTATCCCTGGTTTTAGACATCCTGACGTGTCACCAACATCAAATTTGTGTTTGTAGTACAGCGCGTCAGCTACCTCGGTCTTATTTGCTTGTTTCCTAGCCTGGGTTGGCGTCATGGTTATACCACGATGCCTGGCGTTATTGTACTCACTAATGAGCGCGGGCAACACATCCAGATATCTTTGCGTGCCTCTTCTGGCAAAATGCTTCCACATCTTGGTTTTCAGAGTACGGTTAAACCGCTCAACAACCACATACTTTCCCTGGTTGTGTTTTGAGTATTTGTGAATCCCGTGCTGGTTCTGACATGATTCCAGAGTCTTAATGTAGAACTCTCCGCCGTTGTCCACCCAGAGCTTGCTGGGTTTTACCGGGATTGTCTCAAACGCGTCCTTGATAGCAGTTCTTGTATGGTTCAGGCAAACTTGCTGAAGATGTCATTAACGTTTAGTAAGTATGTTACTCCTTCACTGTCCGGTGAGATCTCTTTGAGGTCAATCAATTCTGCCGCGTGGATGTCGTCGATGCCGTTTGCGACTACTCTGCGGCGAGGAAAGTTTTTTCTGGCAGGTGCATGCAACTCGTCTTCTAGCCCGATCCCGAGCTTGTACTTGGCCCCGATCATCGCCCTGACAAACGCTTTGTTTATTCGCTCGGGCATTCCTGTTAGTTTATTGCCTTCAGCTCTTGCAATATTGTGTTGAAGCAGCCTGACTTGTTATATAGTTGGTCTCTGTAGCATATCTCATGCCTCCTCGCCGTGGTATCTACTTGGTTGTATGGCTCCTGACCTGGCAACGGCTGGTCATTCTCGTCCCGTTGATTTTCTGCGGATTGTACGGACCAATATATTTGTGCCCTGGCTGCGTCCAACCCCCACTGGGCTTTTGCAGCTTTCCAATCACGCTGTGGATGTCAAGTGCGCCGCCAAGGATCTCACGGCGAGGACATTGCTTGCATACGCGCAAGATTTCATGAGGAGAATGATAACCCGGTCGCACGAGTGGTTTCGTTATACTCTACGCGCCAACTACGCGCAGCGTGGGCTGCTCAACGCAGCCCCCAAGTTTTTTTTGGTTTTCTTTTTTACAAACATAAATGTTTTCCGTCCAGATGTTGCGCATGTTGACTTGACCATAGTCTACCCGTTGGCTGTGTAGACAGTAGTCTTATCTGCGTTTTGCGTTTTGGCTCTGCAGCGTAGGCAATATGAAGCTGAAACGGTTTTATACTTGAGTTTACACAAATAGCTTTTGAAGCTTGTCAATCACGAGAACGTCGTTGGACAACGTGGGACGCTGTGCGAATTCTAACAAGATATCCAGCGTGGCTTGCCCGCGACTCCGTGATTGAATGTAATAAACACAGTAAGGTCCACAGGCTATGCTGTCCACGTGCTGAATCTGCGTAGAGTTGTAGACAACCCGATTGGTTTTGTGTACTCTACAAGAACGTCGCTGGGAGACAGCCCAAGCAAGTCAAAGTACTCTGCGTCCGGAGAGCCTTTGTTGAGGTACAGACAGACCCACTGAGTGCCAGATCCATCAAAAACGGTTTCTATATTGACCACGCCTGGTAGAAATAGTCTTCGTCCTTGTCTTTTTTTAACTCCTCGGCCTAGTACTTTTCCGATAATCCCAGGAAGCAGTGTACCGATAAGGCCAGCCAGCAGCGGGGCAATAAACTCGCCTTGTTTCTTTAGATGAGATGCTGACATAGCCGGAGTCATAACCCTTGCCAGCAGCTCGTTGTTTTACAATACTGTCGTATTGCCGCTTGGTGACTATCAAATCATCACTCTCAGTCAGCTGCGACGCTGAAGACTTGATAGTTAGCGGACAGCTACCAGATGCTGCTGAGACAGTTCTACCTGCTGATACGGCATATTGTATACAAACTCTTTTACATAAAAATAGTACTTGGCTCACGTCGGGACCTTTGTCGCAGCGTTGTGACTACCGCAAGCTGAGCACGGTCAATAAGAGATCTGCCTGTGCATTTCTTGCAGCGTCATATGCCGCTTCCTGACGTAGCCCTGTGAGTAGACCCAGAGATCGCACGGGTTGCTGCCGCTAGTCCGAAAGTCTCTAGTACAGGCAACGACTTGAGTAGAAATGACGCGATCACAGATCCTGCTGCACCAAGAATCCCGCCTTGTTTTGCTACCTGTGACTGGGAGATCTTCACGGTCAGTCCGGTCCTGGCAGCCCTGGCTGCATTCAGCGCCTTGTGTTGTCGCTGGGTTAGTATTAGCGTGTGGTTGCCTTCGTGGGCTAGCTGAGCTGCGCTAAGCTGGACAGTAACTCTTGTCTTTTTTGTGCCGCGCTCGCTATCGCCTGCTGCTGCGAAGTAGTTAAAATCAGACGCGCTGGGGAATACGGCATGTTATTTTATAAGAGTGCATTAAACGATCACGGTCATTTTGCCTTATACCACGTCAAGTATTTATTTGAGGTTACCATAGCGTACACGTCGTAAAGGTTGGCAGCGGTTGCTACAGTCCATCTCACCTGAACATCAGCTGAGGAGTTTTTTAGCCGCGAATCATGCTCTGAAACATCAAAGTGGTATATCGGGTACAGCGAAGCAAAATCCTCCTGTGACACACGAGTACCGGTACCGATATCCTGGTATTTTTGTATTGCCTCCTGAAACATCATCACGCTCTGGAGTAGTTTCTGTGAGCTGGATCGTAGTTGCATTGAAGTTCTCGCTCTGTGTACTGTTTGTTGTTTATTCTAACAGCTATTCTTGTCAGTCCAAGATTGTCAAAAATTACGTTATTTTGCCCTTGGTGTACTTCAAGAACATTATTTGGAAATACCACAAACACACGCCGTGGCAGTTCCAGGCCTGTTGTACTCATTATTCTCAACGCTGATGTGGTCGCCTGTGGATTGAAATAGGCTGCCCTCAAAGATTTGTGTCTGCTCAAAATAAAGTTTTTTTGGAAAAACGGCCGAGCACGTTTTCTAGCTCAAGCGCATGCTGTAGCGAAGGCATGATCTTTGGCATTCAAAACGACAACTTGGTCAGTTCTCTCCCGCCGTCGACTACGACAGCTGCGCGGTGCATATAATTGTCAGATTTATTTCGATGAAGAGCCACTGTGTGTTTGATTCCACGAAATACAGTTCGAATATCATAGCGAAACCCAAAGATAGAACTCAGCGGAAGAAACATGCCTGGCCATCCGATATAAGCTCTTTGTGAATTGCAAATCCCGAGTTGTATGTGGGACGCCGTTTGATATTAACGTTGGCCCTGAAAGCATCTCCTGAAACACAATTTGCAGCACCGAGAGGTACTATAGCCACTTGAATCAGTTCTGTTCCTGTTGAAAACTCTGTGTTGTCTGCGATGCACAACTCCGGTTGTAGGTATGAGATACCAAAAGCGTTACGACAGGAAATACCTGAGCTAGTCAACAAACTTCGCCTTGACGAAGTCGTACAGCGACGGCTTGCCTTTTCACTTTTCAAACTCAGCTCCGAGAAGTCTTCGAGATGATTCGAGTTCAAACTCGATTTTTTGCGTATTGATAAAAAAACAAACTCGGAATGCTCTTTGGCGATAATACAAATTTCCCTCAGCGCGGACTTAACTAACTTGTATGCCTCACCCAACGAGCTGATGTTAGCGCTGTTTGCGCTAAAGCCCTCTGGCCAAATGCAACCTGCAGCTTCGGCTGACTCGTACTCGCCACAGATCTATGTTGAGTCAAAAGAGAACATTGTATTCTAGTACGACTTTGTCTAAATAAACATGAATTTAAACTACATAACGTTCGCTTTTGAAAAGGCACGAAGAGTACTGCCTGTGCAGCACGAGTGTATGCTACTAGGATGAATTTCAAAAACGTTGTACGCTGAGTTTGCTGGAAAAAATATTTGGTGAACACCTGTCGTCACGTTTGTGGCTCTTAGCGATCTTGCCGGACCAAACTTTCTGAATCCTCCACGACCTCTACGCGTGTTTTCTGCTGGCGTGACGACCTTTAGATTTTCAAGTCGGTTATCAGCTCTGTTTCCGTTGATGTGATCACAAAAACCATCACAGGCTGAATAAGACCTCGGAAACATTCCACAACAAAACGCGACTCTAGCATGTTAGTTTTTGGCGTGCCTGTACCAGAGACAGAAATCAAAAGATAGCTGCTGTTGTTTGTACTCTTCGCAAGTATGTTTTGTTTTAGCTTGTGGCGTATCTGGCTCAGCTCGTTAGCTTGGTAAGGGTCGTATGTCAGGTGCGTTTGCCAGATTTCCATGGTTGATATTACTCCAACTTGGTCTGTCTAATACGACATACTTTCTCATTGACCTGCGCTACTGCACGTTCAATGACGTTTCAGTATGGGATTCTCATTACAGTATGAAACAAAGCAGCAACAAGTTAAAACGGCAAAACAGCAAAAATCCCCTTCCTGGAGTGTCTGTCAGCTACCGAGTTCAGTACATTATTGACACTCTCGAGCCACTCGTCTTCTTCCAGAAACAATACAAACTCACTCGGATGAGAGTAATTTAAAAAACCGAGAAACTCGGGTTCTGCTGATAAACCTAAGTCGAAATAGTCATTGGTTCCTCAAAACAAAAAAATAAAATTCCGATCGCGACGGAATCTTGTTGGTAGCCACAAAAATCTCTGCAACGAAACTGCCGATCATTCCCAGGATTAAATCCCCAGCAGTCCATCGTGCATTTCCTGAAGACAGAGTCGACTAGCATTCCGTGGGCAGCTGGCGGTGAAACCTCTAGACCTGACAAAGCCTGCGGAAGATAGTACTCGACCAGTTTTTCTACTGAGCGGCGAAATTGGCATTTCAATTCCAGCAGTACGATCTTGTTGTCGTAAATGATGTACCCATCAGGGCTGTACCTGGATCCGGGAATATCTCTGATGCAAATGTCGTTGCCAACAACCTTGCCTTTGAGGACTCGTTCAGTATAATATATGATAACAGACTCAATTATCATTCCCAGAGACACGGCAACGTTGTCGGAAATTATTGCTTTGTTTCTTTCTTCTTTGCAATATCATCAGCGTTGACAAACGGACAGCACCCCATGAGCGCAGTTAACTCTGATCCTCCTCCCAACGTTGTTTCCAGAAGCTGGAACCACTCCGCTGTCTTTTGCTTGTTATTGTGACTGCTCACAAACTGTTCAAGGATTTATTCCAGGTTCATATATTCCAATCCTGGTTAGTCCAAAATACAACCAGTCCACTATCCAGCATACCCATTCAGAGTTTTTGTGTAAACATCTATAGTAACCGCAGCCCGTGGATAAACTTCCAATTAGACAAGGAGAGTCGTAATAACTGACACCGTTCCGCCCCCACGCCGATGACCCTGTGGTCTTGGACGCGATTTTTGATCAAGATTGCCTTGTCATCCCAAGATAACACGTCTTTCTTGATCGTAATCAGGTTCAAGACCATGGGGTTATTATCATGTGAGGTCGGAACTACTGTTACTACTATCATTATGCATTTCTAGATGACACTACCTATCAAAACCTAAATGGCAATAATTATCCATTGTTATCATTATGGCATTTTGGTGTCATAAGCGAAATAAGTTAATGTGAAACTCAAAGCTAAATATATGTTGATTGGGGGGGGGGGGGGAAATACCTTTTTCAGTAAAGTCACTTGTAAACGATGTTTATCCTCAGTGTTAATAAATTTACCTTTATGCAGTACAGGCTGGCAGCTTGTCCGATATATTTCAACAAAACTGTGCTATTTTCAATGTGTTAAGCTGAGAAAAAGTCGACACACAAATTAACAACATAGACTTTTAAAGGAAATCTCGTTTCTGCTCGTTCTATTGATTTATACTTAGTATTCCATTCTCGGAAATCACACAATTTATTCCAGACATCTCGTACTCGTAATATAATCAATGGCAAAATATAACAGTAGCGAGAGGTCATGGGGAGCCAAAACAGCCGATACAAATTCGGGTCTTGTATATGCCACTGGAGTTATTACAGTGTGTATTCATAGTATTAATTATAAATGGATATGCAGAGGGATTGACAGTATTCTCTCTCGCGCGGGCATGCGCGATTGAAAATCGGTCACAACCGACATTTGTGATGAAACTAGACTTAAAATCTATATGAAGTTACGTACATTTATTGTTATCAAGGTGAAATGACCACTGTTAACCACCCACCAAATGTGTGTACAGGGACTCACTGGGACTATGCCAACACTCAAACGTGAAGTTGGTACAATTAAATTTCATATCAATGGAGCGATATATAAATTTGTCACATTTAGTCATCAGGCAACATTTTGCACAAAAAGTGAACGTTCTAGACAATTCTGTACTTCAAGGTAACATTTTATCTTTCCGTCTCTTTATTTCCTATTCGTGTTGTTTTTTTCTTTCAACATTTTAATTACTTTTGTTAGGTGCAAAGTCTAGATGCATATAAACTGAACATTGATGTACGTTTTTTAATAATCACTATATAATGCCATTTTCAAAGAAAGTGTGAAAAGAAGATGAATCTGTATAACTTTTAATCGATTTTCACCGCAATTATTCGTAGTTATATAAATAAAAAAAGAAAGAACAATAACGGAAGAGACTGGCTTCAGAATGATATATTTTACCATTTTCCTCCAAACAGTATATGTTTACATCCTGAATGACGATAACATTATGCATCCTTTTATGCATCCTTTTCAGTAAAGTTCTAATTTCCTTTCTGTATATTCCGGCAAAAGTTTGAATTTAATCAAATGTGTATAATGCTATCTTTATATAATCCATCATCTTATCTGTTATTGGTTGATTTTAAAATAAAATGGCTCAAATCTATTTTTCCGGAATGTTAATGTTAATCGAATACAGTTTTTCAGACATACTTTTCTGGCTGCTCTTGGTGGGCACCATTTTTCCGTATTGCTTAGAATTTCATCGTGTTCACTTTGCACTTTTATGGTCACCATGCCAATCCCGTTCCAAACCCTGCAAGGACATGTAGTTGCCCATCTAAGGTCGGTGGTTTTCCCTGGCTTCTCTAATTCCTTTCACCTTCAAAAACCATAAAACGCCGACAAATCCTTCGCGAAAGTATTGTATAATGGACAGAAATTCGTGTACAATCGTAGGTTAATTTCTATGCATAGTACTTACTATACACATCAGACTGGACCTTGTGTTCCATCCATCTTTACCTAAATTTATCCGTTCCCCTCGTGACATGGCCATGAATAAGTAAGCGAAATCAGTATCTGTTTTTGAAATCTCATTATCTGAATCAGGTGACTTCATTATCATACGCCTCAGAGTGGTTGGACTCAGCCGCGCTATGTAAGAATTTAAGGGTCCTAATTAGACAAGGAATCAAGTTCTTCAAGGGGAAGGCAACCATGGTTAGATAATGTTTGAACCTGAAGATAAATTACTGAACTAAATTGTATATATATGACTAAAATACTGACAGGTCATATAGGTCAATAAATACTTCACCTTTGCTATTCAGGAACCCTATTCGCTATTCGCTCAAACCCATCTCATGAGCAGTGTCATTGCGTTTCATGTCGATAATAACTTTTAAAGCTGAATTACTTTACGGTTAAGCCATTGATTCAAAGCTTTTTAAGATATTTTCCCGCCATGAGTGTGAAAGGGGCATTAAGTGTTACCCTTTGTCCTTCCGTTAGAAAATGGTTTAAGTTTGCATTTAGGTTAGAGAATTCATATATTACATAAGAGGGATGGTGGACATTCTTGTTATATCAACACATTTTTAATTTAATTGCCTGCACACATGTAATTGTATCTAGCTTCTCCTGTCAATGAAAATGTGTAACATGAAGTTACATGAATTGTCGGGAGTCTCAATAATTAGTAAATACACAAACAATGTGTATATGTGGGCCATTAAAAATTACTTTAAAACTCAATGCTCAAGGAATTTTGTGAACTTCTGCAACTTTAAGTTCCAGAAACATATAGACGTATGCGACTATTCGAAGACTGGATGCACAACATTCTGTCTGCCGACTAGACATTGTAGACGTCTGTTAGACTCAAGTAGCTACCATATCAATACACTGTAAAACCATTTGAAAGGATACCTTTACTAAGCAAGTGCTTGTCTCTTCGACTCAAGTAAGTACCATGTCAATATACCGTATAACCCATTCGAATAGACACCTTTACTAAACAAGTGTTTGTCTATTGGACTCAAGCAGCTACCGTGTCAATATACTGTGAAACCCATTCGAAAGGAAACCTTTGCTAAGCAAGTGTTTGTCTATTGGACTCGGTAACTACCGTGTCAATATACTGTAAAACCTATTCGAAAGGATACCCTTACTAAGCAAAGTGCTTGTCTGGAAAATAAGCTAAATGTATTTTGAGCCCCTTTCATCCGCTAAATGTATAAAGGAAGTTTTTAAAACTGTATTTGTTTCTACTTAAGGTAGCAGTAGATCAGAGGCGTAGCTAGGGGGGGAGGGGGCAGGGGGGTACATATGTCCCCGGGCGCCAAGGTACAGGGGCGCCAAAATGAGGCTTACAACGTTACATTATAATAAGTAAACATTGGAAAAAACAGATTTTGATTGCGTAATTGACCAGTTTGCGACAGTGAAATCAAGAAAAATAAATCTTTTGTAGACTATGTAAACCAGTCTACGACAGTGACTGAGTGGGTCATGTACTATAATTTCTATAAATTTGCTTCTTTAAATATAATGTTTTATTAAAATTTAAATTGTTTTCCTTATTCAATGTAATAGAAAAATGTGATTAAACGGGGAGGGGGCTGGGGCGCCAATTTTATAGTTCGTCCCCGGGCGCAAAATATCATAGCTACGCCTCTGCAGTAGATTCAAAGTGCTATGCTGACATAACTTATCGATGAGACGACACTGAAGGTACGTGTAGGACTCTCCTTACCCAACTTGATTAATTAAGTAGATAATGAGTAAACACCCCCAAGCTAATATGCATTACAATCAAATGTAACACTAGAACCCTGTGAAAAGCATACCATACTGCGAGGTTAGGAAATTAGGTTTCTAAAAAGATATAATCTATTTAGGAGATATGATGCTGATATTATTGGTTGTATTCCAGTACGTTGCTGCCGGTAGATATGAAACAAGTGAGTCTATTTTCTAGGCAAAATATCTGAGACTATGTTAGTTTGTTTGTTTGTAATATTTTTTGGCAAGTTTTCTTTACAAAATTGTCAAGAAAAGCTTAAGAGGTATTCACACATGAAGCCAACTGTTAATCCTTTCCCGCAATGTTATTAATATTATAATGGTTAAGTAGTTTTCTGTCAGGTTGAATTTTTTTTATATGGTATTTATCATTTAGCATGCGTGTACATTTACCACTTAAGTCCATAAGAGTCAATTTTATAAATCTTCAGTTTTGCCATTCTTCTGGGTGTTTGCAATTTAACGAGTCTTATCCCGGCGAAGGTAAATAAGGTATTCACTAATATTGTCTTGCCTGTATTGATATATATCTTTCCTTTTAGGTATTTGATAACAATAAAATAATGGACGACATAATGATCACCTATCTTTCAGTATTATCCATTGTTGCAATTTATTCGAACTGTCAGGGGAGAGTGGGTATGTAACTCTGTTACTAAATAATGATTAAGATGTGGGGATTTGTTCAATTTAGGATGACACTGGCAATTTGAGGTGGAATCATGTTTCATGGGCGAGCCAAAGGTACAACGCTGATTATCATGATGCATAAGAAGAAATAACATTATTGTTTCACTTTTGTCTGAATATGTATTGTTGTATCGACCTGAATGTTTACTGATGCATTGAGATCAAGGTACTATGATCTGCAGATGTAGATTAATTTTTGTACTTTTATTTTAAAAAAATATATAAAAATTTTAAAAAAGCGCTTAATCTTACTTTTCAAGCAGGAACCGATGATGTAAAGAAAATTGTCTCAGGACCACGTACCATCACTAACAATGGGGTTACTCGAAATGAGGTCACCGTATCCTATTCCACCATCGGTAGCGGAAGTGATGATATCCAGCTGTTCCGGATCTTCAGTAGCAGGAGAAGAGAGCTAATAGAAGGAGTGTCAGGGAACTCTTCTGAACGTACATACACGTTCTCCAATCTCACCTGTGTATACATTGGTCTCTATGAAGGGGTAACTGTGTCCACGTCCATTTCTGAGGAATTTCCTGAAGTGGTCAGTAAAGAGGATTTCCATCTGCCAGTGGACGGAGAGGAGAGTAGTTTCAAATGTAAGTATGCTTCCAAATCTTGTCTTTATATATGCCAAAGCCAACCGAAAAAAAGGTTAAAGCTTTGTTCGTTATACCTGTATCAAACCTAACACCCTAAAGTCAACTATAAAAGCTGGTTAAACTATTATACTCTAAGAGATGCAAGAATCAAGCGTCTAAGGGTTAGTTACAGCTGCACCTAACGTCTCAAATTTTCTTCTGCAAAAGCAAAAGGATTCATATCTTTCCTTTTCTGCCATCATGCAACTGTCACAAACAGTAATCGATTGTTGTGGATGAAGAGAAAGTCATTGCATATTTTATTCTTCTTCGAAATCTATTCCATCTTTGTAGAGTCACCGATCGCCTTTTCTCAGTTACTCAATTTAGTACTTACGGGCTTCCGTAGGTATATCTATGACAAAAGCCATAACATGTATAAATGCAATGTATCTAATATATTTTAAAATATCAATCGCAAGATACATTTTAAGAATTTTATGTGAAACCTGGATCAGGACTGCGGTGTTTTTATGTCTACTAATTAAGCACCAATCCAATATTATATTGGTATAACTCAGTGTTGGACAATAAAACTTGATAGTCTTGAAAAAGAGATGTAATTTAAGTTGTCATCGACATCAATTTATAAATTTCTAAATGATCTTATTTGGCTAAACCCCATCATTCCGGAGTTAGTGACACGAGTAGAGGGTTTGCACCAGTTAGCACCAGTTAGCGCACGATCGTTATTAACTCCTGACTACGTGCATTTTGTGCCTGCAACTAGCAAAAATATCGCATAGAATTTGGAACAATTAACAATCGTGCAGTATCTGGTCCTGCGCGGTAACTGGTGCAGTTTCTCTATGTTAAGTATTCTACTATGATGACCGTAAATACCTTGAAAGAAATATTTATCATACCACATATTGTTATTATGCAAGCGATGTCACAATCACATTGCTGTTTCAGTAGATATATCATTACATTTTCTACATGTGTGTGTGTGTGTGTGTGTGTGTGTGTGTGTGTGTGTGTGTGTGTGTGTGTGTGTGTGTGTGTGTGTGTGTGTGAAATTGTGCCACCTGATCTTTGACTCAAAGCCAGCCACGGGTACACAGGCAGTTTAGATAATAATTTACGGTTGTTTGGTTAAAAAGGCTAAATAATTAAGTATTTGATCTCCTCATTTGAGGTGGCCTCATAGTTGTCGTTGACCATGTGGATCAAGGCATTCTGGGATATCCAGCAGTTTTCGGAGTCACTGTGAAAGCTTATCCACGGGCTTATACCGGAACTTGGACCACTGCCAGATCAGGAAATACCAGTCTTGACAGGCGAGTGGGTCTATGTTTCGCGCCCGCGCGCGCGCGCGTGTGTGTGTGTGTGTGTAAATACATGCATTTTTTTATCGTTGCTTAATGTAATCAGATGTGAAAAATATAGAACATGTGCTTGTCGATGGTTTAATTTATAATTCACTGAGATAACCGTGAAAGTCGCAAACCTTTGTGTTTCAATAATATGTTAAATGACGGGATAATATGTTCGATTACGGAGGCAATATATATATATATATATATATATATATATATATATATATATATATATATATATATATGATCTACCTCATTACATGCAAGGTATGCCGCATCCAATATGTTGGACAAAACAAAGACATTAATCATTAGAATGAATCTTCACAGATCAGATTGGCAAACAAAAAAATGGAAAGAACCCCAGTGGAGGAACGTTTTTCTTCCCCCGTCACACTTTCAGTGATATAGTCCTGACGAGAATCGCCCACAATTCAAAATGGAGCACAGAAAATAGGAGATCCAAAATCGTATTTCCCTGCCATTGATTCGCTTTCTCAAACCCTTGATCTCGACTTCCATTCTTATGTTGTTTCTTTTTAAATGTAAATATGCATAGCATTTTGTAATACTGCTTGGAACAAAATCTTTACGAGTTTTAAGTAATCGCCAGTTGAACAAAATTCTACATCCGGAATAACAGTTTTCATTGGACAGCTGTCAACAACCATTTAGATGGCGTACATTTTTATCATTACTTACCTGTTGCTTTGCTTACGTCATCAATTATATTTCTTTGCTCTAACCACATTGTGACTTGCGAGCGCACTCTTATAATCCATCGTAACAAGTAATGGGCTTTTTTTTGTAAATATTTACAGCCAAACATCATGTAGGTTCTGAAAAGTAATTATGCTTTGGTTTTTTCTTCTTGTCTCGCTTGTGTAATCGTTCTGTGTAGCTTTGTGCCCTTTAGAAAAAAATCGGAAAATTCCTAAATTACTTTGGCTGGTGCCACACAAGTTTTACACTGTTGTTTGTAAATTTTTCTTTAATTTATTGTGACCTTTATACCCTGAGTAAATATCAGTTTAGAACGTTTTGCATCGGACCTTGACGGAAACAGAAAAATGCCATTCATGAGAGCGACGACGGTATGATCTATACCAAAGTCTTTACCGCTGACTCAGTCAAATACAATATCACACATTCGAATGCAAAACAGCATGTAAAACCATTAAAGGCTACGGACTCGGTCAAAAGCAAAAGAAAGCGTAAATTGTATGGTGTTAGTAGTTATATGAGAGAACTGAGTGTCAAATGAGACAGTTGGGGGTCATACGGGAAATTAACATGGAGAAGCACTTAGGGATCAAAAGTGTTTATAGGGTCAAAAGTGTTTATAAGGTCAAAAAGGTTTATAGGGTCAAAAGTGTTTATGGGGCAGAAGTGTTTATGAGGACAGACACCCCAGTCTATACTATAGAACACGCTGAGTGTAGTGACCAATACCACGTCATTTATACTATACAACACCCAACACTATACCATCAACACGCCGTGTATAGTGACCAATATCACGTCATCTGCTATCCAACTCCCCCACACTATACCATCAACACGCCGTGTGTAGTGACCAATACCACGTCATTTATACTATACAACACCCCACACTGTACCATCAACACGCCGTGTATAGTGACCAATACCACGTCATCTACTATCCAACACCCCATAATATGCCATCAACACGCCTTGTGTAATGACCTATACAAAGTCATTTATACTATCCAACATCTCACACTATGCCATCAACACTCCGTGTGTAGTGACCAATACCCCGTCATTTATATTATCCAACACCCCACAATATACCATCAACACGCCGTGGGTTGTGACCAATACCACGTCATTTATACTATACTACATCGCACACTATACAATCAACACGCCGTGTGTAGTGACCAATACCACGTCATCGACTATCCACCCCCCCCACAATATACCAATCAACACGTCGAATGTAGTGACCAATATCACGTCATTTATACTATACAACACCCCACACTATACCATCAACACCCCATGTGTAGTGACCAATACCACGTCATCTACTATCCAATCCCCCACACTATGCCATCAACACGCCCTGTGTAGTGACCAATACCACGTTATTTATACTATCCAACACCCCACACTATACCATCAACACGCCTTGTGTGGTATCCAATACCACGTCGTTTATACTATCCAACACAACACACTATACCATCAAACACGCCCTGTTTAGTGACCAATACCATGTCATTTCTACTATCCAACTGCCCACAATGCACCATCAACACGCCGTGTGTAGTGACCAATACCCCGTCATTTATACCCCACAATGCACCATCAACACACCGCGTGTAGTGACCAATACCCCGTCATTTATACTATCCAACACAACACACTATACCAACAACACGACGTGGGTAGTGACCAATACCACGTCATTTATACTATACAACACCCCACTCTAAACCATCAACACGCCGTGTGTAGTGGCCAACACCACGTCATCTGCTATCCAACACCCCACAATATAATATCAACACGCCCTGTGTAGTGACCAATACCACGTCATTTATACTATCCAACACCCCACACTATACCATCAACACGCCATGTGTGGTGACCAATACCAAGTCATTTATACTATCCAACACAACACACTATACCATCAACACGACGTGTGTAGTGACCAATACTCCGTCATCTACTATCCAACTCCCCACTCTATACCATCAGCACGCCGTGTAGTGACCAACACCCAACACTATATCATCAACACGCCGTGTGTAGTGACCATTACCCCGTTCTCTACTATCCAGCACCCCACTCTATATCATCAACACGCCGTGTGTAGTGACCATTACCCCGTCATCTACGATCCAACAACCCACACTATACCATCAACGCGCTGTGTGTAGTGACCACTACCACGTCATATAATATCAAACACCCCACACTATACCATCAACACGCCTTGTGTAGTGACCAATACTCCGTCATCTACTATCCAACTCCCCACTCTATACCATCAGCACGCGTGTGTAGTGACCAACACCCAACACTATATCATCAACACGCCGTGTGTAGTGACCAATATCTCGGCATCTACTATCCTAAACCCCACATATACTATCCAACACGCCGTGTGTAGTGACCAATATCCCGTCATCTACTATCCAAAACTCTACATATACTATCCAACACGCCGTGTGTAGTGACCTTCTGCCTAGTGGCTATATCTATGTAGCCTAGATTTATATATATAAAGCATTACCTATACCTCAGATCATGTTGGAGGTGTCAGTAAATTTGCATATATTGTACCTATGTTATAAATATTTAACCAACTCATAATAACACACTAAAATGAACGTGACTAAAAGTTGTACCAAACTTCCGAACTGTCACCGACTTTAATGGAGACTGAAAATAATCCGCAAATTATTTTAGAAAATTGGCCAAGACCAAAAGTAGCGCTAAAATTCCGAAATTTTACCGGACATTAGCGGAGACTGAAAATAATCCGGATTTTTTTTTTAAATTGGCCAAGACCAAAACGTAGCGCTAAAAACTCCGAAATTGTACCGGACATTAGCGAAGACTGATAATAATCAGGAAAAAATGTAAAAAAAAAATGGCTAAGACTAAAATTAGTACTAAAATTTCGAAACTCATAGACAGAACGAAGGGAGTAGTGAAAACAAAACGGTGAGTCTACTACATAACATTTTGGTGGAGTTAACGTATCTGAAACTAATGTATCTAACTTCTTTAACATAACCCAAAAGAAAGAGACCATCACGGGCTAAGCTTTCTAAACCCATTTCATCATCCACTCTCACTACTGAGATTCCACCACCACCACCACCACCACCACCACCACCATTGACCACTTCTACTACCACTACAAAAGCAGCAGTAGGAGGAGTAGGACTTGGCCGTGGAAAGGGATTGGCAGTTAAAGCTCATCATGTCTAGTCCATAAGTTTGTTTTAAAAAACAACACCCCAACGGTCATTTTTAGGGCCACCCACATTTCTTAGAAAAGAAATCAAATTGCCAAATCAAGTAAAACTTAAATCCCATCATTTGATTGTGTATGAGTGCGTGTGTGCATCCATACTATAAAACAAAATCAAAACCAAAAGACACTTACTTTTTTCCTTTTTGGTATATTCTGTCTTTTTTAAAACCACAATGAACATTTCATAACACATCACTCAAGTTCATTTTTTTCTTTCATTGTCTGTCTCTCTTTTTGAATCTCTTCACATGCATCATGGGTTCTTCTTCATTGTCTTCCAGTCGTCTTGCCTTCTGACATTTCTTGACGACGGGGATGGGTTCTTCTACTTTTGTTGCTGAAGAGCCCTCTGCCTCCTCCCTCTTCTCCTGGCTCTCTTTTTACTTAGGACACTCTGAAGATCAATGACCTTTTTCTTGACAATGATAACAGGTATCTTTCCCTTTGTCTCTCTTTTCTTTTCCTTTACTTTGACGTTTTGGACATTCTGGAGCCCAATGTCCTTTCTCTTGGCAGATATAGCACGTATCTTGACTTTTATCTCGAGAGGAGGAGTAGTTCTTAGTCTTATTGGAAAAAGTGGTATACTTTCCAAGGACTCTCTCTAAATTTATGATAGCAACAGCCGTCTGTTGTGCTAAATCTCTGACCAGAAGGGTAAGCTTTTCTGACTGCTCTTCCATCTTCACAGTTTGAAAGTTGAATAACTAATAGTTACTCTGAGGGTAAGAAGCTCTCTATATATAGGGAAAGAGCGTTTGTAAAACTCAATCAAATCAAAGTTGGAAATCAAGATGAAACGATCACGTAATTTCAGTGAGAAACCAGAAGAAGAAGAAGCTAAGAGGCCACGACGACGACTTTCCGTGCCGCCTCATACGCCGCTAGCTGAAGTGCGAGCCCACGTCCATGCCAGTGATTTCGAAGAGGACATGAATGAGTCTGAAACAATACCCTCTACCTCCTCAAGACCAAGAGAGTCCAGAACCCCAAAAAGAAAGTCGTCAGTAGCTCCCGAGAGACACAAAAAGTGACTTCCAGAAAATTTGCAACCATGGCTTACACCTACACGGTCAACTTTAAAGAGTTCAAATCTGATGTACCCCATGAGGAAGCGGCAGGTTTCATTACCGATATCTGATTTTCTTTGTTAGAAACATTGAAACGACAATGCCAAGCGAAAGAGGACGATCGATTGAGACTTTCCATTCATCACGATAGTTTGTAGTCTCCTGTCTGGATCGAGTTTAGTACCCCGGCAGAATTAACATTTGGCACAACGTCCGAGATTGCCCAAGACGGAATACTTGTCAGATCTCAGTCGCTACTTTCAACTGGTGGACGACAAAGGAAAACTGATGAAACACGTGGAAATCATCCGTGACAATTTGATCTGGGTCAGTTACGAAGAAGAACCAAAGTTTGTACTCACCGACTACCTTAGCAATGTCGTCATTACAGCCTACGTGACATCCAATGCTCGCTTAAAATTGTACGATAACGCTTTAGAAGTGTTGGGAGATCGAGTAATGTACTTTGACACCGACAGTTGTATGTACATCCATCGCCCTGGTAGCCAACACCCCACCATCGAAGGGGATCGTTTAGGGGCATGGACGGACGAGCACCACAAGAGACAATCCTCAGTTTTGCCAGCGGTGGCCCGAAAAATTACGGCTACCAATACAGAGACCGACAAGGACAACTTCATACCAAATGCAAAGTCAAAGTATTGACACTGAATTATCGAGCGAGTCAACTAGTCAACTTTGATGTCTTGAAAGAAGCTTTACAGTCCGGGCAAGATCAAGACTTTCGAGTGAAAACAGTGGAGCCCCACAAAATCGTACGTTTGCCAAACCACCAAATCGTCAGTCGCCCTTTTAGAAAAAGTCTATCAAATTGTGTACCAGAAACGAGTGCGACTTCCAGACCACAACACTTTACCGTACGGACACGCTGAGATCCAGTATAAAAAAGGGACAACTTCCAAGACCAACACTTCATTGTGACGACAAACGTTGACCGAGCAAGAAGATGAATACTAATTCCACACAGCCACCGAGTGAGGAACTCACTGTGAACTTCAAGTTCAATGTGGAGGACAGTACACAGACACCGATACTAACGAAGTCGACACAGCCATCGAGTGAGGGACCTACTGTAGACTCCAAGTTCGATCACGAAATCGAGTGCGATGCGGTGCCTTGAGATGAGACTGATGCCGTACGCATTGACATCAGCGATGCAGCTTACCGCTCATCTGGGACCATCGAAAGCGATGCCGTTCGTGTGCCTTACCGTCCCACTAGCGAAAGCGATGCAGCACGACACCCTTTCTTTACTGGTCAATGTGACACTAAACGTGTACCTACCTGCGGATGCCATCATTACATGGGCAAATAATTCACGTTCCCTGTGGCTGTGCCTGGCTATTGTGACTTTGAAAGTCGATTCCAGACGTTCAAAGATAAGTGGCCTAAATAGCTGGAAGGACCCACTCCCAAAGCTTTAGCCAGAGCTGGATTTATCGACTTGGGAGAAGGCGATAAAGTCAAGTGTTTCAGCTGCGGTGTGACACTTCACGAATGGGAGTATAAAGACTCAACTTACTTGGAACATGCCAGATGGTCTCTGCGCTGTCAGTACCTGCCTTTGGTCGGTCCAAAGAGGTAATATGTCGGATACTTTAGAAGAGCACATTCATTGTTTGCCTCCGGAGCAGCGAGCAAGCATTTACCAATAGTTGGTCCAGATACAAGTGAAACGCAAAGAACAATTGCATCCTTTACGACATAGATGTTTTAGCCATTGGAATCTGAATGCTATAAAAGTACTGATTAGTTTCAAAGTATTCAAATGGTCAGACATTCATGAAGGACTAGATGACACCTTTAAGGGTTTGGATGGCACAACCTACAATGTGACACTGTTACACAGAATTCGATAGAATGAAGTTCAGGAAAAAGTTACAAACTTAGAGGAATACAAAAAACTTTTAAAAGAAGTGTCACCTCAAGACGAAACGCCTTCACGCCGTTTGAGGTGTAGAAAGGTAATCACTGAATGTCTTGGATATCCTTTACCACCAGATTCCATTTGGCAATTGTGTGACTATTTCATCAAAAAGAAAGACGTGCCTGTGAATGATTAGTTTAGAATAGCACATTCAGAATCTGCCTTTGGAGCTGTGAGAACGCATTTACATAGAGTTTGTCAAGATACAAGTGAAACGCAAACTCAAAGTCATTTCTCGATTTTTAAACTATTGTTATTTCCACAGTATAAGAAGACTGATTCTTGGGAGAAACTATCACAGATGCCTTGGGGTAGACTATCATCAAAGATACAAACCTTGTGAACCTGGATATAAAAGCTGACCATGCCAGGACCGTTGTCTGCAGTCTTGGAACGAATTCCGTGGAAGGAAGTCAATAATAGTGTTCATACCTTAGAGGATTACAAACGACTGATACACGACCTGTTTCCATTGAATTTTGGACGCTATGTGGTGTGTGTGTTAGTAACTACTTTTCTTGGATTTCCTTTCCAGAAAATTCATTGTGGATTATATTTGATGAACAGTACGTGCAAAAAAAGACATGACCATTCACACTTTATCGGTGCACGAAAGACAAATTGTGCTCAGAGTGTTGAGAATCGGGAAGAAAACAAGTTGTGTACCTCCGTGTGAAGAAGACATTTGTCAAACTTTATCTATACTTCATACTTACCAAGAAGTGTGTATCGCTAGTTGGTTACACCAACAACTTAACGATTGGAAAGATGTACGTGACTGGAAAAGTTTTGGTTTCGATGCTTGGCTACAAGAAGTGGCACACTTTGCCAAAGACCTTGCGAGTCACTAATCATCCAAGACAAAATAAAAAGAACAAGTGAACTTAGACCAAAAATTAAAAGTGACATTTTTGCTTTATGTGTGTTTTCGTGTTTTAATTCTGGACATGTAAATATGTTTTTGTTTTTCTGTTTAAAACATTAAACGTGTATGAAATGTATAAAATGTCTTGTGTTGTTCATGTTCCTCTCAAATTTCTCCATACCTCAGTCATGGCTGCATCCTCCTCTTTCTCCTCTGTCTCCTCTTCTGTTATCAAAGTGATTGACGAAGAGTTAGATCGTCAAAGTTGGGAAGCTTTGCATCTGCGCCATCATTTTAACATGTTGATTGCTGGACCCAGTGGCTCAGGCAAAACCGAATTTGTCAAACGTTTGATCGAACACAAATCTCATTTGTTTGATCGTCCCCTCAACGTATCGTGTGGTGTTACAAAGAGTGGTAATCGTCTTACACCTTACTTCAAGAAAGTCAAGGAGATCGTGTCTGACTTGAGTCAAACACATCTGGTCATCTTCGATGACATGTTATGAGAAGACGAAGAAGAAATTAAACTTTGGTCTACACGAAAAGGACATCATCGTAATGTGAGTATCATTTACATTACTCAACATTCATTTCAACAAAGTAAGCCCATCGTACCATCAGTCTCAGTGCCCATTATGTAGTGTTGTTTAAAAGCACCAGAGACAAATCTCAAGTGCAAGTGTTAGCCAAACAGTTAGGCACTCTTTGGCTAGATTATGTGTACGACGATGCCACTCAAACATCTCATGCGTATTTACTCATCGATTTAAAACCCACCACTCCCGATTATTTGAGATTTCGTACCCATTTATCTCACCATTGGTGTCAAGAAGGAGGTTCTGTCATTTACACGTCCCTTCGGCAACTCTCTGAAAGAAAAAAAAAACTATAAAAACATCCACCACGTCATTTCTTTCCCACATTCTTCAAGATGACTTCCTTTCAATCTCATCCTCCTGCCAAATTGATTCGTAAGGCATCAGTCGCGAAAAAAATGCACAAGTCCGTGCCCATTTGTTAGAAGCTAGTCTCAAAGAAGTTTTACGATCGTTTACTTTGACAGCACGTCAATTACTTCAAGGCATCATTCAAATACCCCATCAAACTCAACGCTTTTTTGAAAAACATAAAAGTGCGTTGTCACAACTGGCAGATCCAAGAATCGATCCACACACTAAACAAACAAATCATTTTGACACCTGGTGGTAGTGGTTCTTTAGGAGGTGTCATTATTCGTTCTATTTTGATATGGTATCCTAATGTCCAAGCAAAAAACCAAGAAGAAAAAGAAAGAAAGCAAATCCCATCAAAGACAGCCACAACAACACACCACACACAAGAAAAAGAAAAGCCCCAAGAAGAAAATCTCCTCCAAGAAAAAACCAACAACAACATCTCCTGCTGCCCGAAAGAGAGGTACTGCAGCTAGGACGCGCACGTACTCCCGAAAGCCACGAGAAGCAGTGACGGTGTTTCCCTCTCCTACCACTTCTTCTTCTTCGCCCTTCGTGATGATGCCTGCAAAACCTGATTTAAGACCCGTGTTTCCTAATTTGATGCAAAGTCACTTCTGCGGGGGCATCTACCTCGGCTGCTCTGGCCACTGCGGCTGCCGCTAAAAAAAATGCCCTCACCTAAAACCAAAGTGCAAGACAGAACAGGCGTGTTACAAAGTTTCCTGGATTTATCCAAACAAGAATTGACAGGATTTTGTCCATTAAAAACACCTCATCGTCGAGTGATTCCTGTCGTAAAGTTGGTACGCCGTGCTGACCATCAGTGGAGACGAGTTCCAGTATAAATAAGAAGTGTGACATCCGAGGTACCTCAGTTCTATTTTGCTCCTGACACCAAAGATGGCCCCAAAAAGTGCACACCACCATCCTAGTCGTCCCAAGAAAGGCAAAACCAAAAAAGGACTTCCACCTCGTCTCGCCAAACATTGGGATGTGTTGTCCGTCCTGACTAAATCCAATCCTCCCATGCTAAAACAACTCATTCAAACAGCCCCCAAAGAAATCATCGATGCCGTGTGTGAATGTTGTTTGAATGTGTTGAAAGGAACGGTACCTTTGCCCAAGATACAGAAACAAAAATTAGGGAAACATCGGAACGTTCTTCGCTAAATGGTCAAAAAGAAAATACCTCTCAGTCAAAAGAAAAACATGTTGGTGCAACGAGGAGGATTTCTATCCATGCTGATAGGACCTTTGTTAAAAATAGCGGCTCTTTTGTTAGGATCGATAGCTGGGCCTCTTTTAGGAGGAGTCATGAGATAAAAACCGGAAGAAAAAGAAGATAAAAAGACATCCTTCTCTGGAAAGACAACATACTTGGATCTTATGGAAGGACGAAAACTGACTTTAGTTCCTTACAAACGATGGATGGAACTCCGTCGTTGGTACGAACAACGGATACATCATTTACCTCCCAATCCTAATCTCAACGAGAAGTCACAGTTACAACAAGAATTACAAGCGTTAATCGATCGAAGTGATTTGTCTTAAGCAGAAAAATCGCAACGGTACGGTCAACTATTGCAACGTCTTCAACTCTTTCACCAGAAAACGTTAGACGAAACAGCTAATCCCACTCTGAGAGATTTCAAGGGCAAGATGAAAAACGAACCTAAAACCACTAAAACAAACACCGCAACGGGTACGACCGAAGAAGACGACACACGAGAAGTATTTCAAACTCCGTCTGCTACCACCATACCTCGTAAGATTGCAGCTTCCCTGTTGACACCCTTCCCTACGCCTCAACGAGAAGAAATGAAAGCTTGGGTTAAAAAGATGATGTTCACCCCTTCTTTAGCAGAAGAAAAAAAGAAAAAAGGCTAGACAGAAGTGATAAAATACATCAAGAAACACCACCATTTCACAACCGACTCCTGTGGCTCGTCGGACGCGTCAAGCTTCGTCCAAACCTTCCCTACCCCACAACTCCAAAAGTAGTATCGAACAGTGGGTGACTTACTGAGCAGTACATGCTGCCGGTTACGGAGGAGTTCAAAAATTGTATCGGGCAGCTAAAAGCAAATTGAAAAGTGTACGTTTGCTAGAAGTACGACAATGGTTACAAGAACAATCGACGTACACGTTACACAAACCCATTCGACGAACATTTTCCAGAAGTCAAACCAAAGTGGATGGCATCGATCGTCAATGGCAAGCAGATTTAGCGGACGTCTCTCATTTGGTTCAATCGTGGCTACAAATATTTGTTTTGTGTCATTGACGTTTTTTCAAAATTTGCTTGGGTCATTCCTTTGACTTCTAAAAGGAGTAACGAGTTAGTACGCGCTTTAAAACTGGTGTTGAAACAAAGTGGTTTTCACCCTTTACAATGGCAAACAGACAAAGGCACCGAATTTCTAAACCAAGCTTTTCAAAAAAAATTGAAACAACGGCACATTCATTTTTTTACCACTGAAAATCCTGAAACCAAAGCCAGTGTCGTGGAACGTTTTCAGAGAACTTTGAAAGAACGCACGTGGAAATATTTTACACATCAACACACACTTAAGTACATCGACGTGTTACCACGTCTGGTCAAAGCTTACAATCAATCATACCATCGTAGCATCGGATGTACCTCCGAAGTGAGGGTGTTTGATTGATTGTTTGGAACGCGCAAAATTGTACACAAGAAAGCATTGGTACTCAAGACCGGAGACTGGGTTCGCCTTGGAAAAACCAAACGCACTTTTGACAAAGGATATTTACCTAACTGGACTACCGAATTATTTCGTGTCACTGGACAAGTTCGTGAACGTGATCTTCCTGTCTATAAATTGGAAGACATGCACAGAGAAGTGTTAAAAGGAACTTTTTGCTTGCCTGAGTTACAACGAGTGACCAATAAAGAGGACGACTCGTACGATATCGAAAGCATTCTCGAACGAAGAACACGTAAAGTGGGTAAACGTCGAGTGGAAGAAGTCAAACTGCGTTGTAAAGGATATCCTCCTAGTTTTGAATCTTGGATTGTCGCTTCCCAAGTCATCGACTATAAAAAGAAGAAGTAACCAACATGCCGTTCAACACAGCAGCTACCTCTTCTTCACAGAGTTCCTCTCTTCAATAATTACAAAAACAATCTGTGTGGGTGTGGTGCGGAGAACGTGTGCCTAAAAATCAAATCGTCTTTTTTTGCCAAATCTTTGTGGTGTATTGTGTCATCGGAGCAGCGATTGCCAATTTGAGTTTGCAACAAGGTGACAAACAATTGTGGACCATTTTACTCAGCAGTTGCATCGGTTATCGTCTTCCTAATCCTTCCTTGAAATATAGTACGGACAGTAACAACAACAACAACAACCACAGCGGTGCGGCCAACGCCACTCATCTTTCTTCCAGTCACAACAACAACAACAACAGTAGTCCTCTTTTGGAACATTTGAACATCATTCTCCTTTGACATCGAGTGACTCCTACGACACCAGAACCCTCGAACTATGAATAACCAATTGTATTTAACCTTACCCAGTGATAGTCCTATGGATGTGTTTCCCAACAAGACCTCATGTTGTTTCACGGCCAAATTATCTTAGTCCATACAAATGGATCACGAAGCTCATTGGGAAGTGGCCTTGGTAGAAATCATTCATCCTACGCCAGCCCTCAATATCAACGAAGGTCAAAACACTTTCATCGTGGATATCCTGAACGAACAAGTGCAAGAACACTTGGACAAACATGATCCTGGCTTTTACGAATCCAAAAAATCATTACACACCAATCCTCCTTCCTTGACTAGCTATACCATGAGAATTCCTGTGGGGTATTATTTTAATGCGCAACATTTGGTGGACACCATTTCAGCTATCTTTCAGGACCAATTTGGCAAAGACTTGGACAAAGCCAAGAAAACTGTCCTGATCGAGTACCATAAAATTGTTCATCGTCTTCAAATGCATTTTTCGGACTTTTTGTCCTGGGTTGTTTGATGTTTTGGGTGGATACACACAACTAGATCCAATGAGAGACGTTTACAGCAACGATCGATTTTACAAGTATTTTCGTTACCCTGTCGAATTGAACGATGGAATGAATTTATTGTTTGTGTACTCCTATGTGATGAAGTACAACGTGGTGGGAAACACAGCCGCTCCGTTACTGAGAGTCATTCCTTTTAAAGCGGATTATGCCGTCGCTGCGTACGAGGAAGGTGGAAACACGTATCACGTTCACCAAGAATTTGTACATCCTCATTATCTTCCTGTCAGTAAATCGTATTTTGACAGTGTCAACATTAGTATAAAAGGAAATCCTTCGACAAAATATTATATTCACTAAAGGAAAAGTCACGGTGAAACTACATTTTAGAAAACGGTTCTCCAGTGACTTGAAACACAAGATCTATCCTGGGTACCGAGGAGTGGCTCGACAACGAGGAATTGGTTTAGGAGATATGTTAAAATCAGCTTTTCGTACGGTAGCCCCAATCTTGAAACCCATGGTGACTCGAGAATTGCATCCCTTAAAAGATGCCGCATTGACGCAAGGAAAAGAATTTCTTGAAAACGTCCTCATCGACAAACAAAATCCTTAAGAAGCCTTTATGAGAGCAGGAAAAAATGTGTTGCTGCAAACTGTAAGAGATATTTTGGGTCGCCGAGAGATCCCTATAAATTCGTTTCACACTTCTGGCCCTGTCTTTACTTCTTCCTCAACGCCGCAGCAAGGACCAGGTAGAAAGAGACGTCGAAACCCCTTCAGAGCTCATTAACACGATGTTCAGAAAAAGAATAAGAAAAGAAGAACTCTCAGAGAATTATATGTGTTTGGTTACTAACTGAGACAAAAAAAAATGATGCACCGAGATTCTTGCGAATGTACCAAGTCAGAACTGGATCTGTTTGCCATGATACCTACCATGATGACGATGCAAGAATCCCAATGCGTAGAATTTCATCCTGTGTCGTCTTTGAGAACTTCAGCCCTATCGAATTTGAAATCAAAGGACAAACCGAAGATTACATCGATCTGAATAGCAGTCACTTGTATCTGAAACTCAGAGTGCTCAAAACAGACAACAACAATCCTGGGGCCGATGCCAGAGTAGCACCCATCAATAATTTCATGCATTCGTTGTTCAGCGAAGTGGATTTGTACTTGAATAACAAACTGGTCAGCAGCAGCATGGATACTTACCCTTACTGTGCTTGCTTGGAAAATCTCTGGACGTAAGGTAAAGAAGCCAAGAACACCCATCTGGATGTTTCCATGGTATGGAAACCTGACACCTCGGAAAAGTTCAACGACACAGAGTTGACTGCAGATGACGATCCTCACAATGTGGGATTTAACGACCGTAGAAAGAATATCAAAGAAGGGCGCACTTTAGAACTGATGGATCGTTTGCATTTGGACATCTGGTTGCAAGACAAGTATTTGTTGAACGGAGTGGATGTACGCCTGAGACTGAATCGTAGTAATACCGTCTTCCATTTGATGGTTAATGCGAACGAGTACAAAACCATCATCGAAGAAGCCAGGCTTTACGTGCGCCGTGTAGAAGTGTTACCTAAAGTGGCCAACGACATCAGTCAAACTTTGAGCAGAACCACTGCCAAGTATCTTCTGCCACGAGTGAAAGTAAAAACGTTTACCATTGCCTCTGGACTCCGATCCAAAGTCGAAGATCATGTGTTCCAAGGACAGCTCCCCAAACGTTTGATCATCGGCATCGTCAGTAATGCAGCCCTCAACGGAGCCATCGATCAAAATCCTTTCGACTTTCAACACTTCAATGTCTCCAAGATAGAAATCACTCGAGATGGTCAGACGTTGTGTACCACACCTTTTGAACCTAACTTTGACCAGAACAATTACTTGCGATCTTACTTGACTCTGTTTGAAGCCACAGGACAGTTAGGCACCAACAGCAGCCACGGCATTTCATACGAAGATTATGCAGGAGGATATGGTTTGTGGGGATTTGATTTCACTCCAGCCAAGGCAGCGACGAAGGACATTTCCATCCTATAAAATCAGGCCAACTTCGTGTGGAACTTCAGTTTGCCACAGCTCTGGCTAACACCGTGAACGTCATCTATCTTGTATGCAGAATTTGACAATACTCTGGAAATCAACAGTTTGAGAGAAGTGATTCTAGACTATTAGAGATGCAGCACGAAGAAGCTATGGAGATAAGCGATGAGTTTTTTCTTATATATGGAACAGTCACAAACCACAAGTGATGACGATGTTTTTTTTTTTATCCAGAACCAAAAGAAAACACAACTACAGTCATGATGTCAAGATGGCCAGGACAAGAACAACATTTAGTCTCCTGTTTTGCTACGGACTTGGCTGAAAGAATTATAGCCCTGACCAGAGAACATTGTTATAGATGTCAAATCAATCATCCGAGTCAGAAACAACACGACAAATGTTTGATGATGAGTGCAGAAGAAAAATTGAAAGAGTATCTGGCTGAGGCATGGTCTCTGATCTCAGAAGAAAAGGTGTTGAGAAATTGGTATAAAGACTTCCAGGATCGTTCCTCACTTCCATTGACTTCTCTGGAGACACAACGCATCGAAGCTCCCTTGCAACAGAGTACAGAGACTATCCGTTCATCGACTTACTTGACAGACATATTCAAGGAAAAAGTCAGGTGTGAATTGATGACTTATCATTACCTGTGAAAAAAATGGATACCTGGGAACTTCATTACCTATTGACTCGCAATTCGTACACCGCTTCTTGGAATCCTGTGGTGTGTGCTAAAGATGAACTTCCATATCGTAAACCTAAAGACGTTCAAGTCTGTGTCATCAATACCGACGACAGTGATAGACCAGGAATCCATTGGGTAGCCGTGTATTTTCCCAACGATCACAGTGTGGAATATTTTGATTCTTATGGACTAACTCCTCTGGTAGACGACATCGTCGACTTTATGAGAAGAAATGCCATCTCTACTCGATTCAATAATGCAAGATTACAAGGATCGGATTCTATGGTGTGTGGACAATATTGTGTACATTTTCTTCATCAACGCAGTCTTGGATTTCCCTTAGAACATTGAGTGACTTGTTTTGATCCGGAGTACGCTAGAAACGATGCAAAAGTAGAAAGATGGTTTTGTAAACATTATGGTTATCTCTTGTCGTTAGCTCAGAATCGTAGTATGCATCGAGGACAAAATGACTTAGAACAGTGGAAGTCGAGTTTGACTTCACAACGTTGTCAACTCTGTAAATACGTTCATATGTTTAAATAAATGTTTGTTTGTATTAGAGTTAGAGAAGCTTTTTCTTGTTTATTACAAAAAAATGATTTTTTTAAAAAAATGGTGTTGTGTTGTTTATGGATTGAAAAAATGGAATGTATATCTCATCATTATCAAAATTTTAAGTGTAATGGCTTGTAAGTCAAAAATAATTTCTGTGTATAGTGTATATCTTTATCTCTTTTAATTCATTTGGTATCCCTTTATTTACTGGATTATTAAGCCGAGTTGCAGGGCAAGAATAAGGTGCACTGCTTGTAATTTCTATTCAAGCTAAGTTCCAATTAGTTGTTAAAATTATTTATATATGTTTTGATTTTTAATGAATTTCATTGATTTGAATTATGGAATTAATAGGTGACTTCTTTCAATGGACCTAAAAACCCACAACTTCAGTATAACCATATAAGTTTTAATTTCCTTTATTTTTTCCCAGATTTGTATTGTTTAATATTTGAAAATTTAAGTGAATTTTATGGATTATTTAAATTACTGATACAAAAGATGACTTTTGTGTGTGTGCCTCAAGGCCTGAAACTTCAATCTAGCAATTTTGTATTTCTTTAACTTTTTTAAGAACATGTTTGCATTACTCTCTAATTTGTCTCTCTATAAATATCGTGGTAGTTAGAACTTGTTTCTTTATATATCTGTTGTTTTGATATTAAGGTCATTAAAATGGATTTGTTTGGATTAATGGAATAAATGTTGACTTTTGTGATATATCAGAGGATTGAAGTTTTCAATAGAACCCAGTAATCCCTGATCTCTTCAATATTTTTTTTTTAAAAAAAAAACTTATTTTAAACTGCATGTAGTCTAAGGTTTTTAAGAAAAATGAAAATGGTGGCAGGTCAAACTTTTTGTATTGATACTCCATATTTGTTTGAAACATTTTGAAAATGGTAGGAGGCGGGTAACAAATGGTCATGAATTTTGGGTTAAATGAACATGATGTAGGGATGCAGCTTGGTGCTTTAGGGTTTAAACAAATGCAGATGGTAGTATTCATACTCCTATACCAGTATTTTTAAATTTTTAAAAATCAAAAAAGTCTAGTATCCGGATTTTATAAGTCATTTTTCTAAACGGTGGGGGTGACGTCATAGTGGTCTAGGATATACAGTATATATCTATTATAATTGGCTTCTAGTAACACCTGCACATTCACCAGAGAGGAAGAGGAAAATATTTGCAAGCTCAAATAAATTGCATGGAAAATGGTAATTTAATAATACTTTCACTTGAAAAATGTAGCACAAACAATACATGAATATAGATTGCTGGAAATGTCATTCTTATCTCTTAAATATCATTTGTTGGTTTTGTGTAAGTGATTTAGACCCACTGCAGAAGCACTATTTGCAATGGAGACAAAATTCTTGCATATGTTACACTTATATCTGAACATGATACTTGCTATTATTGTTACTGCTTTCCATCATAAAGCCATTCTTTGTTTATGTTTTGAACTATATGGATACAAAAAGATATTTACATTCAAGCTTAGAATTTATGTATAAAACACATCAAATATATGTGTATATATATATATATATATATATATATAGAGAGAGAGAGAGAGAGAGAGAGAGAGAGAGAGAGAGAGAGAGAGATTCATATGGTTGTTAATCTAAGTTTAGATTAATCTGAAGTATCATGGTGTGCTATCTTTCACCAAACATTAGTTTGCATATATATATATATATATATATATATATATATATATATATATATATATATATATATATATATATATATATATATATATATATATATATATATATATTTATACATATATATATATATATATATCTTGCACATCAACACACCTAAATTACACTATTAAGCACTACATCAAAATGCATCAGAGTTAAAGTTCAAACTCTAGGATACAAAATATATACAACATTGACTGTCACCCTTATATTTTTAGTACAGGTGATACATAAAGGAGACAGTATATATGTCACCCTAAATTACAAACTTATGTGTGTCTTCCTATATGCCACCTTAATGCTCATGATATGTAAGGGTTTTCCCTACATGTCCAATTTTATTGGAGCAGTCAAGTATTATTTCCTGTTCTGAAGTATAGATTTTAATCTGAGATACTTCAATATTGTGATGCAGGAGTCTGATATAATCATTTTTCCATCAGTCCATCTGCCTGTCCATCCTTTCATATTTCTTGTAACGAGCCCAGCTTAACAACCATTTGACATAATTCACTGCTACTAGATTCATAAACTGCCTTATACATGAACCTCTAGGGCACAATTACAGGTGAAAATGTATAGTTTACCAGTTTCTTCCTTGACTTTGATTTTTGCACACACTTACATACATTAATCAATCAAGTCTGGATCTTCAATACAGCTGTTTCTCATAACATGGTTCATGTCTAGAAATAGATGAATTTTAGGTGCAGAATATTTTTCATGAAGTGGTGGCCCTTGCCAACCAGTTTGTGATCAATTTAAGAATCTCACATTGGAAACTGCTTGCAACCAGCATATTTCATGATCCCTAAATCAATGCATGTTTTGGTAGAAAAAGTGTCTTTTAGTTTGGATGTGCCTTTAGGTGGAGGATGTTGTTATTTTAACCCAATTTGTGATGGAGATGTGGCCCTTATTGATCAGTTCATAATCAATTTATGAATATCACATCAGAAATAGCTTGTAACCAGCATATCTCATGACCCCTAAGTACATCTTTATGCAAGTTTTGGTATGACAAGTGTTTTTTAGTTTGGATGTGCCTTGCAGGGATTTAATATCTTATGCTACATTTTTGACATACTTTTTTCTTGTTCAGTGTTCTATTTCAACTTTGGAATTTTCTTGTAATAAAGTACAGTTCAAAATATTCTGATACAATATTTTCTGCCAACTGATAGATTTTATTGTGTCCTCTACAATTTTTTATCTTTCACTCCACCGTTTTGCCAATGTAGGTACTTTTTGATCAATTTCAATCTTTGCATTGCACTTGCTACTGTTCAGCATAATTCTGTAATCGTTTATTGTATTGTTACGACTCTATGGTCTAATAAAAATGTAACAGAAAGAAAGTGAAACCAACAAATCAAGTAAAAATCAACAAGCAATTTATTACTAGATAATTAAAATGAAAAATCAAAAAGTCACTTACAGTAATGTGTTTTGAAATCCTAATAATCCAATAAGAATGATTGTTCTAATCACAAGTCCTAAATATAGAATGTTCCGAATTCACGGCTGTGTCCTTGAATGTTATGATGTGCTAATGGTCTCCAAAGTCCTGATGTACTAGAAATCTTGATGTGCTGAAGTCAAAATGAAGTATTCCAAAATCTCTGAATAAGTTCACATTAAATTCCAAAATCATAAAGTTTATGAGCACTGTTATAATCCAATGAATATTTAAAATAATTCCTCTCTTAGAATTTGGAATGAATTTTCACAACTGTAATAGCTCTTTACAAGACTGATGGTAATGTCAAAACTGAAAAAATGTCCACCAAACATGGTATATATAAAGATTGGTCACATGACAGAATGTTCTAGAATATGAGTCATCTTAATGGAATTCTAACTGTAAACAAAATCAACCTTGACCTTCAAATTGAGAAAACATATTGATCAAAACAACCTAATTCAAGGACACTAGTTATACATGTTTTTCCTAATAAACATAAAGATTTAAGCAAATATTAAAGTGAAGAAACATTTACAATTTCCTAAAATATTTATAATATTATATAAACATCATACATAACAGTATTATGAGCTAAGCTCTCTGATCTTTATGTTGATTATTCTTGCAAGAATTAACTCCTTTTTTTCCCCACATAACATGATGGCTCTTGATCATTAATCATATATTTTTCAATTGTACATCAATAATGTTTGTAACCACTACAGAGGAGTATTCAACATAAATAGTTTGGTCTGCAAACTCTTTTCAATGTTGATGAACTTTTTGACACATTGCCATTTTTGATATTACGATACCTACCACAATTCCTACACCAAAAATTTCTTATCACAATTCCTACACTATTAAATTTCCTACCACAATTTATACATCATCAAATTTACTGCCACAATTCCTACACCATTAAATTTACTTTGCATTCCCATTTTAAAGACAATTATAATGCACAAATGTGACTCATTTTCTAGTTAACTAATTCTAACACTTGGAAATGATTGTATAAAACTGAAGTCAGTTGAAATAGCATATCAAAACCATTCCACATTTAAGCAACTCATAACACCAAATGCTGTGCTAACATTTAAATTGGTAATAAGGAAGACAACTTAAAGACAGGACAGTTTGTTGTTCAAGAGCAGTATCTAGTTGAGGAAAAACTTTACACAATCATGAGCCAGTAGCATGCAAAAACGGTAAAAGCTGAAAAGAAATATAGATATAATTCATTTTGTATTATCCCCAGCATGTTTAGAGGTATCCAGAGGATACAATCTAAATACAGTCATGAACTGCATGTGGGCTATAGTTAAAATAAAATTTGAATTATTTTTCATAAATCACAATGGAGAGGCTGAGTAGCCAGAAAATATCACAGAACTTCAGAAAGGTACAAGAAATGTGTTGATATGACATGGGTACCCCTGCCAATATAATGTAATTAAAGGGCACAGCTGTAAATCAAGCAAGAGATATAACTTCAAAACAAAATTGCTGCAATCAAATTCAACTTGGGTTTTTCATGGTGCAAGTCAAGCAAGGAACACAACTCCAGTGAATTTTGAAAAAGAAAAAAATATTGAAATCAAAGCTGGCCTAACCTTGTACTAGATCCGATTTCAATCCATTTAGTCTTTCAAAAGTTAGTGAATCGAAAACAAATATTGCTACAGACATGACATGACAGACAAATACAGGTAACACTACATGCCCCATTCACAGATATGATAGTAACATACAAATATTACTATTGACAGACAAATACAGGTAACACTACATGCCCCATTCACAGATATGATAGTAACATACAAATATTACTATTGACAGACAAATACAGGTAACACTACATGCCCCATTCACAGATATGATAGTAACATACAAATATTACTATTGACAGACAAATACAGGTAACACTACATGCCCCATTCACAGATATGATAGTAACATACAAATATTACCATTGACAGACAAATACAGGTAACACTACATGCCCCATTCACTGATATGATAGTAACATACAAATATTACTATTGACAGACAAATACAGGTAACACTACATGCCCCATTCACAGATATGATAGTAACATACAAATATTACTATTGACAGACAAATACAGGTAACACTACATGCCCCATCCACTGATATGATAGTAACATACAAATATTACTATTGACAGACAAATACAGGTAACACTACATGCCCCATTCACTGATATGATAGTAACATACAAATATTACTATTGACAGACAAATACAGGTAACACTACATGCCCCATTCACAGATATGATAGTAACATACAAATATTACTATTGACAGACAAATACAGGTAACACTACATGCCCCATTCACTGATATGATAGTAACATACAAATATTACTATTGACAGACAAATACAGGTAACACTACATGCCCCATCCACTGATATGAGAGTAGCATACACATATTACTATTTTCATTATACTTTAAAAGTAAATGCAATTACTATTTATAGATAATCTTGTTTAATTGCTTAAACTGATTATTTCAGTAATTCCAGGTAAGGAAATTCCTCATATTGGGTTGATTTTAAAACAGTCACTAATTAGTTAACTGTGTATTTGTAATCTCCCTTGTCAGATTCAAAATGAAGACAGTCAAAACCAACTAAATTTAAAGGATTTTATTTTAAATAACTTTACAAAGTAGTATATATAATCATAATTGAATAATACCCTAGATATAGTTAGTGTAACTGTAAGAATCATATATAAAGTACAAATTCATTTTACTGGACAAATTAAAAGTTTTTAATTAATAACATCAAAAACTACATTGAATATAACAGCATACACTGATCAGAATTTCACAATTTCATTTGCTTCACAATGGAAACTGAATTGAAAATACATTTTAATATAAAATTACCAATTAGATGTCTTTTTCAACAAACTTTATTAAAAATAAATTTACTGACTACACATATGCATACAGATGTGTCTTTCTCTATGGCAATTATGCTTAAACCAATAGAGTATTGAATTGAATGAATATGAGTTGAGTGTTCAGGATAATATTACTTATTCTATCATTAGTACATTTCATCTTCCTAAACAAAACATTGTGGAAATTTTATATATATCTTACACAGTGGATACCTCTTTTGCAAACATGAATCACCAAAACAAATGATCAGAATGATGTCACATTGCAATATGATGACATACAGCATAACCAACTGTTAAAAAAGAGGCATGCATCAAGAATAATAACAAAAATATGGCGAGAATGCAGTGAATGGTTAAGTTAGATGTTCAGATGCTGTTCATGTTAAAATTTTTAAAAAAATGATTTTAGTATCTATTTCACAAAATAAAATACCTGTTTTTAATGTGACAGTATTTCGGGCTTATATAAAAAATAGTAAAATTCAAAACAGGCATTGACCATGTAAAATATATATCTCTTTTTCCAGTCATTATTTCTTAAATTGTGAGCATTATTTCAGCAAATACTAACAAACACTACAAGAAGCAATCAGCCAAGACAATTTCACTGATCAGGAGAGCAAAATCTAGACTTTCAAGTAGCCAATAGATGCCATATTGGATGAGAGGTAGTCATCATAAACTGTATGTGAAAACTATGTATTATAAAATGGTGTATCAGAGAAATTCCCACGCAAATGTAACCATTGGTTAAGGAGGATTAGCAATAATAGGATTTTCAAGACCACTGTTGTGGTTGCTTGGCTGGTTGGGTTTTAATGGCAGTTTCAAAACATTATTGGCTGTATCATACTGAGGAAATAGGAGTTAGGTGCTTTTCCCAAGGACACACTCGGACTGGCCTGGACAATAAGAGAAGCAATCACTCTTCAGTTACAAGTCCAGCATTCTACCAACTGAGCTGTCGTGGTCATCCTGGATGTCCAAACAGAACTGTTTTCAACTAGGACCAACTTCTTGCAAAAAGTGTTTTGACAGGAATTATATGTGAAAATGACCACAGGCTTCGATAATACCAAATGTTCTAGTGAAAACCCCTATGTCAATATAACCAACTCTTCAGGAGATGTAGCAGTATCAAACTTTTCAAGATTGTCTAACTTGTCTACATACCTAAAAATACTGATATTAAAACATGCTACATGCAGGCTGACTTCATAATCACCATGCCCACATAGTTTAGAGTGAAAATTTGCCTTCAATGTAAATAAAATAAAAGACACAAACCATTCACATGGCTTATACCGATACAGTGGTCCCTCTTTTTGATATTATTTTTTTCTACCAAAATTTGATCTAAGGCAGTATTTGTCACAAGACAGACCAAGCAAGACCAGTAAAAGAGATGAAGACCCATTATTATTTACAAAGAAACAAAAATATAATTTCAAAATATACTCTATGATAGGATTCAGATGCATTAATTTCTGATCTAGTATGCAATTTAAACTAATCAAAATATTTTGTACTAATGGCCCACACATAAACCTAATACTGCTACTCTAATGATATGCAAAACTTCAAATTGGAGCTAACATTGAAAAACTTATTTGCTCTTACAACATAATGACTCTCACACCGCCTATTCAACAATATGAAATTATCTTGTACACATAACATTGTATAAGATCATTCTTTTCACATAACATATTTGAAATTATTCTCTTCACATAACATATTATATGAAATTATTCTATTCCCACAACATATATAAAATTATTCTCTTCACATAACAGACACAAAATTATGACATTATGCTGTTCAACAGATATGTTATGCTGTTCACATAACACATGAAAGTATGTTGTTCACATAACATACATGAAATTATGCTTTTCACATAACACATGAAAGTCTGCTGATCACATAACATACATGAAATTATGCTGTTCACATAACTGATATGAAAATGCCCATTCACAATTTAAAGAGATGGAAAACCAAGTTGTCCCTCTTGTTGATATTAGCTTTCATACCGAGTATTATCAAAATTTCATCACAAATAAAGTCTCTACGGTAGTATTGAGTTTGTGGTTGAGCTTTACATTTTTTCTCATCCAATAAGAAATAAACTTACTTTTGTTATGCTATTATGATTGGTTGAGAAATTTTAGTTCAATCTTCAACTCCAATCAGTTTTAAGATGTTCATGCTTGATGCCAGATCCAGCTGTCATTATACACAGATTCATGTTGCACACAATGAAACTTGTTCAAGGTTTTGTTGCTATAAACTTTCATGCCAAGTTTGATCAATATCTGTAAAAGCATAAGAGGTGATTGTGAAATCAGCAAATTAGTAGCCAGATCTTCTCAATGAAATGTGAAGATGTCACTCCCAGTATATGAACTTTTTTATATTAGCTTCCATTCTAGTTAGCTATAGGAAATATGAGCTTACAGCATTGTACTGCTTTCATTGTCCTTATTTCTTTGTATGCCCAGTCAGCAATTTCTTGTTACCACATTGGAGGCTTTATCCCTGGTCAAATTCTGATCAAAACATTGGTTCTTGTGAAAGTGAAAAGGTGTTTAATGGTGTATCAACAAATAAAATAAAATTTTGTGACTGCATGCATATACAATGTATGCCTGTGTGCATGAGCGAATGTGTGTATATATTTGAGTGTGTGTCCTATTAGTAGCCTTTCACAACATGCAGGGGTCAGCAGTGGCCGTATTTACACCCTTGGACCATGTACAAGTATCAGACTTAATCCAAATTTGATCAGCAATAAAGTCTCTAGGGTGATAACATGATAAAGCATGACAATATGATAAGCTCAACAAATCTACAGCTTGGAAAACTTATAAACATTGTGTCATAAATCATGTACCCTTGTTCCCAAATTGTTAAACCATCATTTTACAAAGTTTTTCTATCACTTGGTTTTCTATCACTTAGTTCTTATTATCTTAATATTAATTTTTCTGACTTTAATGACCACAAACATCTATGCATCACATTTATCAAGGAATTTTCAATAATTTTTCTACCTGCAATTATATCTCTCCGAGTCAAAAAAAGAAATACAAAGCACATTTCAGTTTTAAATAACTCCTTGATTTGATCAAGTCTTTTCATATAGGTAATGTGCTACAAATTTACAAATTATGCAAGATCCTAAAGCTGATGTGGAAATATCACAGCAATATCTCTGGCATTTTCTGAGATATTCCTTCTCAAAAAAGACATATCAGTTATGCTTACTTGCTTTGTTTGATTCTTTGCTAGAGCTTTTTCACTTTATCCAAAGTCTATCAGTTTCTTAAGTTTCTCTAGATATACAGTACGATATAACTGAAAAAATAATAACTCAACTTTTATCTACAACTGGGGAAAATACTCTGAAAGATGACAAAAATCTAACAAAAAAATCTAACATTTTTGTCAAGTTTTGTGAACCACATATTTCATCTCTGTATAAAATACTATAGGAAGCACTCCTTTTGTGATGTACAGCACTGCCAACAAATAGACAAGACTGTCTTACAAATGGCAATTGTTGCATTTTTCGTTCCATAAAAAACTCCAGTGTCCATCAAATCAAATAACTCCAATTAGCAAACTAATTTTTCTGTCAAAGTAATCTACAGATAACCTATATAACAAAATAATTTTTGTGTCACAGTAATCTACAGATAACCTATATAACAAACTAATTTTTGTGTCAAAGTAATCTACAAATAACCTATATAACAAACTAATTTTTTTGTCAAAGTAATCTACAGATAACCTATATAACAAACTAATTTATGTGTCAAAGTAATCTACAAATAACCTATATAACAAACTAATTTTTGTGTCAAAGTAATCAACAAATAACCTATATAACAAACTAATTTATGTGTCAAAGTAATCTACAGATAACCTATATAACAAAAAAACACCAACTTTTTTTTATTTGTGTGTAAAATGTCCATATTTCTTATATACTGTGCTAAAAGAAAATGAATTTAGTTTTCTCAATTTAAAGAGAGATAACACAAAAAAGACTGAACTGACTTCTCTTTCAAATGTTATTTTTGTTTCTTTTCTTTCTCTATCTGAATAACCGAAAAAATTATTATAGTTATTCTTGTCATTATAAGCTTTAAAATGTAAAATCTTTTTAGAAATAAATGCATGCATCAGTTTTTTCCACTCAATTTAAATGGGATTATGGCATTAATAACACTTTACCTTGCAGTTCCTGTTACTGCATATTGGTCTAATGAAAAATTCACGAACTTGTATTTTCAAAAGGTTATAATTTCTGATGCTGCCATACATACAATTTTAAACACATGCATATAATGATACAACGACATGAGTATAATTATTATATCTGTATCCCCGTATAATTAGAAACCACTTTTCTAGCACAAAAATGTGATTAAAAACAATGAAAAAACAACTGACTCTCTTTAAATGACTTGTCTTATTCACCATGATTAAAAAAATAATGAAAAGTTCCCAAAGTCTCTGATGACTCCAGTTTGAGAAAACTTTCCAAACACCAAAATGGCCAGTTTGGATTCTGATGACTGAAGACTTCAAATCGAATGTCACTTTCTAGGAACACCATGTGTACATACACAGCTGAAAGACAATTTATGCATCAAATTAATTGAAAATGTGTATAAATATTAAATATTAATTTCTATCAAACTTGATTAGTGTGGTTTTTAATGTTTTGTTGATAAATGAATTTATGACATTTTATGCAGATTTTCTTCTTTCAAAACTAGTTACATGTTTTCATATTCAGGCATAGGCTCTTCAAGACACAATTTTTTTAAAAATTTTTTTTGTCTTCTCCACCAACAGCAATGAGGTGGTTAATCGCCTCCACATTCACTCAACACTGAAGTGCCATGATGGAAGGCAAATAGCTAGCAAATCATCTGCATGAGTCAGATACCAAAGGAAAACTCATCTTTACATATATATATATATATATATATATATATATATATATATATATATATATATATATATATATATATATATATATATATATATATATATATATATATATATATTTAACCAATAAAAAAATTGTTTTAAAACAGTCTTGTTATTCAATACATATGTTTTGAAAAAGTTGGTCTGCTTGTGTGCACCACATCTATTTTCCTTTATAGCCAATATTCACAATCTATGTGCATTCCTAATTCAATTTAAACAGTGTCATCTACCAATTTTACATCATGACCAGAGAAGATGATATTACTGAAACTTTAGGAATATTTATTTTTTTACTTTTCTAAATTAACTTACGCACTTACTTGATGTACAGTTTATAGCTTCTCTCGAAGTGACATAAATATATCACAGTCTTATAAAACTAAAGGGTTTTTTCCTTCGTCATCTTTTACGAAAGTGTGAAGCAATGAAAAATCTATTGTATTGTATTGTATTGTATTGTATTGTATTGTATTGTATTGTATTGTATTGTATTGTATTGTATTGTATTGTATTGTATTGTATTGTACTGTATCATAAATGCCCACAGTATTTACATGTTTCAGCAGTTTTTTAACAAGGGCTTTCACATCTTTATAGCCGTTTTAGTTAGGGTATGTTTGAGGACCCAAAATTCCTACTAATTAATGTAAATGTAAATGCTCTACAGACAAGGGTATGTTATATTTATTACGTATCTCATACTAACTGAAAATTCACTAATCAACTGGTAGTGATCACATGCACAGAACCAATCAAATTTTCTCTTGCTAATAAATTTAAAGAATCAATGCCCTTCATGAAGTAGGTCACTGACTAGTCATGTGATACCGTCACACTACTGAAAAGTATCAATGCCCTTCATGAAGTGGGTCACTGACCATTCATGTGGGACAGTCAAACTACTGACAAGTATCAATGCCCGTCATGAAGTGGGTCAATGATGAGTCATGTGGGACAGTAACACTACTGAAAAGTATCAATGCCCTTCATGATGTGGGTCACTGACCAGTCATGTGAGCCAGTAACACTACTGAAAAACAATACAGATGATTACCTATTTCCAACTCGTTATTTCCTTATTTGCAATAAAAAGAATGAAAGCAAACAAAACGATGATGTACTTTTTGTTATCTTGGTATATATGAAACCCACTAAAACACAATAGATTAATAATTGGGTTGCACCAATCTGTCATTAATTAGCTGTTATGATAGACGTGGAACTCACTATCTGTGAATGTTTGTTAGGAAAGTTAACAATAAAATTCTGTTCAGAGAACAGATATTTGCTATAAAAAAAATTTAAACTTTAAAAATCATATCACAATGAATTGTGTGATCCTGATTTGTCACCATTTGAAACAAGTATAAATCTAATATAAATGAGGCATGTATATAAATCTGATATAAATGAGGAATGTATATAATCTGATATAAATGAGGCATGTATATAATCTGATATAAATGAGGCATGTATATAATCTGATATAAATGAGGCATGTTTATACATCTAATATAAATGAGGCATGTATATACATCTAATATAAATGAGTCATGTATATAATCTGATATAAATGAGGAATGTATATAATCTGATATAAATGAGGAATGTATATAATCTGATATAAATGAGGCATGTATATAATCTGATATAAATGAGGCATGTATATAATCTGATATAAATGAGGCATGTGAATAATCTGATATAAATGAGGCATGTATATCAATCTAATATAAATGAGGCATGTATATAAATCTGACATAAATGAGGCATGTATATAATCTAATATAAATGAGGCATGTATATAATCTAATATAAATGAGGCATGTATATAATCTAATATAAATGAGGAATGTATATAAATCTGATATAAATGAGGAATGTATATAATCTAATATAAATGAGGCATGTATATAATCTAATATAAATGAGGCATGTATATAAATCTGATATAAATGAGGAATGTATATGATCTGATATAAATGAGGCATGTATATAAATCTGACATAAATGAGGCATGTATATAAATCTGATATAAATGAGGCATGTATATAAATCTAATATAAATGAGGCATGTGTATAAATCTAATATAAATGAGGCATGTATATAATCTGATATAAATGAGGCATGTATATAAATCTGATATAAATGAGGCATGTATATAAATCTGATATAAATGAGGCATGTATATAAATCTAATATAAATGAGGCATGTATATAAATCTAATATAAATGAGGCATGTATATAAATCTGATATAAATGAGGCATGTATTTCTTTCACTTATTATGTATCTGTGCTTACATTTGTTGAGAAAAGAATTTCTAACATCATAAAAATGTTCGGCAAATCCATGTTCAAAGCTTTTGAGAACATTGTATATGGATGCTTGGTCTAGATACCTGGGAAAAGTAAAACTGATGATAATTATTTTAAAATCTATGTGTTGTCATCTTCAAATGAATACACTAATCAATTTAAACAACTTTAGGCCATACAAGAATGAATATGATTCTTGCTTTTTGTAGAAATATGCAGTATACCCACACCAAATTTTGCTAACCTTTTGCACATAAGATTCTCACGTGAGATCTAAGGTGAAAGCAAACAACCTTGCCTGACACCACGTCCAATTTACCCTGGTTCGGAATTACCATCTGCCACTCTTACTATTGTTTCCTGTTGCATATATAGTTTGGTAATGCGTCTCCTGTCTCTGGACTCTGAAGTCTGAAGGGAGATAACTCGGAAAGGTGCATCAACGTTGGCCCGCCGAGTCAGTCAGTTCTTTGCATAGAAACCATATATAAATGTGGAGATTTTGGATGCATGCGAAAACAGACTAATTGTTATGTGGTCTGCACATTCTACAGCGTTTAGCTTCTTTTGTAGCGTCACTATGATCGATTTTGTAAAATCTTCAGGTCACTCACCTTTTGTATCCATATCTTTGCACAGAACACTAACTCTTTTTCAGCTTTCTCGCCGAGACTTTTGATAAACTCTGCTGGTATACCGTCAACTCCCTCTGTTTTTCCAACTTTGAGCTCCTTGATTGCATTACTCACTTTCGCTTCTATTAGTTCAGGTCCTTTCTCGTCACCTCAACACTTTCTTCGTTTTCGAGATGTATGTCCTCCATTCTGGGTTTGCCTTATTAGGTTGCATACTGGATTATCACTAATAATTTTCCATGAGTAATTCTAAGAAACATTTCGTTCTCTGCAGCAAGTACCGGTACCTACGATAGCGCAAAGGTAGTATCACGAGATCTGCATTGAAATCTCAAAAAGCAGTTAAGATTGTGAACATATAGGTTGATTCAGTTTTACAGATGTGGATAAAAATACACGCAAAATATGTTTCAAACATGTCTCTGATAGAATGAATTAAGAAGTCAATTTACTTCAAGGAAGCGGTCAGTGTTTGAGTAAGACATTTAAAAGAATGCATAATTTTATATCTATGATGGTTACATTCATACATAAGATAAATGATTCACATCAGAATTAACTCTAAACAGTCCAATATGGTTTGTTGTTATTTACAAGTTCAAAACGCTTGAGTCAACAAGTACTGTCCGTATAAACTTTCATTTAAATTAAGAATGTGAACGCAAACATGAGAAATAAAGGTGAGGTCAGGTCAAATGTCTTGTTCATTCAGGTGTGCATATATAGCTTTTGTCCTTGCGTTGAAAGGAACGATGACAACTCAATAGGAAGTGTGTCGTACTCGCGACCGAAAGGGTGCGGGTTATAATCCAACGATTGGATGAGCGCGGGTCGGCTGCCGTGATATATCATTGGCCAAGGCACTTTACTCCAATTGCCTGGGCAGTAAATAACCTACGCGTGTTGCTGTGCCCTTCAAATCCCAACAAAGTCAATACCTCGAGACTACACTATTAGATAATAATAATAAGAAGAAGAAGAATAAGAATAATAATAATAATAATAATAATAATAATAATATTATTATTATTATTTTATTACAAGAGGGCAACACTGGGGTAACATATATCTTCCTGTGGACCACAAAACAGAATCTACGATTAAAAAAATAACATGTAACAGCGGTATACTTTCACAAACTTATTTCAGTAGATATTGTGTTAGAAATGAATAGAAAAGGTATACTGAAGCTCATGACGCGTCATATGTTTCTGCAAATTCTCTCTCTCTCTCTCTCTCTCTCTCTGAGCCTATGTTGCCGTCCTGTAGGTTAGCAAATACGTTGACCATAGCTGTAAAAACCTTGTACAATCTACATAATATGTACAAAAACAGACTTTTCATCATTAATTTTGTCATCACCATCAAATACTAGTTGAAAAGTATTATTAATTTATTGTATCACAGCTATGCGATGCAAGCCTGATCGGTTTAAGTCTGAAGGGAGATAACTCGGAAAGGTGCATCAACGTTGCCCCGCCGAGTCAGTTAGTTCTTTGCATAGAAACCATATATAAATATGAAGAATAACACAGTAACGATTATCTTCTAGTAACAATATATAAATATGGAGAATAACACAGTAACGATTATCTTCTAGTAAGTTGGGCACATAGAATAGAATCATTTGCAAAGAAACCTCACTTATTAAGAGAAAGATGAGAATACAGTAAGAGTTTATTGTATTGACAAAAATACTTTTCTGCTTCAAATACTCAATACCTTCATTATTATGTGGAAGCAATCTGGGGTTCATTTCTGCGGGGTACAATCATCATCATCATCGCTGCAATAGGATCAACGACAGCAACAAAACAAAACTAACCACACCAGCATGAAGAAAATAAATAGACTCATAGAATTACATTTCGTCAGCAGCAGCAACAAAAAAAAATATCAACTACTACTTTTACTTCTACTATTACTAACTCAGTGCTGGATTACCCAATAGGCAGACTAAGCACGTGCTTAGGGCACCGGCAAAGCAGGGGCACCAAAAACAAGAGAAATTACGGTTTAGTATTGTTTTTAATTTTATGTGTGTGGGGGGGGGGGGGGCACCATAATCTTTTCAGTGCTTAGGGCCTCTAAAGGTCTTAATCAGGCCCTGTACTAACTACTACAGCTGCTGCTGCTACTACTGCTACTATAGATTTGTGTTTTTAAAAAATCGAAAAATCAATACGAGGACTGATTTTTAGAAAGAAAAGGAGACGCTGTTACTCATTTTTGTTAGGCTCAACAAGATTATAATTGTCAATAAGATTACAGAATGCTTAAGATTTAACTAAATTATGTCATGTTTTTGCGCGTCAACTCTGTTACTTTCCATCATGTTAGGAGAGACACATGTATCTGATATGAGTGTAAATTGGACCAGGGCACCCAATCATGTTATGTTAGCTTATAGTAACATCACTCTATTTTGGTATATAAGCCCTATTCTACTTCTAACATATATCCACAGTGTGTGATCGTATAGTCTAGAACTTAGCAATAACGGCACATAACACAGGCTAAAAACAAAATTGACTACTGATACTGAATTCTCTTCCTAAATTAAATCTCATAATAGTCGCTAGGTGGGTGTGAGATAATAAGATAACATAAACAGTGGGCGGCTAAAGGCTTGAAGGTTTTGTTTTGTGGGGTTTAATGTAATTTTTCAGCACATGACGGCCAGTATATTTGGTGGAGGAAGAACCCGGGAAGGCCCCGGGAAGAACCACGGATCTCCGGGAAGCTACTGACAAGCTTTCTCACATACCCACGTTGTCTGAGCCGAGACTCGAACTCAGGCGGACAGAGATGAGGTGTGTGAGTGATCTGTTAAGGCCTTAGACCATTCTGTCACCAAGGCCGCGCTAAAGACATGAAAGTTATGTTATGATGTCGTCTAACTGTCTGTCAATAATTGCGTTTCCACACAAAAACTTGAGTTGTACACCATCTACAGTTATCAAACTTTGTGGAGGTCTTCCACTTGGGCTAGGGAAGAACCCAATCGATTATGGCTCAAAACTCAAAGGTCATGGTCACTGTGACTGAACGAATGAAAATGTTTTGTGCACATTAACTCCAGTTCTCCATCATGTAACAGTTACCACATTTTGTGGATATTTTGCAATTGGGATAAGGAAAAACCCTATCGACTATAGTATCGAAAGGTTAAAGGTCAAGACCACTATGACCAAAAGAAGAAAAATGGTTTATGCCAAACATTTCAGTTATCCACATAGGGAACTATTAAGCATGCGGCGGGCATATAATGTGCCATTCATTGTATTCTAGTTGGAAAATGGTGCTCATGCGAAAAAGAAAAGTTTCCAATACAGTTACTTACTAGACTGGTCGTGGTATATGTATAACTATGTATCTAGATACATATACTTATCAATGTAATAACATCTTACCATCACTATGCACGTATCCTGCTCCACTCATTTACTGATGTAATATTTGTATGTTTTGGATGTGTGTTCAATATATTGTGTGTATTTATAAACTATTGAAGAAGGAAAATTCTAAGTTGATTGAACTTGTACCCAACCCGTTTTGCCTTACATTTATCATCTGGCAATAAAATATGCTTCAGTCAACAACACTGATTAGACTACAAGACAAGGTGCCATGATTCCAAATCTGTATATGAATATTATCAAAAAGATTAGTGGCCTAGTCAAGGATAAAGTAGTTTTATGATGTTATACCACAAAAAAGAGAGACATAAGTGTCGTACTTATTCCAAAGAGTTTAAAAACAAAATTGTATTGAAAGTAATGTGAACATGCACAACAATTATAAGCCATTTAAACGTTCGACATGTAAGATCTTCGTTTACTGTTCTATTTACTTTCAGACGTCACACTGAATTCAACATTTGATATATCCTATGAAAATAATTTCGTTCTGTATATGGTTTGTTGCCCAAAATTGCTAGTTTCCACTATTTTATCTTTTTAGTGTCATGTACCTCTCGCAAATTGATGATACTTTCCCGAAATGTTTGTTCTTTCCTTATGCAGTAGTAACATTGAACACTTGGTATTTTCATTATTCATTTTAGTTGAAAGTGACTGCTTAGCTCTTTCTAAAACACAAAATAATAAAAAGGTCAAATTATTAGGCAGATTCGACTAGGTTTCGTTTTTGAGAACGTGGTTACATATACATTTAAATAGCGATTATTCAGTTTATTTCGCTGCTCGTTGATCAATATACCTTGCAAGATCACTATATAGAAGGCGCTCCACAGATATTATGTACTTCTGAGAGAGTGACAGGTGTAAGATGAAGTTGTTTGAATTTTCAACATGCACAACAAAGTGAATGCTGGCATACCTCTGCTATTTTCATGTGCTGTGGCTGAAATTTCTTTACATGTTGTACTTGGGGAAATTGTACATGATCTAAGTTCACAGTTGACAAATATGGCTATTCCCATGTGCTCGAAAATCAGCCAAATTAGTCCAAAGTACACTATTTTTAGCAGTTAGTAAAACAGGCAAAACGAATTTTGCCTGAGTAGGCAATACCAGCTTAATAACGTACAATGAATAGATGCACATATGAAGTAAGACCAAGCTGCATACTCTATAACCCAAATGGTACCCATCAATCATACAAAAAAATAAAGGGAATTAAAAAGTTTTTTTAATAATACCTAAGATATGCAATGTAGTTTTTAAATAGCCAGGATAACCAGTGAGGAAAACCTGGGAAATTCTTTTTCTTAAAAAATCTAAACCTATGCAAAATACGAAACTGTAGAGCCCCACCATAACCGCCACCCAGGAAATACAACTGATAAAACAGTGGTAAAGCATATGAACATTTTCAGACGAGACCAGCAAGAAGGTGTGATCCGGAGTAAACTGGATTGAATGTTGTGCTTTTATGTCACAACGACAGTGTTGTGTATCGGAAACAAATGTGTACTATATCCTGCAGTAATAAACTCGGACGCTTTTATTTACTCTGTTTGGAGCGCATATGCCGTTGTAAAAGTCCATTGCGATCAATAATTATCATCTGGACGATTTTTGATGACTGACAACTAAGAAGCAGATTACTCAACAATCAGAATGAACAGACTTTGGTAAAATGACATTAGACAAGTATTAATTTTTATAAAAATTAATATTTTTCTTTAAGATCAATAAAGGCACCTACATGGCCAGATTTATGAACACTGTTGTGCCCGATTTTGGTTTCACGCTGAACTGAGACTAGTTTACGTCATAAATTACTTACTTAAGGTTGTCTGCATTTAGTTTATACTGGTCAACTCGATAAAGTGGTCAAAATGTTTAGTCCCCACAGTTTGCAATTAAGGGAGGAGTTACATCACTTGAATGAGCATGTTACACCTGCCATTCCTAAAATAACTATCCTAAAATTTTATTATCTTTGATATTTGTATTTTGTTAGTCTGACAAATTGAATATAAAGAGCTACAGATCTGTGAAAAATCTTTACTTAATGTGTTTCAGCAGATCTGTATGCTATAAAAAAACTGGCCTTACAGCATAATGACAGCACCGATGTGAAGGGGGTGGGGGTGGCAAACCATTTACCGAGAACGGTTCAATTGGGTTGATGGATGTTAATGTGTGTTATATTCAATCTAATAGGAAAAACATGAAGAAAAAAAACCTATATTGATTACTGTTGTATATACCTTAATGTTTTTATTTTTATCCAAATAAGCCTCTATAGTTTAATACAAACTTGTTAAAACTATCTTAATTTTGTACCAGCATTTATTTTAAAATTTGTTTTAGAAATAAAAAATCGGATTTCATGTATTTTATTCCCGCTTTGAACACCAGAATCTTTCTTTGTATTATCGTTTAGCAATTCGAATAAATCACAATAGAATAGTTTAACCCCATTCAATCCCATCATACAACACCTATAGAGCTTGTTTACACATATGATGACATAGGTACATAGGAGTAGTAGACTGTGTAAAGTGATATCACAACATATATACACGTATAAACCGTGTAAAGTCATATTACAACATATATACATATATAACCTACTATGTGGATGGTGGAAGAAGATTCACAGCCTGAATTTTACAAGTAAAGTACTGTAAAATCTGGATAGTAAGCTTATTTTGTAAATTAGTCAAGGTCATATGTGTTTATTTCTGCTATGCTCCCCGAGTTAAACTGATTTTGATAACAATTATTGAAACAAGTTTTTATATTCACGCTTAGTGGTCAAACTTTACATGATGCAATATAAATACAGTTGATTAATGGCAACATTAATAGCAAAAAGCATTATCAGAATGAAGTATGTAGATAAATTTGTTTCAATGACCTAAATAGGAACAAAAATTGGTCTCCGAAGAGTAACGTTAAGGTCTTAAAGCTGGTTTATTTTTTGTGCACACATATGCACTTATTTCTGCTATAAAAATATCGGCATTCTATGTGCACTTACTTTTAGTACATGTTTATTTTCACATAAACCTTATTATCCTGGTTGTACAGTATATGCAACACGTATATAAGTGGAGATATACAGAACACTGGTATCATCCTGTAATTTGTCTTAACCTGAGTTGATGTATGTCAAAAAAGTAACTTTAGTGCTCACTCATTAGAATGCTGTTCAATTTAGTCTTAAAAGGGACCCGCAAATATGTTTAACAGCAACAAAATATATAATTGCAAAACATGCAAAGTAGGACACACTGACCTACTTTTGGAATACCAGTTAATACTCAACTGAAATCATGCACTCATGAAGCTTCATGAGCATCCAATAAACTGACCTATATATTAAAGAAGCACATAGTCATTAAAACATGAAAATTTGTCAGCAATATACTTTTGATGCGTTGTTTAGGACTTCTCGGGAGGTACGCACAGATCAAGTTTCATAACCACCTAAAGAAATATTTTTAAAATAATCTCAATATAACTGTGTCCATTCTCCCTGGAATGTGACAATTTGGTCATTGTGACCTACTCTTGGTATGGTGGTCTGTACTCCTCAGTGTATGTATTACAATTTAAGGGCATGTCAGCACAATACTGGCTATATGGTACTATTGTATGCACATATTAAGTTTCATGACTGCACAAATAATAGTGTCTGAGCCACTGACCTAAATATAAAAACTACACATTTGTTAATGCCAATAACACTGATGACAACTACAAAGTCAGGTGGTATAGCATTATCTCTCCTGTACTTTTTTGCAGGCAAATTAAAAACCAGGTTAAAATCTATCATCTAACATTATAGAATAGATGTAGAATAATTTTCAAAATTATAGACAAGTAATGTAAAATAGTATTAATATCATCATTTCGAATTTTGATAACTTACAAGAAATAAATTAAAATGCAAGAGATTATATATTAACAATAAATTTAGATAAAAATACTGTAGCTGTTGAATATCTAGATACGGTAGCTATTGAATACCTAGATATGGTAGCTGTAGAATACCTAGATACGGTAGCTATTGAATACATAGATACTGTAGCTGCTGAATACCTAGATACGGTAGCTGTTAAATGCCTAGATGTATCTAGCTGTTGAATACCTAGATACTGCAGCTGTTGAATACCTAGATACTGTAGATGTTGAATACCTAGATACGGTAGCTGTTAAATACCTAGATGTATCTAGCTGTTGAATACCTATATACTGTAGCTGTTAAATACCTAGATACTGTAGCTGTTGAATACCTAGATAATGTAGCTGTTAAATACCTAGATACTGTAGCTGTTGAATACCTAGATAATGTAGCTGTTGAATACCTAGATACGGTAGCTGTTGAATACCTAGATAATGTAGCTATTAAATACTTAGATACTGTAGCTGTTAAATACTTAGATATATCTAGCTGTTGAATACCTAGATGATGTAGCTGTTAAATACCTAAATAATGTAGCTGTTGAATACCTAGATACGGTTGCTGTTTACTACCTTTATATCTCTAGCTGTAAAATACCTAGATACCTGTAGCTGTTAAATGCCTAGATACTGTAGATGTTGAATTCCTAGATACTGTAGCTGTTAAATACCTAGATACTGTAGCTGTTAAATACCTAAATACTGTAACTGTTAAATACCTAAATACTGTAGCTGTTGAATACCTAAATAATGTAGCTGTTGAATACTTAGATACTGCAGCTGTTAAATACCTAGATACTGTAGCTGTTGAATACCTAGATACTGCAGCTGTGGAATGCCTAGATGATGTAGCTGTTAAGTACCTAGATATGGTAGCTGTTGAATACCTAGATACTGTAGCTGTTAAGTACCTAGATACTGTAGCTGTTGAATACCTAGATACTGTAGCTGTTAAGTACCTAGATATGGTAGCTATTGAATACCTAGATACTGTAGCTGTTGAATACCTAGATAATGTAGCTGTTAAATACCTAGATACGGTAGCTGTTGAATACCTAGATAATGTAGCTGTTAAATACCTAGATAATGTAGCTGTTAAATACCTAGATACGGTAGCTGTTGAATACCTAGATAATGTAGCTGTTAAATACCTAGATAATGTAGCTGTTAAATACCTAGATACTGTAGCTGTTGAATACCTAGATACTGTAGCTGTTGAATACCTAGATACGGTAGCTGTTAAATACCTAGATACCTGTAGCTGTTAAATACCTAGATACTGTAGCTGTTGAATACCTAGATAATGTAGCTGTTAAATACCTAGATACTGTAGCTGTTGAATGCCTAGATAATGTAGCTGTTAAATACCTAGATAGTGTAGCTGTTAAATCCCTAAATACTGTAGCTGTTAAATACCCAGGTACTGTAGCTCTTAAATACCTAAATAATGTAGCTGTTGAATACTTAGATACTGCAGCTGTTAAATACCTAGATTCTCTAGCTGTTGAATACCTAGATACTGCAGCCGTGGAATACCTAGATGATGTAGCTGTTGAGTACCTAGATATGGTAGCTGTTGAATACCTAGATACAGCCGTGGAATACCTAGATGATGTAGCTGTTAAATACCTAGATACTGTAGCTGTTAAGATACTGTAGCTGTTAAATACATACATACAGTAGCTGTTAAATACCTAGACTTTATTTTGTAACATTTTATCAAATTAAAGACCTATAATTAGGTAATTTTCAGATTCAGTCAGCAATGAAGTTGTTTTGTTTGATGAATGTCAAAATATAAAACCTCTGGCTCAAAAACAAGCTCAAGCGTGTATAATTTCCAAGCCTGTATAAAGCCGTTCATCTTTAATAGTCCATTAGACCCGGAATCTACTGGTTGCTTTATTACCATAAATTCTAGCCATCTACAAAGTTTGGTCAAAGAACTTAGTCTAGAACAAACGTTATTTTCTAAACCCATTTTTCTTCAGCGACAATGATCCTGACCTTTGAACTTTAGAACCCAAAATTAACGGACCTTCTCCACATTTCAGGTGCAAGCCCTTTACAAATGAGGGTCAAGTAAAAGGGTCTAGAACTAAAGTTATTATGCAAAAATCATTTGTTTTTCCTTTCAGTCGGTGATCATGACCTTTGAACTGTTGACCACAAAATCAATAGGTTGCTTCCTTACACTTGCAAGCCATTCTAGGTCAATGATGAGGAGCTTAAGTTATTGTACAGAAATCATTTTTCTTCCTTCAGTCAGTGACTTTGGACTTGGATTTTTTTTACCCGAAATTCAATGTTCTTCTTTCATATCCAACTTGCAAGTCATCCACAAACTTTGGTAAAGGTACATGGTCAAAAACTGAAACTTTTGTACCGAAACCATTTATCTTTTTTTAGTCACATTGACCTTTGACCTTTCGATCCTAGAATCATGAGGCTTCTACCTTACCCAAGTGCGACCTATCCACAAAGGTTTGTCCAGGTTACATGATGTAGAACTAATGTTACTGTGCAGAAACCGTTTTTTCTTCTTTCAGCCACATTGATCTTGACCTTTGACATTTTGACCCCGACATGTATAGACTTCTTCCTTACCCCATAAGCAAGCTATCCACACAATTGCGTAATGATACTTGTTGTTGAATTTAAGTTATTGTGCAGAAATAGAAAAGTTAATGAACAGACTGACAGTGTGATAGCATAATATGCTCTGCCAGAATGGCAGATATATACAAATTAGTTGCCTGGCAAGGGTCTGAGTTTGTTCAGCGGTACAATTTAGTTGTCTGATGCTGCTGGACAATGGAATTTTTCTACGCCTGGTTACACACAATCTCTCTTTTTAAATTTCTACTCTGAAAAAGAAAATGTAATGTGCAATTAACCCAGATAAGTAAAAGAAATTAAACGCTAGAGGCAGTTAAATTTTTAATTTAGATTATAGTCCACTATATGAACGTTCCTGATAGTAAATTCATAACTGGTTTAATTTGCAGACTTTAGTATTTTCCAAACACACATCCCTACACTCCCTCAATTCATCCCGCACCCAACCCTACAAAATGAGCCGCGCCTAGGTTAAAGTTCGAGGATGGAACAAGAGATCCATCGCTAATTTTAGTAACTTATATGAATTTATTTTTCATGACAAGCAAGTAAATATATATATATATATATATATATATATATATATATATATATATATATATATATATATATAGATAGATATATGATCCACTGATCAATTCAAATTTACAGCTCTCTCATTATGCTTCCCTAATCAAGGCCCTTACTATCGTGCTTTACAAATACTACGTTAAAGTAGATGATGAATTGCTACAATTGGGGTATTAAAAAATCTCTAAACGAAATGAAATGAATAAATACGAGATACCAAAGTTGTATTGAAAATGTTCCTGAAATCCATATGTATTTTTCAATGACAATAAACTCCACTTGAAGAAAATTACTATTCTCAAATTATAAAATTTGATTTGCGCGTCCAGTTAGACTTTACAATGAGACATAAAAAGAGACCAATCAATGAGGAAGAGAAAGATGAGTACAGTGAATTTTACCACAAAACAAGATCTATAAATATAATAAACAAAGGTGAAATAGCGAATGCAACTGAACATTTATTTGACATTTTACATACCAAATTTGTTTGGGAAATAACCGAAAGTACAAAACGGATATTTGACAGGATTTAATATTTAACACTGCATGTAGATAGTTGCCAATCGCTCATAGGAATTTCACATATCGATTGGCCTGGATGGGCTAAGAACAGCATAGCTTGTGACTCAAAGTAAAAATGAAAGATATTTTGTTTCAATTTTTTTTCTATGCCATTGAATCTGTGCTAAATAGTCCAAGTGATCGTGCATATAGATACTCAAAACATAATTAGGATATATACGGAAATTGGTTTGACAGATGTTCAGAGAAAACAGAGATCATTGGTAAAATTGAACATGAATTTGACATCTTTGTAAATGTGTATGTGTTATATATGAAGTTTATATAATATTATAAATATTTTAGGAAATTATAAATGTTTCTTGACTTTAATATTTGCTTAAACCTTAATGTTAAGTATAATATTGATATGTTTAGCTATTGTCACTGAATTAGTTTGTTTACTTAGTTTTTGAGTTCAAGAACGGTTTTGGTATACAAGTTGTTGATTCAATTTGAGGTCAAGGTTGATTTTGTTTACATATAAAACTAGAATTTTCCTTAGAGTTGTGTGTTAAAAGTTACATGCACCATAATATTCTAGAACATTCTGTCATGTGACCTATCTTTATATATACTATGTTTAGTGGACAGTTTTTCAGTTTCGACCTTAACATCAGTCTTTTAAAGAGCTATTACAGTTGTGACATATCATTCCAAATTCTGAGAGAGGAATTATTTAAAATATTCATTGGATTATAAAAGTGTTCATAGACTTTTGGATTTTGGATTTTGAATTGATGATTTGGGGATTTATGTGAACTTATTCAAAGATATTCTGGAGTGCTTCATTTTGGCACATCAGCACATTAAAGACTACTGGTACATCAGGACATTAAAGGCTATTGGTACATCAACACATTCAAGGATACAATCATTCATTCGGAACATTCTATATTTAGGACTTGTGATTAGGACACTTAGGATTATTTGATTATTTGGTTTTTAATTCACGCTACTATAAAATCTTTTGAACCTTCACTTTAATTGTCTAGAAATAAATTGCTTGTTGATTTTTATTTGATTTGTTGGTTTCGCTTTCTTTCTGTTACATTCTTCTTAGACCATAGAGTCGTAACATATGAACTATTGCAAGGGGGAGTGAGAGGAATGGCTGCTAACACCCTGCAAAAGCAGATGCTCCGCAAATTCAGGGTGAAGCACAACATTTCATTCCCTTACAGGTCTCCCGATGCACCTCAGTGCAAAAGTTGTTGTGCAGCAACATCCTCCCTTACGCGATAAAAGCTACATTATATCTGTTAGAGATAGAGAAAGGAAAAACACGTTGACATTTGCTCATATTTGCTTCAAACGATCATAATAACTACATAACAGAATGTGCCAGTGTCATCACAAATCAAGAAACATTATAGTCAGAAATATATCGGAAAAGCATTAATTAATAATTTATCAAGTTCTGACCGTCCTCTGTTAATCAACATGCTTATAAAATAATGATGTAGATGATGAGGTAAAAATCATACCGAATAATGACAAGAAATATATTTCCTATAGCAAGGACTTCGTGGCTGATAGTTTCAGGAAGAATAACAAGGAAGTAACAGTTAAAAGGGGCAATTAAATCGACCGATAGCTTTCAGTTCATAGGGCAGTCATTAGAACACTTTGCTAAAGCTTTAAGTATAAAAAATTAGCTGAAACATTTTGGAGCAATAAGATACAAATATTTGAGAATAGAAAACTGGATTATTTGAATACGTTCGTAGATTTAGTGAATCAGCTATATAAACATTTTATTCAAGTCAAAGTGATTCAAACATATCTGATGATGATTACCAGTATATACATCACGATGTAACACTTCAAAATTACAACGTATAGTGATCTACCTGACTATTATGTAAAAGACGATACTTTATGTTGCATGTCATGTCTGATGAAACACTACAACGTCACCACGCACATTATTACGATGCATCCGGTTGAATTCATGACGACAGTTTTCAAGATATCTTGTGCTGAATTAAAGCTTTTGTCAGATTATAACATGTTTACGATGATTGTTACGGAATTATGTATATGGAATACATAATGTGCTTAAACTTTTGGCCTATGGATCTACTTTAAAGTTGTGTCAAATAGTGAGTCATATTTAATGTACTATTACTGAAGAATGATCAACATGTTTACTGACCTTTTGTTCAAGGTCAGAGTTGTTTACTGCATCTGGGGTACATTTTCATTAATAGACGCATTTAGTATTGCATTCTGGGTCATAATATGACACGTTTCCTGTTGTGAAATGTGTCATTTGCAAGTTGTATAAAAGACCTAGAAATACGGATTAATCTCATTCAATTTTAGATCTTGAGTTGAAAAGAACTTTTTTTTATGATCAGCTTTTTGGAATCATCAGATTGTTTGAAATAATAGCCGAGCTGGAATCATGCTGTAATGTAATGCCATGCTGTATAGATGATTCGAAAGGAATTATTTATTGGACCATTCAACAGAGCTACCCGCATCATATTATCGTTGGAACATCATGACAATCCAGACTAATTCATTCGGAACCATCATCTATTCGGAACATTCGTTCATTACGAAGACTCATTCTTTCTGAACAGTTGTTCATTACGAAGATTCATTTGGAACATTCATTAACTTGGAACATTCATTCATTTGGAACATTTTATAGTTTATATATATATATAGGACACTAATAATTGTTGGATTATTTGGATTTGAATACACGAAACTGTAAGTGTATTTTGATTTTCACATTAATTATTTAAAATAAATTGTTTGTTGATTTTTGCAAACATTGTTGGATTCACTTTCTTTTTGTTACATTTGTTCGAACCATAGGGTCATAACATGATCAAAAGTGGAATTTATGGCAGAGTAGTATAATACCACATACATTGATACACAAAAGCAAACAATGAATTCTAAGTATACATTCATGACAGGATAAAATGTAGTGGAGAGTATGATGAGACAAACCATAATGCATATTTTATTGTGGGGGATTTTGGGAGCGGGGGTCAACTAATTATTTGCTATTATAACATTGCTATGTCTTTATTCTGGCACCTGTCTCTAGTCCAAAGGTTAATATTCCTCCTCCTCAGTTAGTAATTTGATGCATAGAATAAAAACATAGTCACAGTTTGATGCTTTTGTCACTTCTTTCATTCGGAATCTCATCCGTCTTCACTTGGTCAGGATTAAATGGACATCAGAGAGGGGAAGGAGTGAATTTCGCAATTATGGCAGGTAAGAATAACATTATTAAAATTAGTTTTACACCCCATAACTACATTTTAAAAGCAGTAATACAATACCTACTATTATTACATTGCTAACTTTACCAGTATATAGGGAGGCTGATATCCTCATGAAAACCGTCAGATTGTATCATCTGTTTTGAATAGGATACAACTGCAGACTAGAGAATGGCTTATTGACAACTTGCTGGAGTAAAACAATCAGGTCCAATGAATAAATGCGTTTGCTCTAGCGCGCCATCAAATGAAGGTAGAACAAGTAGAATGTGGAATGAGACTCCTAAAAGGCAACTTTTATGGTGTCATCCAGAGACGAACGATTAAGAAAGGCCCAAGATGCAGCAAAAGCCCTAGCCTCATGGGCCTTGATTCTCATGAAGGAAAGATCTCTTTCAGTGCAAAATTGAGTAGCTCTTTTAGGAATAATTAAGAAAGGCCCAATACGCGAACAATGGCTATGATCTCATGGGCTTTGATTTCTGTGAAGAAAATATTTTTTTCATTGAGAGATTAATAAGGTCTTTTTATAGTCAAACTAATCCATCTAGAAATGGTGGCCGCCGAAGTATCAGACGTACCTCTGAGAGGGGGAAAGAGACATTTAAGACTATTTCTTTTCGCTCTTAATTTAGCTAAATAGATACATAAGGCGGCAACTGAACAAAGAAGTCTATCTTGATCATCCCTAGCACAGATACTACTAAAACTAGGGATCTATCTTGATCATCCCTAGCACAGATACTACTAAAACTAGGGATTTGAACTGGCTCAGGGGATACAAAAGGTAGCTGATTCTCGGCCCAACAGCCAGGTATGCAAAGATGGGAGACTGAACCATAGCTGCCATTAAAACGTTGGTAACCCTCTTCCATCGATAATGCATGAATTGCACGTCTGCTCTTAGCTGTCATTAAAGAAAGAAGGAAAACTGTCTTTAAGGTAAGGCTGTCGAAAGAAGACTCACTCTGTGGTTCATAAGGTAGTTTAGATAACGACCAAAGAATACTTGAAAGATTCCACCTTGGCATTACTGAGCAAGAAACTTGTTTCTGGAGATCAAAATGCCTGATCAGTTCTGAAAGATGAAGGTCCTATCCTATGGTACAGCCAGTAGAGAACTTAAGAGGTATTGGAGAGGGTTTCTTTACAGAAGCTGAGCAATAGTTTCTTAAAAATAAAAGAGAAGTATATCTGCCACAGAAGAAAATCCGCAACTGCAACAAAGAGGGGCATATGAGATCAGTACACTGGCTATTGCAGCAATTAGAAAATACTTTCCACTTGGTGTCGTAACCATTCACATCAACTGACTTCTAGACTAAGTGATGCAGTTTGCAACCCTACAACCCTGCTTGAAAACTGATCTTGGCGGATACATAATTTGATATAAGCCAGGCATCAATGTGGAACATCTACGGATTGTTGTGCAGAGGGGGATCATTCCTCAGCCATGAGCCCATAGCGGTGTCCACCATTAGGTCGAGGAAGTTGCTGAGTCATGACCATTGATGCCACAGGAGGCTATCAGGATGAGCCATGACGTTCTGGTCATGACAGTGTGAAGACCTTGAGGTATTATTCTGAAAGGTAGAAAGGCATTAGTGTACATTCGATCCCACTTCAGACTTAAGGCGTCCAATGGTCTGGCACTGGGGAGATATAAAGTTGTAGTTTGTTGTTCAGCATCATTGCAAACAAGTATATCATTGGCCTCCCACAAAGTCGAAAGAGACTCTTTAATTGACTGGTGCAGAAGCCATTTTGTGAGGAGTGCATATCCCTGTCTGGATAGGCTCTCCATAAGAATGCTTCTCTTCCTTGGAGTGTTGCAGACTCTGAGAGTGATCCCCTCTTAAACTGTCCATTGGAAGAGGTTCCAGACTTGCAAGCAACTAGAAGGGGCTTAAGTGTCTCCCTGATATACGAGGTATGCCACGACTTATGTGTTGTCCACGAACATTTTAACGCAGCTGTGTCTCTTGATGTTGATGCGCCCTTGAAGTGCTATAAAAACCTGCATGCGTTTCTAGGTTGCTGCTATGCCAATATGAGTAATGCTATTACCACAAGCTCCGAAGGACTACCCTCTCTAGCTGTAGGTGAGCGGCCCAGCTGAGGTATTGGTATACAGGAAAAAGTGAGACTCTGTGGCGTGCTTGAAAGCTCCGGCCAGAAACCTGTGCTTAATTATCCAATAACTGAGGACGTGGTGAAATTGGGATAAGAATGGAATCTGAGCTGAAACGGTATGCGTGAGGTCTCCAATTTGCTAGCTCGCAAAAATGTCAGTAAATTAATCCCCACATAAAGTAAAGTTCTTAGAAGAAATCAATTCTAACTTTTCCTGGGCGGAGACTAAGCCGAAACAAGTCACCGTCTAGCAACAAAGTGACAGTTTCTGAGTAAAACACGTCTGAGAACACTGTGTATCAACCACTTGTCGAAATACTGGATGATGGTCACCCCTAACTATCTTAAGTGAGCTGATATTGCTCCCATCGCCCTGGTAAAGAATCTGGGCGAGGAAGCTAGGTAGAAAAGAAGAGTCCAAACAAGTAAAAACCTCCTTGTCCAAACAGAACTGTTGGGACTTTCTATTGGATGGGGAGATGGAGATGTGTAGGTTAGCATACAGAAGATCTAAGGAGATTGGATGGGGAGATGGAGAAGTGTAGGTCAGCATACAGAAGATCTAAGGAGATTGGATGGGGAGATGGAGATGTGTAGGTTAGCATACAGAAGATCTAAGGAGATTGGATGGGGAGATGGAGATGTGTAGGTTAGCATACAGAAGATCTAAGGAAATTGGATGGGGAGATGGAGATGTGTAGGTTAGCATACAGAAGATCTAAGGAGATTGGATGGGGAGATGGAGATGTATAGGTTAGCATACAGAAGATCTAAGGAGATTGGATGGGGAGATGGAGATGTGTAGGTTAGCATACAGAAGATCTAAGGAGACTGCCCAGCTATTTGCTTATGGGATTCCTGACAGAGGCCGATGAAGCACTCTTCCTGAATAAACTTGTTTAATGGCGATAAACATTGTTTTGAAACTAGGAAGATCCGGGGATATAATCCTGGGTTTTGAGTGCTTATCACCGTCTCTATTGCCCCCTTCCATAGAAGGTTGTATAGCTCTTCCATTTACGATTCTATATTGGTCTGGTGAGTGCAAATGCATCATCCGTGAGGTCCACTCTGGCCGCTGAAATATACGAGATGTCAGTAAGAAGGAAATATGGCAGGAGAATGAGCGACTCTCTAGGGTCAACTACCTCTCTCCATAGGGAAGGTGAAGGAGACCATAGATTTCCTGAAGGAGACCATAGGTTTCCTGAAGGAGACCATAGATTTCCTGCCTTGGCTCTTACAACTGTCCGTTTTAACGAATGAGGGGTGAGAAGGAATTTTAAAGGGAAGCTGGCAGTTCCGCTTCATGCTCGGTCTGGGAGATTCGAGAGCAAGATTTTTTAAATCTGTTATGGATGCCATATCGATGAGTTTCTCCCTCATGATGTAGTTATAGATTAAAACAATTTCTATTATTGTCATTATCTGCTTTAGCAATTGATTCAGGGTAATTTTATTGTATAGGCAAATGTTTTTCAGTTCCTAGTCGTGACTGCTACATTCTATCACTTCAGCTGCTTTTGCAAGAGTAATGTTACATTGGAAATCCCGAGAAAGAGCAAATAAATACAGAGGGCAATGATCGGTTAGTATTTTAAACTGTATAGCTCCAGTACAGTATTTTATTTCTCATTGGCAGCTTTTGATCTGAGCTTCATAAATTTTGTACTCATGATACCTTGTTTAATCCTATTAACTTTAATCTATAACGGCAACCACAAATCTTTGTATGTTGTGAAAATGTTGTGGCCGTTTAACTTGAAAAGAGCATTACTTCCATATGATTTTATAATATATTTTACAAGCAATCTGCCAAATTGTTTACCACTGCATTGTTAGAATCTCTCTTCACCTTCATATCAAATTACACGAAAAACTACCGGGTATAATCATGATATTTGGGCCGAGCTTTGGTATACAGTTTTGCACAATTTGTTCTGTTTAATGCTACAGTAGGCAGGGGTGAGGTGTGTAATACAATGATATTTAGCTACTTTTGGTTTATTTTCGACCGCTTGTTATGAGTTATGTAATTACTGTATGTGAACATCTTTGCTATTAATTATGTTGACAAAAGAACAATTTCTACAAGAAACAATTGTATGCAACATGCCACTATTACCCATCACAAGTTCAATGAAAATGTATTTGTAGTTACTTGACTATCATTCAGTTGGTAGAAATTATACATTTTATGTTGCCTTGGTTTTCCAGTTTTGCCTTACCATCAGGATCATTGAAATCATGTCTGCCATCATCATTGTGATTACAAGCGTACTGAGAAAAATCATCGTCCAATTGTTCTTTCTATCTTTCATTCAAGTAGTTAATTGTGATTGATCTTTTTCCATAGAATTTTGCAGTTCTTCTCTGGTACTTTTCGATTAATACGTTGTGCCTAGTTTTAACATCAGCAACACCACCAGGATCCAATAACAAAACAATAACAGTAATGTCTTCAAGTAAAGATTAGTTGTTTTCTGTAAATGCTAAGCAATTAGCTATAGCTCCTCCAATCATAACTGCTCCTGTAGCCATTCTTACAGAGTGCTTAACTCTTTATGAGTAATACATTTTGATACTGCCGCCAGTTTTTATCTCGCTGTGAATTTATACTATTGACATGTTTGTGTGATGCTTTTGCATTGTGTTGCAAATAACAAAATAAAATAATATCTCTTCCAGATTATATAAACATATATATATATATATATATATATATATATATATATATACATATATATATATATATATATATATATATATATATATATATATGTGTGTGTGATTTATGTGCCTTAAACATATTAGATTACTGTTGAGGATTGATGGGGTTGTAATGATTTAATTTTCGTTTGGTTTTTGTTGTTGATGTTGTTGTTGTTGTTGTTGTTGTTGTTATTTTATTTGCTGTCTTTTTTCTGTACTGTTTTTGTTTTAAATACAGCTTAATTTAACCTATCATATGATTGACATACAAAACTATTCAGTTGGGACATGGAATAGCAGAGTCTTAATACATCAAAGAACCACATTACCATGGTTTAAAGACATCCACACATGTATCTAAATAAATCACCGATATTATCTCCGAGGCGCCTGGTTTCATTGGATGGACCTTTACTCTTATGTTCTCCATATGTATTCCTCATAAATATCCAATCAATTATATAGACGTTGGCCATGAAAGGTTATTTGTAAACAGGAATACAGTTTAATATGTCTTTATTGCGACAAATGTCGTATTGGCCTAACTGTGGATTCTTCTCTGTGACTTGCTCCAAAATCTGAAATGATTATCAAAGACAGATATTATTTAAAACACATCCAACATTATCGTTTGCTTAAAACTAGTAATTATGTAAGGGTATGAGGAGTGCATTGATTTAGAAGATTTAAATGCAACATTGAATTATGCAAGTCTGCCAATAAGTTCAAATAAGAAGAGCGTTTATCGAACATTATTGAACTGAGTAGGTCAGCTTTGATACATTTATCAAAACTATTTGCAGAGACAAGAAACAAATCGATATTATAAATCTGATTCTTTGCAAAATTAAAATGGATTTAAATTTGGCAAAAGTCATATTTTGGAATCACGATTGTGCAAAATATGTACATATGGTTAGTTATAATAGATAGCATATTCATATCCATATCCGTATATGTGTTTGTTGTATGAACATGAGCTATTGAAGAATGATTCCCTTCTTTATTTACACCTCAATTCCATTACATTAAAGAGCAAAGAATATGTGATAGTTACGTGGGTCAGGTCTGACATACCTTAGAGCTTTAAGTAGGAATGAACCTCGACCTTGCTATTTCGTAGACTCTCATACCCGTCTGACGCATCAGAAGTGACATTGTTACTGGCAGTTTGAAGACTCAATCTTCCGACTTCATACCTAGATTGTTAGTGGAAATTGTAAGTTGTAAGATCATATTTTAATATTTCCACATGCATTTTTCTCTCTTGCTGATATTCAAAATTATTTTGTTTTGACATGGTAATGTAAGTGTTTGTATACAAAACTCCATGATTTATTTGAAAGACAGTTGTATCATCAACAGTTTTTAAACATCTATTATAATAGAATGAGAACCACTCAGACGTTTGACCTACATGCGGGGCTCGCTTAATTTTTTCCTTACAAATTGTTGCTTATCATGTACATATATATGTATGTGTGTGTATGTGTGTGTGTACTGAAATATAGTATTTCTTTTTCATACTGTCTTTGCTATTCTAGTTGTTTTTGTTGCTTTTTCTAAACATCACAAATTTGCATTTAAATTATAATGGAATCCGCACAGACAACAACGAAATGTAAAACAGTAAAAACAATCCCAAAAAAATGGCACTTTCGATTTTATAATTTGTACCGACAAAGGTTGACTACGCTTCGATTCGAATCTACTCTGAAAATATCGTTTTGTTTGCTCCCTATTTTGACCAGAACAGCCCATACAATATATTTGAAGATCAAAGCCAGTCTTGAATGTACCTATATATGAAGTTTTTTTTAAAGACGTTCTTAGAAGTAATAAGGATTTAACTCAAAATTTTTGAAGCATAAAGGTAGTCATGAACTTGTTACATTACACCAGCTAAAAGTGATTGCGCCTTGATCTCAAATGTTGATGCAGTCTACAGATTCAAATGTAACATCTCCACAAGACAGCTAGCACTTTCACTCTCATTATTTCCATCTGCATTGTCAAGAAAAAAAGATTATATCACTCACTTAGACGAAAAAATTATGCGTGCATGTGAATAGATAGTCAAAATAGTTTTACCGGGAAAAAATGTCGTACTGACCTAGCAGTGGCTTCTTCTCTATGTCCTGCTCTAAGACCTACTAATATAAAATAATCGAAAAGATAAATTATCTAATTCACTTGAGATTGTATTCTCATCATTTTCCTTAAAAAAAGTAGTTTAACTGTATGAGGCATACAAGAGTCTAAAAGAATCGAATGTGACTTTGAGCTGTAGATATCTTTGCCCAAAAATCCAATTAGAAAAGCTGTTACCATTATTTTCGCTGAGCAGATTAAAATTGACAGGCTTATTAAAAAGGTGTTTCTCGAGTCAGAAAGAAACAGACCGATATAAAAGTAGTATAGGGCCATCTTTGGGAAACCTATTACGGCAAATTTGAGCCACTATGGCCATCTATGGGAATTTAACATTATGAACCACCATGGCCATCTATGGGAATTAAACATTAATAATGTCATCATGGTCATATTCGGGAATGAACATTACTGGGTCACTTTGGCCATCTACGGGTATTTAACATTAGCGGTTGTGTTCCCATATGGGGCCCTACTGAAAATTACATTAATGTGCCACTATTGGGCCCCACAAGAATTAAGTATGAATGTGCCAGTATAGGACACTATGGGAATCTAACATTATCGATCTATAAACCCCTATGGTAATTTAACATTAAGTATGACACTACGGGGCTTATGAGAATTTAACTTTGGGGGACACTATCAGAAGTATGGAACATTTGGCATTACGTATGATACTATTGGGCTTTAGGGAGTTTAACATAACGGGCCACTCAAGGGTTTATTAAACTTGAACAGCGTGAATCAGACACCTAAGTAGAGACAAAAACTCAACCTGACTGACCGACACATATTCTGACTAACCAATACCTATTGTGACTGACCGACACCTATTATAACTGGACATCACCTATTCTGACTGACCAAAACCTATTTTGACATGGCCAACACCTAGTTTGACTAAACAATGCATATTATAACTGACCAATACGTACTGTGACTGACCAACATGTATTCTGACTGACCACCACCTATTTTTACTGACCAATACCTAGTATTATTGACCAATATCTATTCTGACTGACCAATAGCGATTGTGACTGATCAACACGTATTCCGACAATGTCCAGGCAAATAACTAATGCAGCTTTACAAATGTCACCCTATAACTTGCTCCATATATTAAAATTCCGATCCTTTTTTTATAAGGTAATGGGAAAGTTTACCTTATTTTATTAACGCAGTTGCAACACTGATACAACTTGGAAGGATGACCTTATTCGATGAACATAATTTCAAGATTGTACAAACTTTGACGCTGTTGTAGAAAATGTTCGCAGCTATATATTGAACACGGTATTATTCATGTACCAAAAAAAATCTCAACCTTGAGAACACGCTAGCTATCGTACAACCACAAATGTATCTATCAATGAGCCGTCGGTATTTAGCAAAGGCCATGTGTTGGTTGCATCACAAATGCAAAACTCAAGACAAACGGATACAACAAGCCAGAAATGTCGGTCGATGGACTAAATTTGGAACACCTACAGATAGTGTGCGAAGTTCGTGGGTGTCGCTGACAAGAATGTGTTACTAGTTATCAAACCGAGAACTGAAAAATCTATATACGGGGTTAACCATGGAAGACATATACGAAAGAACTTACCAACGACGTCAGATGTTGGAAGTTCAAGGTAACCGTGTGGTTATAAGGTAAGAACACGGATACAACCGAAGTTTAAAAGCAGACCCATGATTTCGACACACTGTCTTCTCGCAGCAGATTGTTTGGACGACGTACCGATAATACACGATTGTTGTAGGCAGACGAATCTAATGGAGAACGAATCAAAAATATAGGCACGTTTTCATTGTATCCCTGGGTCTATAAATATTCTCGATTTACAACAGGTCAGCTCGAAATTTTGACAAAACACATAGAAGTCGAACACATTCGACAGCACGAAGGATTGATAAAATGCAAACTTCTACTACCTAAGAACTTGTACCATCCCGTAGTGCCTTATCATTGCAACGGAAAACTAATGTTTCCATTGTGTCTCACATATGCTGAAACTTTTAATCACCAACCATGTCATCATGACGACAAAGAGCGGGCTTTGACAGGAACGTTTGTGAGTGTGGAATTGTTTCACACTCCTGATTTTGGATACTAATTGTTGAAAATATACTAAATATGGCACTTCCCTGTCACAGAACATTACCAGCGTGACGGCTTGAGTTCAAGAATTTGTCGGGATACACCATTGAGATTATAGAATTGAAATATGAGACTGGCAGTTATCCATCAATGTGTCATACACAAGACGAAAAAGACAAATTCAAACGACGGTACCGATCTATAGAGGGAATTGAATTGGAACACGTCGAAATTAACGAGGGAAGACGAACTTTTGTTGAAGTAATTCTTAATTGTATGATAAAAACCAGCTCAACGGCCGATTATGCCCAAGACAAAACACCTAATGGATCAAAGACGACACTTTCAGTTGATACACGATAAAGGAAAACTCGTCAAATACATATAAATCATACGAGAAGATTTAATCTTGGTGAATTTCGAAGAGACTCTGAAACTGTGGAATTCACCGAGTTTGCCGACCTCATCATTACTGTTTACGTGAATGCCCGTTTAAAATTGTATTCGGGTTTAGGTGACCGCGTACTTTTCTTTGACACATATAGTTGCATGTACATCGTTCGATCCAAAGACCATCACCCATACACTGAAAACGAACATCCCAAAGATACCATTATCAGTTTTTCAATGGTGGATGCAAAATTGACATATATCAGTAACGAGATAAGAAAGAACAATTCATATGAATGCAAAGTAAAACGACTCACACTCAGCTGTCGTACCGGTCAAGAGGTCACCTTTGTCGTAGTGAAAGATGACTTGAATATGTGCAAGAACAAAGCCTTTCTCGTCAAACCTCTCGACTTCCCTAAAACAAACTGTACCGTACGAGTACTACCGTCCAGGATAAAAGGGCAGAGTCAAAGGGATGAGAAGGTTTTTACTAGAGATGTCAACAAAGATTTTCTACATAGAAAAGGTCAATATGATCTTTCCTACCAAATGATGGACGAAGTCGAGCGTAAAGCTATCTCCTACGAAACGAAAAATGTTTGGGTCTTGCCCCCTAGAGAATGTGATGCAGGCGCTGTTCGAAGCTCTTGATGTCATCATTATCAGCTACATCTCTGAAACAACCTACAGTTCACATCACAGGTTAAGTGAACCCGATCATTCCAGCAGCACCCGCCTTATGACGAGGCACTCATGGATAACAGCGGAAAACACGTTTCTCGTGACTCGGCGTGACTATTGTGATTTGGCAAGTTGATTGAACACGTTCAAATGGAAATGAACTAAGGATCGTCAGTGATCTACTCCCAGAGCTTTATCACATGCAGGATTCGTGCAGATGGCAGAAGGAGACAAAGTACGGTATTCAACTTACGGCGTGAAACTACGACTGGGAGTCTAATGATTAAGCATGCAAAGAATATGTCTCATTGTTTTCGCAATTTCACTACATTCACATGATTGGTCCAGAAAGTGTCCAAGATCCCTTATCCTTGACATTATACCAATGACGTAACATGGATAACCATTGGCATCTCAGTGCTAAAAAGAACAAAAAAATAGTGGAGGAAGGCTGATGCCTAATGATCCTAGAGAAACTATCAAGGATACTTTAGCAGAGCAAATTCAGAGCGGTGTTTCTTGGATTTAGCTTACCTGCCGAATCACTTTGGAAACTTTTGTCGCCATTATATTAAAAGACATGATGGCAATGACATCAACTATTGCCAAAACTTTGTACACGAAAATGAAGTTGTTCTACCCTTATGTGAGGAAGAGATACATTGCAACTTGTCTTGATTCGAGACCTGGATAGGACATAATCCTCACAATTCAGCTGTCATGTGACTATTTACACTGATATCAATCACGACAACAACAACACTAGTCGTCCAAGCGGATCGTGCTGAAACAAAAGAAAAAAAAGACTATTTCGAAATCGCTTCTGCTGCCGCTGTAATATCGTCTCCATGTGTGGTATATAATTCAAAATTAAACTATGTTCCTTTTCTGTATAAAATGTCTTGTGTGATATGTTCACTCTCAAAATTTCAAAATTCTTTGGTCATGGCTGTATTGTCCGTTCTAAAAATGATTTGCAAAAGGTCAGATCGCCAAACTGGGAAGCATTTTAACTTCCTTTGAACATGTTGATAGCAGAACCTAGTGGTAATAGTTAAACCGAATTTGCCAAACGTTTATCGAACACAAGCAGCTCTTCAATCATACTCCACAAAGCATTATGTGGTTTTATAAAGAGTGGCAATCTGCTTATTTGTCTATAAAAAAAAGAATAAATTTCATTTGTAGAGGGTATGCATTGCGAAGACGACATGATCGTGTCTGACTCTAGTTCAAACCCATGTTGTATGACATGTTACGTGAAGATGAGGAAGAAATCAAACTTTGATTTACACGAAAAGAACACAATCGCAACGCCAGTATCATTTACTCTACACTGAATTTATTCCAACAAAACAGAACACATCGCACAATCAGTCTCAAAGCCCATTATGCAATTCAGTTCAAATGTTCCAGAAACAAATCGCACATATAAGTGTTGGTTAACGAATTAGGGTAGCTAAAGTTTAATTATGCCTGCTACGATGCCACCCCTTTTCCATACATATATTTACTGATTAATTTAAACCATTGGAGTCACTGGGAGCATCCAGTGGTTTACACGTTGCCCTCCTCATTTTAGTCCACCTACAAGTATAAAACCATATTCGCTCATTCCATCCACGATATAATTACATACGAACTCACACAGATCATACCAACCAGCTACACTGATTCGTTCATTGTATGCCATCAGTCGCTAAAAAGCTGCACAAGTGTGTTCGCATTTCTTGGAAGCTGGTCTCAAATAAATCGTTGACATGAACTGTAAAGAATCATTCACATTCCTCATTTAACGACAAGTTTGTTTCTTCGAGAAAAAACATAAGGTTGCATTAATACAACTCCCAAATCCACGAATGGATACCCAGTACAAGAAATACAATATCTTTAAACCAAATGGAAGTAGATTTGTTAAAGAAGTGATTTTTCGTTATCATTTACGATGCAATCCCAATACAGCAACAAAGGCGATAGAAGACAAAGACAAAGAGGAACACAAAGAAGAAAACTGCTTTTAGGATACCCAATGTGTCATCTCCCACGAAAACAAATGGTACGAAGACAACGATGAAGAAAAAAAGAAACCTAAAACCAAAACATATATCGCAAAAAAGAGAAGCACTGCAACAAGAATGTGCTAGTCGCAACGGTATCTGCAGTTATTTTATTCCCTCCTTTATTTATGATGTCAGCAAAAGCTTCTTTTACAAAAATGTTTTCTAGTTTGTTTTAGACGCCAACCAAACAGAAACCCGTCCATAAACAACGTCTGTTTTTAGTCCTCCTTCAGCTGCTGCTTGCTGCTGCCAGTACAAGAAAAGTGGCACCCCAAAGCCGGAAGTGAAAATGAAAACAGGCGTGTTATAAGCATTAGTGGATCTCTTGAGACAATCACTTACTTGCTCTAGTCAGTTAAAAATGCACCCCTTTGTTCGTGCAGTGTGCAAAGGAAGGCACGCACGAGGTTCCGATATCAAAATACTACAAGTCCCTGTATAAAAGAAGACGTTTTGACATGTGCATGTGTGCCACAGTCACCTCCACAAGGTGTCCTAAACCAAAGAGTTCACAGCATCATCAACTTCGAAGACACAGCCATACAAAATAGGATAAATTACATACCTTCTCCTCCAGCCAAACATTGTGATGTGTTGTGTGTGTTAGCCAAATCAAACTCACCGATGCGAAATAATAACATTCAAAACCTACAAAAGAAATCATCACCACTGTTTGTGACTTTTATTTGAATGTATTGACGGGAAATGTTCCATTGACAAAGACGCATTAGCAACATATAGATCAAACATCGGCAAGTTCTTTGAAACATGGTTAAAAAAAATAAAAAATATCCAGTGGCGACAAGCAAAAAGTGTTCATCCAAGGAGGAGAATGATATCTGTTGTTAGCTAAAATTGCTGCTCCCATGTTAGAAGCAGGAGGAGTAATGAACTCTGCTTCAAGAAAAAAGGACATTGTATTTTCGATGGACATCTATGCTGAACAGCTTTACTCTACAGAAGGAGGACAATTAATGTCGGATCTATACAAACAGTGCATGCACCTCCAAAGCTGGAAAAAAACAGTGGATATCTCCACTTGTCACTCTATTATAGCGTCACTGGGACGGTTCACCTTCAACAAGAGGTAGAATCTTTGATGGATCGATTAGACATGTCAAAAACTGAAACTTCGGAGTGGCAAATCCTCAAACGTTTCATCAGAACACTTTAGATGAGACCAGCAAACCAACTATCATTTCCATCACGAATCTGATGACCGAAGAATACGCAGCAAACATTGGGACGGATACGACAGATACTGACACTGTAAAGAAAGAGAAAGAGAGAGCAGAATAGTTGGAAGATTTCCAAATCCCATGAGATAAAAAACCCATTGCTAAAGGTTCTTTCAGTAACGTTGATGCATACACCGATTCAGCAAGAATTGAAACCTTGGGTTACAAGGAAGATACTGGTGTTCTCTCCATCAAACGAGATAAAAAAAGAACTGAAGAACAAAGAAATGAACGAAGTGAAAAAAGAACCGATCACATCCATTGGGGCATCATCGTCCACTCTCACTGCTGATGATACCGGTAAAGCATTGCGACAAACAGAAACACCTCTATTCAACAACCAATGAGCACTGACAGCTGATTTGGTTATTAAAAAAGAATACACTTTTAGCTAGCATTTACAATGGTCATGCACACGCAGCTGGATACGGAGGATTTCCAAATTATATCGTGTTGCAAAAGCCAAACTCAAACGTGTCCGTTCCACGACACAGGACGATGTACGCGTTACACAAACCCATTCTACGCAAATTTCCAAAATGTCAGACGAGGGTGCGTAGCAGGGATAGATCATCAGTTACAAGCAGATTAGGATAATCTATCTGAATATATCTTACCTGGCTTCCTAAAATTTATGTTACAAGTATTTGCTTTTGCGTGATTAATGTGTTTAAAGTATGCCTGAGTTGTACATTAAACATCCAAAACGGGTTCCGTGTTAGTGCAACCTCTGATAACGGTATTAAAACAAAGTAACCTACTTCCTCTCAATGAATTTATCAATCGACCGTTTCAAGAGGAATTAAAGAAACGATACATTCGTTTCTATGCCATCTCAGCACTGGACCTGCACCAGAACAAGTCATGGGTCAATACTAAGTGGAAGTGGTTGATCGATTGCTAGAACTACCCAGTAGACCAAAGCACCAGCAGTCATCATCATTCTCCTACTCTCTTGTTGAAAACGGGAGACTGGATTCGTATCAGAAAACGAAACGCACTTTCGATATTAACCCAACTGGACAACATACTTGTTTTGTGTGATGGGACATGTTCGTGGACATCACCCGCCTGTATGTAAATTGAAAAATATGAACAGGAATGTTTTGAAGGGAACGTTTTACTTGCCCAAATCACAACTAGTGACCAAGAAAGACGACAAATTCTACGATATCAACAGCATCGAATATAGAGAAGAAGAATTCGTGAACTTTTTATTAAATCTCGAAATACCCTCGTCAGTATCATCACTACGTAAGCCGCAGAAACAAATTCAGCAACAGTGGGTGTGATGTGGAGAACGCGCCACAAAATATCAACTCTTCTTTTTCTGTCAGATCGTCGTAGTGTGTTGTGTGATTTTAGCTGCTGTCGAAAAATTGGGTATGTACTCAGCACGGCGATAAGCAAATGTGTACTATTTTACTCAGCAGTTGTGCTGGCGATCTTCTCACAGTCTATCGTTGAAATATACCGACAGCAGCAACAACAGTAGAAGTCACCACTCCAGCCACAGCAACACCATCATCAACAACAACAAAAATCACAGCAACACCTTGGAACATTTGGAAAGTAGACATTTGAAATCGGGCCATTTCTTCGACATCAAACTATGAATAATCAATTTTTTTCTTTTACTTTACTCAGCAACAGTTCTATGGATGATTTTCCCGCCGAGAAAGTTTGTTGTTTCGCGACGAAATTAACTCAATCCACACAACTTGACCTACAACTAGACCACGAAACTCTTGAATATCACGGGGATCAAATGCATTTCATCGTAGAAATACTAGACAAATAAGTCCAAGAATACTTGAAAAGAATGATTTTACCTTTTGCAACAAAAACACTACAATGGCTGACAAATGCTAAACTGAATATGGAAGAAATAAGAATTCCCAAAGGGGATATTATTTGAATGCTCGATATCTTAAAGATACTATTTCTACTGTGTTGAACGGTCAGTTTAAAGACTTATCCAGAAGAACCAACAAACGTGTAAATATCTACAACTTCTCATCCTTTTATGGTCTACACATGGTTTTCCAGAAAGGCAAAACTCTTTGCATCAAATTTTTTGCTTGTTTGGTGTTCTGGGTGGAAATAAGGTTCTCACTCCAACGAAAGACATGACCAACAACAACAGCAGCAACAAAATATTTTTCATGTGTTTTCGATCCCCCCTCGAACTGAACGACAGACTTAACTCCATGTTTTGAATAGTCTGATGTCGTCGACTACAACCAGTTGGAAAACGAGCTGCTATATTGCTGTGGGTGATATCCTTTAAAGTGGATTATACTATTAGTGCTAGCAAAGAAGAAGCAAACACATGTCACGCGCAACGAGAATTTGTTCATCTGCATAATCTTCCGACCGGTAAATGGTGTTAGAAGGTGTGCGAATTGGTATAAAAGGAAATCTCTGACGAGAGTTTATATTCGCCAAAGGAAAGAGCACCTTGAAACTACATACTTGTAATCGATTATCTTCGACTGACTTGTAAATCGTCTATCTCGTATAGCGAGGAGCAGCTCGAAAACGAGGACATGGTTCGGGAAATAGTGGTCTCGTAGCGCTTGTCGCGACATGTGTTTCATTTCAGGTCGGCAACTGTTTACACATCTGGGTACTTTGACTTGACTTGAATGGTTGTTAAGCTAAATTTTATTGGCACATTGGGCCCTGGAACAAGCATATTCTCGTCGTTTTAACCTTGCCGTCATCAATGAAATTTTACAAATGCTTGTTTAAAATACGGGCTACCTAAAAAAAAAACGGCTGATTCCCAACATGGTTCATCTGCAGATGACGATTTTGCTCGACAGATACTGCCTGATGACAGCGATGATGACAATGATTTTTAAAGTTTTGAAGTATATCAGTTTATTAGAGCTGGAAAGTTTTACTGGAAATAACAGTGAGTGATTTTGAACCCGAAAATGATGTTGAATACGAGTCCGGTGTACATGCTGGATGGATAAACACAGACGGCATGCAGGTCAACCCCCTATTCAGCGGTATTTTGAAATGTAGAAAAGACAAAATACCAAGCCTAACTAAATTACAGGCAATTAATGAGTAGAGGGCAATTTTGTGTGGGATCTTGTTCTACAAGCTATACACCACTCTGAGGGTTAAGAGGATTTAAATAAATGAGAATCTAAAAAGAAAATTAAAAGTAAGGATATTTACTTGATCAAAACACCTCAGTCTGAACAAGTAGACTGTGGCATTGATGGACTTAAAACCCTACTATAGCGTTATGGAATAGATAAGAAATCTGGCATAGTAGTCAGCGATTAGTCCCGTCATGTAAGAGTAGTTCGGTCCGGTTCCTCTCTATGCCAGTTGTGGTTTTGAATGGCATAGCAAGTCCTTATACCAATAATTCAAGATTTTTTCTTCTGGGATGAGGAATTAAGCTTCCTCCAGATAAAGCTTCAACGTTTTTTTCGTCATCATTACAGATTTGTCATGTTGTACTTGGTTGGGATGATTTACTTGATATCTGTAATAAATGTACCCACGACAATAGCGTGATTCTCTTGGCAATGTGTTGAGCAAACTATGTCAGTAAGGTTTTCTTCTTGTTTCAACCTTCGTGCCAATAATGGGTTTTTATATTTTACACTTTTTTTCATGTCCTCATTCTTTCATAATTTGACTTTATGTTGGATGTTGTCGCTGCCGTAGTTCCTGTTCTTGATCGGCTCTACCGGCGGCGTGACTTATGTCGCGACAAGCACTTTAATGGTTTACAGTTAAATAAATATTGTACACCGTGCAGAGTACATTTTTTATATGCGCAACTTTAAACTAATTTGCGGAAGTTCTCGCAAATCGCTGCTTTCCAAGTGCGCCAAGTCGTACAAAGTTTGCGCGATTCGCGCACTCGCGCGCCCTGACAGCAATTATGTAATTCTTCTGGCCTCTCTATTTACCTCATCGACCAGTTTAGGGAAAAAGTCAAGCTAGAAATCATCGCCTATCGTTACCTGTGAAGTCTGTAGGTCTGAAAGAATGAATACATGAGAACATCATTTCCTTCGCATACACAATTCGTACACGGTACCCTGGAATCCAATGGACTGCACCAAGGATAAACTCCCATATCGAAAAACCCAAAGACGTTCAAGCCTACGTGATGAATACAGTTATCGACAAGGATGACACTGGGTCACAGTCTACTTTTCCAAAGGCAACAAGGTGGAATATTTTGATTCGTATGGATTACCTTCACCTCCACCACACATTACAAGACTGTATCACAGACTTTATGAGGAGAAATGCTGTTTCGACCCATTTCAATAACGTGAGATTACAAAGATCAGATTTAATAGTGTATGGACAGTATTGTGTGCATTTTCTTCATCAAGGGAGCTTTGGAGTCTCTAGAACATTTACTACATTTCGCTAGAAACAATGAAAAAGTAGCATTGTGGCTTTGCGATCATTATTGTTATTTCCTTTGTTTACCTCTAAAAAGTAGTTTAAATCGATGAAAAGATTAAACCGTCATGAAACATTGGAACACAGATCCTACTCACCAACACTGTCAGCCCTGTAAATATGTTCATTATTAAAAATTATTATTCATAATGGCTCATAATCTTAAATATTCCCATAGATGACCATAATGGCTCATAATCTTAAATATTCCCATACATGACCATAATGGCTCATAATCTTAAATATTCCCATAGATGGACGCATTGGCTCATAATCTTAAATATTCCCATAGATGACCATAATGGCTCATAATCTTAAATATTCCCATAGATGACCATAATGGCTCATAATCTTAAATATTCCCATAGATGACCATAATGGCTCATAATCTTAAATATTCCCATAGATGACCATAATGGCTCATAATCTTAAATATTCCCATAGATGACCATAATGGCTCATAATCTTAAATATTCCCATAGATGACCATAATGGCTCATAATGTCAAATTCCCATAGATGACCATAATGGCTCATAATCTTAAATATTCCCATAGATGACCATAATGGCTCATAATCTTAAATATTCCCATAGATGACCATAATGGCTCATAATCTTAAATATTCCCATAGATGACCATAATGGCTCATAATCTTAAATATTCCCATAGATGACCATAATGGCTCATAATCTTAAATATTCCCATAGATGACCATAATGGCTCATAATCTTAAATATTCCCATAGATGACCATAATGGCTCATAATCTTAAATATTCCCATAGATGACCATAATGGCTCATAATGTCAAATTCCCATAGATGTCCATACTGGTCCAGTTATGTTTATTACCGTAGAAGGTCATAGCGACATCCGGTATGTTAAATTCCCATAGATGGCCATAGTGGCCCATAATTTTAAATATCCCCATATATGGCCATAATTGCCCATGATGTTAAATTCCCATAGATGGACGCATTGGCCCATACTGTTAAATTTCCATAGATGGCCGTAGTGGTCTATAATGTTAAATTCTCATATATGACCATAGTGGATCAAATTTTCCGTAATGTATTTAGATGGTCATAGTTTCGTCTATTTTATTCACTGTAATAATAATAATAATTATATATATATATATATATATATATAAATATAGATATATTTATATATATATATATATATATATATATATATATATATATATATATATATATATCGTGTATTATGAATGTTACCTATTGATGAATTTTTGCTTCTCTAATTCACGGCATACAAAATAGTGTTTAATAATTGTTGAAGACAGGTTTCACTTACCTTGGGGTTCTAAATAGGAATGGACCCCAGTGTCGCTACTTCTTGGCGTCTCGTGCCCGTTAGAAAAGGCATTATTATCAGCAAATTTAGCAATCACCCTGCCGACTTGAGACCTATATTTCAAGTACAATAATTAAGTGGTATGCATTTTTAAGATCATCTCCGAATATTAAATGTATGTCTTGTGTATGGTCCGTTAATATTTCGTTGCGTATAGATGTTGTCATTTAACATGATGTAATACATACGTAAGATTAAAAATCAATAATCGATTATATCTTTGTAGCTAATTTCTATTGATGTTGTTGATGTTGTTTTTGTTGCTACTGATGCTGCTGCTCCTAATGTTTTATTCTAAATATCAGAACTTTTCATGTTTTTATTTCATTATATAATTTGAATAGGCGACAACGACAATCTATTATCTCGGTTGGTTGGTTTCTTGTGCTGCATCATCACTGCCATCGTAGGAGTTCCATCTGCATTCTTTAAACAAATATCCAAGTTTTTATATGGACGTTGGCCTAAAGGTTTATTTATGTATATAAGTACCGTTTCAGTATATATTTACTGCGAAAAATGTTGTACTAACCTAACAGTGACTTTTTCTGTGCTCTCTGTTGTTAGGTCTGAAAAGACAGTCAGGTATATTTTTGAACGAGACAGTGTCTTTAAATTTTACTTAAAACTAATCATTTTATACGGATCGGATGAATGACCAAGTTAAAAAAGTTAAATGCAGTTTTGAATTGCGCATCTCTATTAACATCATTTAATCCATAAAACGTTTCCTTCTATCATATTCTGAAGGAAACCGGTTAAATGCGATATGTTGATTATAAAATTGTCTTTAAATATAGACACGTAAGCGTATATACATCCTGTTACTTGTGATTAAAACGTATACTTTGTAAGCATGCGCATGCAGACATGTGTATCAGCAAAATTTGAATATAAATCACGTACAATACTTGGCACTATATCCATAAATATGTGTGTACTCGTTTATAATCTAAGTGTGGTATTAAAGAACGATTCTACTTTCCAGTTACAAATAAATAATATCGACTTCCATTTAATCAAATAATGATCAATTATTGGGGGAGGGGGCAGGTGTTGACGCACCTTCGGGTTCTAAATAGGAATTAACCTCCGCCTTGCTACTCCTTGGACTACTCATTGGACTCGCATATTCGCCTGAAGTGGCATTGTTCGTAGCAGTTTGAAGAACCAGCCTTCCAACTTCAGACCTAGATTGTAAGTTTAAAGATTAGGGTTACTGATTATGCAGGATGGTATTTGTATTGTTTTACCTGTATTGTTTTACCTGTATTTAGTTCCAGTGCAGCAGAACGAACCACCAAAACGTTCGAGTTACACTCAAGGGAAAAACCTCAATCGTTATGAAGGCATTCATACGTAATATTTTTAAAAAATGAAACGTTTTGTGTTCACTTATTTCTACTTGCATTCCTATTGTTTTCCTTTGAGGTCAGAATGTTCTGTTTCCAATTTCATGGTTGCTAATATGACCGGACGACTACAAAAGACATATCAACAAATAGTCCTTGTTGATTTAGTGACAAGAATGCACAAAATTTGCACTGTTTCTAGTGCAGACAAGTAAGATCGCTTCACCTACTATCAGACAAGCCTAATATATTTTAAGATTAAGGGATGACAATATTAATGTCTACAGATATCTCATTACATAGCAAACGTAAGATTAAGGGATGATAATGCTAATGACCACAGTTATCTCAACACATAGCAGGAGTCAGATTTTAATCTGAATATTAGCAAGTACGAGTCCTGTCATATTAGCAAGTACGGGACCGGTCATATTAGCAAGTACGAGTCCGGTCATCAGATGCATTTTAAGCTATCTATAAGAAAGTTTGTCCTAACTTCAAACTATGATGTCGCTTCATTACTCAAAATATACGTAGCAAAATTTTACATGAATTAAATGTAATCTCTCTTCATTCGTACAACGGGCATTTTACATGAATTAAATGTTATCTTTCTTCATTCGTACATCAGGCAGTTAACATAAATTAAATGTTAATTTTCTTCATTGGTACAACAGGCATATAACATGAATTAAATGTAATCTATATTCATTCGTACAAGAGGCGTTTAACACGAATTAAATGTTTTCTTTCTTCATTAATACAACAGGCATTTAATATGAATTGAATGTAATCTATATTCATTCGTACAGTAGTCATTTAACATGAATCAAATGTAATCTCTCTTCATTCCTACAGCAGGCATTTAACATGAATTAAATGTTATCTTTCTTCATTCGTACATCAGTTATTTTATGATTGTAGATGTATCTAATGACTCGTTCTTTAAGATCTATCTATCTATCAAACGTTTTTATACCTATTTACCATGTTACTTCTTTTTCTTCATTTCTTCTTTCTTGTTTGTTTTAAAATACTAATATATATATCTGTATTATTATAAGTATTAAGTACATAGAAAGCTACTAGTTACCTTGAATCAATATCTCTGTTGGCTGCAGAGATCGCTGAAAGGAAGTAACACACTAGAATGAAAATAATGTAACTTATATAAAAACAAAATAAATGTATCTTTAAACCGGTTAGGAAACCAGGATAAATGAATAGATACTTTTGAGGTGGATCTTCATTTTAGAGCTAGCTGTACAAAATCGAAAAAGATATTTTTATCACTGGACATAATAAAATCCGACATTATCTTAAATAAAATTAGTTTCACGGATCTTTTTACAGCTGTACCTTTTTTTTTTTTTTTTTATTGATACATTTTACCGTAAATATATTATTACTTTAATTTAATTTTTAAAAATCGTTGTGGAAAACATGAAAGTATTGAAGTGCCTCTTTGCTGCTTAATTCGTTCTTTCTATTTGAATGAAATTTCCAGAAAATTATATAAAAATAGCAAATGCACAATATATATTTCTGTTTAAACCTGACGTACCTGGCAGTACCTGATATGGATAATCATATTCCCTGTCACTCCGTAAGTCATACGTGCTAACAATGACGTTATTATTGCCTGTTGGAACCTCTTCTCCGATTACGTCATACCTAAAATAAAAGAAAATATGCACAGGTGGAATCAACAGTAAATGTGAAATCAAAAGGACTCGATATGAAAACAAAGAATTTTTTTTTACACAGCCACGTATTCATTATATTCTAAACTGTCTATCAATATACGCCTCTGGATCAATATATCATGGAGAAACTAATCATCGAGCTTATCTGGTCATACCTGCCAACCCAAATACCGCTATTGACTGTGATACAGGACTGAATTTCAGAAACAGAACAGGACATAACAAAAGTTTTATTAATGAAAGTAAAATTTCAGGTCACACATGAGTGACATATGAGAATACCACAACTGCTACAATTGTATAAGGTGACGTCACTAACCTATGGGGTCACACATCACATCACTGGTTAACGTTTACAATCAGGGTAAGAATATTAAACATTCGGAGGTAATAGAACACTTGGGTATATAAATATAACATTTGGGTACATAAATATAACATTTGGGTACATAAATATAACATTTGGGTACATAAATATAACATTGTTATGGCAGAATACAATGACTATCCTGGAGTGTACAAAAGCTGTAAATGAGAACAAATAGTATATAATTATGAAGTATGAAAAATTTCCAATTCCACAAATAGCACAAAGTTTATGATATTGTATTCATTATTAGAGTAACAAATTTGGCAAGAGTTTGGAGAATTTTGATTATTGGTGGCAAATAAGTTTTGTAATTTTGCAATATAGGGTTTGCGACATAGAACGGTTTTACAAACTTACCTCTCTCTTTGTGTAATTTGGGACAAATGAATAAATAATTGTATTCGTCCTCGATGTCATTTTTATCACAATGATTACATTTTTTAACTCAAACAGTGTATTGTTCCAACGACCGGTTTCAACAGAGAGTCTGTGACTGGAAGTCTTTAAACTTTATCAACGGTAAATGCAGATTCCTAGCTAACATTAATAAATAGTTTTCCATATTCAAAAATCTTCTTTTAAATAATGTTATTTTTTCCCTTAGATGATAGAGTTACCGACAATTGCCATTCATATATATAAAGGTCTTTTAAAGTTAATGTTATCATGCGTTTTGTTCCTTTCGGATTATTAACAAATTCATAATATAGGAAGTCTGGTCTCCCAACAGTTACCTGTGTGTTCCTTCTGCTATTCGTCCATTTTTAAATATTAGCGTTAGCACTGGACTCGTAAAAAAAAGTATTCGATAGAGGAGTCTGGATAGTGTATCCCATTTACCAGGTCTGGATTAACTATTAGAATGTAGGTATTGTTTTGATAAATAAATATTACCTGGCAAACATTTTATGCTTGCATATGTCAGGATTAATTTTCCTTCCAATTCTCTGAGATACATTCCATCCATCAAATATTTAAAGGTTCATAATGAGATTTCAAGGATTACGTTCATAAAATATACACTCACCTTCCACAGACGACAGTACAAGTGTACGAATATGAACTTTCACATAAGTGAAAGACCATTGAAATTTTTTAGAACCAACTATGCTTCATAACCTCTAAACATAATTTGAACTAAGGAGAAAATGAGAAGCTGTATTTAGAAACAGTTTGGGTCCTAGTAATTCCTTCTAAAATAAGTACTCTAATACTTAGTTTTGTATCCATCGGATGTAGCAGTTCTCTTCTTATGGGCCACTACGTGACTTTTTAGTGTCTAATAGTTTTAGAGTCTGTGTTATTTCTACATGTGTGTATATATACCTGCGTTAATTAGTAAGAGTGTTTGTGTGTAAGTGTGTTCGTATTTGTATATGTACAGATACGAACGTCGTGTTACCCAGAAGCTTCGTTTTCTTTAGATATATTTCCTGTAATTGTAAAAAAAGAGTAATCAATATTACAAGAAAACAAGCAAAACACAATATTTTAGTCTGCATAATTTATTGGAAACTGACATTTAATTAAAAAAAATAATCAAAAAGACATTATTTTAGTCTGCATAATTTATTGGAAACTGACATTTAATTAAAAAAAATATAATCAAAACGACATTATTTTAATCTGCATAATTTATTGGAAACTGACATTTAATAAAAAAAAATATAATCAAAACGACATTATTTTAGTCTGCATAATTTATTGGAAACTGACATTTAATTAAAAAAATAATCAAAAAGACATTATTTTAGTCTGCATAATTTATTGGAAACTGACATTTAAGAAGAAAAAAATTCAAAAAGACATTATTTTAGTCTGCATAATTTATTAAAAACTGACATTTAATAAAAAAAAAATTCAAAAAGACATTATTTGAGTCAGCATAAGTTATTGGAAACTGACATTTAATAAAAAAAATTTAACAAGACATTATTTTAGTCTGCATAATTTATTGGAAACTGACATTTAATAAAAAAAAAAAAATCAAAAAGACATTATTTTAGTGTGCATAATTTATTGGAAACTGACATTTAATAAAACAAAATAATCAAAAGGACATTATTTTAGTCTGCATAATTTATTGGAAACTGACATTTAATAAAAAAATATAATCAAAAAGATATTAATTTACTCTGCATAATTTATTGGAAACTGACATTTAATAAAACAAAATAATCAAAAAGACATTATTTTAGTCTGCATAATTTATTGGAAACTGACATTTAATTAAAAAAAATATAATCAAAACGACATTATTTTAATCTGCATAATTTATTGGAAACTGACATTTAATAAAAAAAAAATATAATCAAAACGACATTATTTTAGTCTGCATAATTTATTGGAAACTGACATTTAATTAAAAAAATAATCAAAAAGACATTATTTTAGTCTGCATAAGTTATTGGAAACTGACATTAAATTTAAAAAATAATCAAAAAGACATTATTTTAATCTGCATAATTTATTGGAAACTGACATTTAATTAAAAAACAAATCAAAAAGACATTACTTTAATCTGCATAATTTATTGAAAACTGACATTTAATATAAGAAAAATAATCAAAAAGACATTATTTTAATCTGCATAATTTATTGGAAACTGACATTTAATATAAAAAAATATAATCAAAAAGACATTATTTTAGTCTGCATAATTTATTGGAAACTGACATTTAATTAAAAAAATAATCAAAAAGACATTATTTTAGTCTGCATAATTTATTGGAAACTGACATTTAAGAAAAAAAAAATTCAAAAAGACATTATTTTAGTCTGCATAAGTTATTGGAAACTGACATTTAATAAAAAAAATTTAACAAGACATTATTTTAGTCTGCATAATTTATTGGAAACTGACATTTAATAAAAAGAAAATAATCAAAAAGACATTATTTTAGTCTGCATAATTTATTGGAAACTGACATTTAATAAAACAAAATAATCAAAAGGACATTATTTTAGTCTGCATAATTTATTGGAAACTGACATTTAATAAAAAATATAATCAAAAAGATATTATTTTAGTCTGCATAATTTATTGGAAACTGGCATTTAATATAAGAAAAATAATCAAAAAGACATTATTTGAGTCTGCATAATTTATTGGAAACTGACATTTAATAAAAAAAAATATAATCAAAAAGATATTATTTTAGTCTGCATAATTTATTGGAAACTGACATTTAATTTTAAAAAATATAATCAAAAAGACATTATTTTAGTCTGCATAATTTATTGGAAACTGACATTTAATAGAAAAAAAATATAATCAAAAAGACATTATTTTAGTCTGCATAAGTTATTGGAAACTGACATTTAATAACAAAAAATAGTTAAAAAGAAGGTCTAGGGCGAGAGCTAAATTCCCTTACACCTAAACGATCCAAAATGAAAGACCAAGTCCTGATTACCCGCTGATGATTGCAAATTTAACTTGAAGAAAGTGACATAATGTATATGCATTAAATATCTGTGTTAACATGTAACAAGTTACAATTCGTATTTAAATTCTCCCTTCCTTGTTTCTGATTTAGATAAATTCCTCGTATCATTCTTGAACTAAGATTTTGACACACTGTAAAGTAATTTTATCGAACAACATGTAAGTATGTAATGATATCATCGCTTTAAAATAGATTAATAAACTAAAACCAGACGTTAATAGTACATTAGATTCAAGCCAAATTTAATTTTAGTTTCAAAGTATTCAAACGATTCATATCTTGAACTTACTGTCTAGTCAATAAAAAGGACAGTTGTCCTTATTGATTTAAATAGAACGTACCCTCTTGTAGTTGTTTTCGGGCGCCTGACCTTTTCCTCCTGATACCGATGACTAAAGCCATAACAGTGACGACTACTAACACAGATGTTCCTGCTCCCATCCCAAAAAACAGTGTCTTGGTTACTACCGGTGGATCACCCGGATTCTTCTCTTCTTTAGTTTCTATGATTTAGGGGGAATGAACATAAAATCAGTTCGTGTTTTAAGTCCAAACTTTTCGTAATCCTCTTTGATTAACAGTTTTAGATTTTATTGTCTTTGAATTTTCAGCTTACTAATACCGTGAAACCTTTATTAAGACTGAGGTAAAGAAAAAATTAAAATATTCACGGAATTCAGCTGACATCAGGTAAGATCACCTCTGGCATAAAAGAAAAAGACGTGCAATCTCTGAGGACAGTACACATTACAGGAACTGGAAACAGACAATACAAATATGCCATCAGCATGGTCATATCAAGAGTGTATAGTAGCAATACTATTGAAGGTTTTGATGGCAGACCATACTATTCATATTAAAGTAAAATAAATATGCTTCTGAGTGCAGATAGACGCCAATACCGTCTGTTTTCAAGGATACATGTGCTGCTGTTATTTCTCTGCTGTATCACAAAGCAACAACGCATACACCATTATTTACATTCTGCTTAGGTCAGGAGAATAGTACATTAAAATTATCATATCTCGTAATGATAGAAAAGTACGTTAAATTTCTCTTATCTCGTAATGATAGAACAGTACGTTAAATTTCTCCTATCTAGTAATGATAGAACTTTGCTACAGTGTGTATATAACATAAAGCCATAACGTTTTATAATGTATTGCCTGGTATATCAATTTCATTCAAATTTAATATGCTAAAATCTAAAGAAAGCATGTAAATAATCCCTTTAAGCACGAAACTGTTCAACGAAAAATATGTTTTTCCTGAAAAATCAATACTGAACAAACAGATAGGATTTCATCAGACAGAACAGTAAGAAATTCGAAAGAACAATAGAGACTTTTGATTGGCGAGTGTTTACTGGACAAGTCAAAAAATGGTTCTTAAAAATACGAGAGTTGGATTTCTGGAGCACTCGATAAAATATTTCCTAACCACACGGGGGTCAGATTTCTGAACAACTCAACAAAAACAATAATAATAAATTTGAATACGAATCTTTTCCGTACTACTGTGAAAACAAAAAAAGCACTTCCTTCTCTCGACCACCCAACCAGAATAAACCGTATCAAGCCAGTCAGTATTGTTTTGTACAACGAGACAATTTATATCCCCTGGTGAGTTAGTACAACATCAGCTTCAATGTCAGGGTAGATGTTGATATGCAACAACATCATAATTGCAGAGCGTAGATAAATTTTGGTTGCAAGACAACATAATATTAAATGTTTTCAGTACATAAATACTGGTACAGAACTGCATTGTGATAAACTCAATAGTGTTCAGACAGGTGATACAAGTATTTCATGAATTTAACATAAAAGCAACAATCTCAATATTAAGAGATAACGTGCATGTATTTACAAGTTCGGATGGAACAAAAGTGTGGACAGAACTAGTTGTGTTACAAAATGACATAGAAGAGTATATAACTGTTAATTTAGCTATCTCACGTAGCCAGGAAGATATCACGCAACTTTTTAGAAAGATGCAGATTTGCAGATAAAACTAATTAAGATAGCATCGAGATAAGCATCATCAATTCAGATAGCAAGATTGCTTCAAGAGTGCAGTACGATGAAGGAATATATTACATATTTGAAGTGAATAAATATACAAAATCGTATTTGGCTAAATTTACAGTACAATTCGAATATAGTAATTATGGAAAAATTTAACAAATACAGATATATAATTCATGGAAAGCGAAGTTCGAATAAACACAACACTCGATGACAGTATATGAAGCAACTATTTTTGAATCAATCACAGAACTGGCAAACTTTGAAATTAATCTGAAACCGTTTATATGTTTGAAAGGATTAAATAAACGTTGCAAATTATTGCAAATTAAAGTTTCAATTGATTACTGTTGTTTTTCTTTATTACGACTAAAAAAATAATTTGACAAGCGTAGGATGCACCTTTACTGCGTTAATGAAAGTACCGTTTGGTACATAAATATTAATCAATTATGGACACAAATTAAACGGGACAAGAGGAAAACAAATACGCAGAATTGAAAGAATGGGTAACTGAACAATCAACCTACACATTACACAAGCAAGGTAGAACAATATATCCATAAAGAAAGGTCTGTGTAAGTCACGTGGATGACCAGTGGCAGGCAGACAGTGTTGACATACATGTCGTAGCAATCAAAGGTAAAGATCTAAATATGTATGCAGGAAATAGGTGTCACAGTGTCAGTACTTTGCCTTTGTAAAGATAAATCTTTGTACTTTTGTCAGTGGATAACAGCATCATCATGTCACATTATAAAATAAAAGAGGTTTCCATAGCAATGTCCATGATAAACGAAAAGGTAATCAAACTGTTTCATTCCATAGTTCTTGGACAATTATAAAACTGAAATATTTTTTTCTGATTGGTATCAATATTTGTCTCAATCAATATTTAAACCCACCATTATCCAGAGCAGGGGTTGTGGTCAGCCCTGGCGTGGTTTTTGGCATGCTGCATGCTCTGCAGGACTTCTGACAATTTTGAATCATCCACTCAGGGTTAGACATGCATTTGCCTTCGCTCGCCCAAAGTTCACACTCGACGGAATCGAGATGTTTGTTTTGGCAACCAGCTGGAAAAAGTAATAAAAAAGATAGATCTTTACTCTAGCAAATTTAATGATCTGCAGTTAGCGTATCGCATTTTTCGTCACTTGTATCTTTTTCTCAATTCAGGCATGACGTAACACAAGACTGTTCTTTGTTTATTATACAGAAAACGCCATACTCGTGGAGGTGAAAACTCTGTTATGTTCGTTGTCCTCCCTGAAACTTGAATTAGCCATCACATTAAATCGAATATCAGTAAAGTGATATTGAAATTCGAAAAAAAAGTAAACTGATGAAGCGAAAAGGATAATACAGGATTTAATAATTTGTCATAAGTAATGAGATCTTTAGCTTGATTATACTCAACCGATTCGAGCTGAATTCTCATCTTCGTCAAATAAGACATAATCCGAGAATGCCCAAATAACCGGAAACGGAATATATCCAGACGGATCGGAAAAACACTCAAACAAATTTTGTGTATATCAAATTTATTACTCAATAAGATTATAAATGCAGCTTATGCTTAAGTGTTAATCTACGCAAATTGTCTTTGAATTCTTGGCTCTTGAACCATAATTTTAACATACTAGTAATAGCCCTGGTTACGTCTTGGCTCTCTGACCGAACAAACCCTGTTCTAACTGAGATTTCATGACTCTAAATATGTGCATTATTTTCGCACGAAAACAATTTTGATCAAAGCGGACTAGAAGAAAATTTCTACAAATTTATTTCCAATTGAAACTATTTATATTTCACTTGTACAAATTTATTAATTGTTCGTTTATTTACTGATTAATTTTCTCTTTAGCGACATGCAACTTTCTTGTGTCAAAGGTCGAGTGCCAATTCATCATCAGTCACGCTTTCTTAGCCGAAATAACACTTTGGTCAGAACTTCGACGTCACAAGACTACAATTAAATCACCAAAATGACCAACCAATGGTACAAACAAGACACCAAAATGGGCAACCAATGGTACAACCAAATCACCAAAATGGACAACCAATGACAAAGTGAAACATGTTCGAGCAGCGCTAAAACAGAGACCTGTTCCAGGTGGTGAAATCATTCGATTTAAAATTATAAAATCATTAATTTCCTGTTGATTTGAAAACAAGTTCAAGACAAGAAGAGAAATAAATGCTATAATGCTATTTATGTCTCGAATTAATTTTAATCAAAAAAGTACTGTTACACAATTATGTTGGTCCTTGCATAATTTTGCATAGTAGGCTCACGTTTATAGCGAGGAAATTATGCATTATAGGCTCAATATGGATAAATATCGAGTAAAACGTTTCTTCAAATGAGACGATATCAAATTCTGATTGGTTTATCCCTGATAAGACGTTGAAGATAACATGATGGGCTTATCAAAATCTGCTCCCATAGTGAGTGAGTTTAAATGTCAGCATCATACACACTGTATTTGTAACATCCACCAATTAGTGGACATAAAAGTATGAAGGTTATTTCTGAGATCTGAAGCAATGTTTACAAATATAAATATCAGCACGAAATGCAGTTTTAACCGTGTGAATATTATTGTCCAATGTATAAGAACAAATGAGACAAATTCTGCTGTTATGAAAAACAAGGTGTTGGTATATTAAAGGAACATAAAGAAATTTGATATTTTACAGCATTTTTTCATATATTTTCTATAATAACAGGCTGAATGTTTTTGTCTTTGAAATAAAAGATAGCAAGCGCTATTTGCAAGAACATACACGTTTATAGCGAGGAAATTATGCATAGTTACTACTAAATATGTGTGCCATAATGAGCATTTATAAGTTAAATCAATTAAAGAAAAGTTCACACACCATTTAGATGCAGTTGTGCAGACATTTTAATAGGTCAGCAACGTTGAAAAAGTACTGTTCATATGGCTACATTAAGGTAAGTAACAAAACATCAAACACAGGGTGATGTCATTTTAACATGTACCATGACAGTGACTATGATGACCCAGCTCTATGTGTTAGCATTATTTAGCGGGACACTTACGTTTATTGTTATCCTTCTCACACGTCCCACAGCAGTAGTTTTTCATCCATATTGTATTATTCATGCAGTCACCATTCTTTGACCACTTCTGACATTTGTATTTGGGATACATTTCAACACATTTCCCTATAAAAGTATTCAAAATTGTAATTGAAGCACATACAAATTTTACTGAAAATGGTTTAAATTGCCTTTCATTGCAAGTGTAAACATAATTATTTAACAATTACTTTTCGAAGACACGACGCATGACCTGTTTTACAAATTGCCTACCAAAATGCGATTTAATAAAAAAAAACAGCAAAATTAACGCAAATCTTATTTTTTTAAATTACATACTACTCTTTCTCGCTCAAAAAAAACATTATAAAAATCAGATACTTTTCTATAGTATCCAACACCATGATTTTAACAAGTGTAAGATATGATATCACCTTGAAAGTAGATGTGATTTAGATACTATGATATGCATTCAATATTTATGTACAAAAGGATGATGAAATTTTATGAAGAAAAAATTTCTTCGGAATATCTTTACCTGGCTTTCTCTTGAGACCACAAGGTCCACAGGCCATGGCACATGCTTTACTCATGAAGGCGGGGTTTACCTCACACTGGCCTCGTTGCGCCCACACAAAGCATTCCCAATTACTGTCGTGTGTGTTGACACCACATGTACCTATGATACAACAAATTATACTAAAATAATAGGTAAACATGCATTTAATTAAAGATGAATTATACTAAAGAAGTTAAAGCGGACAATAAGGAATATATTTTCTCATAGCTCTGTTTCATTTTTCTGAACTTTATTGCGAAGTTGATTGATGAATACTTTAAAAAAGATATCAGCAATCAGTAGTGCAAAGTGGTACCTATTCATATTAAGCTGTATCGTTTTAATTTTCACTGACAAACAGGAAAATTTCATAGCTCTTAACTTCATCTTATCTTACCAAAAATGCATATACACCTCTGCAAAACGGATATAAAGAATTTCGCGCTTTGTCTTTCTTACGTCGTTTTTCTCCAGCGTCATTTTTGTCTTCATTTTGTCGGTGCATTTAATTCACGGGCTTTGCCCTCTTGACGTCGAATTTCACCAGGGGCATTTTGCCTTCTGACGTCAGTAAAGTAAACCCATGTGCTTTGCCTTCTGACGTCGGATTTCTCCAAGGGCATTTTGCCTTCATTTTCTCAGTAAAATAAACCTCAGGTGCAAAACTATGCAGAAGTTGAAAAATATAATCGAGTAAATGATGATTCAACAACTATCACTTTTTAAACAGTTGCTAACAAAGTTATATTTCTAAACAAGGTGTGTTATGATTTGTCTACTGTAATGTCATTAATGATGATCGCTAGTGAAATGTTGAAGTATTCAGCTTTTTATGATATTGATATTTGTACATAGTTAAGGATCCAAGCAATCATTTTCTGGTGCTACTCTTATATGAATATCTATCTCCCAGTAAAGTATAGAAATAAGTACCATGTCACTAATTGCCCATAAAATAATAGCTGAATAAGTATTGCAACATTCATCAATTTTGAAAACAATGAAGACCATAGACTCCACTTATCAAATACACAAAGAACAAGTTATGTTGGTGAGGGAAATTTGTCAGTATGATGCCATTAATGAAATAGCATTTGTTTTTCACAACAGAAAGCATGCACAGCAGATATACGGCTGATGATAAATAGCTAAAGATTTTAAAAGATATCTTGTTCTTTTCGTCGACTTTATCAGTTCCTTTCACGTGACTGTTATTTTTATTAATAAAACAGTATAATATTTTTCGTTTTATTTTTTAGTAAGAAAGAGAGAGAGAGAGAGAAGTCGTAACTACGTTATTTTGCGTCCAATCTTTCAACGTTCCCAGCGTTACGATACACCGAGGTACAAATGTGACGTCATATCGATGACGTTATAATGCAATGATCACGTCATTTCGAGCTGCACAGTAAACGTTGACTTTACAAAAGCGGATAACCTTAATTTATATTTATCACCTAGTTCGTACATTTTATATATAGTGTGTGCAGTTTAATATTTTAGATATGTTAAAATATCACTTTATCTGAGTCTGATTGGCCCAAATAAGCCCATGAAATTATTGCGTAATATTTTCTTTACTGATTGGCTGCGACCGTGGGAATTGTCTTTACCCCGCCTTCTGGAACTTTATTTTTTTTTTTTTGCTATTACTCTAAACATTTTGGTGGCCATTTTCCGAATTGATTGCCCAAGGAGCATTGAGACCAAAAAGGTTACGTCTGTCGGAATATGCCCAGTTTAACCCACAGGGGCTCGTTACAAATGAAGTTACGAGTATAGGTCAATGGATAGGGCTGTGGAGTTCAAAACTGTTGCTCGCACCCCATCCTATAACAAGCGTGGTTTAAATGTCAACCTAAGTAAATAAACTCACCTCTCTTTTGAAAAGAATTTCGACAAATGCCGGTCTCCCAGCTGGCAGAAAGTTATATAACCACAACATTCTTCCAAATCAAATAATGTAGATATCCAGTCACAGAAACATCCAGTGAGTTAATAATTACAGCCAAGTAAATTCAAATCGCTACCGGCAAATCTCTTAAATTATCAGCAACACTTCTACGTCTAGCTTCAGTTTCTGCATCCAGTAACACTCCCTTCCGAGAAATATCAAACAACTGGAATACTTTTTCTTCTGCCAAATCCAATACTGCATCTGTGGTAAATATCCATAATGGAAACTTTCTAAACAGCCACACACAAATTCGTGTATTCATGTGGAAACTTTCTAAACAGCCACACACAAATTCGTGTATTCATGTGGAAACTTTCTAAACAGCCACACACAAATTCGTGTATCTGGCGGAAACTTTCTAAGCAGCCACACACAAATTCGTGTATTCATGTGGAAACTTTCTAAACAGCCACACACAAATTCGTGTATTCATGTGGAAACTTTCTAAACAGCCACACACAAATTCGTGTATTCATGTGGAAACTTTCTAAACAGCCACACACAAATTCGTGTATTCATGTGGAAACTTTCTAAACAGCCACACACAAATTCGTGTAGATGGCGCTGCAGTTTCTCCTTTTATAGCTGACCTAAGCAAGTGAACTAGGCCCCTATGTAACAACACACAGGAATTTCCAGCAGCGGTCCAATTTTGAAAAATTATCTTGTTCGTGACAAATATTATATTGATTAAAAGGACATTTGCTCTTTTAATTGTTAATTTTTTACAAATTATACTTCTAAACGTTACTTTTTATCAAACTGTTCAATGCTGTTTCAACTCGCGTCTGGGACTATTTTTTCACGCGCAAGAATTGAAAGATTCAGTGTCTGAGCCAGAATGAAATGCCGAAAAAAAGACATGTTCTTCTTTCTCTTTCTTTTCACTGTAAATAAAAACTATGTGATAAACAGAATCTCAAATGGGTAATGATTTAATATTGAATTTATGAAACTCGTTGAATAATGTCCAGCTTTTACGAGCCTTGGCGATCAAACGCTGGAATTTATTTAACTCTTTTTATAAACTAAATATTAAGTCATTACCCATTTGAGATCCTTTATATTCATATTTGTCTCTACCGTCTTAAAAATGTTTAGGAACGGATATATGTTTTACTCTTTTGATAATAAGACATTCAAACTATTGATACCGGGACTTCTATGTGTTCTTTCTTGTAAGCGAAAACTCTCATATATAATATTTCCATGCAAACTACATTTATTTCCGTCGTATGTAAAGAACAAAGTTACTCTGTATCATACATCAATAGTACTTACTGCCTACAGGTTGTTTTCCTCCCCCGATCTGACAATCATTAGAGCCATTTTTGCAAATACATCGGCAGTTTTCATCAACGTAGCCACCAGAACATTGAATGCTTGAATTACACTTTGCTGAAGCAAAATAGTAATTAAAATGAATAATAATTTATTGTTCTTACTTATATTCACGTACTTTGCACTTTGTAGGCTTGCACCACACGACAAAAAATATAGAGAAAGTGTATCGATTAAAGAAATATCATTTTAAAATGTATTTCGATGTTCGGTTACAAATCTATTTCGTCTTCAATCCATTTCAAGCAATGTCCTACTGTAAGACGTATGTTATATCCTCACATTTCATATATTTCAAATAAACTCGCTAAATTTGGAAATACGTCTATGTTTATAATTTAAATTTACACTGTAATCATTGTATTAATCAAAAGTAAGTCAGTCAGGAGTTGAGAACGGTTACAGACAGTTAATTGCACTAGATTCCCAAGTCTAGAATAAGAAAACTTAGGTACTTACCATGACATCTGTACATTTTGTTCACGATTTCTACATCTGTGAATGACAGCTCTTTCATGTATACTTGTCCTATGCTGGCCTCTTTCCCTGGGTACTTGACACGTATGGTGTTTGAGACTCCATCCTTGGAGAATGCCTGACAAGATAATATGATGATCATACATTTTACTGGAACATGTTTTAACACTCTTACAAGATAATATGATGATCATACATTTTACTGGAACGTGCCTCAACACTCTGACAAGATAACATGATGAACATACATTTTACTGACACGTGTTTTAACACTCTGATAAGATAACATGATGATCATACATTTTACTGGAATGTGTTTTAACACCCTGACAAGATAATATGATGATCATACATTTTACTGGAATGTGCTTCAACACTCTGACAAGATAATATGATGATCATACATTTTACTGGAACGTGCTTCAACACTCTGTCAAGATAATATGATGATCATACATTTTACTGGAACGTGTTTCAACACTCTGACAAGATAATATGATGATCATACATTTTACTGGAACGTGCTGTAACGCTTTGATAAGATAATATGATGATCATATATTTTACTGGAATGTGTTTTAACACTCTGACAAGATAATATGATGATCATACATTTTACTGGAACGTGCTTTAACACTCTGACAAGATAATATGATGATCATATATATTACTGGAACGTGTTTTAACATTCTGACAAGATAATATGATGATCATACATTTTACTGGAACGTGCTTTAACACTCTGACAAGATAATATGATGATCATATATATTACTGGAACGTGTTTTAACATTCTGACAAGATAATATGATGATCATACATTTTACTGGAACGTGTGTTCACGCTCTGATAAGATAATATGATGATCATATATTTTACTGGAACGTGTTTTAACACTCTGAGAAGATAATATGATTATCATACATTTTACTGGAACGTGTTTTAACATTCTGACAAGATAATATGATGATCATACATTTTACTGGAACGTGCTTCAACACTCTGACAAGATAATATGATGATCATACATTTTACTGGAACGTGCTGTAACACTTTGATAAGATAATATGATGATCATATATTTTACTGGAATGTGTTTTAACACTGACAAGATAATATGATGATCATACATTTTACTGGAACGTGCTTTAACACTCTGACAAGATAATATGATGATCATATATATTACTGGAACGTGTTTTAACATTCTGACAAGATAATATGATGATCATACATTTTACTGGAACGTGCTTTAACACTCTGACAAGATAATATGATGATCATATATATTACTGGAACGTGTTTTAACATTCTGACAAGATAATATGATGATCATACATTTTACTGGAACGTGTTTTCACACTCTGATAAGATAATATGATGATCATATATTTTACTGGAACGTGTTTTAACACTCTGAGAAGATAATATGATTATCATACATTTTACTGGAACGTGTTTTAACACTCTGACGAAAAAGGTGTCTGTTCTATCTTAGAATCGGTCTAACATAAATATGATATTGATAAGGAGAGAAAAAGGTAGAGTAGAAAAAAGATGGTGACCTCCTCTCTGACATTTCCCTTCCATTCTTCATACTACGACAAAATATGGTGGCCCCATATGTCCACCATCTTATTTATGTCGAGCCGACCGTCAACCGTAATTTTACTTTGGCCAGAACAATAACGTAACACGACCTCAACCAAGGTCAACGAATGATCGAGAAGAAATGTATTTCTAGCCAGATCACCGTCAAAAGACGGACCTGGGAAATAGACAGTGGATTACGTTATTTAGAATTAGCACTGTATATAGCCCATTGTTTAACATAAAATGGGATATTCAGACATCTCAGAGACACACAAGTAAGACATGTATGTGTATGTAATGTTAACATCTCTATGAGCACTGTAAGACGTAGTATTGGACAAGAACAAACAAAGTTTCATACAAATTTGGTTACATT